>JAUPFV010000003.1:275797904-276997904 GCA_036936605.1 Limnanthes douglasii subsp. nivea
ACCACCTCGAAATTCTTCTCCATCACCTTCTGGTTCCAAAACTGTATCTTCCCGAAATAGTCGTAAAGTAACTCAAACCATATCTACTATGAGAATATCAGAAAAAATTTCATCACCCATCAGTTCTGATCCACCTCGAACATTACGCAAATAGACTCCTCGGATCCATCCAAAAGCTCATCTCTCTCAAAGTCTTCATATTAAAAAGAAAGTGTTCATAGCTATGAGAGATCTCGACGCTGACAATACTTCATAAATTACTGTAAATAACCCTCCAACGATCTCCTCCCCCGATGAAGATTGTCGAGACCATCACAAAGTCTCAACAAACTCCCTCGAATGCTCGAGAAGAAAACCCAGTCTCAACCTCAAATCTTCATCAAATAATAGACGAAACTTATGAGGAAGAAGCTGATTCAGAAACGACTCATTCAAATTTCGGAGCTAAGAAAAATGGTGTTGCATATGACATTGAAGATGATTCTTCGAAATAATGAGCACTAGATAGAAAATGAAAGAAAAAGAAAGCTCAAGTTGAGATTCCCGAGGACGTTGCTACCTCAGTGAGTGTAAAGTTGAAACCACTTCTTCCCAAATATATTTGGGCGCTAAAAAATATGCCATACATATATTATAATGAGGCTCAAGCTGGTCATTTGAAGAAGAAATTGGGAATGGCAGATAACATTACACTTCGACTACCAAAAGAGGGGGAGACTCAATTTGATTATGGAGAAAATGAATTGATGGTCTATTCCGAGATCATCAATTGGGGTCTTCGATTCCCATTGGATTTGGTGATAGTGGAGTACTTTAAACTCTTGGATCTCTGCCCTACACCAAAAACACCAAATCTATGGTTCATACTTCTATCAGTAATTATGGCTTCTAGACTAAGCCAAATCCATCTCATCATTAAAGAGTTCATTGCCATGATGGGGATTTCGAAGGGACCGATATTTATCTTCTACTATCTGACGCTTATGGAGGATCTCAAAAAAATTAATGATCTGCTCGAAGTTGACAAATTATGGAAGCAAAGATTTGTCTTCATTATCTGGAGTTTGGGAGAACAGGAAGGAGATATCCGAGGAGAACCCTTTTAAAACTAAACATCGTCTGGAGAAACAACAATAAGTTTTTTTATCTTCTCATCTTTTCTTTAACTATGTATAACTTATATTTATTTTTTCACGTGTATTGTTACTGTACTCATAAATTTTGAAAAGGTACAATAGTCCCAATAAGGATGCGATAGATATTTTTTCCAAGTTGGCCATTTGGCAGAAAATGAATGGGACAACGGCTTCCATACAGTTATTCTGCCCATAAACTTTATCAACAACCATTTGTGGAGGATCACCTGGGGAGTTTACCTCCCCGAAAATTTAATGGAGCCACCAAACCCAAATTTGGTTGTGAAAAGATTGGTAGCACCTAATGGTAAGGTCAGTCTACCTGTTTGAAACATATCTGAAAGCCATTTGCCCACAAAAAAGAAAAATAAAAATAAAAAAATAGCTAATACATATGGTGCTAACCCTTCAGTCAATCTGAGACCGCAAAAGAAGACAAAAAGGAAGGAAACTAAAACCATCGTTCCTACAATTAAAGAAGGAGTCGACACTGAACCTTCTTCAAAAAGAAAGAAAATTGTTGCCTCGAAGAAAAAAATAACACTTCGAAAACTTCACCTACTAAAATAGCAGAAAAGAATTATGAATAAGCTGTGTTAGAAGTGCCTTTTGTTGAAGCTGAAGAAACTACAGTAGAAGATCATAGAGGAGAAACTTCAGTGAAAGATCATCAAAGAGAAGCTGCAATAGAAAATCAGCAAAGAGATGACAAATTATGGAATCAAAGATTTGTCTTCATTATTTGTAATTTGGGAGAACGAGAAGGAGATATTCGAGGAGAAACCTTCATAACTCAACCTCGTCTAGAGAAACAACAATAAGTTATCAAATCTTCTCATCCTTTCTTTAACTCTATGTATATTATAGTTAATTTTTCACGTGTATTTTTATTGTACTCAGAAATTTTGAAAAGGTGCAATAGTCGCAAGAAGGATGCGAAATATATTTTTTCCTACTTGGCCAATTAGCAGAAAATGAATGGGGCAACAGGTTCCATACACCTATTCTGCCCATAAAATTTATCAACAACCATTTGTGGAGGATCACCTTGGGTGTTGACATCTCCGAAAATTTAATGGAGCCACCAAACCCAAATTTGGTTGTGAAAAGATTGGTAGCACCTGATGGTAAGGTCACTCTACCTGTTCGAAACAGATCTGAAAGCCATCTACCCACAAAAAAGAAAAGTAAAAATAATAAAAAAATAGCTAGAAAAATTTGTTGCTAGACCTTCAGTCAATCCGAGGCCACAGAAGAAGACAAAAAGAAAGGAAACTAAAACTATCGTTCTTACACTTAAAGAAGGAATCAATACTAAACCTTCTTCAAAAAGAAAGAAAATTGTTGCCTTGAAGAAAAAAATAGAACTTCAAAAAATTCACCTGCTAAAATAACAGACTAGCATTCACGAATAAGTTGTCTTAGAAGTGCCTTCTGTTGAAGCTGAAGAAACTGCAGTAGAATATCATAGAGGAAAAACTTTAGTGGAAGATCATCAAAGAGAAACTGTAATAGAAAATCAACAAAGAGATGACACTTCTTTTGTGATGATCCCATTAGCGTAAAGGAACTTCAAGACCTCCACATAGGTATGGATCTAAGGGTCCAACAAATCCAAGAACAACTTTAACTAATTGGCCGTCAGGTTACTGCTCATGTTTTAACTTAAAGGCTAAATCCATATCTTCATCTAGCTCCCTCATCCGCTGCTCTTATACCTTTCAATAATCAAATATTTTTCCCTATTCAAGAGTCATCCGAAAAAGTTTTACTTGCACTGCAACCTTTTTCCGATGTTGAAACTGCAGGAAAAGCATTGTGCACAAAAATAAATATTCTCGAAGCCATTTGGAAACCATGGCTAAAGATATGGTCCGATAAAAAAAATATTGTTGCAGAGAAAAAAATGGGAGAAATATTTTGCAAACAAATCGATGAGTAATTTTATGTGTTCCAAGCTGACATGTCTCAATATATTAAAGGGCCATCCACCTCAAACGCCATCTATGCTCTGTGCATGATCAACAAACAAAAAAGCTCAAGACTTCTTATCAGGATAAAATAGACAATCTTAAGACCAAACATGATAGAGAATTATTCGAGGAGCAGAAAAAATACTCCATTATTCAAGAATATTTAAATAAGAGTGAAGTAGAAAAGAAGAAGGTGACGAATGATATATCTACTCTCAATAAGGCTCTCGAAGAAGAAGAAAAAGTTGTTGTTTAAACTAAGAAGACTCATGGTGGAGTGGACACACTAGCTGCAATAAAATATGCCAAGAAACAACAAACAATTACTTTGCTCCGCGAATTCCACGCAGCGTTACCAAAGGAAAATTTGTCAAGCTTTTGGGAATTAATCCCCATGGATAACCGTCCCAACAAAGCCTTCAATCCTATCCCCACTGATTCTTCCAAAGAGATGGAGTCATCCAAAGAAAATACCACTGAACAAGGAGATTCATCTGAAAAGAACTCTGAAGAAGATAATTAATTCTTGTTTCCTTTTTTATCAAAGTTATAATGTCATATGATGTTGTGTGGTGGCTTATTTTTGTGTGATATTCAATTGTTTTTTGTAAGATTAGATTCTAACTTCAATGAACAAATACCCTTCCTATTTCCACATTCATTTGCCTTATTATGAATACTTTTAATCTTATTAACGAGTCATTATCACCACTAATACCAACATATGTCACAGATAAATTTGTAATTTGTCAAATAAAAATAGTACCCTTAGAAAATGTTAGCACCTCGAATACAACTGGTGCTTAAAAAATGTTAACACCTTGAATATATTTAGTGCATTTAAAGAATGTAGTACCTCGAATATAATTAGTGCGTTTAAATAATGTAGCACCTCTAATATATGTAGTGCATTTAGAGAACGTGACACCTCAAATATATGTAGTGCGTTTAGAAAATGTAGCACCTCAAATATGGTTGTTTTAGTGTTTATAATAAACGTATAACACCTCGAATCAAAACAGTTACTCTTGGTCAACAACTTCAATGATGATCAGTCTTTGACTAGTTACCAAGATAATTTAAATACTTGAATTTAAAACAAACATTGGCCAAACTGTTTTTTATTAATATCTTTGAATATGTACATGACACCTCATTAGAACCTCCATAGGCCAACATGGTAGGAAAGAGTGTGTCGATTATTCAAACAAGTCATAAAAAACAAAATCACTCCCAATATAGTTTTAAATGTTCTATATTCCAAGGATGTTGAAGTATCATTCCCTGCTCATCACAAAGGCGATATGTACCTGGATTTATTTTCTCCATCACCATATAAAGACCCTCTCAATTCAGAGTCATCTTTCCAAGTTGTTTGTCCTTTGTATGAATGGATACTTTCCTTAAAACTTTATCAACTGCTTTAAAATCCCTCATTCTCACCTTCAAATTATATCGACTCCTCATCAAAGTCTCATAATGAGTCATATTCAAATAAACTCTAACTTTTTTCTCTTTGATCAAGTCTAATTCTGTTCTTTTTCCCTCTTTATTTACCTCTTCGGAATATTGAAGTACTCTATAAAAAGGTAAAGTAGACTCTGCATTGATGAGTCAATAATTGTTTGGAAAAATATTTTGGATCTTGGACCAGATGTGACTAGAGAGAGAAAGTATAGAGAGAGAAAGAGAATGTAATAGAATAATATTCAATGTCCCACCCACCAAGAAAGTGGGTCACCTTTTATACTAAAATAAGATGGTACCGCTTGGGTCCTTAGTGGGTCGTCTACATATTTGATCAAGCCTCTTAGTAAGCATTATATTTACACATTGGTCCCCAAGAAATCCTAAACCCCTTAATTACTACATCATGTAACTCTTATTCACAATTGAATCCTTATTATTCACATCAGGCAAATTCTACCCTCATCAGTAGCCCCCCAGTCTTCGGGAACGTTATGAGCGAAGACTTATTGCCGAACCTACATCTGCCATCCGCTGCCCCCTGCGCTTCGAGCCAATTGCCTATCTTTGGATTAATTGTTCTTTTTCCTCTTGCGTCTGACGTCCCACGACACTGTTTGTCCCGACCTGACCTTCGATCAGCCGACGGTACTTCTCGAAGCCAATACTCAGGCTTTGCTGGATTTTTCTTACCCGATGTTCGTGGTTCTGAGTCAGGTTGGGTCCCGTGTTCTTTCGAGCTTCCAATCCGGGCCTCTCCGTAACGGACCGATTCTTCATTCATCCCGGGCTTCTCCGTGGTGGGCCGGCCTTTCTCAGTGGATACAGTTGCGGAGGCCCATATAATCAGTTGGTTCGAGGGGGATAGTCTAGGTTAGCCTTCGTCAGAGGGTAGTCGACACGTGTCGTCGTCTTGTAGGATGTGTTTTTGCCAGACTAGACTCTTAGGGAGACTCTTCGTCTTCCCGCCGTGTTTTTGTCGATTGGTATCCCCCGGTTATTCAACCTTGCCTATAAATACTCCACAATCCTTGACCTCTCTCAGAGGCATTCTAGAGAGAGAAAGTGCTGTCAGATCGTTTTCTAGAGAGAGAAAGTGTTTGCCAGACCATTTAAAAGAGCACTGTCCGACCATTCTTGAGAAGAGAATGTTTGCATGAAACCTAGGTACCCGAAGCCTACATCAACCCAGAAAAAGAAAAAACCTGTGTGGAGTTTCAAAGAGTGGGCTAGCATCGGAGACCGAGCCGAGGAATACCGACGTGCATGCTTAATTTGGGGATCTGACTCAAAACCCTTTACTCCCGTTCCGCGTCCTCACGACCCTGTTTTATCCACCCCGATCCCTGCTGAATCCTTCTTTTTTCCCGACCTTCCCAGTTCTCCATCTCCCAAGGTCAGCCTATCTCCGGAGACCGTTGTTCTTTCTTCCAGCAGCAGCTCCTCTCGCTCCTCCGCAACTCGGTCGGAGAATCCGACCCCTCCGTCTGTCAACTCGTCCGTTCCACCGCCTCCGTGCCCGCCCCGACGCGTTCGTAAAACCAAATTCTTGACCATGGGCGAAGACAGTCCCTCTACATCTCCCGTAGGAGGTAACGATCTTGAAATGGTTCAACTTACGCTCTCGATTCGAGGGTATCGGACCGGTATTAACACTGTGGTAACTTTTTTAGGTTTGCCCAAGCGCCAGTTGACGCCAGAGGAAGTGGAAGCGGCTCATCGGGTTTTTTCGAGCAATATGGCTGAACCCTCCACCTCTCGGGTCCAATCGTCGGACCCAGATGCTGCTACTGCCCGAAGCTCTGATCAGGCTCCAGACCCCGAAGTGGGAGAATCAGAGGCGGACGTTGCGCCTGCGGAGGTCTGCGTCGCTGATGTTGGTAACGCAGCTAACCCTCCTGACGATCATTTGCCCGAAGAAGTTGAGGCTGCCATCACTACTACCTATTTCAGCTGGCTTCGGTCGAAAGACGTCGTTTCTCTTTACGAGGGGAAGTACCTCTACTTCCTTGAGTCTGACTATAAGGATCTGCTGATCCGCTGGGGAATTCCCGAATGCGTCAACGTTCGGTTCCCGGTTCCTGGGGAGACCCCTGTTCATGTCCAATCTAGGGAGATCGTGGTGTAGACCGAGCTGTTCAACTGGGGGTTGCGCTTCCCTTTAGACCCCGAGATCGCGCTCTACTTCCGCACCCTCCAAATCTGCCCATCGCAGCTGACGCCGAATGCCTGATATACTCTAATGTCTTGCATCATGACTTCCCGTCTTTCAGGTCGGGTTATGCCGATGGAAGAATATATTGCTATGTCGAGTCTGTCCAAGGCTCCAGAATCCCCGTTCTTCTACTCTTCCTTGGGAAACAAGTGGAAGATAGTTAATGATTTCTTGGAGGGGGACAAAGGCTGGAAGCATCGGTTTGTATTTCTGAGCGGGTGTTGGGAGAACGGTCTTCTCTATACTTCGGAGAACAAGAGGCAGCTGCTTCGGACTCTTCGTGCAGTGTCGAAGGACTGGTTACAAGGGCTGAAGAAGGACTACTCCAAAGGTGCTGAGGCTACGTTTGAGGTGCTGAAAGGCTATGCTCGGACGCACTGGGGTCGGGCTATGCATCGCACCTTCATAGATACGAACTTAATCATGAGTAACCTCTGGCGTTGCTCATCCGAGGTTCTCACCATCGAGCAGCTGCGACAGCCCCCGAGCTTGGAGGATGTGATCGCGAAAACCGGCGCTCCTGGGTCGATATTGTATCTGCCAAAGCGCAACAAGGCACCTAGCAAGCGCCCGAAGTCAGATGACGAGGGAGGGAAGAAGGAAACCGGAGCTGAGGGGGCTGGTGAGCTGATTCGGGTGGAGGTGCCCGTGCATGGAGGGGCGGAGGCGAACCAGGACCGGGCTCCAGTCCAGAAGAGGAAGGGTCGCGCCGAAGCGGAAGGGACCAAGGCAAAGAAGTCCAAGCACTCGAGGAAAGAGAGTAGGCCAGTTGACGGCGCGGGGGTTGGCACCATAGGACCAAAGCTGTCTGATGAGGACGGTGGTGCAAAAAGTATTCCAACGGCGGACGTTGTGGAAATTCCAGATGACGGCGAGCCCCCCCAAGCGTCGGATCCAGCTGCAGCCTCGTCGAGCGGTACGAAGTACCCTGTACTGTCGATGCTTGGCAGTCCGCACACGTTCCCGCTGCGGGGATCAGATGGTCTGGCTTTGTCCTTGTACAACTTGCTCGTACCGGCGGCCTTGAAAGAGCGTCGGGCGAACGAGCTAAGTCAGCAGCTAGTCTCCACGGAGGAAAAGATTGTTAGTTTGACTGGCAAGGTGGAAAAAGCCAATGCGGCTCAGGCATCAGCGGAGGGTCGGTTCACGGAAGCCGAACGTGTCGCGGAAGAGGCGAAGGCAGCCGTGGAGGAGGCAGAGAAGGCCGCGGAGGAGACGAAGAAAGTCGTGGAAGACCGTGCTGCTGCTTTGGCTCTGGAGGTCCAAAAGTTAAAATCTTCGAACGTCGCCTTCGCAAATCGGTGTAGGAAGTGGTCGGAGAAAGAAACTGCTGATGCCAAAGCCGCGTATGTGCTGTCGTTCCACAACCGCTTCCCAGACCTTCACCTCGGGGCAATGTGGTTGGATGTGCCAGAGAAGGACCGGCCCGAGGGGGTCGATTGTGGAGAAGAAGAAGAATCCGACGATGCTGAAGAGGATGAGAAGGATGAGGATGAGGACGAGTGATCCAGAAGTTGCGCTCGTTTTTTTTTTGTTAGTTGTTTTTGTAACTCTTTGGGGGCCGTGGGGTCCCCTGTTAATATTTTCGATGAACACCTTTAGTCATGCTTTGGGGGCCGCGTGGTCCCCTATCAATATATTAACTTTTCTGGTTTTATCCTCTCACATATTGGTACCTGTGTAAAATTAAAAGAGCATTAAAAAACCTTAAGTTCAAACGTAATGTTGAAAAGTCCTGATAGGATCGGGAACCGTAAAATGTGGGTCAATTCGGGAACTGAAAAACCCAATAAGGTTCCGTAGATCGATGTATTATCGAAAGTTCTCCCAAAGGGTCTGGAAGATCATATTTGTAGATCAGTAGAAACTGAAAAACCCATTAAGGTTCTGTACATCGATGTATCATCGAAAGTTCTCCCAAAGGGTCTCGAAGATCATATATGTAGATCAGTAGAAACTGAAAAACCCATTAAGGTTCTGTAGATCGATGTATCATCGAAAGTTCTCCCAAAGGGTCTGGAAGATCATATATGTAGATCCATTAATATTAATAGGAAAGGACGCTGCCCAGCTCGTCAGCTGATCAAAGTCGTAACACTACAATATTTGGAAGGCAAAAGAAATTTTGGATTAATGTAATCGGGTGGTCGGGTGTTTATGATGCCTCATTAAAACCTTCTCGCGCCACCGAGGTAGGAAAGAGTGCATCCCCGACCATTACAATTCGAAACAAAATGTAAAATACAATTTGAAGTACAAGTTCCCGACTATTCTAAATACAATTTCAAGTGTTCAATATTCCATGGTAGCCTCAAAAGGTGCCCGAGCTTATTCTGCAGGCGGTATGTCCCGCTCTTGATTCTTTCCGCGATCTCGTAGGGCCCTTCCCAGTTCGGGGCGAGTTTACCGAGGCTCTTGTCCTTAGTGTGAAGAAAAACGCGCCTTAAAACCTTGTCACCGACCTTAAACTCCCGACGTCGGACTTTTGAAGCGTATCGACTTCTCATCAAGGTCTGATAGCGTAAGGCGTTTAACCTGGCGCGGTTGTGTTTCTCTTCTATCAAGTCGAGCTCGAGGCGTCGGCTGTCGTTATTCGTTTGCCCCGCATACTAAAGCGTAAGGTGATTCCTGAGTTGCCGTCCGGGGTGTGGTTCAGTAAGCCCACAATACCTCTTGTAGGTAGTCAGGCCATTTCCCGGCCTTTCCTTCAAGGTTTTTTCTAAGGCCGTCCAAAATGGTCCGGTTGGTTACTTCGACTTGCCCGTTTGCCTGAGGGTGGAAAGGAGCGGAGAAACATTGTCGGATCTTATGGGTTGTGCAGAATGCTTTCATCTCCCCGCTGTCGAACTGCGGCCCGTTATCCATAGTTAGCCTCTGCGGTACCCCGAACCGACAACATATGTTAGACCAGATAAACTTGATGATATCCTTGGCCTTGGTGGAGGATAAAGGTTCGGCTTTAACCCATTTGGAAAAATAGTCCACCGCCACGACAATCATCTGTCTTCCTCCCGATGCCATTGGTAGCGGCCCGACCAGGTCGATTCCCCACCGGTCAAAGGGTAGTCCTTCGGATATAGACTCTAGGGGAGCCGCGGGTATGTTTATCGCGTTTCCGAACCGTTGACATGTATCGCAGGTTTTGACTATCTGTCACGCATCCGCTGTGATCGTCGGCCAATAGAATCCTGCAAGAAGAATCCTTCTGATCAGAGCTTTGTAACCGCAGTGTGCCGCACCTTCACCATCATGTAGTTCGGATACATTTATTTGCGATTCATGGACCCCTAAGCAGCGGAGCAGGGGCGGCTGAAGGCTTTCTTGTATAGTACTTCACCTAAAAGGACGTAACCCCGAGCCTTATTGCGTATTTTCCGAGCTGAGGCGTTATCATTAGGCAACCGACCCTCAGCTAAGAAGGCGATAATGTCTCGCCGCCAGTCTGAGAGGGTTACCAAAGAGATCTGACAGGCGATTTCGGGTCGGTCGTCTAATTCTTCACGCCTGATAATAGATGGGCTCTCTTGCTCAACCACCCAAGGATAATTACTGGAACAGGAGAGTGTTGCCAAAGAATCAGCGGCTATGTTTTCGTTTCTCGGGACATGTTCATAGGTGACCTTGTCAAATGAGGCTTCCAGAACCCTGAGCGCTGCTAGGTATTGTACCAAATGTTCTTTCCGAGCTTCCGCGCTTCCCGAAGCTTGAGTTATTACGAGTTGGGAATCGCTTATGAGGCGCACCCGCTTTGCCCCACATATTTGTGCTAGCCGTAATCCTGCCAGAGCGGCCTCGTATTCAGCTTTATTATTCGAAGCAGGGAAACCAAATCGGACGGCTTGGTGCATGCTAATACCCGATGGGGTTACTAATTGTATACCTGCTCCACAGCCACTAACGTTAGCCCCTCCATCGGTACGAACGGTCCATTCGCTCAGTGCGGCCTCTTGGGAAAGCATGTCCTGCTCAGGTCGTTCGGAATGGAATTCTACCAAAAAATCGGCCAGGACCTGGCCTTTCACGGCTGTCCGAGGTTCGTAGTCGATGTCAAAATCTCCCAGTTCGACCGACCATTTGGACATTCTCCCGGACATGTCTGGCCGCTGGTGGATGTATTTGAATAGAAATGATGTTCGGACTATGATGGGGTGGGCTTGGAAGTACGGGCGCATTTTTCGCGCTGCTGTCACCAGGGCGAGTGCCATTTTTTCCAACTTTAAATACCCGGTTTCCGCATCTAACAAGCTTTTGCTCACAAAATAAACTGCTGTAGGGGTCGGGCCCGACTCGCTAATCAGGGCTGCACTGACCGCGAAGTCGGTAACCGCAACATAAAGAAAAATTATCTCGCCCGCGATGGGCTTCGTCAAAAGGTTCGGTGATGACAGATATCGTTTGATTCCTAAGAACGCCTCATTACATTCGGGAGTCCATACGAAATTTTTAGCTTGTCTTAAGACCTGAAAAAATGGAGCGCACTTATCAGATGAGCGAGAAATAAATCAATTTAAGGTCGTCAGACGCCCAGTAAGGATCTGAACTTCCTTGATGCTTCGGGGCAGAGTCATGTTGGTCAGAGCCCGAAGCTGGATAGGATCGACTTCAATCCCTTTTTCGCTAACGAAGAAACCTAGGAACTTTCCTGATCGGACCCCGAAGAAGCATTTTTCCGGGTTTAGTTTGAGATTTATTCCCCGCAGGTTATCAAAGGTTTCTTTCAGATCGGTAAGGTGTGCCTCATCCGCGCCGCTTTTAACCAGCATATAGTCGATGTACACCTCCATATTCCTCCCAATTTGACCTTTGAACGTTTTGTTGACCAACCTTTGGTATGTTGCGCCGGCGTTTTTCAACCCGAAGGGAATTACTTTGTAGCAGTACAGTCCTCGGCTTGTGATGAATGTGGTGTTTTCCTGATCCGCAGTATGCAATTTGATCTGATTATATCCAGCGTATGCATCCATGAATGACAGCAACTTGTTACCCGACGTCGAATCTACCAACTGATCGATTCTCGGCATCGGGAATGGGTCCTTCGGGCACGCCCGATTAAGATCGGTGAAATCCACACACATTCTCCATTCCCCATTTTTCTTTTTGACCAGAATGGGATTAGAGGTCCATAACGGGTAGCTTGCTTCCTTGATATGACCGACACTGATCATTCTCTCGACTTCTCGTAAGATAACGTCTGCCTTCTCTGTGGAAAATGCCCGGCGTTTTTGCGAGATCGGTCTGGCGTTCCTGTTGATGGTTAGTTTGTGAACAGCAATGGATTCTGGTACCCCGGTGACATCTCTCGAGCACCATGCGAACAGATCCAAGTTTTCCCGTAGGAGAGTCAGCAGCTGTTCCCTGAAGATCGGCAAGAGTCGTACCCCAATCTGCAAGGATTTTCCGGTGGCGAATTGGTATTGCTCACATTCTTCGTCCGTCGTTAAGAGGCTCGGGGCTTCCCGGGGGTCATCAAGGATCGACAAGAGTCGTACCCCGAGCTTGAATCATCTCTTGATCCTTTTTAGGTGCTAATGCCGCCCGGTAACATTCCCGTGCTGCTTTCTGGCTACTTCGGACCACTCCCACGTTGTTTCCGACCACGTATTTTAAACATTGGTGAATTGTAGAGGATACTGCGTGCATTCGCGATATCCACGATCGGCCGAAAATGGCGTTGTGGGAAGCCGGCGCGTCTACTACCACAAATAAAACCGTAACCTCTTTCTTGAATGGTCTGCGGCCTAATTGGACTGTGCCCTCAAATTCTCCTATAACGTCGGTTGTTGACCCAGTAAACCCTACTATGGTGCGGTCGGACCGCGCAATCACTGGTGGTGTTCTAAACTTTACAAAAGTGGACACGAAGATTATGTTGGCCGAACTACCGGTATCCACCAAGATGCGCCGAACCTCCTCCCCCGCAATGGCCGCCCCGATCACAATGGCGTCTTCATGGGGGCCGGCTATGTCTCTCATGTCGTCGTCGTCAAAGTACAGGATCGGAGAAGGGACGCTTCTGGTTTGGAAGCAAGTTCTGGCTTCCAACTGAGTGGTCGGGTTGACGATGTGCCTTTTCCTAGACGAATGTGTAACTCCTGCCATAGAATCTCCCCCAAAGATAGTTAGGGAATTCAAAATATTTACACAGGCCTCGTACATTACCGACGTTCTTCTCGGCTTCTTCCTCGATAATCCCGATGATGTTGCGGTTCGCTTCGGGATCGAGGTACTCGATGGAAACATCGAACGGATCAGTCACTTCTGAAATTGCCATGGTGGTTTCTGGTTTTGGTATTATCACGACTTCCTTCGAGGTCGTACTTTGCTGTGCCTTCTTAACATACTCCAAGAGGTTTCCGTGTTCTATGAGCATCTGTATTTCCTTCTTCAAAGCGATGCAGTCCTTAGTGTCATGCCCGATGTCCTCGTGATAGCGGCAGTAGCGGTTATTCCTTTGCTCCCGAGGCGTTGGTATCGGGAAAGGTTTTCGATACATCCCGCTCTTCTTTGTCTTCTCGTAGATCAACGCTACACACTCTGTAAGATCTGCAAAATATGCAGGTCGGATCCACTTGTTTGACATGGGACGTGAAGTTGTCATACCTGTTTGCTTCGGTCGTGAGCTTGTCAGGGCCGGGGATTTGGCTGACACAGGTGGGTTCGGTGGTATCGTGCTGACCGGTTGGACTGCCCGAGCGTAATCTGACCGAGCGCCTTGCCTCATTACTACCGATGCTTGGGCGCTTTGCTGAATCTGTGTTGCCAGCTCTGATGCTTCGGTCTCTTCGATCAATATCTGTTTTTCTATCTGGGCTAGGAGTGCGGAAAACGTGAATGCTTGTTTTTTCGTCACCGCTTGCTTCATTGGTCCAGGGAGCAAACCCAAACGAAACGCAGTTAGGGCCACGTTCTCTTCGCAGTGGTCTAGGTCGGTTTTCGCGTCGATGAATCGCCTGGTATATTCTCTGAGGCTTTCCCCCAATTTCTGCCGGCAATTCATAATGGTGTCTCTGTTGGCCCGGAAGCTTTTACTCCCCACAAAGTGTTGTCTAAACATCGTCCAAAGCATCCCGAAGTTCTGAATGCAACCCTGCGGTAAACGATTGTACCATTTGGATGCTCGGTCCTTGAAAGTCATGGAAAAAGCTCTACATAGGAGCTTGTCATCGTTATCGAAGCTTAACATGAAGTTTTTGAAAGCTTCCAAATGATTATCCGGGTCCTTCTTCCCATCGTACTTTTCTAGTTTAGAAATGTTAAATCGTTTCGGGAGCTGCCCCGCTAATATCTCGTCGGACAACGGGGATGCCCTCCAATTGATTCTGAACCCATATGCTCCTCCTCCAAGTCCTTCTGTCTGAACTCCGTAAAGTCCCTCATCTCTGGGGCTGACAAACTGGCTACCGGTTCGGTAACCTTGGTTCTGACTGTTCGATGGTTGCCAAGGCACTGAAGGCAGCACTGCCCGCTCTTCACGGCTAGCGGCAGGTATCTCCTCCTTCTCGAAGGATACCGGGGTCCGCTTCTCGGTGCTCCCCTTCTTGTATTTTGGTGATTCTGCCCGGGGTCCTCGGAGGCGTCAGGAACGATTCTTTTGTGTCCGCTGGGCCCTTTCCCGTCGCCGATACTCTCTGCCCGACGAGTCGCTCGAGGTGTAGTCAATTGTTGCGCCGTGATGGTCCTCTGGGTACTGCCGAGTCCTGGCATTTTGCCCCTCCTCGGGATGTGGCTCCCGATAATACCTAACAGGTCGGGCTTCGATGCGCGGCCCAACATCATGTTCGGCCATCTCCCGATCCTCTAAGAGGGGTCCCTTGCCTTTTCCTTCCCGGATCCTCTTCTCGTCCAGCGCCCGCTCCCTTTCTGCGTTTAGCCTGGCAATGTCTTCAAGGAGCTGTTTTTGGGTCATTATCAGGGTCGACCGCTTGTCCCGACCCTGGTCGCAGTGCCTCTGTCCAGGCGCTTCTTCGCCCTCTAACACCGAGACGGCTCGGATCACTTCCCTACCGACCCTCTCTGTCACAGCTTCGTTGCACATTTCGCAATACGTGATTTTAAAGAACAAAGATTCCTTTTCGGTATCACTCGTTCCCACAGACGGCGCCAATGATGAGTCAATAATTGTTTGGAAGAATATTTTGGATCTTGGACCAGATGTGACTAGAGAGAGAAAGAGAATGTAATAGAATAATATTCAATGTCCCACCCACCAAGAAAGTGGGTCACCTTTTATACTAAAATAAGGTGGTACCGCTTGGGTCCTTAGTGAGCCGTCTACATATTTGATCAGGCCTCTTAGTAAGCATTATATTTACACATTGGTCCCCAAAAAATCCTAAACCCCTTAATTACTACATCATGTAACTCTTATTCACAATTGAATCCTTATTATTCACATCAGGCGAATTCTACTCTCATCATGCATGACTAACAACATCCATACCATACACCAAGGCAAAAGGTTTTTCTTGAGGAGCCTCTCTAGAAGTTGTACGGTAAGCCCACAACACCTCTTGCAAATAGTTAGGTCACTTTCCTGCAACACCTGCTAAATTTTTCTTCAAACCCTCTAAAATAGATTTATTATTCACTTCCACTTGACCATTTGCTTGGGGATGTAAAGGTGTAGAAAAACACTGTGTTATTCCCCTCGAAGCGCAAAAATAAGTCATTTCTCTATTGTTGAATTGAGGACGAATGATTTTCAGAGGCACTCTAAAACAACAACAGATATTATTCACAATGAACTTAATAACATCATTGGCTTTTGTACTAGATAATGGTCCAGCTTCAGCCCACTTCGAAAAGTAATCTACCGCTACTATAATCATCTGACGTCCTCCAGAAGCCATAAACAATGGCCCTAACAAGTCTATTCCTCATCTATCAAAGGGATAGCTTTGAATATGGAAATAAGCGGTATCGTTGGTTTGTGAATAAAATTGACAAAAAGTTAGACAAGTATCACAGGCTCGAACTAAAACCTTAACATCATTCATGATTCAAGGCCAATAATAATCTGCCAACAAAACCCGATGCGTCAAAGACTTGAAACCATAATGAGTTGAACCTTCACCATCATGCAACTCATATAAAATCTCTTGAGATTCTTTCTTTCCCAAACAACGTATCAATGGTTTACTTAAAGATTTTATGTATAACACTCCATCTAATACAAGATAATAATGGGCCATATATTTAACTTTTTAGCCAGCTGCGCATCTTGAGGTAACATATCTCTTAGTAAAAAATTAGAAATATCAGACCTCTGGTCACTTCGAATTATGTCTAGAGTGACAAATACTTCCTCGGCTTATTTACATTGCTCTGATCGTGTCAAAATCGAAGGACTCTCCTGTAACAGTATCCATGGATATTCTTCTGTAGAAGCAATTGTTGCTAAGAAAACCAACAAATCTCCCCGGTTAATATGCTCTACAATCACTTTGTCAAACAAAATAGTCAAATTTCAAAGCTCGGGTAGATACAAAATTAACTGATCGTTCTTAGCCTCGGATGCACCTGTCATGTGATTCGCTACTAGTTGCGAATCTGTTTCCAAACAAACTGTTGTTTCTACACAAATATTTGCAAGCCTTAACCCAACCAACGCAACCTCTTATTCAGCCTCATTATTCGACGTGTGAGAACCAAATTGAATAGCCGGATACATTACGTCCCCAAAAGGAGAAACTAACTGTACCCCTACACTACACTACACCCCAATATGCTAGACCCACCATATGTTCGAACCACCCACATCGAAGTTTCTGGCAAAATCTTTTTATCTGTTCGACTATCAAATATATTGGGCATATTAATTATTTAAAAATTTTAAATATTTGTTTAAATTGTATCTTCGAGTCTTTTTAAATTTTGGATTTACCTTTGTGTATTTGTTTCGGATTGTCTTATGCAAACAAATTCCGATTTTTTTTAGTTTATAAAAAATTCAGATCCCAAATGTTAAAAATACGAATTTAATTTGTTTGATTAAAAAATATGACTAAATTCAAAAGATTAGATTGGTCAGGTTCAAAATCTGCTTAAATAAAAAGAAATATTAAATTTAAAAATCTAAAACCTCGGCTGAATCTAAAAAGCCCACACACTTTTAGATATATCGTGTCTATCCTGCAAGTTTCAGTATTACAAATCGACACGAACACGATCGGTATTTTTCAGGTTGTGTTGGATCTTGAATTTTATCGAATTGTTAGATAATGTTTTTAAAATATTGTTTTTTAAACTCATCCATTTCTATCTGTGTCGGTGTCAATAAGAAAATATTAAATGAAACGCACCTGAAATTAAAAAATCGGATCTAATTATAGAACAAATAAAATTAAGTCGCTAGTGTCCAACTTCTACTTATAGCCACACAGACCACCAACCGGGCTGCTGCGTATTTTAAAAAACCTATACGTACATATGCTAAAACAAGCCTTATAACCACATCATCAACTGTCTTTCCTCCACCAACTGGCCTCTCTTCCTCTGGAAACAATTTGCCGAAACAAAGAGAGAAAAAAAAACGTTTCTTTTCTTCAAATAGAAGCTAGAAGAACCCCAAGAGTGTCCAAAATTGACACAAACCCCCAATAATAAGCAGATTTAAATGGCATACTTACAGATTTTAAAATCTTCGCCAAGTCCTGTGTCAGTTTCCCGGTCCAATTTTCCTGGAAAATCAGTTTGTGTTTTCTCGGAATCAGATTCTCGGAAAAAGAATTTAGGGTTCCGGAGCTGCTCGAAGAGGTATTCTATCCGTAGAAGAATTAGGGTTTGTTGTGCAGTTCAGGATGGTGATAGCAAAGCTAACGGTGAGCTTCTTCTTTTTTCCTTTCTAGATATTTTAGCTGTGTTACTCAAAATCAATTGTAGAGATGATCTAAATTTAGTGAAATCCTGGCTAAACATAGACCATTGTTGTATCATAATTCTAGCTAAATTTACCGTAGTTTATGAATTCTAGCTATATTTTCTTGGGGTGCTTGATCTTTTTAGGCGTATTTCAGGTGAGGAACCACCGGAGTCGTTGTTTCTTAAGGAACTGAAGAGGAGAGGTATGACTCCTACTTCATTGCTCGATGAATATGAAGCCGATGTTGAGATGCAAGTTGGGAGCAGCACTTCATCGAAAAGAACTGCTGCGTCGACTGAAATCGATAAAAGCTTATCGAATCAGAGGGAGGTATCGATGGCTTTGAATAGTGAAGGCCTTGAGGTTGGTATTTTCTCCTCTCATCTGTAGTTTGAGCTTAATATTTTTACGAGGCCATCATTCCCATAGTTACTATAGAACAATCGTTCGCTCTTAGAATACGATGTAACTTCGTTGTGTTGTGTCTTAGTTCTGTTTTTTTATAAAGTCCGGCTTCTTTGTAGTTTCAATCCTCAATAATATGATTCTTGCAGGGATTATTCCCCCGCGCTAAAGTTTTGCTGACAATTGGAGGAACATTTTTCTTGGCATTCTGGCCTCTCATAGTCCTAACTGTGACGATCTTTTCTGCTGTCTACTTTGTAAGCTGCCTCCTGCCTCCTAATTTGTTTTCTATACTGTTCTGATTAGCAAGTCCTTTGAGGGTTACTGTGATTAATAATTCAAGAATCCATTTATGGCCACTAAAGAAATGTTTTTAGATGGACGTTCGAGATATTTTTGCCTAGATGGTAGTTATCCGAAAAAGAACACATTACGAAACCTGATAGGATTGGAGAAGACATGATACAATAAATCAGATCGGATAAGAAAGTAGGACTAGTCTCGTGTAGACACTGTTTTTAATGACTTGTTACGACTATTTCAGTCTATGATTCACTAGGCTAGTGGATCCGAAACACTGAATTAGGACTAAAAGATTCAAATCCAATCTTATCTGGTCATATTCCTTTCTTCAAAACGAGCCCTAAGGTGTATAGAATATAGTTTCATGTTGCCCCCAAGGGGGTAGCCGGCGTCAGACTGAGGGTTTACCCTGTGCGCACTCATTGCACTCTGAGTAGTGGCTGCGGGTTCCCTCCGGAAAAAATATATATATATATATATATATATATATATAGTTTCATGCATTATTTTGACAAACCTCAAAATATAGTTGATTTATTTCAATTGCTAAACTTTGTTTTGGTTTCCCTGGCAGTATTTCGGATCCAGCTTTATACATGATGGAACCGAAACCCCTGTTTCACCTCCACCGTATATTGACCCTTATGCACTTCTAGAGGATGAAAGAGTGTCACAAATAGCCAGTCGTGTAAACTGAAAGTAGATAAGATGTTACTTGAACTCTTCATATCTATGTTTATTCTTTTTCTATGTAAATTCTGTTAGTACGTCAAATTTCTGTTAATCTATTAAAATTTAATAGCCTTCTATTTTTATATCAACTTTAGCTGCCCAGACATATGGACTTTTTTGTGCATTTGTTATGAAATTTAAAAGCAACGTATAAAAGCTTTTTTTCCAGTATAGAAACTAGAAATTTAACACAAACCTTGATTTTTTTTATAACTATGATACTCAAAACGCCATTAAACACTCATCAAGGTACATCAAGAGTACTAGTATGACAAAGATAGGAGTTACAATTCATCAAAACAACATAATCCCAAAACACATGTATCGAGCAAGCAACTCAGTACTCATCACCTTCATCATCCTCACCCTCAGCTGACTCAGCTCCAACCTCCTCATAATCTTTCTCCAAAGCAGCAAGATCCTCACGAGCCTCAGAAAATTCACCTTCCTCCATACCCTCACCAACATACCAATGCACAAAGGCACGTTTGGCATACATAAGATCAAATTTATGATCAATTCGTGAGAACACCTCTGCCACACTAGTAGAATTCGAGATCATGCAGACAGCCCTTTGTACTTTAGCCAAGTCACCTCCTGGAACGACAGTAGGTGGTTGGTAGTTGATACCGCACTTGAATCCAGTAGGGCACCAGTCGACAAACTGGATGGTGCGTTTGGTTTTGATGGTTCCGACAGCTGCGTTTACATCTTTGGGGACTACGTCTCCACGGTACATGAGACAGCACGCCATGTACTTGCCGTGACGAGGATCACACTTAGCCATCATAGAGGAAGGCTCGAAGGCAGTGTTTGTGATTTCAGCTACTGAAAGCTGTTCGTGGTAGGCTTTTTCTGCAGAGATGACGGGTGCGTAGGAGGAAAGCATGAAGTGGATTCTTGGGTATGGGACCAGGTTTGTTTGGAATTCAGTCACGTCTACGTTCAAAGCACCATCAAACCGGAGAGAGGCAGTCAATGAAGAAATCACCTGAAATTACAAGCACAAAACAATAATACACTGCTAGAAATAGTCTCTCTATGAAAGAAAAGAACATAATAAAAAAGAAAGGAAACTTTGGCTAGTTGAGAATGAAGCAAAAAAATGTTTTCATGAACCAAACCAGTGATTTGCATGGATATATATATGGGTGGAAAAATCATGTCTGATCTAAGCAAAAATAGGATATAGGCATGAATTACTTGGACAAAGACATTGTTTCAACCTAAATCCCGGTTATGTTTGGGTTTTGACATTCAGAGAAACCAGTCATATTCAGGAACTGAAATCAATCCTTCTAAGCCATTGTTCTGGTTGGGTACAAATGTAACAAAACTAAATAACTAGGCCAGATCGAGTAAACATGGGTTTAGATTATGGCACACATGTCCAAATTTGGGGTTGCACAGGTTGTTTGCTACAAACTTTTCATCGATCCCAACATATTTTTACATAGCCAGTTCTATACTAGAGCTTTTAGATTCCAGGATTATTGAAAGTCCAAAATTACTTGGGTTTTATACACTAATTTAAAATATGAAATATATAATCATAAACTGAATATTTAATAATTGAAATTACCTGAGAGACAAGTCTATTAAGGTTGGTATACGTTGGTCTCTCGATATCCAGGGAGCGCCTGCAGATATCATAGATGGCCTCATTATCAAGGAGGACAGCAACATCAGTGTGTTCCAGGAGAGAGTGGGTAGAGAGAACACTGTTGTAAGGTTCAACAACAGAAGTTGAAACCTGTGGAGATGGATACACAGTGAAACCCAACTTGGATTTCTTTCCGTAATCAACTGACAAACGCTCCAAGAGAAGTGAGCCAAGACCAGATCCAGTACCACCACCAACAGCATTGAAAACAAGGAACCCTTGAAGCCCAGTACAGTTGTCAGCAAGCTTTCTGATACGGTCAAGGCAGAGGTCAACAATCTCCTTCCCAACTGATGATACACAGAGACAGATATCATCAGAGACAAAGATACATGAAAGAAAATAGTAAGACATTTAAATGAAACTAGGGTCCGGTTCGTGCCAAGCCAGTATATATTGCTATTTGGGCTTGAAGAGTGAGCAAAAAAAGGTGTTGGAGCTTGAATGTTATCTCGGAGGCTGCAGACCATTTTTCAGTTACATAAAACTCAATTTCTAACCCATGTCTCAGAATAAACTATTAAGAGCTTTGATACTTTGATACTAAAATGAGGCATTGGATTACAACAAGGTAAAGTTTGATCTAAATTTCAAACCCTTCCCTTTATGTGACTTTAAAAATTACTGATACAACAAAGAAGGAAATGAAAGCAAAGAAAAGATTAAGTGATTACTGGTGTAGTGGCCACGGGCGAAATTGTTGGCAGCATCTTCCTTGCCACTGATGAGTTGTTCAGGGTGGAAAAGCTGGCGATAAGCACCAGTCCTCACCTCGTCAATGACAGTGGGCTCAAGGTCAACAAAGATGGCACGAGGGACATGCTTCCCTGCACCAGTTTCACTAAAGAAGGTATTGAAAGCATCACTACCTCCTCCAACAGTCAAATCACTTGGCATCTGACCATCAGGCTGTAAAGAGAGTTTAGCGCATTAGCCACTATCACAAGTCACGCATTTGATAACATCAACAACAACAAAAGCTAATTAGCGGCCAAAAAGATTATCCAAACATCGAAGCAAAAAAATAGAGTAGCGAACATAAATCTTACAGCCTTAAGAACACAGCACATATCAATACAGCAAAAAAAATGCCTACATAGCAAACCTAATAACACTCTATAAAACCAAAACTGATTTCCCGATCCAAATTCATAGAGATCCACATACATATATTGAATAAAAAAAACGAGAATCGAATAGAACATATTGATTAATCATTCGTCATCAAAAGAAGACAATTAGGAATAGACACTGCTTCAATGACCACTCAAAACCACACTAGATATCAAAACACAAGCTCGTAGAGCTGATAAGCAATTCAATAGCCCTAACAACAATCAGATCTCACAATCAAGTAACCAAATGAGAAAATACGAGCAATGAGACGATATACCTGAATGCCATGCTCGAGGCAATAGAGCTCCCAACAGGCATTGCCGACCTGAATACCAGCTTGACCGATGTGAACAGAAATGCACTCTCTCATATTGACTGATGAAAGGTGAGCAAATCAAAGTCCGAAGTGAAAGAGAGACGTTTATTAAGACGCCTTTCTCTGGATTTAGGAGAGCGAGATCTGAGAAATGATGAGTTCTCTTGCTGTAAGACAGGAATTGTTATATATGATGATAGATATATTATTTAACCTAGGGGCGACGTGGAGATATGTGATTGGTTGTATCTTAACCACGGTTAGTTGGCATTCTGTTTTTGAATTTTAAATCTGGCCGCCCGGAAAATGGGAGTTTTGGTAAAGGAGCTGTTGCGGTTCACGTTGGTGTGTTGTTTTATATTCTAGCTGGCATTTTTTTTCTTTACATATTTGCCAAATATTTTTTACATGAAAATGTTGTAAAGCTTCAAATTTTGTTTTTGTATTCAGGTCGATTAATCAATTAAATTACATAAAACTATACTCTTGTATTCAAATCTCATTGGTCAAATAGGTTTCGAAATATTTTAGAATTTATTTAGGAAACCCCTGTGGAAAAAAATATTGATAGTAGTGGGATTGAAAAAAATTGTATTTTCAGTTTTTATTTTAAACGAAAATATCAAGATATGAAAAAATCATGATATAAATATAGTTACCAAACATATAAGAATAAACTTATATTTTTTAAAATCTGATCACCTTCCTTTTAAAATCAAACCCGAAATAATTGTTGGGCTATTTGTATTCGACAAATTTATTTATAATTATTAGTTAAGAAATCAGTTATTTTATATATTTTTTATTTATTTTTTATTAATATTAAGTCAACACCAATTTCTAGATTATGATTGGTGGGTTAGAAATGAGATTTATATTTTATATAAACCGATTTTGGCAATTTAACAAAACTGTAAGCAAAACCGAAAAAATATAACCTGTTATAGGTTTTTCACGACTATTATAAAATAATATGATGTTATTTGTTAAATTTAATATTTATAAATTGTGAAGTATATTATATTTAATTTTGATATATTTTCGTACACGGTGTTAAATGTTTTTCGTAATATAATTTTTTAAAATTTAAGATATCTCATATATGAAACTGGACGTGGTATTTGATTTATAAGACATGTCCGGTAAAATTAAGATGGTTGAACTACGAAATATATATATTATTCAAACCGTAAAACATAAACAAGACGTGTCATTTGAAATTATCTTATTTCGCACATAATCTTAGTATTCATCCGATACCAATGAACTTTTCATATCATAATTTGCCAAATTAATTGATGGTTTTCCATATTTATTTCACCATGTTTACGATGAATAAAACTATTTTTTCAATAAACTAACGAATTATTTTAGGCTATTTCAGTCACTGATGTGTTGGCTTTGTTATAACTCATATGTTATTTTAGTGTCGTGGTAGCAAGATTTACGTGAAAATTAACTTCAGATCTTTGTTCTTATATTTTTTTCAACCTAGGTCAGTAATACAAAAACATACGATATTGTTTGCGAACTTTAAGTAATTATAAATGTGAAACCTTGTATAAATTATATGTGAAACAAATAGTACTCATGATGCAAAATAAATGAAAAATATTGATTGTGTAACCTAACTACCATATTTCGCTACATATGTCACTGATTAAACAAAGTATGGTGTTAATGCACTAGAGAATTATTTTAGACAAGTCCAACCGCTGATATATTAGTTTTATTATGACGGATATTTTGTTTATGTGTCGTAGTAGCAATATTTATGTGAAATATTGACTTTTGTATGCTTGTTCTTAAACAATTTATACCATAAACAAAGTGTACAAGAATATACGATATTAGTTGTGAAATCTAAGTAATTATAAATGTGCAATGAGTGCGCACAGGGCAAACCCTCAGTCTGACGCGATAGCCTGCAAACCAACGCCACAAGGTAAACCACACAAGGTGACAGGCTCAGCCGAGAAAGCGTATGTAAAGGGACTCGAACTCATGACCTTTTAGTCATAAGAATTCCATACTTCAACCAACTCGGCTACCCCCTTGGGGGCTAAATCATATACATAATTGATAATACTAATGTGGGGCATTTCAAACATATATATGTTGGTTTTGTTAGAAGTTATCTATTGTTTTTGTGTCGTGGTAGCAAGTTTTATGTGAAATATTGACTTCAAATGATTGTTCTTATTGATGACTCCTAAAAATATATGAAGGGTAAATGGATCATGAATATTTTGGGGGTCACACATAGGTCCCAAAAAGAGATTTAAGATGTAAATTCAACAAAGAAAAACTGTCAAAAGTAATAATAAGATAATAATTGTTCTTCTTTTCCAAGAAAAGGTATATTGTCTTATATACTGATGGTAGTGGGCCTCTGAGCCTACACAATTAGTTCATTTGTGGATAACCTTTTCCATCATCTTACCAAATTAAACATATTTATTCTTTATTACATAAAACACTTTCAATGTTTCACATTTATTGGGTTTATATTACAAAGTAAATATCGGTCCAATTTTTTTTGTTCGACTTACGGGTCGGATAAATCCTACCCTTGCCAGTAGCCTCCATAGTCCTTACGAAAAAATCTGAGAGATGATTAATTTTATTGGTACTTCGTGGTCTATCTACATCACGCGTGGTATATTTGTGTATTTGTTTTATGACGAAGTGTGTGAAAATGGTGAAAATAGATATGTTACCACTTCTCAATGCAAGTGTTCGTTGGGCTTTTGAAGCCTCTTCTATAAATTCCTAGTTATTCTACCATTTTTATTATTACGGATTCTAGAGATAGAGAAAAAGTAGATTCATTTTTCTCTGACCACTGTAAACTTCAGTTTCCAAGATATCGTTGTTGTAGAATTTGTTTTAGAAAATCCTCGCATTTTGTTTCTTTAACCTAAGCTAGAAAATATTTGTGTCTATGCACTTGTCCTTAGAGTTATCCACACTACTTGTTCGAGGTAACTTCTTTGTTCTTTCAACTTATCTATTTTATATATGTTTTGACGTGATAACGCCCATTCAGACTAGCTGGGAATAGTTAAGAAATGGGAGCAATATAGAGCCACTAGGATTATAGACGATGGACACAGTTTGATTATCTAGACATTTGATTTCAATGGATCTAAGAAAAAGTAGACCGGACTGGTTAGTCCTCAATACCAAGGTGATTACTTATACCTATCCTACCTCGACACATATCACTAATCCTCTAAAAAAACCAAACCCTGATAAAGCCTCAATCATGTTTCATTATGATGGGCGAATTTTGATAGTTACAAAAGGTTTTTTTGCCAAAAACCTCGGGTTATCTTCAGAGAGAAGAATATAGTCTTCCGCATCTAGAAGAAAAATTCTAATACTTTCGGTCACTAGGTCATTAGTTCGGGAGGACGCCAATAATGTCGTTGTAGTTCGAGGGGGGGGGGGAGAACACTGTTAGGATCCTCGAAAAAAATTTATAAATTGTTTTATCATATAAATTTATTTTGCAGTTATCTCCAAGTCCTAACAAGAGCATCTAGAATTTGTCGAGAAGACTTTCAGCAGGCTAAGCAAGTAGGTCGAGTGGCTTCCACAACTATTTCACTCATATGAACTTGATCTGGAGTCATCTTTAGAGAATAAATATAGAATTTCCTCTCTCGTCGGGATAATTGATAATTCATTTAAATCCAAACGAGATTATAGCCCGATTAGTTGTCCCTAATGCTCAAAATATTTCTTCCAACCGTTGATATGGGAAAAAGGTTAGGAAAAAGACCAACGCCGGTTCGGAGAAAAAGAGGCTCGGAACCAAATAATTGAAGAAACAAGCTACAATGGTGGAATATTTTAGAAACGAGAAAAGATAACCTGCTTTTTCCGCCCCACCAGTCGGTGAACAAGAAGAGAGTGGTGATAGGATGACAATTAGGAAAAAAGAATATGCTCCACTGAAAATAAAAAATTAAAAGCATACCTCAAATGTTAAACAGACTGTCAAAAAGTTGTGGTTCGAAAAAATGCTGATACTGGAAATAATGATGTCTTGTATTCAGGCCTATTTAACGAGGTTACCAAGAAGACTAGAGACTATTATCAGGGTCGAGAACTCTGACGTTATCAATCTGGTCTTATCGTTCTAGTTGGTCTCTCAGACACTCAACCCCTAAGAATACGCTCACAAATTATGTCGGTAAAAAATCAACAAGTGTAAGAATCTACCAACCTAGGTCTTTTCAGCTTGTAAAATGATACTTTTTATTTAGAACTTTAGGCTCTTGATGTCCCCCTCACAACCTTTAAAATGAGGGTAGTAGAGAAAAAAAGGAGCTAGACAAAGCTGAGATTTCAGTTGCACGCCTTAAAAGTACAACATTGAAACTAACTGAGTTTGTTAAGTATCTTCGTTGAAGCTTTGTATTCTTGCGATAGAGCGCGTCATACCAAAAGTGCAAAGTAGTCATGGCTGAATACTGGGCATGCTCTGTCGAAAGACATCTCGCAGCATAAAATTTTGCATTCCAAACTAATATGACTCAGCTTATGACTGCCATGTCGAAGATGATATTGAAGCATAACGTGACTCTGAGGAAAAATAATATGCATATCTAACTTTCATTGAAAGAATTCCAATAGCGTAAAGCGGGTGTCTGAAAGGCTGAAAAGAAAAAAGAAAGTATTGTTAAATTTTTCATGCCTTCAAGGTCCATGCTAAAAAAGACGACAACTGCATTGCGTACACTGATAAGTAGACGTCAGCACTAGATTGGCGCGACACTGATATCGAATTTACTATTGTTCTTGGTTTTCACCAAAAACATTTAAGTTGAAATCACTCTTACTGAGATATGATCCCGAAGGAGAAACGTCATTACGATATTTTGTTTGAGGATAATGTAGCATATGAAGATGTATCCGAGCAAAGCAAAAATTCAGAGGAGGGCCATGAAAATGGTAGTTCTTCTAGTGGGAACTCCCAAGAGAATTAGTGTTAAAAAAACCTAAGTATGTTGAATAACGTCATTTTTGTGTTTTTAATGTTTTTTATATGTATATTTTTTAATTTACAATTTTGTGTAAGCCCGTAACATTTTGTATTTTTACCTTGTATTTTATAAATATCAATATTTTTATTCATCATATTGTTCATAGTATAAATTTTATATAAAGTTATGCAGTAGAAGGTGATCCCTACCCAATTTGTGACATATAATATTACTAGGTTCCTAGTATTTACCAACTAGTGTTAGAATCTTTTAAACATGACCAACTCGTGTCAGAACTTTTTCAACACTGCCAACTAGTGTTAGAACCTTTTAAACATAACAAGCGAGTGTTAGGACCTTTTAAACATGACCAACTAGTGTTTTAATCTTTTAAAGTGATATATGAGATCGGATATTCATGGATCTGACGAAAATGAAATCATAAAGTGTAAAAGGGAAATTACTTGTATTTACGAGCTGAGTATGTGGGTACCTCCCTAAAACTTTCATGCGCCACCATGGTTTGAAAGAACATACCACTAGTCTTTATATGTTTGATTGAAAAGTTAAGAATTTTACATATCATTCTGAATATAGTGTCAAACACTAGATATTCCAAAAAATTTGAAACCTTCTTCTTTCTGGTTAATCAACCGATAAGTTCTCAGCTTTACCATTTTAGTCATTAAATAGTCCTTCCCTATTTTCCCCGGCTTTTCAAGCCTCATATCTTTAGTGTGCAAGAACACCTTTCTTAGGACCTATCCCGACTTTACATTCACTATGACGAACTCTCGATACATATCAACTTCGCATCAAAGTTTGATAATAAATAGCTCAGAAATGTGTTGTTTTTCTTTTTTTCTTCGACCAGATCAAGTTTAGACTTTCTGCCTTCATCATTGTTAGCTTATGAATAATTTACCACCCTGAAGAACGGAAGTGTTGCTTCGGTGTGGGTCACAATGTCCATCCCGTAAACCAAATCGAAAGACGACTACTAGATTGCAGTCCGAGAGGTTGTTCGGTAAGCCTATAATATTTTCTGTAGACAATTTGGTCATTTTCCAGCAGTCTCATTTATGATATTTTTTTAAACCATAAAAAATAGTTATATTTGTGACCACAGCTTACCCTTTTCTTAGAGGTGAAAATATGTTGAAAAGCAATATTGAATACCTCTTAAACAAAAAAAACTTACAAGTCTTTGTTATCGAACTGAGAATCGTTATTTGTGATGATTGTTCTTGACATTCTCAACCACCACATATATTAAATAAAATAAATTTGATACCCTTTGATATGTATGAAATAAAATTCTTGCGTTTGCCCATTTAAACAAATAGTCAATAGCTGCTATCGTAATTTGCCTCCCAAAAACTAAAATATTTTTTATTATTAATATTATTTAATATTTTCCTAATTACATGTTTAGTCCGCATGGACATGATTTAATATCATTATTATATTTTCGTATATAGTTAGTTAATGGTAAAAGTGTGTGTAATTTTAAAGATATAAAGATATAAAAGATTGGTATGGGAATTAATAAATTAATAGTAGAGATATAATTATAGGGAATTGTTAAAAAGAATTGTTTTTATTCCGTGAAGTTGCCTGTTTTTTATTTTTAATATCTATGAAATTGACATTAGGCAAAAAAACCAAAAAACCCTTAAAACTCTATTTAATTACAATTCATGCCATTAACTACTCTATGAAGTTGCAAACAAAAAACAACTAACAATCCAACATCTAACTTCACAAAACCAATAAATAAACCCATAAACTTAAAAAGAATGTTCTATTTTTAAAGACCTAAACTTAAACTAAATTAACAAATAACTTAAAATATGGTAAACTAAACAAACAACAAAAATCCAAATTGAAAACTTAAAAATAATAAATTAAAAATAATTAAATTATATAAAAAACCTAAAAAATTTCATGTAAAACACATACATGCTATTTGTATAGATTGAAAGGCGTATTATTAGTCATTTCTCTTTTGGTCTAAATGTGGTTTTTGTTTATTTGATATAATGATTAACAAATTTACAATTAAATAATTTTAGTTTTACAAACTGAGTGAAAAGGTTGAGAGGAGAGAGACACTGAATAATTTGAGCCAATTATTGGATACAACAAACAACATCAATAATTCAGATGAGAAATTAAAGGAATCTGTTAGACGGTTTTCTTGGAACATACCTTAAAATCCAGATTAAAACTGGAATAAAATAAACCTATCTTATCTTTCACTTATCCACAAACAGACGTCACCCACATCTCTCATTTCTGAAGGAGTAAAACCCACAAACTTTCGACACAGACTACAACAACATTCCGTATCAACCAATAGTTCCAAATCCAAAAAAAATTGTTCTTCGCCATTTGACGACGTCGATACATTGTTCTTCGCCAATCTCACGTCATGAGATGGCGTATGCATGGACCATTTCGCCATTTCGATTGGCGAAGAACACTGAATCGAAGCCATCGAATGACGAACAACATAAAATTATGGGTTTGAGATGGTTGTCGGGGGCTTGGGTCTCGAAGAGTTGGGTTTGGTCTGTGTTGAAGGTTTGACCGTGTTAAAGGTTTGAGTTTTTGACTGCTTCAGAAATGGGATGTTGTTGAGCGTTGGTGAGTGAAAGGATTTTGTTAATTGCTTTAGGTTTTTTATATAGTTTTAATTTAGTATTAATTTAGGTTTTCAATTTATGGAGTTCCATCGTAACACAATATTCTCTCAATCCTGGAAATGAAAATCGTCGCTTATGAAGAGTTTTAAGAGTGCTTATGGGTGATTTTGTGATACGAAGATCTTTTAGTGTCAAAATAGACTGTAATATTTTGTTCGGGAGTCTTTTTAGAGAGAGAAAGTAAAGATTAGATTAAGTAGAGAGAGAAAGTATATTCTATTTGTCTCGGGATCTATGAAGCGTGTGGCCCATTTTATAGTACAATTGCGGGTGCCACACGCTTTAATTCCTGTTTATTATATTTTTAGTCCCTATATCTTTTCATCTTCTTATAATGGCTACTTCTTTAGTAGCCTATACAATTTTCCCATAATACAATTTCTTCTTTACAATTCCCTCCTAACAAACTTCTTCTTTGCAATTTTCTCCTTAACAAACTTCTTCTGTGCAATTCTACCATGTCTTTTATTCTTCCTCATCAGTAGCCCCCCAGTCTTAGTAAAAATAGTTTTACTAGGACTGTAAAGAAGTCTCCATTATTCCCTCGAACATCTTCTCCTCGGATAATTCTTCAACTGCAAAATTCCCTCCTCGGAAATCCTCTTGAACAATACTTTAAATGCTACATGTATCTTCGAAAAAACGTCTTCTTAATAAGTATATCTTTTGGATATAAACTACTTTTTAGGTAACACTAACCAGTAGCCCCCCAATCCTTGCAATGTCGTAGCCAGTCTTGACCCAGGCCTTGGTAACATCGTGCATCGGAATTTACTGTATCAGCGTATCAAAGCCACCAATATTAAGCTAAGAAATTACAAGGATTGGAACAACAAGAACTGACGTCAGTAGTCGTATTTCCTTGTCAGCACATCTTATTAGAAACCTTTTCGTATTCCCCAGACTAGATCATGACTCTGCAACTTCTCCCGCGTTTTTCTATCAACCATTGTGTACCTACTTTTCCCGTAATGCCCCTAGGTAAACAAGAGAAAATGTCCCCATGCCTGACTTATCCTAAAATCCCATTGCCTTCTATAAATACGGACCTCCTTCATCAATAGCTCAAACTTTCCACCCATAATTTCTAGAGAGAGAAAGCTGGCTTATAAACCGCGCCGGATTCCAGAGTGGCTCCTTATTAGCAAAAAGTTCGAAGAAAGAGTTGCTGCTGGTGAATATACTGAGCCTCAACCCCCACCTGCTGTTACTACATTTTACGGTTCGTAGCCCCCCCCTAAGAATTCGACAGCCATCATTCCCCTCGAAATATCACAACAAAACCAAATCTCCAATCACACCACCGTTGGACTAATGGGGAAAGAAAAACACCACAAGCACTCATCGGGAAAGAGAAAAAGACACCATAAAGGATAAGCATTCACAAGAGCGCAAACGTGCTAAAGAAGTGCCACCAACTACCCTGAACCTCCTCGAGATGTGGTGGTGGACACTTCTCTTCCGAAGACTGGTAATCCTGTATCAAGTCTTCCAGCCACTCCGTCGATAACAAAAACTGGAAGTCCCCGATTTTCTCCAAGGAAAACTATCATTACCAAAGAGGAGATGTGAGAACTTCGTAACATAACCTTAGCTGCTAAAGGGAAAGCCATCGCCTCATACAATACTGAGCCATCTACTCAAGCTATTCAGGTTGCTGATCGGAGCAAAGTCATCGAGATTCCGGCAGAGTCATCTAGCAAAATTCCCATCGCTCCTCCAACAATATCCGAAAAGCAGGCTAACCGAATTTCCCCCAAGTCAAAAGGAGACATAACTCTTCCCTTGGAACTTGATGCCATTGTAGGAAACAATATCCGAGGGATCGAGAACAAACATTTGGTTGCTCTTCACAACATATCATACAAGTACTTTTCTCCTTCGGAAGAAATGTTACTGAGGACCCGGTGGTGCATTCCTTCATACATCGACATTAGGTTCCTCTCCGAGGGAGAGACCCTATTATCAGTGAGGGATAATAAACTTGCCGTGTATACCGAAATCTATTCAGTGCTGCCAATATCCCTGTCAAGATCTGGACTTCCTTGATATTTCGAGGTGGATTCATGGTGATTAAAGCTTTTATCTGGTCGGGGTCAGCCTCGATGCCTTTTTCACTTATCATATATCCAAGGAACTTGCCCGATCGTACCCCAAAAACACACTTTTCTGGTTTCAGTTTCAAATTGACCTTACTCAAATTATCAAAATTCTCCTCGAGGTCAGCAAAATGATCTTTATCCCGCAAACTCTTGACTAACATATCATCGATATACGCTTCGACATTCCGACCAATTTGTCCCTCAAAGGTTTTGTTGACCAAGTGCTGATAAGTTGCCCCTGCATTTTTAAGCCAAATGACATAACCTTGTAACAATATAACCCTCTCCCGGTAATAAAAGACGTGCTCTTTTCATCTTGTGCATCCAGCCGGATTTGATTATACCCTGAATACGCGTCCATGAAGGACAACAACCATTTCCCGAGGTCGAATCCACCAACTAATCAATGCAGGGCACCAGAAATGGATCCTTAAGACAAACTCTGTTTAGGTCCGTGAAGTCCACACACATTCTCAACTTGCCATTCTTTTTCCTGACTAAGACTGGATTCGAGGCCCATACGGGATAATGCGACTCACGAATGTGGCCTATGCTTAATAGCCTTTCTACTTCCAACAAAATAGCTGCGGCCTTCTCTTGAGAAACTGGTCTCTTTTTCTGAACAATGGGTCGAACATCAAGTCGTACCGCAAGTTTATGACATATTATCTCTGATGGTACTCCTGTAACATCCCGTGCACACCAAGCAAACATATCGAGTTTATTAGACAAAAACGCAATTAATCTTTCTCTGAACTCAAAATAAAGTTTTACTCCAATCTTCAGAGATTTGCCATTTCCAAATTCATGCGCCTCGGAATCCTCTTCTGGGACCAGAAATCCGGGGGTCTCCCTCAGATCGTCACATGGAATGACTTCCGAGCAAGGCCCCTTTAATTTCTATGCCTGGACCGATATTTCTCCCCGAACTCCCTTCGAGGATAAAGCGATCTGATAACATTCGCGGGCCATTTTCTGGCTGCTCCTGATTGTCTCGATGTTGTTTCCTACCATATATTTCAGACACTGATGCACCGTTGATATTGCACCATGCATTCGGGACAGCCAAGAGCGACCTAAGATTGCGTTATACAAAGTTGGTGCATCGACCACAATAAACAATACTTCCACCTCCTTCTTGAACGGCCCACGACCTAACTCGACCACACACTAAAATTCTCCAACCACCACTGTTGTGGCCCCGGTAAATCCCACTATGGTTCTGAACGTCGTATAACTGGTGGGTCAGAAATTCTCATGTAAGTGCTCATAAACAAGATATTCGCTGAGCTTCCTGTATCAACAAGTATCTTCTGAACTTGATCTCCAACAATACCCGCAACAATCACCACCGCATCTTCGTGTGGGCCCGCGACATTTTGCATATCATCATCATCAAAACATATGATGGGATAGGGTAATCGGTGCATTTGTGCCGACACCCCTGCTTCAATCTGGGTAGTCAGATTGTCCATATGTCTTTTCCGCGAGCTATTCGAATTCCCTGCGATGGTATCCCCTCCAAAAATTGCCAACGACTCAAAGAAAGCACAAAGGTCGTTTACTTTCCCCCTTAGAATAACTTATTCCACCATATTTACGTTGTTCCGGCCCTCCTTGGGATCCAGATACTCTTGCTCAATATAAAAAAAATCGACCTCCTCGGAAATCACCATGGCTGTATCAGCGTTTTTTGGGACAGCCTTTACCACAACATTTTTCTGGGAGTGCTTTTTGACAAACTCTAATAACATTTCATTCTCAATCAATGCTTGCACTTCTTTTTTCAAGCTATGCAGTCCTTGATGTCGTGCCCGATATCCTCGTGATACTTACAATACTTGTTAACACTTCTGCTTTCCCTCGGAGTCTGAATAGGAAAAGGTTTTCTAGAACGGCACTGTGGATCTTTCCTTATCAAATATAGCTGCAACATTTTCCGTTAACTCCGCGAAGTAGTCCGGTCGAACCTACTTGTTCGACATTGGTCTGGCCCCTTTACTGTAATTTTGCTGGTTGCCATAATATTGTGGGTTTGATTTCTGCCTCGACGGATACTGACCCGTACTTTTGGCTTGAACCTTGGCACGAGGCCCTTGGTTACTAGACTCAGATCTCTAAAACTGGTTTTCAATCCAATTGATCACCAGATCCTTTCTCAGATGCCTGAGTCTCCTCCACCAAAATTCGTTTATCAACCTGATCCAACAATGCTCCGAAAGTCATGGCATGACTCTCCGCCACCGTGTCCTTTAATAATCCGGGGAGTAGGCCCATCCTGAAAGCTGCAAGTGCCACTGAGTCTTTACAATACTCCATGTCTGTTTTCGTTTTGACGAATCGATTGGTGTAATTCTTCAAGCTTTCCCCAAATTTTTGTCTACAATAGATTATCGTATCTCCGTTAGCTCTGAACTTTTTGCTCCCCACAAAGTGATGTCTGAAGATATTCCAGAACATGTCGAAATTCTTTATCGAGCCCTGCGGAAGCCTATTATACCACTTGGAAGCTACCCATTTGAAGGTCTGTGAAAACACTATACATAACAATTTATCATCGTCATCGAAGTTAATCATGAAGTTTTTAAATTGCTCGATATGGTTGTCAGGGTCTTGTGTCCCATCGAACTTTTCTAACTTCAAGATATCGAAATGCTTTGGGAGATTACCCACCAAAATTTCCGGGGACAAAAGAGAAGCTCTCCAATTATGACCCGTCCGATAAGCATTAGATCTCAAATTCTCATTGCTCGGAAAATACAGTCCCTCCTCGGATGGTAGGGTATATTGATGTTGCCACTCCGAATTCCGCGGGCCAATGTTTTGGTTCCCAGTGGGAAAGTTCGTTTGGCCATAACCCCGCTCATTAATTCAAGTATGATAATTCTTCTCCCTCGGAGATTTCCTCTCCGAGCTTCGTCCCCTCCGGTGATCTGCGTGTCCTCGACCATGTCTTTTCTTTCTGTGATTTTTTCTAGGAGACGATTCCGACGAGCTGTAACGAGAATTTAATCGCTCGAGTCAGATGACTCCAGACGTCGTTTTTCTTTCCTCCTCGAAGATCGTCGTTTATATCCTCTATATCTATCATCCCTGGCTTTAGGACGAAAATCGGGTTCGCGCTCCTCTTTTCCACTGTCTGGCTCCCTTCTCACCTCAGAGCGAAGATTTGCCTGAACAGTTTCCTTTTGTGCCTTCAATCTTTTGATCTCCAGCAACAGTTCGTTCCTTCGAGCCAACAGATCTGAGTCATCAAAAGTGTCTCCGACTCACTGGCCCCCATATGCCTCGTATTCCATGTCATTCCGATAATCGTCGCCCACCAGATTCTCCTCGCAGTTGTTAACAAAATCATCCCCTTGCTCTTCTATAATTCCCCTCGGATCAGGAATTATTTCCAGGAAGCGATTGTCGTCAGAACAATCTTCGTTTCCCACAGACGGCGCCACTAAAGAGTTTTAAGAGTGCTCAGGGGTGATTTTGTGATACGAAGATCTTTTAGTGTCAAAATAGACTGTAATATTTTGTTCGAGAGTCTTTTTATAGAGAGAAAGTAAGGATTAGATTAAGTAGAGAGAAAGTAATATTTTATTCGTCTCGGGATCTGTGAAGCGTGTGTGGCCCCTTTTATGGTACAATTGTGGGTCCCACACGCTTTAATTCCAGCTTATTACATTTTTAGTCCCTATATATTTTCATCTTCTTATAATGGCTACTTTTTTAGTAGCCTATACAATTTTTCCCTAATACAATTTTCTCCTAATACAATTTCTTCTTTACAATTCCCTCATAACAAACTTCTTCTTTGCAATTCTCTACTTAACAAACTTCTTCTTTACAATTCTACCATGTCTTTTATTCTCCCTCATCAGCTCATATTCGAGCAAAATGGCGATAAAAAAGGAAGATGCACCGATATATATGACAAGGGATTTGTTCTATTAGCAGTATGCGTATGGGTATCCACTCCCTGCTCGAGTTCGACTGAATATGCTAGCATGAGTTCTCATATTGTTGTTGCTCGAGTTCGTTGGAGTTCAGCAAACGAAACCAGTTGCTGCTGCTCGAGTTCAGTGTTAGGGTTGCCGTTTTTTCTGCTGCAGATGGGTGGGTGGGTTCGTGAGGTATGTGTAGAACAAGATATGTTTTAGTTTTACTTTAGTTTTAGTTAATGGTAGTAGACTTAGAGCATCCCATCAGAATAGGTAAAAGAGACTATATAATAAATTTAGGGATGAGCAAAAACAGAAAAAAACCGAACCGACCGACCAAACCAAACCAAAAATTGTCGGTTGGTCGGTTTAAAAATAATAATATTCGGTTTCGGTTTTTAAATTTCAAACCGAATTAAATTTGGCCGGTTTTCGGTTTTTCTGATTTTGGGACCGAATAAAACCGAAATCAACCGAATATTATATATAGTTGTATACCACCTCCACCACTTATTAATGGTTTGTCCAAGTGGTCCTAGATGACTTAGTTAAGCTACTTGTATAGTAAATAACCTATTAATTCCTTATTTTTTTTTCATAGCCTACTGTTTACTCAATTAAATTTTTATAGCCTTGAAACGCTTTATATATTTCTTAAACACTTTATATATTTCTACTTATAATATAGTAAATAACCTATTAATTCCTTATTTTTTATTTTCATAGCCTATTACTTATAATATAGTAAATAACCTATTAATTCCTTATTTTTTATTTTCATAGCCTATTGTTTACTCACTTTATGTATTTCTTTATACTATAGTATATTTCTTTATTTTTTACACTTAAATAACAATATTATCATAGTATTTATTATATTAAAATTATAACTATAAATTTATTATTATATATACAAAAAAATTAATAATTAGTTTATATTATAATATTTTTTGATTTTTTTAAAAAAATTCTTAAACTAAAAAAATAATTAAAAAAAAACCGAACCGCACCGATCCAAACCCATGTTCAAACAGAAAAAACCAAAACCGAAAAAAAAACCAATATTATTTTAATAAATTGTTTTTAAAATTTATAAACCAAATTTTTTCGGTTTGGTTTAAATATATGTCAAAAAACCGACCGAACCGAACGAATCTCATCCCTAAATAAATTTGATGATTATGTATGATATTTTTTTTTCCAACAAATACTTTAAAACACTATCTATATTTACTAACTTAAATTGTGGTAGGTAAGTTTGTAGTTGCAGTTACAAAATATGTATATATATTGTATAACAAAATAAATACCTTAAATATCAAGTATTGTTGTATTATTTTGTAATTTAAAAATTTAGACTACAAAAATTTAATATAAATCTAACAAATTCATACATTACCGATTGGTGATACTCTTATATTTTTGTATTATTTAATTTAGTTTTAGTTAATTAAATATTACTTATTAGTTTAGTTAGTAAATATTAGGATTAAGAGAAGTTAGAAAAAAGACAAAAAATAATTGGAAATTATGATAATTTCGAAGTAACTTTTAATATTTAGTCTGTAAAGAGCAAAATTATTAATAAAAATCAAAAAAAAAAAAAAGAATGCGACTTTCTTTTGTTTTAGCAATTCCCATAATTATATAACCGTTGAATGGTTATAAAATGATAGTCAAAGTTAGATAAACAAAAAAAAAATGACATAAATATAAATAATATAAGCCAAATGGATAGGATATGTAATGGTCAGCGAAGACATTATGTTTAGAAGAAAATTGTATTGAAAATGTAACTTATAAATCTCGGTCGATTATTTTATACTACAGGTTATGATTTTTGTAACCACAACATACTATACGACTATATAGTATGTATTTTGAATATCAATATAAATAAACTATGCCGATGTTCTTCCAATTTGCAGGGGGAAAAAACTCAAGTAGCAGGCTGTGGTCCAGACCACGCAGGCCGATCATCATTAAGTTGATTATGGATGCGGCTTTCTTGTAAATAAGTTACTCCAGACCATATACCACGTATAAGTAATATGCTTGTAAACACAACAGATCCAAGGGTGCAAATCACCTGGAGTCAAAGGAAAGTTAAAAATTGAAATTGGGTAAAAGTTTTCAAAATCACACTGAGGGAGGTATTTAGAAATCAGTACAAGTGTCCAACTGAATAAAAAAAAAAAAGTAAAAGCGACAGAGATATCTATGACATCAGTCAAATATCAGTATCACTACTGCTCTCTACGGATAGGGATGGAAATTGTGTTGGAGTTGGAGTTTGAATTCAATTTATAGGCTAAGCTCAAAACATGTTTTAATATCCGAGCTCGAATTCGAGCCGATACCACCTATTGAACCTGTGATCACGTCTATGCACTGCATATTTCTTCAAGTAGAGAATAATCCTCGGATACAAATGCACAACTTTCAGAACTAGCCTTAGATTAAGAACCTTGGCAATCTACTGCTAAGGAAGATGAAATTTCCCACTTAATCTAGTTCAGTTACTAGCAGCAATAGCAAAGGTTTTTTTGTCTTCGACTCTTAGAGCATCCTAATTGCTTAGGCTATTGGCATGGGTAGCAAACAAATTGGCCTGGCCATTTATATTATGAGTTTTTTTAAAGTTATACTTTGTAGCAAAATTTTGTGCAGGGAATATATGGAATGCTCTTCTTGTTGCTAAAGAAGAGGAGAACACGCTATTTTGTTTTACCAGCAAATCAGCAATATACAAGCACACATAAAATTAGTATGAAATGGTCATTCCCAGTATAGCTCGTGAACAAGAAATCGGTCTCTTTTAGATCAAATCACAATAAGGTCTAAATGTCGGCTTGCCTAATCCAGGAATTTAGCTTATTAATGAGCTTGGATCGTCAAAACATTTTAGACTACTTTAGTTTACCGTATAAATTTATGAGCATTTTTAAGAATGTCTGGCTACCAACAAGATTATATCACCAAACAAATCATAAAGTATGCAACTATACAGCAGACCTAAATGTCTGCTCTTGTACCTTCCGCTCTTGCTTTCTTGTATTGTGTTATAGATTCAAATACTATTGAAGATAGATCATAATATCTCTTAAGGTCGAGTCTCTCTATAGGGAAATTTAGGTTCCATACAGCTCTAGGGAACTTAAATACATTTATCACAACTAGATCTTCTAATTCTTTTTAATCGTTTAGATTGAAAAAGAACAAATAGATAAACCCCAAACCTACTCTCTAAGCCCTAAACTAAAATTCCCAAACCTCTCAAAATCCAAAACCCTAAACAATTAATTCATATATATAACCTAAACTCCCCATAGCATCTCTCTTTAGGCCTCATCACGACGCTTAACAGAAGATTTAACAGCCTAAACAAGCCTAATAATAGAGGTGGAAACTTGATTAACTACAACATGAACAAATCAGAACAAACTAGCCATAAAAGAGATAAAGTGGCATCTCAATTCCAGACTGGTTTATCTGAAATTTCAGTACAGATAATGCCTTGGTAATCCTACTGTAATCTCTACATGTTATTCTAAAAGACCGAACAATGAAATTATATATCTGATTGATTTATTACCTCGAGAAATGCCTTTAAAATCCACAAAAATGCCAGCACCAGGACTCCATTTACAGAAAAACTCACCTAATTTCAACAAAGACAAGGTACTATATGTTAGGAAAGTGGATTCACCCGAGAAAATCAGTCCAAACTAAGCAGGAGATGCAGTCCTGCAATAACTAATGATCTTCAACTCTGCAATTTTTGCATAACTATCTAATCTCTAGCAAAAAGCGAATCGAATTACTAACTGCATAGCAAACATTTCATAACCTTCTGTACCTTGTGAGAAAGAATAGTATCCAGAATACACACCACCAACAAGTATTGAAAACATGAAAAATCGGGAAAGTAAAACGAATGAAGATTCGAGGTACCAGTTGAGTCGAGATCGAACGAGGCAAAACCGATCGAACCGCTTTCCTAGCTCTCCTGGAGACTTTTTTGAACACATTTTCAACAAACTTAACTAGTAGATCCAAACTCCTACCTTCTTCGTCTTCACTCTCATCATCATCACCATCCCCTTCGAACATATACTCCGGTGCGATCGGACGGCTCCAAACGCGTCGATCATCAAAGGCATCAACATTCGCCTATATGCATGTTACACTAATATCAGAAATCGTTAACCAAATTATACACATAGATACACATATATACAAACCTGAGTGAGTGTGTAGGATCTTTTTGAAGCTAAATCTGAATTTGAAGATTGAATTCGAGGGATGTTCGATTTGAGAAAGGTTTTGGAATTAGTGAGAGGGTGTAGTGACTTTAGCTGTGATTGTGATTGTGTCTGTGAAGTATAAGAGAAGAGAGATGGAAGTGAAGAGAGAGTGACGGAGATTGACATGAAATCGACTGTTGAAGTTGAAGAAGCTCCGATGAAGAAGAAGCGTCCGCAAGTTCGTTACTTGCGGCCCACCGTGTTTTCGATGAAGTGACGACCCATACTTCTAAAACGAATCGTTGATAACTTGACACACATTTTCGGTTAAAAATCCATACAATATATCAATAGTTGCAAAACCAGTTTTTATGTTTATTTTCGTATTAAATTATTTTATAATTTTAAAATGTTGTGTGTTAGTGGGTAAAGTAGAAAACCCTAACTATTATTTAATAAGATCTATATTTTTATTCTCGACAAAGATCCGTTTTAGTCAAATATTTATTATTGAAGCTAATATTCTATATATCTCTACCTATAATATAAAAGCTTTTAACCGTTCATATGTCGCTTTTTTTTTCAATTTTTTTTCTCTCTACATGAATTGAACAATGTTCTGCTATTATAGTTGAGGATTAATTTTTTAGTCGATTTTTTGTTTTTCTTTTGTTTTCGTATTATTTTGATTTGTGTTTTTATTTGATTATGCGAAAATACTCGATGTTGCGTGTATTTGAAGTTCGAATTTGAGTTTGAAATAGTTGTTTTAAGATCTATTTTCGTTTGTTTTCGTAATGTTTATTGTCAAATTTCTAGTTAGTTTTTGAGTTCGAAATACAGTAATGTAGTTTATTTGTAACATTGTATTAGTGTTTCGTTGATTTTAGTCTTTATTTTTGTGTTTTTGGAAATTTCAGTCGTGTAACAAATTTTCTATTTCCAGTGAAGGAGATGTGAAATGTACGATTTCATTAAGTAAGGATAGATGCGAAACGTTTGTATCTGTAGCTACTCATAGTTGCGAAACGTGTAATCCTTCTAGAATGGTAGACGCAAAAAACACGTTTTTGATAGATGCGAAACGTTATTTGTTCTATTTTTTTTTAATTCATAACATATCATGAGTGGTACTAGTTTGTTCGTCTTACAAAAACAAAACCAACTGTATTTTTGGATTTTCTCGAGTTACGGTTAAAAGATACAGACTTTTAAAGTTTTAAAATTTATAGAGGTTTCACGAAGAAGATGCGAAACCTTCTTCGTTATGATAGATGCGAAACCTGTTTTGTTGTGCTAGATGCGAAACCTTTTTTATTTTGATGGATGCGAAACCTTTTTTATTTTGATAGATGCGAAACTTTTTTTATTTTGATAGACGTGAAACCTTTTTTATTTTGCTAGATGAGAAACCTCTTTGTTTTGATAGATACGAAACCTTCTTTATTTTGATAAATGTGAAACCATATAACTGAGAAACGTGTGTAATATATATATATATATATATATATATATATATATATATTTTAAAAGAAATTCAAAACATATCATAGTTTTTGTTCGTCTTAAAAAAACAAAACCAATGGTATTTTTGGACTTCTGTTCTGAGTTACGGTTTAAAATATGTATGTTCGGAATCTTATTCCAAGTTAAAGTTTAAAAGATACCGACTATCTAAAACTTAAAATTAAAAAAAAAAGGAAAAAGTTGGTTAATGTATTTTATATAGAAAAATATTTAAAGTATAAAATCTCTTAAATTTTTTTAGGTCTTTATCCGTAATAGGTTTGTGGTTTGTTGAAGGAGTCTTTATTAATAAATAAATTTAATTTGGTTGAAATATAAAAATTACTCTGTGACATTAATAAAAATATAAAAAACTATTTGGCGACATTAAATAGATGAAAATGATTAATTTTTTTATATTATTAAAATATGATGGATGGTTTTAAGTAAGAAAACCGTTTTACAACCATTAATACACATAAAAAACTTCTAGTAATTTTTAACCTACAAAAATACCATACATAAACTTTAATTTCCTTTTCTATACATAAACTTTAATTTCTTTTTCTATTTTAAATGCGTACAAATTCCGCTTGAAACTTAAATCTATAATAATTTGATGATTGAAAAAATATTCTCATAATTATAACATGAATCATACGTACAAAAGTTATTTTATTAAGAAAAATTAAATGGGTTCAAGTACATAGGATATTATTTTTTAAATAATTCAAATATTTTGATATAATTATTTTAAATATTTGGATATAATTATACGAATATATTCGAAAATATAAAACTTATAAAAAAACAACTAAAAAAAGTATAGAAGTTGAAGTCTATTAATTATCTATACAAATAAATAAAAATATTACGAATGCCACAACACTTAAAAAATATATTTGTTCGTGGATATGATGCCAATAACCGATAGTTAACAATTCTGAAAGGAGGTCGGTAAATAATATGAAGGAATTTGCATAAAAGTATGAACTAGTTAGTGTAATTTATATTGATCATCAATCTTATAACAATATAATTTTTAATGAATCTCTGAGATGATGCGATGAGATATCATTGATGCGAGGGTATATATGTTTGTAAAAGTTATTAGGTTCTTCTCCTGCCAGATGTGATAGATCACCACATATAAACCAATGCGTTAAAGATGACCATGACCTTAGGCTAAAGGAGTAAAAAAACTGGCAGTGTGAAACTAAAAAGGACAATTAAGGTTTGGAAGTGAGAATCTAAGCTTTGCACTTGAGGATTTCCCAGATTTCTCGGGAGAAAGCATTCTAACAAGAGATGGTTAATCGTTTATGTAGATTTATTGCATCAAATGCAATGAGGTGTAGTGTTATAAATTCACGTTATTAATTAATCTATCGTTGAGAGCTTTATTTGAATGACAAACCAAACAATAAAGAAATGTATTGGGATGTTGTATCTGTTCCAAACGCGGTTTGGGGCAATTAACACGAAGAGCCGAATTGTGGATGACATGATTGGTGTAGGTTATTTCTGATCAAGGGTAATTTTATAAAGTGTTTTGAGAATTTAATGTTTAAGGTGAATGTAGAGAGATAATTAAGGTGTCTGCTACCAGTAAATTTTGATTACCCTTCTTAATGAAAATAGTTGGGGTATTTATACTTAATTAATGACCTATGAGCCTTTTGAGTCGGATTGTGGGCTTGGGTCAATTTTAAGAACTCATTAGCTCAAAAGATGAAAATACCAGTAATTTGGCAAGTCATATTCCACTAATTTACTCAGTTCGGTTGGACATGATATTGGTATTGTCTGAACTACTCTTCGGATAGGTGTAAAGGTATAATATATATAGTGTCAGAATTATCCGACCTTATTAGTAGCCCTTTTAGATCTTGCAAAGAATCTTTTGAAGAACTACCTCAAAAGAATAAAACTCAACGCATTTTCAACGTGATCCTCTAATCTGTGTTTTGTATCCAAACCAAAGAGATTAACTTTTACCGTTAAGAATTTTAAGTGTCAGCCTGATCGGATTTTGAAGAGACTAATTTTACCGTTAAGAATTTCAAGAACCATTTTTTGACGTGGGATATGTGTCGAGTTTTGGTTTGACCTCTCAGCTGTTTTTCTCCTAGATTCCTGTACCTACTTGGCTAAAACTTTACTTAGAGTGTAACCGTCATACTTCATAGCTCCTAATCATCACTTTGATCGATTTGTCTTCTCCTAGGTAAACTCCCACATTTCATTGTTATATAAATCTATTTTATTGTTCTATTCTCTAAAAACACAAATATTTATAGAGAGAGAAAGCTTGGTAATCTTCTTAAACTGTGTCTGGGTATATTTATGTTCACTGCCAGAAACGCATTGGTAAAAGGAGGTTGGCTGAATTTATCTGATTTGGAGAAAACAAGAAAAGTTGCAAGAGACGCAAGAATTGCAACTGGTCTCCCTGTCTCTCCTGGCAAAGAAATCGATCGACAAAAAACAAACACAGACCAAGGCTCAACATCATCGAAGACATCAAAGGTCAGAAAATTACCTTTTGTCCCAACCCTATATCCTCTTCAGTCAGGGTCTTCTGTTCAAGAGTGCTAAAACCCTTTACCTAAAGAAAAGGCAGTTTCTAGTGTTAGGAAACCGTCGTCTTTCCAAGCAATGGGTTCAGATGCTGAGAAGTCCATTGAGAAAACTACCCCTCGCCAAATAACTCGTCAATCCAAAGCTAAAACTACTCATAGTTCTTCGAAACCTGATAGTTCAGAGACGATAAAACCCCTAACAGATACTAAACCATCCGAACAACGGTCAATCGTAATGGAGGAGACCATGAAGGATAATATTGAAGACTGTCCCTTTGAGACGTCCAGACAGATGGCAAAGTCAAAGTGGGTCTGCCCAATATTGAGTCACTTCCGGAGTGCTTGGAAGGGAAAGTAGGGCCGAATTTTCAGAAAGTCAGTGTGAAGTACTTGATATCCCTCCAGAATATCGCTTATGTGTATACCCATACTGCTGAGTTGGGTCATATTCGAACAAAGTGGGGCTTCCCCAATTATGTTAAAGTGAGAATCCTAGTCACTCCGGAGACTCCTGTGGACTGCAAGTCTCATGAGCTAGTAGTATACACTAAAGTGCTGAATTGGGGACTCCGGTTCCTTTTGGATCCAGAGATAGTCAGGTACTTTCACTTGATAAAATTATGTCCGAGCCAGCTAAGCCCAAACGCATGGTACACTTTCCTGGCCGGTATAATGGCATCAAGGTTGTCAAAATCCCACTCCCCATGGAGCAATTTGCTATTGTGGCGAGCCTGTGTAAGAACCACCACATCCCCTTTTACCACTATAATATGGGGAACAATTATAAGGTGGTAAAGGACTTGTTGGAGTCCGTAAAGCCACGGAGGGCCCAATTTTTGTTCATTAATAGAGCATGGGAGAATGGAAAGAAAATATAAGCTGACACTAATCCAAGTCAACGGACCAGTCGTTGGAATAGTATAGGTAACCTTTATTTATGTTTTCCTTAGTTTCTAAATACTGCATTATTATTTCGAACTGACTTGTGTTTCCTATTAGTTTTTTTTAAAATATTTTCGGAGCATTTAGAGGCAAGCCAAAACATATGTGCTAAGTTAAATAAATGGCATCAGAGAAATGGGGGAAGGGTTTCCATAATTGCTTCACTTCAGGGAATTTCGTAAGGTCTCACCTGTGGAAAACTTCAAGGTATAAAGACCTTACTTAGGAACAACTGACCACTCCTCCTCCTGCGATGTCATCTTGAAGAGAACTGAGGCTAACAATGCCAAACTTTATTTGCCTTCCAAGGTCAAAGCTCATAGCCACCTAGACAAGATAAAGAATAAGAAAAAGAAGAAAAACACAACGGACGTATCCCAGCAAGTCACCGAAGGGGTCAGTTTGGAAAATCAAGGAAGAATCAATGTTCTTTTGCTGGAGGCAGTTGAAGTTACAGTCAAAGAGGTTGGTGGATCAGATGACCCACCTCAGATCAAAAGGAAGGATAAGAGACGCAAGGCAAGTGATGATGAAAAAGGTGCAAAGAAAAAGAAAGTTACCCTGAGATCAGAGATAATTACGCGTCCTCCTGAACTCCCTCCTCCTATTCCTACCAATCCTACTTTGCAAAAAGAAATTCCACCTAACCTTCATTTCGAACAAGAAAATGCTGAAGGAGAGGTCAATTTAGATACAATCCAGAACATTAATATGTATTTTAGTGATCTAGACAATGATGATTTTGCGGGGCCTTATCCTCCTGCCAATTTGGCCAACAATATAACCCATAACGGTGAAACATATGTGATATCAAGCGAACAAGACACTCTGAGTCATGCCCTCTTAGGTTATATCCATCCGGTAGTTGACCTGGAAAGGCAAGTGAGGGAATAAACAACTACCATAACCTCCCTGACTACAGAAAACTAGGATTTGACGAATAATCTCTCCAACGCTTAGTAAAGCATAGAATCCTTAAAGAAGGGAAAAGAGGAAGTAATTGCCAAACTGCGCAAGTCAGAAGATGCTCAGAAAGATCTCCAGACCAAGTATTCCGGACTGGAAACTTCTTCCTCCAACGAAATCAAAACTTTGAAGGAGCAACTAGAAGCTAGAGATACTACTGTCAAGACTTTATCCGAAGACAAAATCAACTTGGATAATCTTCTTAATAAGAATACAAATGAGAATACATCTCTAGTAAACAATCAAACCAAAAAGATAACTGCATGAATAGAGAAGTATGCTTCTGAAGTGGTGGACTCTTTGGAGAAAAAAGATGATGAGATTAAGTCTGACATGGTCTTGTTTTTTCACGAGAATTTTCCCAAGAGAACCATTGGTCCTTTTTGGAAATTTGTGGAATACGAAGTCCTTCCTTTTCATACAATGGCAGATAGTGACAAGCATGGCTATGCAATTGGAGAAGACTCCAAAATAATGAAGGAACCCGTGAGATTTTGAGTGTTGAGCTTAAAAGTCCTAAGACAGACACATGTAATGAAGATACCGAAGGGAAAAAGCCCTAAGGTTTTGTTGTTATTTTGTGTTGTATAACTAAATTCCTTGGACGACCAAGATTTGTTGCATTTTTTGAATTTCTATCTTATGAACCAAAGTCTTTGAAGGGTCAAGGAATTTTGTGAACCATGGATCAGGTCTATTCCGATCAGGCTTTAATATCATATTTTCTTTGTGCGAATCTCGTTTATCTCTTCGTAGCCAATGTTTAAATAGCCTTCAATATTTTAGATTTTAAAAATAAGTGCTTAATAATCATTAAATGACTCCAATCATAAATGTCTAACGAATGTGATCAAGTGTTCAACATATCCGATCAACTCAAAGATGTTTGAGAGCCGGGGTATTTAACGAGTATTTAATATCCGATCACCTCATATTATGGTTAGGCCAAGAATAATTTTGCACTAGACTTTTGAAGAAGGCATAAGATGTTATTGAAAAAGCCAGACACCTCATTAAAACCTCCGCGCGCCACTAGGGCAGGAAAGAGTATGCCCCATAATATTTACATTGACATATAAAAAAGTAAATATTTACAAGAGAGTTTTATTCTAAGTATAACCTGAGATGTTCAACGTTTGATGGGTGCTTTAGTGTTCGACTATCTTTGTCTTGAAGTCTATAAGTCCCTGGTTTGACTTTTTCACATACCACATAAGGACCTTCCCAGTTCAGAGTCAGTTGCCGATTTTTTTCTCCTTAGTGTGCAAAAAGACTTTTCTTAAGACTTTGTCCCCCAATTGAAAATCTCTTCTTTTAAGTTTGGAGGAAAATCTGCTCCTCATCAGACCTTGGTAGTGTGTTGTTCTTAAATGCGCTTTAACTCTTCTTTCTTCAATCAAATCCAACTGATTCCTAACTGCCATATCATTTTCCTGTTCGGAATAGTTTTGGATTCTGTAAGATGGTAAAGTAGATTCTATGGGTGTGATTGAATACATCCTATAAACAAAGGCAAAATGGGATTCTTGTGTAGCAATCCGAGGAGTAGTTCGGTAAGCCCACAATACTTCTTGCAGATAACTTGGCCATTTCGCTTGATACATCAGCTTTCTGAAGCACATTCTTCAAGGAGAAAGACGTTCGAACGACAATAGAATACGCTTGGAATTATGGTCTTATTTTTCTTATCGCAATTACTAAAGCCAAAGCCAACTTTTCTAAATTCAAATATCTTCTTTCAGCATCCAACAGACTTTTGCTAATATAATAAACCGGACGAGGGTAATTATCCACTTCTCTTACTAGCACAACACTTACTGCATATTCTAATACAAATAAATATATGTGGAGCTTTCCCCCCTGAACAAGTTTAAAAAGAGTCTTGGATGAAGACATATGCTTCTTGATTTCAAGAAAGGTTTGGTCACACTGTAGGGACCAATTACAATCTTTGGCATCCTTAACACCTGGAAAAAAGAGCACATTTGTCTAATGATATTGAAATAAAGTTGTTCAACGCAGGCAATATTCCGGTTAATCTTTGAACTTCTTTGGTATTTCGAGGAGGATCCATAGCTAATAGAGCATTGAGTTGATCTAGATCAGGTTGAATTCCTTTTTCACTTATCACATAACCCAAGTACTTCCCAGACCGGACCCCCAAACACATTTTTTAGGGTTTAGCTTTAAATTCACAGCCTCTTAAGTTAGAAAACGTTTCTTGTAGATCAGATATGTGCTCATCTTCTTTAAGGCTATTTACCATTATGTCATCTATATAAACTTCTATATTTCTTCATATCTGACTAGCAAAAGCTTTATTTACTAACCTTTGATAGGTGGCCCCAACATTTTTCAATCTGAACGAAATCACCTTATAATAATGAAGAACTCTGTCTGTAATAAAAGTGGTGTGATTTTGATCCTTCAGATCTACTTATATTTGGTTGTACCCTGAAAACTCATTCATGAAGGATAATAACTTGTTCCCTAAGGTGGGGTCCACCAACTGATCTATCCGAGGGATATGATAAAGATCTTTGAGACATGCTTTATTAAGACCAGTGAAGTCAATACACATACGCCACTTGCCATTCTTTTTCTTGACCAAAACAGGGTTGGCAGTCCATAATGGGTACTGAGACTCTTTAATGTTGCCCATTATGGTTAGGAAATTAACTTCTTGAACAATCACATATGTTTTTTCTTTAGAAAAATGACCTTCTTCTTTGTACAACCGGTCCAACATCAGTTCGTACAGACAACTAATGACAAATTATATTAGTAGGTACTCCGGTAACATCATCATTGCACCATGCAAATACATGTAGATTATTCATTAAAAAAGATAACAGCATATGTTTCAAACCTGGTGCCATATTGGTACCAATTTTAACACTTTTTCCCTCAGTTAGGGAATGAATTTCAACCTCCTCTACAGGTATTATTACACTAGGAGCCTCCTTAGGATAATTAATTTCATTCTTATCGGTGGAAGGCTCCAATAACTGCTAATCGTTGTTAATCTTGACTGCCTCTACAAACTTAGAGGTAATAGTCGTTGCATAACATTTCCTGGCTACCTTCTGACTGCTCCGGACAACACCTATTTGTCCTTGGACAACATATTTCAAACATTGATGGACCGTAGAGGCCACAATATGCATTCTGGAGAGCCAAGACCTCCCAAATATTGCATTATAAGATGTTGGGAAATCCACCACAACAAACAATACCCTCACTATTTTCTTAAAAGGCATTTTTCCCAACAATACGTTTTCTTCGAATTCTCCTATTACATCTGTCGAACTCCATGTGAAGCCTACAATGGTTCTATTCGATCGTTGTATAACCAAAGGTTTTCTCATCTGTTTATAAGAGCTTAAAAATAAGATATATGCCGAATTTCATGTGTCAATCAGGATTCGACGTATATCATTTCCCTCTATCGATGCCCATATTACTATAGTGTCTTCATGAGGCTCTGTAATATCTCTTAGGTCATCCTCATAAAAAACTATGAAAGAAGTTGGAGTTTGGTACAGGTGTATGGACATTCTCTCGTCCAACTGGATGGTCAAACTGTAGACATGCCTCTTCCTTGAAGAACTAGAAGGTACAGTCACAGTGTCCCCCCCCCCCCCCCAAAAAAAATTAAAGATTCAAAATACTTGATCAAATTAGAGACAATAGTAGTCTTGTCTGTTATTACCCCCACCGGATTCCGACTCGGATATAGATCAAGGTACTTAAATTCTACATCAAATCTTTTAGTAATCATCATAACATCTTATTGTCTAGACGTTCCAGGTTCGCTTGAAGGAGTAGTTCAGGGAGTGTTGGCATTCGATTGTGTATTATCCGGTCTACTCCCCCCTTGTTTTTTGACATAGGCCCCTAACTTACCCCTTCCAATGAGATTTTGGACCTCTTGCTTCAAAGTTATGCAATCATGGGTATCATGCCCAATGTCATGATGGTACTTACAAAAATGGGTACTCCGGTTTTCTCTGTGAGACTGCAACACTGCTGGTTTTCTAAAATGTACTTCATTTTTTGTTTTATCATATATTGTAGCCACGCTTTCCCCCAATTCAGCAAACCACTCAGATTGAACCCAAGGTCCCATTTTATTTCTAACCTATTGATTTTGATTCTAGTTGGACTGGTTCTGCCTTGATCGGTTAGATCCCTGTCCAGTTTCCTTTGATCTGTAACCGGACTGATTATCAGCTAGAGGTGTTGACGCTGTAGTGGTGGACCTAATCTGGTGAGGTACTCTAGATCTCTTTGTTTCCTCAACATTAATATGATTTCCATCCTGATTCAACAACCCTTCCCAGGTCATAACCTTCATCCGAGTCACTAAATTGGCTAAGTTTCCTGGGTTCAAACCCTGTATGGGAAGCAATTGCAATTTGTTCAAAGCAGTTTGCTAACCCATTCTTTGTATTCACAAACTGACTGATGTACTCTTTTGGAGACTCATTTGAATTCTGAGCACAATAGATGATGGTATCCCCATTACCCTTAAGCTCATTGCTTCCAACGAACTTCCCTAGAAGGCAACCCAAAATATATCAAAAAAAATTATAGATCCCTGAGGGAGACTATTATACCACTTGAGGGAACTTACTGTGAAGGTTTGAGAGAAGGACCTACACAAAAGTCTGTAGTTATCATCAAAGTTCATCATAAAATTCTTAAACTGCTCAAATGGTTATCCGGATATTTACTCCCGTTGTATTTCTCCATCTTAGAGCACTCGAACCACTTGGGAAGATGTCTGGAGAGTATTTTTTGAGATAAAGGCGATTGTCTCCAATTCTTGTTATGACTAAACACAGTATCCTCATTTGGAGTAGCAAAAATACATGGTTCGGACTGGAAAGCAAAGGGATCAATCAATAAGCGGTCAATATACTGATCAATTGAACCTTTTATCTTCCCATGATGTCTCTTAAACCTGTCATGCCTATCCTTTTTTCTTGAATGCTTTTTAGTAAGCCTCATTTTCCTTTTTAACCGTCATTCATCACCGCTGGAGACAACTGACTCTTCAAGATAATTGTAGTAGTTGTATCTGTTTCCATATAAACTATAATGTTTTGGGTTTGGGCTGATTTATCATGAGAAGTATGGTATCAACCTTCTTCATCTAGAGTGAGGAGATGAAAGCGTTACAGTACATAATCTCGCAAATGCAAAAAAGCTCATCATCGGGGAACTTTTGAGTTACATTCATCATAATGCAGACAATTTTAAATATTAAACTAACCTTGTTACCAGTATGAGTGTCTACATATATAAAAGTACCAAGAACACTAGTTGTGTTGCTTAATCATTTTCCAATCCAAAGTTTGTGAGAAAGGTTATGTAACTTGACTTATAATGTGATGTTCTTTAAATGGTTTTTTTTTGCAGTAAAGGACTTGGTTTTCTATTTCTTCAAGATAATTGGATGTTCATTAAAAAACCATGAACTATTTTCCAGAACAAACATAACATTTTCTTAGGAATTAAAATGAAAATAAAAGTAACCAAAATGAGTGATCTTGTAGTTTTTTATAACGCGTGTGCCATACATGTTTTCAGCGATGGATAAAAGTGATCAAATGCTCGTTGTTGCTTAGAAAGTATCCTGATAAGAAATTTGCTCGATCTATTTTGTCTCCATGTATCGCATCCAACGAGACGATTATTTTACCATCTTGATACTCTATGAACTAAACTTTCTTCACTGACATCTTTGATTTGTTATTTTTTAGAGAAAAAACTACTCCGAACCAAGATTGACTTTCATGCAAGTGAATGACAGTGTGCAAGATTTGAGGGAAAGACTTTGTAGGTGGCTGAACTCCTAACGGAAGAACAATGAGTTAATTTATTAGCAGTTTTTTTATTAAAGTGTAACATCATACGAGATACAGATGGGAGCGAGGGGGATTGAGATCTAGGGAATTAGTGAGATCTTCTTGGTCGGGCTGAGGTAATTTGGGTTGTTGTTTGACCAGAAAAGTAAGGATGGGTACCTCAATAGTATATCGATCTTGAAATAATGGTTATTTCTCTGTTATCTTGACCAAGTTTCATGGATGGAAAAATACCCATGAGCGAGGTTTCTAAAGATAATAGGGTATCAAAGGTTACATGCAAAATGGCGTTGTTTGATGAACTATTGAGGTGTGAAAAAAATAATAAAACATATTGAAGGTGAAACAAAATAAAATGAAGTGAATGGGTTGGTTATTACGTTTGGACTGACACAAATAGATATTTTGATGACATAGGCCCAACAACATGATTTGATGATGAATAATGCTTATATGGAGGACCATAGAGTAGAGCATTGCATAGAGCGATGTCCATTCGATCCAGCAGTTGGTAAGGGTCCAAAAATTGCGTTGGACCTTGTATGCATCTCTCGTAGAAGATGGAGAGGGTTGAGAACATTACTTCTAATGGATAAACATGCATACACTATGCAACAACAGTAAGTGTGGGGTAGGAAGTAAAGTAGATCAGAGACGGTGAATCCATACTTTGATAAACCAAAAGGTTACAAGTCTTGATATTTGAGGATTAAACTTAATATTATTTGGTGGGACGGGGAACATTTGTGGAGGGTGAACCGAATTTCCAGCAGAGACATGATGTTGGCGTTGCTCATTTACAATATCTTTGATAATAGATAGGTTGTTAGCGACTTTCCAGTATAGAAATTACTACAGTCATGGGGACCAAAAGCTTCACAATATGCTTAGATGAGGCAAAGATCTTCACAATATGCTTACATGGTCAAGGTTGAGGTTAAGCATGATCTTATCTTCCTCTTTATGATCATCATCGTTATCCTCTAAATTTCCAGCCTGCATTTTCATGTTGGTTGTTACGTGAGACGAAATGGTGAGTTCTTTGAGTATCCTTCTTGTTTTTACAGTTCCATGTTCGTATGTTAGATCCAGGTCATGAATTTCCAACAAAGATTTGAGAGGTGCATGAGATTAAATAGTAGTATCTCTCAAGGTTACATGTTAAATTTTTGACATTCTAGCGGAATGTATGGGACCGTCTGGGTAATTGAGAGCTGTTGAACAAGTTGTTGTCGTTGGAAGGATAAAGTCTGGAGTGATAGTGGGTTGTGTAGCCGAAAACTCTTTGGTGATATAAAAATATAATTACAAAGAGTAACTCGTTGGAATGCATGTGTACATAGGCTTGAGCTTGACTAGGTCCACGTAAGTATTTTCTGTGTAGTTAATTCTTACTTATCCCATGTTTTTTTGGAAGAGTGGTTGCATTTTCTAATATTCACCATGGAATAATGCATGAGAAAATATGCTTTGAAACTCAGGTAAGTTTTTTATTTAGGGTTGTTGTCTCTCTTTAAAGAGTATTATTTTATGTTTACTAAAATTGGTAAAAGTAACCTTTTTGGTATGTACTATATTTGTGCACTTACAGGTAGGGGTGTCAAATGTGTTAGCCCATCACACCCACGACCAAATTAATAGCTTTTGGCGGGGTGTGGCATGACATGTAAAAAAATATGCGTGACAAAATTTTCTAGTGTGGTGTGGCATGTCGTGTCGGCTGTCATGATTGACACTACTATGCGTGCTAACGGGATAGCGTGTCACGACATGATATGATTACAGATGTGTGATAGTCGTGCTATCTCATGCGTGATAACCGTCGCGGGTCACATTTAACTCGGTGTTTATCAATTTGTATGGTTTAATTATTCGGATTTCAATAGGTTATTTAATATTTCAGAAAGCTATTTATAATACTTAACTATCTAATATGTAATTTTATTAAGATATTTAAACACTATTTTTAAACACTTTATTAAAAAATAATTTGTAAAATATGTATATCATAAATGAAATACTTATAATATTTATTTGATATTTTTTATAATTATATTTGAATATTATTATATTACAAATGCCATATTTATAGATTTTTTTATTAAAATTAGGATAGCCGAATTTAGATTTTGGATAGCCGTTTAGTTTTAAAATATTTATCAAACGGTTAAATAATTTCCAAACATTTATTAAATATAACTATTGTACATAATAATAGATTTTTAAATTAAAATCTAAAAAAACGATATTTGTCGTTGAGTTTGCTGATGCAAGCTTGTCCCATGATCTACGTGTCGTGACAAAATTATTCAAAAAGTATTAGTCTAAAAATAGAAGTTGTTTAATGCCAAAAAAGATAGGGCAATAGGGCAATAGAGAAAACAACTGCTCCTACATTCGGATATCCAAATTTCGTCAAATAATTGTGTTTCTCCTTTATAAATAGAAAAGAAATACATTCATCACTCACTTACCTCTAATACTATTCTAAATCTCTTTACTTCTCCTACAAATTCTATAAAGCTTTAGTTCTTAACTCTAGTTATTTATATACAACATTGTCAGTAGTTATTTTTTTTATCACAATTTGTAATAAATAAAATCAATTAGATCTGATTGTGGTAACATTATATTTTCTAAGTCAATAGCTTTGTATAATCTTTCCATTTAGTTGGTTGTTATATTAGTATCGATATTAGTGACTACCTGGAATCTTAAATTGAAAAAAAATTAAAAACGAATGATATTTGTAATAGATTTTTTAGAATTTGTATTTTAATTTGCAAACCTTTGTAGAACTCATCGCCACAAGAGTATATACTGTGAACGGCTAAATTAAATAATTTTTTTATTTAACTTTCATTCTAATAACAACACTTATACGAGTAAATAATATTAAAATACAACAACACTAATAAGATTTATACTCAAATCATAATAATAATCAAAGTGTAATAAGAAAATTATAATTATATAATATATGATTTTAATTCATAAAATAATAACAACACTTATAATATTAATAACCAAATCATAAATATCAAAATATAAGAATAAAGTTATAATCATATTACTTTAAATATTTTAAAATTATAATATATGATTTTGGTTTATAGAATAATAACAAAACTTATAACATTTATAAACACATCATCATCATCATAATAATAATCAAAATGTAATAATAAAATTATAATCATATTATTTATAATATTTTGAAATTATAATATATTATTTATATAATAATTAATTTATAAAATGATGTTTTTACTATTAGATATAATAAAAAATTGATTGGTGTGTTTAGTGTGTCATTATTACTATTAGCGTGTTTGGTGTGTGCGTGTCGTGAGGGTGTGCATGCCTGGCATGCCAGAAAATTTGCGTATCGTTAGTGTGTGCATGTCGTCTGTGTGTTGTGGTGTCTTCTGTCGTGTCATTTCTGCATGATCTCATTTAAGTTCTGGCGTGATCCTATAGATTTCTGGCGTGTCATGACCCATTTGCTACCCCTAGTTACACGTGGAAAATGACGACCGGAGATGATAAAAACTTATATTAGGTATCTAGTGAAGTAATTGAGAATGTGATTGGTTTTTTTTGAAAGTTAGGGTACCGTGTTATATTTATTGTGAAATATTTGAAGATTTAGTACTTATATTTATGTTGCATGAGTACTTTAATATGAAGAGATAATGTGGATTAGGCGTGGGCCTAGTAGACATAGATGAACTTATCTCACAAAGTAGGCTAATCATCATCTGGTTTTTGGTTGTTATGGAAACCTATATTATGATTAGGAATTGCAAAATGTTTTACCTTTTTCTAAAAGAGTGTGTTTAGTTCATCATGATGAAATGTGAAACATACAAATAGATGGACCGTAGCTTTTGGGAAGTGAAATATGCCATTAAAATAGACTCAAGTCTGAAGAATCGGCTGCTGGTGGTTGAGATTTTGGGGAAGAAACAAAAGCAAGAGGAAATACAAGAGAAAAAAATAAAACTTAATCTTCAAGCCTTATGGCTTGAAGATAAATGATTAGAACGGTTTTTATTATTGTAATCTATGTATTGATCGATGTTAAAACATCTATCTGATTTTGATTTTTTTTTAATCTAGAGAGAATATAAAGAGTCTTTATCTAGAACTAACAACTATATTGTATTAAACATTATAATACAATAACTATATATTATTAAAAGGACTTTTATATGCTCTAATATTTTATTTGATTGAATTAAATTTATGGAATATCAACAATAATATTTGATATATGATCTCATATGAAGTTATATTTGTATTTATTATGTATATTTGGTATGAACTATTTTTATAATTACTGATATTTAGTAGAGATATAAAATTAATTTAGGCGAGGTTCAATCCCATTATCTCTTGCTGTGAATTATCACATATCATGTTGTTTTCAGATATGTACCATTTTTTACAACTAATTTGCATATATGTTTGTTTCTTTATAGATAAGACACACATCATAATTCTCATTTCTTTTGAAGGATATTCAAATAACGCATACAATTCACTTGAATCTTTCTTAATACGTAGATTATGTTTTGATCGTTCCTCCACAATTTGGAGTCCAAAATAAGACATACAATTTTAAAATAATTGATATTTTACTCAATAATAATTCATGAACCCACTCATAAAATTATATAATTATCTTAAAATAGTCATCTAATCTCATATATATACTCTGACCGTATTTGTAATTACTATGATGTTAATTTTTATCCCTACACTAGTTAACCATTTGTACCAGTATGTATTTTACGAAGACAATCAAACCATCTTCTATTTTTTTACCGTGCACCCTAACAAACTTGCGAGTTAAATTTAATACATGTCCTTTACTTTTACCTAAATTTTGTGACCTAACACTTGGGTTAGATAGTATGTTATTTAAATTTTTCCAACATATCTATACTATAACTACAAACATAAATATATATTAAAAAAATCAAACATAAATATATATTAAAAAAATATCTGTTGGGAATATGTGTGTTCAGTCCACTAGTATGATATGTCCGCATTGGAGCCTGAAGGCCCTCACGGCTTTGCTTTTGGTCCACTTCCAAAAGGCCTCATACTTGTTGAGATATGTTCTTACTTATATACCACTGAACCTTCCCATGTTTAACCGATGTGGGATGTGAGACTTTGGTCGCCACCCTAACAATATCGAATAAAAATAATGAATAAGTTAGAAAGCCTTCAATTTTGTGTTGCGAAATTTGTAGGATATGGTGTTATACCTCGACAAACCTTTTGGTTAGAATCTATTTTGTTTAAGGGTTTCTCGTGATTCTACAATTCTGGGTTTTACGATTGTTCTTGATCACTGATGGTATACACATTATATACCTCCAGTGTTACCGACAATGCCAGATGTACTTTGGCACTTCCGGTGCCATTTGAGCGATACCGATGGTATGCAGTATATATACCGCCAATATTTTCTATGATTTTTATTTTTAACTCGTATTTTTAACTAACTAATTTATTGATATTATTATAGTAAAGAGAGTAATAGGTCAGGAAAAAACTTAAAAATATAAAAGGCTAAATACAAGCTATAAACGTACTTATACCACAAGCTAGAGACAAAAAGGTACATGATACGACTAAATACTATAAACGTACATATACCGGCAGTTCCTCCAAAACCGAAGAAGCTTCCACCATTAAGATCATTAGTGATTTTGAGTTGCATGAGGCACTTATTAAGATTATGATTTTAAAACCTATTTACGACACCGAAAAATATATGATTGTTGTCGCGAAAGGAGTTATCAAGATTAATAAAGAAATGCTTTACTAGTTATGGACGACGTTGTTGTATTTTTATATTGTTACGGATGTTGTTGTTTCTTATGTGCATTTTTTCTTAAATTTTGAGGTACAGATGATATGTTTCTATATTTTGATGCTGTTGTTGTTGCTTACGTGTATTTTTTCTTATATTTTAAGGTTCAAATGATGTTTTGTTGTTGCGATTGATGTTTTGTTGTTGTAGTTCATGATGTATAATCTTTAACATATTTTATTTATGTTTTAAGGTACAAATCATGCATAATGTTTTTTACTCCAACACTGGCGGTACCATTAGACTATACCTTCGATATATGTGTGGCACCGATGATATATAAATTATGTACCAACGTTGTAGTTTCGTATCATTGATATAAAAATTCAATACCGCTGATACACTCTCACAATTGAGATCTTACAAATTTAAGGTTTTTTTTTACTTTAACACCGACAATATAAGTAACTCATACGGTTGGTATCTTTGTTGCACCAATAATATTTAAATTATGTACCATCGATGTAGTTTCATACTGACGGTACAAAAATTTAAAATCGCCGGTACACACTCTCACATTTAATATCTTACAAATTTCAATTTTTTAACACCGATTGTATCACTAATTCATATTCTCACTATATATTCATATTACATGTGTATAAATTTTGTACCAGAGGTATATTTTCGTACCAGCGATGTGTAAAACTCATACTAGCGGAAAGAAAGATTATTACCTTCTAAATTTCCCTCTACCAAAAACTCTCGCCAACTAAACTTACCAGAAACTACAAACTTCCCGCAAATTATATATTTTTTTCCTCTATAAAAGCTACTCAAACATACCATATTTCTTCATCTACAAAAATAGCATAAGTAATCAAACTTATAATTTTTATGATATGAAATGAATTCTCAACAAAGACAGCCACCTGATGCAAGTCGTCAAGTTTATGAAGAAAATAAGGCCAGATTAGACTATCAATGAATAATGCAATGAATTATTTATACAATATACTACATGTACGGACATGAATGAGAAAATCCATGTCCAACTTCGCGCAGTCGTAAAAAATTCTTTAGCATGTATAATTATTTAAAATTAGAAGCAATGGTTTAGGTGTTTAATATCTCTTACAAACTTGGCAAGAGAAACTCAACTCGTTTAATTTTTTATTGACCGATTTCATTACAAAATATATGTTACTTTATGTAAAGGAGCAACTTGTTGAAAAATAATTGAATTTGTTATTGACCGATTTCATTGCAAAATAATTGAATTTAATGAAGGATATGAAGTTAGCTATGTTTTTTATGTTGTTGCAGTTCATCTATAATATTTTTTATGTTCGCTTGATGTTCTAAAGTTATCGTATTTGTTGTTTTATAGGTTTTATTTGCGATAAATGCTATTATTGTTAGTTAGTTGCGTCTTGTATTGATGTTAAATATATCTATTAGGTTACAATATTTGGGATCAATTCTAAATATTCGGGTTCATGATCTCCTATGATGTCAGACAAGAGGTGCATAAGCTGTTTAGTTTGGACATACTTGATTTCATTAAACAGCATAATTGACAAAATTAACTTGGACCTCGTTGACAGCAAGATCAAACAACTAATAACGGATGCTTCCTCCCTAAGAATGTGTATGTAAAGATATAACTCTTCGTAAAGTGTTGTGTCTTTCGTTCACATGTTTTTGTTTAGTGTATTGTTTTTTATGTCTTTAAATTTTATGTTTAATTTTCTTGAGTTAAGTTTGATATTTTCAAATTGTTAACACATTAATAGAAAATTAAAATAGTAACATAGGAAAAAAAGTTAAAGATAAACTTTTCGGATGGTAAACCACCTATACAATCCATTGGCACCGTCGGTATAATGTCTCACCATCGACGTTTAGAAAATTATGATTGCGCTAAGATTATAGCAAGTATGACTATTAATGGTTCAAGAGAACCGATAACCAGACTGAGACCAAACCGGTAAGAACCGGACCGAACCTTAGCGGTCCGACTTGTGGTTTCATTCAAAAAATGAGCCCGATAGAGAACCAAGCCGGTAAAATTTGTTTAGAACCAAATCGATAAAATCGATAAATCGGTAAAATCGATATGAAATAGAACTAATAAAACCGATAACCCAATAAACCGATAAAAGTTTATGTTAATATATGATCCCACGTTGTAAAAAGCAAAAACAATTTCTAAGAAATGTGACTATAAATATATATGATGATATGTGTATTTTATCCAACATCTACATATATCAATTTTTATAATGAAACACTAACAAAACTTGATACTATCCTACCGTTGCATTTAGATTTTTATTTTTAATTTTCTTTCATATTAAATGGACATATATTTACCACATTATTTTATAGAGATTATTTTCTAACTTAAATAATCATATGGTAACTTATTAAATTACATACTAAAACCTATGATAATAACTGTTTGATTTTATCTAACATATTCATATCGAACTATCTGGCAAGTATATGTTTTTATTTGTGATTGACACTAGTTCCGTTATAAATTTTAACTATTTTTTTATTATTTTTTGTTAATATTTATATAATATAATACAAACATATTTTTATTTAATATTCTTCCAATATACAAACTCTATATTATTTTAAAAATTATACTCATACATATTCAATCTATTTCTCAATAAAAACTAGAGAATAATACAAATCAACCTAATAAATAAAAAAAAATTAGAAATTAGATGTAAACAAAGTTTTAAAAATTTAACATCTAAAGTGGATCCAGTAAAATCCTGAATTGATAAAAAATTATTTTGCTATAAATATTCATGTACTTTGGTTGGTTAAAAAATATATCATGAAGTTTAAGCAAACAGATAAAAAAAAGTGTTGTATGGAAGCAGAGATTTCAACAAAAAGATTGAAACTTTGAAGGGTTAGAAAAAATAAATAAATCAATTTTAAACCAATCAACAAACACAAATCACTTCACTTGTTTCACTTGTTTTCACTGCAATTAAATGTACAATCGGGGCCAATAAAATTTTTTACCAATGAGAAAATTATCAAACTTCTTCTTATACTAGCAAGATGTGAAACTAGGTTACATATGAAACTCACCAAGTATTGGACGACCAATGTTACAGCATAAGTCTTAATATTTACTTTATGAATAGAGAGGCAATTTAAAGCTAATAAACTCTAAACACTAAAATTTTATAAATTTGAGTTTTCGTGTTCACACTTTGCTGCCCAGTTATATTACTGTCTCTATGCCCATTTGCAGTTACATTAGTGTGCTCCTTTGAACTAAATATGTTGTTGTTGTTCTCAGTGGTAGCTTTAGCCACACTATCTATGATGATCTCTCTTACTCTTTTTTGTTTGATTTTGTTGGGAATATGGGGTCCGGTCCGCATATTCCGCCTCCGTATATAAGTAAGAACACAACCGATCTCAACACTAGTATGATATTGTCCGCTTTGGCACCCGAAGGCCCTCACGGCTTTGCATTTGGTCCACTACCAAAAGGCCTCATACTAGTTGAGGTATGTTCTTACTTATATACCACTGATCTTTCCCATGTTTAACCGATGTGGGATGTGGGGCTTTGGTCGCCACCCTAACAAATCCTCCTCTCGAACAAAGTACCACTTAACCTCCTTCTCAATTGACTTTCATCCGCCCACTCTAATCAGGTTGGAGACTACCTGACCATAGAGGCACTACGGATGTTACTGCTCACCTCCTCTTAGACCACACTGTCTTGTTCCTTAGCGCCACTCCAATCAAGCCACACTGCTTGATGAGCCACGAGCACTCCGAACTAGGATCTCTAGAGCAGATCACCTTGATCATATGGCTACTGGTTCATCATGTTCGACCTCCGAGAATTTCACCACCATCGCGTTCCGTCTGGGCCTGACGCTCTGATACCACGTGTTGGGAATATGGGGGTCCGGTCCGCATATTCCGCCTCCGTATATAAGTAAGAACACAACCGATCTCAACACTAGTATGATATTGTCCACTTTGGCACCCGAAGGCCCTCACGGATTTGCATTTGGTCCACTACCAAAAGGCCTCATACTAGTTGATGTATGTTCTTACTTATATACCACTGATCTTTCCCATGTTTAACCGATGTGGGATGTGGGGCTTTGGTCGCCACCCTAACAGATTTATTGATTGTCCAATAAGTTTTGGAAGAAGAATACAATCCGTTATGCAAAATAATTATTGTTGATATGATATCTACGCTGAATAAGGTTTTGAAAATAAATCCATTGAATGAGAAGTGCGAGTAGTAAAAGAAAGAGAATGTATTAAACTTAAATCCATATCGGCTAGTTATAAGATGCGATAAAAGACTAGTCTTATATAAAGAGGTCCATAAATATGTCAAAAATTATTTACCTAGGTCCAAAAAGGGTCAACAACTCATAAAACAAATTATGGGCTACGATGGTATACGTAGTTAATAATCTTATAATAAAATATTTATCTCGATTTGGTGGAGTGAATCAGATCAGACCAAACCGGTTTTTTATCGGCTCGGGTTCAATTTTGTTTTACCATACCAAAATCTTGCCGCTTCGGTCCAAGCTGATAGACATAACGGTCTGGTCCGTTTTCGTAAAAAACTGGACTAATAACAGCCATAATACGAAGTATTGATGATACAATGGTTAGTTATATGGGCACACAAACTTGAGAACATCGCTTGTACATTTTTTAACATTACTCATCTTGACAAAGTATGAGTTTAACGAGATAAATTTTTATCATGATAACGAGGTATATTAAATATTCTTTGCGTTGGCCACACAAGTTGGAGGCCTTAGGACATTACTCATCTTGACGAAGTATTAGTTTGACTATGTAACTTTTTATCATGATAATTGAATAAATTAAACTATGCTTATCTTGGTCACGCAAGTTTGAAGTTTTAGAATGACCTTTTATCTAAATATTAACAAGTCAAATATTTATCTGAATTAATAATTTGATTATATTAAGAATGATCAGCTTAAACATAAGAAGATAGCCTAATAAAAAATATTTTTCTATATTAATTATTACATCACTTATTTATATGATGAATATCATTAACCAATGGATTACATTTAAACATCAAGTAGCAAAATCATCACTAATATGAATACATTACTTTTTTAAGTACATAAGTTTTCCAACAATTTTCACTATATTTTATAGTAACTATGGAATCAACACCATGTTTTTTATAAGGATTTCCATTTTAATATTTCATCCCACCTACAAAGTAATTACACAAATTTATAATCATAAAAATAACGACCGTCTTATAAATATATTATAAGTCTTTTTGGTCCACCTCAAAGTAATATTTTCTTCAAAGTGAACTTTTTTTATTCTTAAGATGAAATCTTTTTATAATATTTTATTTCTACAAAATTGTTTACACTATCAAACATTAATAAAATTGTTTGTTAAGTATTTGTTTTTTCCATGAGTAGCATTACAAGCCTCGATCCGTGGTCAAATATTGTCTTAAAGAATCTTTCCCGTCAAATATAATTTATAATTGAAACAAAGATGATTTTTGTATATAATTAACTAGATAACTGCATATATAATTCTACTTGGTTTCAAAATAATATATTTGTAATTGTCCAAAAACAACTAGACAACTTTATATTAAACTAGATAATTGTATTCGAACGAAATAAAAGCAACAACTCAGAATTTTCATACAAATCATGCATATAAAATTTCTAAAAACTAATTCTAAACTATAACAGTCAACCAAAATTAGAAAAACCTCCACCAAACAAAATAGGAAAAACCTTTACGATCGTTGACTATGTCATTTGTTGTTAACCATGACAAATTAAATAAAGTTATCCAACTTTTGTTTTAAAATCTCTATCTTCGTTAGATTTTTATGCACGGTTATATCTAATATATTCTAATGATCATCCAAAGAAACTAAAGTTAACGATATTACGTTTTTTAATAACTCGTGAATCTCGTGCCAAAGTGATGAGTAATACGTAGGTCGTAGCGCGCAAGTGTAACTTGTGGCATCCATTTCAATATTATCAATAATTTTTAGAGAGTAAAAAACAATTATAAAAACAATATTTGAGATGTTATTTTTAATTTCATTGAAAAACTTGTGTTTATATTAAGAGATTAGGTTAGTATAAGCGCTCTTCACCCAATTAGTGTTCGTGTTTCCGAAATTCATAATTTTATTAGTTTTTCACGTGATGAACTTATCAATTTACGGAATTAATCAAGAGGCCTTGGTGTATTATATTGTTAGATAATAATTTTTGAACTCCAACTTCATTTGAGTCCGATTATTTTCGAATTCATAGTAGTTTTCCATATATATAATTTTATTCCACGAGCTCATAAAATGATCCAAAACTCTTTAATCCTTCTTATACGTCTTCATATTTGTACAAACATTATTGTTAATGTATCCTTGACACAACATATGTATTGTATTTTAGAACCTTTATAAAGCATTCACCAATGTTAAGTTTATATCCAATAAAAACACGATGAATCAAACGAGTTAACTTCCATCGATGATTGTAAAAAATATAATACTCACTTGTAATTGTTAATTTTTTCCTTAGGCATAAACATAAATCTGACATAAAAAGTCAAATTATTCAAAGTTGCTCTGACGATTTCAAGCAAAGACATCTAGTACATTTTTATCTTGTATGTGTTATCCATTATTAACATTTTAGAGATGTTTATAATAAATCCACACTAATCGGATGATAAAATATAATGTAATAATGTCATTTAGATTTTCGTTGGATTTTATTTCATTCAAAAAAGAATAACCTTTGGAGTTTGGCCAACATGTACCGCAATTATGACTGTCCGACTTTCTTCACAAATCAGTGTTTTTGTCAAATATCGTATACAATGTGCATGATTAAAACATGATCAACTTTACAATATTTTAATCCGTCCAAAAAAGGTCAGCTCTCGTAAAGGTAAATTGTTGTACGTAGTCTAACTTGTCTTTTGACAATTTATTTACAGACGAATGACCTTTGAAGTGTTACATCATTGGATGGTTGTACATCTTGGTTACGGTCTCTAAAAACCATTGATCTAGACTGACTAAATTTCTCTTTAGTTTGAAATAACTTCCACTGATCTAGACGGACTAAAAATCATTGATCTAGACTGACTAAATTCACATACAATTCTTTCTTAATTGTTTTAGTCACAGGCAATAGGTATCTATGCCGGAAAATGATAAAAGTCAAAAGGGACGACGTGAATTGGAAAATGCCCCACCAACTTCGAATATCTTCGACGAACACTCCGCGATGGATCTTCTTATTGCGATAAATCCTATTCGAACTCTTGACAATAGTCCGGAAGAGGCTTTAAAATTTACTAAAAGATTCCTTCAAAACAGAAGTCTATGATACTAGGTACTTTGATACTATGTTTGATATTTTAGTTATATATTGTCTCGAACAACTTATTAGGTATTTGGTGTGTTTTACAGTATAACATTGAAGGTTTGTATGTTGTATTCGAATTTAGTTGTATTGATTAAATTACGTTTTACTTATGAACTTGAACTTGTGTGGTTTTTGTATATTTTACAACATAACATTGATAGTTTGTATGTTGTATTGGAATTTAGTTTTATCGGTTGAAATATGTTTTACTTATGAACTTGTGTAGTTTTTGTATATTTTACGACATAAAATTGATGGTTTGTATGTTGTATTGTTTTGCTTACACTCAGAATAACATTGAAGGTTCAACTTAGTTTAATGCATTGTTTATGGTTGAATTAATGTTTATCCCCGACGGGGTCGAACACGCTATCCGGGAAAAATTACCAACCATCGGGTGAGGTTCTCTCTGGCGGTTGACAATTATCCACCCAACGGGGACCTAAATAAATGCTAAATTAGATTTGTAGTTAATATCTTAGACCCACAATCGGCTGGTGGGAAATTATAAACCGCCGGTTGAATATTGCCAACACTGCGGGGCTGCAGACACTATTGAAACACCAACTATGAAAATTGTTGGTTGTTTCCCCACCGGAGTGGAATACGGTCCCTGGCAGGGGGAGCCCCGCCATGTGTAGAATTTCCACTCGACAAGGATGTACGGATTCAGTTCTAACAAACTCGGGAAGAACTATGAAAAATAGAAAGTTTATAACAAATTTGGTTAGAAAGACTACTTTATTTGTAGTTTCAGACTCCTCATTAAGGTTTTTCTTCTCGTTTTATAGGGTTTGTAATTTTTTTTATAGATTTTGTATATAAGTAGAAGGTTGGGGAAGAAAATTTTGTGTTATTTATTTTGAAACTAATGTATCAAAAATACACTATAAGACAAAATAGAATCTATTTAGTCAAAAGTTTAAAATGGTAAAAAACTAAAAATTAAACTAAATATTTTATTTTTGAAACTGTTTATAGTTTACGTGAGAGAAATTTAGCCAAAGCAAATGTTTTATAAAGAACTGGACAATTTTAGTCACACTTAGATAAGTTCTGATAATAATAGAATTACTTTTGATAATATCAAAGTCAATTTCATACCACCGCAACCAAGTTACACACCAAAAGTCACGGGTCCAAAACCATGACCATCTAGTGCAATCGGCTCCAACATGGCTAAAATCTTATATTTATTTTGTTTTATTTATGTATGAATTTAATATATACTAAATTTTTACCGATATTGATCATGTTTTTTTCCTATGGTAATCTACAATTCGGGGTGCCCGTTTTGTGAGATTCCTTAAGCGACCATATGCTAAAATCGTAGGACATAATAGAGTTGTATTATCCGTTGTGTGTGGCATATCAGTTGAGGCATATTCAGGTGGTACCATGTTGTTTACGACCACAATTTCCTAGGATTAGTAGATGTGTTGGGCCTATGTTTGCATAGCTTGAGTTGAATTAGAAGAGTTTGCATCATCATCTCTTCACAGATACAGGTGGTATGTACGAGGGTGGGTTATTTGGTACGAACTCGTTGTACCATGTATGGGTTAAGACTAACTTGTGATACATAGTGAGCAACACAGACTCGATATGGCCTGATACATATCTCGGGGCACAATCTCTCGCAGGCACTCAGGGTAACGCAGATGATGCTTTTGATCAGATACTCGCGATTGAGGCACGTAGTGATATAATGATATTAGAGGAGAAGTCATAAGCATTAGAGGAGTGCTACCATATTTCCCAACGCTATTTAGGTCGTTGATAGATAATAGTTCACATTTTTTATTACTTGTACCATATACTTTACTCTTTGTTTATGATATTTGTTTATAATCGTTGCTTATGACTATTGTGATTTTTTATGACTATTATGATCTTTTTTATAACTTGTACGATATATGACGTTTACAAACTTTTTAAAAGTGTATTAGAAAGTATCAAAATTAAAGCAATAAATGCTAACATAAAAAAAATACATACAGAAACAAAAACATTGAACATGAACAAAAAATACATCAGAAGATACATAGTACATAAACTGAAAAACATCAGAAGCAAATACATTAATTCTCAAGAGAGTTATAGCCTTCCATTTATGCTTCTAAGAGGTTAGCATCCAACTTCAATTATTACAGACATTGTTCGAGTAGATGATTTTCAGAAATTTGGCCATATGATGTTTTATAGAATCAAAATTACAAAAACCAAACAACATACATGCCACTTTGATGGTATCATATGGGAGGTCAGGAAACCCAAATATTATAAACTTAATTCAAATAATTGTACATGGTAGTGAATTTACCATGAAGGCTAATATGCAGCTTCATGATGCCCATACTTGTGGTACATTTTACAACAGTTTCATTAAAAAAATCATTCCGTATTATGTTCTGACCACCTTATCTTAATAATTTGACAGATTTCAGCAAATGATGGTCTTTTTGAATGGTCCATTCCATATCGTACAAAAAAATTATGATTATTTATGATATTGAGTAAATGAAGAAATATGCTATGATTTTTAAGTTATTTATGAAGAATGAAGTGATGGGAAATTGTATTAGAAAAATGAACTGGGCATGCAATTTTATTTGGCACGACATTCATTGTTCGATTTAGATTTCGTGGGGCCAACTATAGCGTTAAATCGCATAAACTGTGATTCTAATACAAATATCGAATAGTCTATACAATTTTCGTATTATATATCGTGCAGACCATGTGACAAGTAAGCTATATAGCGCAAGAAGTGTGCGATTTACCGTAGCATATGGAATTTAAGACCAAACAATCATATATTGACCATAAATTAAGATAACATCAAACATAAGATGAAAATACATCAATAAACTCTCACTACAAAATGAGAGTAACTTACATAAATAACATTTAACATCAAACTATAATAAATATTATAACTCATTAGTCAAAGTCATATATGAGGTTAGATTCAAGAGGCGTGCAATTTATTATCGCATCCGTTTGTTCAACAAGGTTCTTCTCTAAGTAAGTTATCGTATATTTTGTAACAAAATCATTAATTTTTAACTACCACAAATTGAATGCATCTTGCCTTACTTCATAAGCCAGGTCGAACGCCCGAATAATCTGTTCCTATTTGAAATGATTGTACCTGGCACGACTGTGTGGAGGCGGGAAAGGAGCTCTTAAACGGTCGTACATAAATAAACTGTAGATAATAGTTTATCAGAATAAGCATCAATGGTCTCATCCAACCTTATTCTCTGAACACACTTGACAGATTGAAGTAAGTGGTTGTCTTCGTCAATGGTTGATTTCATATCCAAGATAATTCACGTTTTTCTACGATATGTTATTAGAAAATATTTTCTAGGATATGCATCTTCAGACCAACATATATTTCCCTAAGACGCGAACCAAGAGAAGATAAACTACAGACTAGTTCATCTTCATCCGCCTTGAGTCTATAAGTTTGCAACGTCCAACCAGATATAAGGTTTGTGGTTGTATTTCCCGTTTACAACGATCGACCACTAATCAGCAGCTAGTGCATCAACCAGAAACGCTTTTAATTCAAATGTACGATCACATTTTTAGGGTTGATAGGATATTTTGAATTTTTTAAATTCAAATTTAATAAATAAAAATTGAAGTGGGTGTGAAATCTAACTCAAATCGTTACTACTAGGTATGGCCATTCAGTTTTCGGTTCGGTTCAGTTGATTCGGTTCTTGTTTTTTCCGGTTCTCAGAAACAGGTACCCATTATGGAATCGATTAAAATTTCGTTCGGTTTGGTTAGTTTGGCTCTTGGTTTTTTCAATTCTTGGAAACAGGTATCCATTACGGAACCGATTAAAATTCGGGTTAGGTCGGTTTTTTATGGGTATTTGATTTGAGAACCAAAAAGAACCATGAAAAATCGCTTCCACAATAGATTCAGAGTTCTTTTCGGGTTCAGTTTCATTTGAGTTCGGTTCCAACTGGTTATTTGGTAACCAACTGGTTACTTTATACCCAATCAATCTCATATGGAACCAAATTTCCCGAATTAAAAAAACACAATTATTGTAAAAAAAACTTCAACCAACAAACTAAGAGTTATATATTTTACAAAAACAACATTATCACTTATACTTCAACAAAACACAAAAGTTAAAAAATTCAACAAAGTTATACATTTCAAAATTTCAACAAAAAATATCCAAAATTTCAATTTTAGTTCACCAACATGTTCTTTCGACTTCAATCTAACAAAATGTGCTTATATCTCCGGGCTTCGTTCACCAGCATAAATAAAACTAGTTCAAGAATCAATTGATGATGACTCATGCTTATGGAATGAAGAAGTTCAGACATTGAATCAGCTATGGAAGTAATTAAAGATCGGAAATTAAAAATATATTTATATTATCCGGAAAATTAGTGAGAAATTGGTGGAAAATAGGTGAGAAATGAGTGGGAAAATTAGGATAAAGGCTCCATTATTCTTTTTAATGAGAGTACCATCATGTGTCTATTGTCTGACCTTATTAAAAGGTCATTGTATTTCTTACAAATTACAAATTATAACTTTGAAATTAATAAAAAATTATTTAGTTAAAATAAAAAAAATTGGGTGGCATTAATTTAAAAGACTATTGTTTTAGTATTACCAAGTAATGGAACACCCTATAACTGGAAGCAGTTGTTGTTCTTAACAAATTTTAATGCAATTATCCATCACCAGACGCCACTAACAAAAAACATTAAAAGATACATAAGGTGTCATATCCACTTACTGAAGTTGGCTGGTCACCTTTGGAATCAGTTAAAAAATCTTCCGTTTCATAACAACTTGATCCAATATCAAGGGAAGTTTCATTCCCTTTAGATCAAGTAAATACTTACGGTTAATCCTATGAACAAACTACACCCATCCTTTGTCTACAACACATTCAAATACCATAAAAACACTTAATTTGCACCTTTTTTTAATTCATCAAAATAATAAAACAACCACGGAGCATAAACAACAAAATACTTAATTTGAGTCTGGATATTTGCCAAACCATATAACCCAATAATCTCTTCTAAAGAAAATTCATGGTCATAAATTCTCGATGCCATGATACATGCCATAAGTGTGTACCACATGTTGGGACCTGCTTGGGTGGGGCAGAGGTCAATTTTAGCAAAATATTCAATGAAAAATAGGTCTAAGGGATACCTTAAACCCCAGTTCATGAACTCTGTATATACGACAAGCTCCTCGTCTTTTACGGATAAAGGAGTTTCACCTTCGGTCGGAAATCTAACGGAGATGTATGAAGGGATACCTCATCGAGTCTTTAACATAGCTTCTTCAGAGGGCAAATAATATTTGCACTTGATATTATGAAGAGTTACCAAGTGTTTGTTTCTATGCCTCGAATATTATTGCCAACAATAGCGTCAAGTTCTAGAGGGATTATGATGTCACTTTATGATTTAGGAGAAATTCTTGAAGAGAGCTCCTCGGGAATCACAGAGGGGTTGGTAGTCACTTGGCTCGATGAGGCCAAGGAAGGCTCACCGGCTTTTCTTCCATCTGGTTTGGGTATTTTTCCTTGATCTGGGTTAGAAGTTTCAGCTGATGTCATTTTGCCTTTCAGTTTGCGGGTATCAGATTGGACTGATTGAACTTCTTCATCAGTTATTGTGACCCTTGATAGATGGACTGCGTTTTCTTGTATAAATCTTCGAGGAGGAATTTTTGGGGTGAATCTAGGACTTTCTTGAGTTGTGATTGAAGGAGTAGCTGGTAAATTTGACCCAGAGCCTTCGATCTTTTATAATGGAAGTTGAGCACCTATCTGAGTTTGAAGTTCCGAGGGAGACCCTTTAGAACGTGTATACTCTCTGGAAAGTTTCTTATCCTTGTGATGTCTTTTTCTTTTGGCAGAAAAGTTTTTGTGACGTTTGTCTTTCCCCATAACTTCGAGGCTGGAGTTAAGGGTCGAACAGCTGGGATTGAGGGGTTGAGAACAAATATTGAAGGGAATGATAGCAGAAACTGGGTTTTCTCTCTTTATAATTTTTTGGGGGCATAAACAGCCACTCTAGAATCCGACAAGGTTTTTGGGGCATAAACTGGGTTTTCTCTCTTTATAATTTTTTGGCTAGAGTTTTCTCTCTCTCTCTCTCTAAGAAGTGTGTTTAGGGATTGAATTTGGAAAGAGTTTTTATAGAGGCAAAGTAAACTTCTGAAAAGTTTGAGGCCCAGGGACATTTCACTTCTTTGCCTAGGGGTGTTATGGGTGAAATAGGTGTAAAGATTTTTAGGGAAGTGCGAAAGACTGTATAAAAAATATTTGTCAGAAAATAAGGTATAATAGAATATGAAGTGATTGGTGATGTGACTAAATTTCTGGGGTAACGTGAAAGAAAAAAGCGGGAAAATGTTTGGAATGGGTTGAAAATTTCTTGCAAAAAACGAAGAGACATGTTTGAAAGTTCGAGGCGGCTTATTCGAAAGTGGTCTTCGAAAGATATTTTGTTTAAATTTTCTCCAGTCTTTGCAAACTTTGTTATCAAAGACTGGGGGCTACATGTACACATGTAAAGTAGTATTTGGAAATTCGAAAAGAATAAAGGCAAATGAATTGCAATTTTTGAACAGTAATTTTCAAACAACGAAGTTCGAAGAGAAATTTTTGAATACATACGTTCTAAGAGTAAGGTTCGAGGAGAGATGTTCGAAGAGAAGAATGGCGGTTGTATTGAGAAATTCGAGGACGCTAAAGGCAATGCAGTCGTAATTTCCGAAGGGATTTAAATGAAAGAAGAAATTTGAAAAATACTTAACAGTCCTAGCCAAAAACATTTTCATAAGGACTGGGGGGCAACTGATAAGGGAGAATAATTGTTGAGGGAGTTAATTGCAAAGAAGAAAGTTAATTTATTGAAGATTGTAAAGTATATATGAGAATAAGACTAGTTTGGAATAAACAATAGAAGTAGGGACTAATTATGCAATGACCAAGTTGTTAGACTTGTGGGACAGACTGTTGTACTATAAAAGCACCTCCCTATTTTGGGAAAAAGGAGGTGATTATAATTCAAATATATTTTTTCTCTCTAAAATCATATTTTCTCTCTCTAAAACAAACAGATAAGTAATCATTGATACGAAATTCATCCTCTAAACTTTGTTTGACACAGAAAAGTCTTCCAAAGACTTCCTACCTCTTCAACTGCGACACTGAAAGTTTGTTTACTTAATACAAACTGGAAAGAAGTAACTACACTTTAAGCATTTTAAGTTAATTTTACATGCGGCAGTCTAAACAAATTTGGTATGCAAAATTTGTTTACATCATCACTCGTAAATGTGATATTCCTCTAACTGTGGCTGATGTTATCAAAAAACATTCTTCAAAGATTGTCTATGATAACCCTCATTTGTGTGATTGTTATCCTGCAGATGATCCCTCATAGAGAGTGTTTACTTATTTTGTCTTGAGCGGTGGTAGGTTTTTACAGGCTTTATTTTTTGCCTTATGATCCTGAAGCTTATGGTTAGCATGTCTGCCAATAAATATGTGCTTGCACTGGCTTCTATTGAGTTCGATCTGTCCATTTTCGAGTCAGGTGCCACTGTAACTCTGAAGTGGTGGGGGAAACCAGTTTTCATCAGACACTGAACTGAAGATGATATCAAGATGGCTAACACTCTTGATGTGGCATATATTTGTGACCCACAACCTGATTTTGACAGGGTTAAGAACCCAAAATGGCTTGTTGTTGTTGGAGTTTGCACACATTTAGGATGCATCCCGTGCTGAATGCTGGTGACTTTGGCGGGTGGTTTTTCCAGTGTCGCGGATCATATTATGATCTATATGAAAGAGTCCACAAGAGACCTACACCAAAAAATCTTAAAGTATCCACTTACACATTCTTGGATGAGAACAAATTGTTGTTTAGATAATGCTTAAGAACGGCCGCAGAGTTGTTTCATGCACCCCATGGTTGTTGTGCATCGTAAAATATATTTGTGCAACTTTGATCTATGTATGCTACTGGTTGGTATTGATCTTATTTTAAATAAGTTGTAATTGTGATACTTCATTAAGAGCTTCCAGAAGCTTTTGATACTAGATAATTATTTTTGTTACTACAGTAAAATTATTTGTTTTATCTTATACATGATTTCCTAGAGTAAAATGTGCTTCTATGATTATACGGTCAGACATTGCATATATGATTGAGTAATTATTTGGATGCAAGTTATATTTATAATATGGAATATCACTCTTCTAAGAGTGGATGTGTGTTCCTTATTGGGGAATGTGTTATATCATGAACATCCAAAAAACAAAGTTGTATAACTGATTCAATAATAAAATATGAATGTATGACATTAGCAGCGGCTAGTAAAGACACTGATTGGTTGAGAAATCTGATATATGAGTTTCCATTGTAGCCGAAACCGATATCACATATTTCTATCGGATGTGATAGTGAAGCTTCCTTCGTAAATGTATATAGATAAGTTCACAAAGGCACGTTTAGCACTTAGATGTTAGACACAGTATGATTCGTGAGTGAATCACGCATGATGTTATTTTAGTAGAGTTTGTGATAACTCAATATAATTAATCTGATCATTTAACCAAATGGTTAAGTAGAGATTTTGTTCACAAATAGTCTCTTGGGATGAGATTAAAGTCCATTTAAAATATCTCATGTTGAGATGTCCAATTCCCATCTAATATGACATGCTGAATTCAATGTGGAAAGCTTAACATCTAGAGATTGGAACACATTATGTGTTCAGACATGCAAGTTGTGGAGGTTGAAGATTATCCTTTTAATAGTTATTTTGAAAAATTACATATGCATGTGCAAGAGTAAGAGAACTAACTATTTAAGCATGAAGTTTAGCCGCTTTAAGAAGCTATGACTTGGCTTTGATATGCTTAAGAAGGATAAGGACACAAGGCTAGTAACAGATAGTGTCAAGTAAGAACATTTGAGAATGTAAATTTATGTGTATATTATCTTTGAGTATTCATTATGGACAGTAAATGTTCACGTGTAAAAATGGTAATGTTTGTGTAGAAATGAAGGTATTTTATAGATGAAGTCAAATAAAGTATATGAACACAGACAAATATGTATCTGAATGAATAATATTGTTTATATTCGTAATATATTGCAAGCATCTCAAGCTTATCTTTCATACATAACTATTACACTAAATTATATTTTTTATATGAGTAAATAGACATAAAGTCACATGTTGACTAGCGATTACAATTTCTTGATGATCAAGCACGTTCTTCATGTCTTTCTAAGCCATGGCTAAGTCACGTTACAAAGTTTCTTGCTTTATTTTATATAAATCTAGGGCTCAGACATATTACATGTCGAGCTCAACATATGCTTGGGTTTGGTCATGGTACAAATCTAGTCCATATCGACAGCTCTCTTAGTCATTATAAAATGATACGAAGGAGGAGTAGAAGTAGACTAAGTGTCGCCTGTTACCGTCTTGCTACTAACAAGTTCTACATTGTCACATCGAATAGGAGAGTTAAAGTTCAAAGCTCTTGAAGATACAAAATTAACTTGTCTTTTTTAGCTTCGGAAATTCGAGCCACTTGATTTTTTACTAACTGGGAATATGTTTCTAAACGAACTGAAGTTGCTCCACAGATGTTTTCTAGCCTCAGACCAGCTAACGCAGCTTCATATTAAGCTTCATTATTCGAAGCATGAAACCCAAACTTAATGGATTGAAACATTGCTTCCCGAGATAGAGCAATAAGTTAAACTCTAGTGTTGCATCTTAAAATGCTTAGACCCCCATCAGTTCGAATTATCCAAGTTGAACTTCTTGGCAAAACGTCATTGTTAATCTCTTCATCTGATCTACTTGAATGAAATTCAACAAGAAATCTGCTAAGGCTTGGGCCTTAATAGTTGTTCGAGGTGAAAATGTAATGTCAAAATCTCCCAACTCAACTGAGTACTTAGTCATCCTCCCAGAAATATCTGGGCGTTGTAGAAATTTTTTCAGTGGGAATGAAGTTTGAAATTCAATATTGTGAGCTTGAAAATTATGGTGTATTTTTCTGGCAGCCACTACTAACGCCAAAGCCAATTTTTCGAGCTTCAAGTATCTTTTTTCTGCTGCTACCAGACTCTTGCTGATGTAATACACCGACTTCGAAATTCCCAACTCTTCACTTATCAACACTTTACTTACCGCAAAATCTGATACTACAATATACAAAGAGAGCTGTTCTCCACTTCGAACTCCAAAGGTACACTTTTCAGGATTCAACTTCAGCCTTATTGCTCTTAAATTCAAAAAAAATCTCCTCTAAATCCTCCAAGTGTGCATCATTTGTTAAGATTTTAATCACCATTTCATCAATATACACCTCCATGTGTCTTCCGATCTGTGGAGCGAAGAATTTATTCATTAATCTCTAATATGTAGCTCCAGGATTCTTTAACCCAAAGGGCATAACTCTATAACAATGCAAGCCTCGATCCGTGATAAATATAATACTCTCTTGATCATTTGGATCCATCTGAATTTGATTATGCCCTGCAGAAGCATCCATAAAGGTCAATATTTTATTTCCTGAAGTGGAATCAATCAGGTGGTCTATTCGAGGAATGGGGAACGGGTCTTTAGGACAAGCTCAATTCAAATTAGTGAAATCGACACATATTCTCCATTTTCCATTATTTTTCTTAACCACCACTGGGTTTGCTGTCCATAAAGGATATTACGACTCCCTTATATGTTCGAACTTTGATAAGCGATCCACCTCGAAAACAATTGCTTCTGCTTTCTCAAAAGAAAATGCCCGTCTTTTTTGTATAACAGGTTTAACCTTCAGATTAATTGCTAGGCTATGGCAAAGCACTTTGACTGGAACTCCTATTACATCTTATGTTTTCCAAGTGAAAGCATCCAAATTGTGAGACAAAAACTACAATAGTTGTTGACATAAAATTGGGGTTAGTAAGGTTCCTATTCGAAGTACTTTTCCATCAGGAAAAGCATATTCTTCTATATCTTCACTTACTGTCAATGAAACTCGGGTTTCCCTTGGATCTTCAATACTCTCCTCGAGGTCCGAGGTCAACCCTCTTGGTTGCTATTCATCTATTTTACCACCACTAACCGACCCTCGAATTTGAAGAGCTGTGGCATAACACTCTCTATCAACCTTTTGATTACTTCGGACGATCCACACTCGATCTCCGATGACATATTTAAAGCATTGGTGAAATGTTAACACAACTCCTTACTCCTTGATAACAAAAATCTTCCAAACATGACATTGTAGCTTGATGGACAATCCACCACCATAAACGGTACCTGAACCTTCTTTTTGAAAGGCCCATTTCCCAAACTTACCTCTCCCTCGAATTCCATAATTACTTGTTCCGTTACTCCAGTAAAACCAATGATAGTACGCTCTGATTAGGAAATAAGAGGAGGGTTGCGCATTCTATCACAATTTTTCTTGAAAAGAACGTTCACAGAGCTTCATGTGTCTATTCGAACGCGTCAGAATTCGACACCAGCTATCTCTGCTCCAATAACCACTGCATCTTCATGTGGTCCTGCAGTGCCTCTTAAATCATCTTCATCAAAAAGAATAAAGGGAATCCCTCTCTTTCCATATAAATGAGTAGACATCGTTTCCTCTATCTGAGTAGATACGCTCACTATATGCCTCTTTATAGAGCTGCAGTGTTGCCAGCGATAGTATCGCCCCCAAAAATTGCCAAAGACTCAAAATACTCACACAAACTTCGAACATGGCCTTGTTTCACTAGTTCCTCAACTGCTATTAAAATCAACATATCCGGATCATCATCTAAATATTTCGATGCAACATCAAAATCATCAATCTTTGTATCCATAATCATCAAGTTTTTTGTCGGTGTGTTAGGATTTGCTGTATGTGAAGTCGATGGAACATGAGCCTTTGTCGCGCTACTCTGTCCTTTTACATAGGCCAACAACTTTCCATTCTCAATAAATGTATACACCTCATTTTTCAATGCAATACAATCCGCATTATCATGTTCGATGTCATTATGATACTTACAAAACCTGTTATTTCATTCTTCCTTTGGCCTATATATCGGGGCAAGTTTCTTGAAATTTACATAACCTTTGGCTCTTTCAGAAATCGTAGCAACATTCTCAGTAAGATCTGTATATAATACTCAGGCCTTATCCACTAATTGGGCCTTGGCCTATGAAACTGGTACCCTGATGCTTGATTTGAATATCCCCCAATTCGAGGAGGTAAATTATTCTTGTTCCTCGGACGTTCTGGTTGGGTTGAATTCGAAGATTGCCCTGGATTATTTTGTACCTGTCCCGAAATCTTATGACTAGTTCCAACTACTCCTCAAACTCTAGTCCACTCTTCTAATTTAATTTGGTCCTTTACCTGAGCCATCAGGGCTCCGAAAGTCAAAGCTCTTCACTTTAGTCTTTTATTTTCTAGATCTTCTGGTAGTAATCCTTGTCGAAAGGCTTCCATTGCTACCAGTTCCTCACAATTATCTAAACCAGCCTTGGTTAAGACAAACTGTTTAGTGTAATCCTTCAATTTGTCACCCACTGCTTGCATTGAATTATCGTATCTCCGTTCGCTCGCACTTCTTTGCTCCCCACATATTGTTTTCGGAAAGCAGTATAAAAATCTCCAAAATTTGAAATTAACCCCCTTATAATTATGTTGTACCATTTTAACTTGTTCTTTTGAACGTTTGGGAGAAAGCATGACACAACAACCTGTCATTATTCTCGGAATTTATCATGTAATTTTTAAATTGTTCGATGTGATCGTCAAGGTCTTGCATCCCATCGAATTTTTCAACCTTTTAAATGTCAAACCGCTTCAGAAGGGTTATAGATCTTATCTCAGTTGTTAAAGGGTAATTTCTCCAGTCAACACCCTAGACATATTGATTGTCGTTCCCAGCTCCCATCACATCGTATAAATTCCGATATCCACCATATTGTATTGGTTCGATGTGTTTCCTTCACACCAATCAGCCTCCCTTAAGCGTCGTGGCATATTTTCCTTCCTAGATTTGTACTCATTTTCACGATTTTGGAGGTCGATCATTTTCTTCTTTCGAAAATCCTCGATACCTCTTATAATCACATCATGAACTTTCTGTTTTTTGTCACTGAACGTGATATACCTTTGCTTGCATTTTTATCTTTTCTTGAAGTGTAACGCTCCTTAGAAGATTCAAAATGCATTTTTTTCCTGTTCACTTCTAACCTGGCGAGCTCTGCAAGATCAATTAGACTGATCACTAACATCATTTTGTCATCCACTTGTCTTACTTCTGATTTCAACATAGACGACTGAATTTCATGCTCTCTCTGGTCGTACTTCTCATTCAGAGCTGTAATTTTGTCCAACAATTGATTCATTCGCACTTTAATATCCGATTGAGTTTGTCGAACCGAACAGATTCACCATTCCTATCATAAGCCCCTTGCAAGTCTTTTTTAACGTTTCAACAGTTGCTCGAACTAGTGGTTCATTCTCGTTTCTTGTATTCATCGTCGATTGAAGTAGTTTTCAAAGGTTCGAACGGGAACAAAAGAGAAAAATTGAACACAACTAATCTAGGCACCAATCAATGATCAGTCCTCAACAGACTCGCCAATTTGATAAGTATTAATATGGTTTTACGATACACAATTGAGAGAAGTAAAAGGTGTACAGAGAGTAAATTCTAGAGACAGAAAGTTAATTGATAAAAGTAATCAATCTGAAAAGTCAGAGAGCTTTCTTAGTTCAGCCTCGACCTTTATATAGAGGCGCAAAAACTTAAACTTTAACTGAAACGGTCACAAAAGGTTGACTATCAGTACTAGATATTGCATAATATTAAAACAAGAAGTTAAAAGTTGGACTGGAATTGGAAGTTGTTTGAGTATCAAGGCTCGAACGACTCATGAGCGAAGGTACCCAGATCCGATCCAGATGTGGTTAGATTTTATTTGGGCGGATGAAATAAATTATAAACAAGAATTACTCGTTTTTAGGTTAGTTCAAGGGTATAAATGGTAGCATTTGTGTAGAAATAAAAGTATTTGATAGATGAAGTCAAATAGAGAATATGAACATAGACAGATATGTATATGAATGAATAATACTGTTAATATGCGCAATAATGCAAACATCTCAAGCTTATCGTTCAAAATTCTATTTATAATTATCTTTCATACATAAATATTACACTAAATTATATTTTTTACATGAGTAAATGGACATAAAATCACATGTTAACTAGCGATAACAATTTCTTGATGATTAAGCACGTTCTTCGTGTCTTTATAAACCACGGCTAAGTCATGGTACAAAGTATCTTGCTTGATTGTTTTATAAAGCTAGGGTTCGGATATATTACATGTCTAGCTCAACATATGCTTGAGTTCAGGGATGGTACAAATCTAGTCTATACCGGTAGCCCTCTTAATCGTTGTAAAATAACACGAAGGAAAATGAGAAGTAGAAGTAAACCGAGTGTCGCATGTTACCGTCTTGCATGATTGAGCTTGTCGAGCATAAATATGTGGGTTGTGTGAGTAAGCCTCAGATTCTTCAGTTGGCCAAACCGCCCGTGACTCCATTTGAGAAGAATACTGGACATCCTTGGCTTGTTGATGAACTTAGTATACTATATCTAAATTGTTTTCAAACTTTTTCTGTGGAAATATCATGATTCTTCGAAATTTAAGCTAGACGTTTGAGTGGGAAAGAGTAGATCGGGTGTTCTTGCGGCAACGTTGAATCTTATTTTATGTCAATGAGCGCTCTCTATAATCATACGTGGCCGAATACCCAAACATCTCAAGCAAGGGAAGCAGGGTTCGAGGTATCGTCTGACAGCACCCTCGTGCAATATAACTCAGCAACCAATTGGAAGCATTTATTTACAAATTCTCGGCGAACCAAGGCTAAGATCCTCAACAGTTTGTCTGATTGGGAAGGGAACCTGGTAGTCTTCCAGACATTGAAAGTTTGTTTCTTTAATACAAACTGGAAATAAGTAACTGCACTTTAAGCATTTTAAGTTAATTTGCATGCGGCAGTCTAAACAAATTTGGCATGCAAAATTTGTTTACATTCTCACTCGTAAAGGTGATATTCCTCTAACTGTGACAGATGTTATCAAAAACCATTCTTCAAAGATTGTTTATGATAACCCTCATTTGTATGATTGTTATCTTGTAGATACTCCCTTATAGAGAGCGTTTACTTATTTTGTCTTGAGTGGTGGTAGGTTTTTACAGGCTTCATTTTTTGCCTTATGATCTTGAAGCTTATGGTTAGCATGTCTGCCAATAAAAATGTGCTTGCACTAGTTTCTGTTGAGTTTGATTTGTCCAGTGTTGAGTCAGGTGCCACTGTAACTCTGAAGTGGTGGGGGAAGCCAGTTTTCATCAGACGCTGAACTGAAGATGATATCAAGATGGCCAACAATCTTGATGTGTCATATCTTCGTGACGCACAACCTGATTCTGACAGGGTTAAGAACCCAAAATGGATTATTTTTGTTGTAGTTTGCACACATTTGGGATGCATCCCTTGCCGAATGCTAGTTATATTAGAGGGTGGTTTTTCTCGTGTCGCGGATCATATTATGATGTATATGAAAGATTCCACAACAGACCTGCACCAAAAATTCTTAAAGTGTCCACCTACACATTCTGGAAATAGGTGAAGAAGATTTAACATCACAAACAAATGAATTCACATAGAACAAAAATATTATCGCTAAATCGTTTTAATGAAACCTTAGGTTTCTAAAATGGTTGGAATCGAACTGTTTTTGTGAAGAAAAACAGTATAAAACGTAATGATTTACCGTTGTTGAAGTTGTTGAGTAGTTGATACTCTGATCGGAGTTGTAATCGGAGTTGTATCAGAATGAATTCGTCGTCGGAGTGTTAGAGATTCAGGAGCGAGAGGAAGTTGGAGAGTGAGGAGAGGGAGAGGGAGAAAGATGTTACAAGTGTTTAAAACGGGTATTTATACCGGAAGTAATTTTGGAAACAAATTTGTGAATTATTTTAGGCCTTTATTGGTAATAGATTTGTGTATCGGGTCTTTATTGGAAGTCTCCCCCTTATTTTTAATTAAAATCAATACATTTTTACTTTTTCTAGAATTTAAAAAATAACAATGGACCTGTAAAAAATATATATTTGTTAACTTCTAACAAAATCAATTTAGTATTTTTAATGTCAACTAATAGGGATAAAAAATAATATCATTGAAAGTATCATATTTTTCGTTTTTAGAAAAAACATCAAAACATATTAACTAAAATATATTTAATTTTTTTTTCTTTATGTCGTAAATTTTAAAATATGAATACTCATTATATATATATATATATATATATATATATATATTAGTGTAAATGTAGTCATAATATATTATCGAGCAAGTCCGTGAGTGTGAAATACATGTTTGTTAGAATATATTATGATTAACGATTCTAAGGAACGGAGCCTGGCTGAAGTTAAATTTTATTTTGAATGATAAAGCTATTATGAAAATTCATGAAAATTTTGAATTTGACTTTGACTTTTTTGGTCGGTTTTATCATTTGAAATTACAGCCGTTTTTTCACGTCAAACTATTTTACATTTTGAGTATTTTCGGTCGAATAAATAAGTATGGTTTTGTTAAAAAATAAAGAGATCATAATAAAAATATTCATTCTTCTTTTTCAAAAGAAAAGCTCTGATTTTTTTTCGGTTGAAAATCTTGGAGAACCACCAAAATAATTTAAATCTGAAATTTTTAAAACAAGACTTCACATTTAATCCGGAAATCAAAACAATATTTCCAACAAAATATTGAAATTATCTGTTTTTGTTTTATGATTGAAATGACGAAATGGGATTTGTATAACATGATTACGAGAGAGGTTTGTTGTTATCGTTTAGAAGAATCCATAATCAAGTATTAAAGCATCAACATAACTATGGTATCATCCTCCTGTAAGTTTTCCCCCTTCATTTTAGATTATGGATCTAGTTTTCAGATTATGAAAATGGTGGTAATCTCTGAATTTCGTTAAATTTTATAAAACATACACACAATGGATTAATGGTTTTTTGGTTATTATAAGCGTGTAACTGTTTGAATCGATTTTTTATATGAAGAAATCATGTTTGGTTTGTAAGTTAGGCATGCTTCCACTGGTAAAAATATATATTCTATTGTGGATACATTGTATCAAAGTAAGCATTTGATTTTACTAGTTATTCAATGGAATTTGTACACAACGGAGATGGACACTAGTCTAATAACTGCTCATGCAATTACATGTTTTGTCGGTAATTTGAATAACTAGAAAACATTTTGCATGTAAATCATTTGCATGCAGTTATAGTCTCAATTATTTTACTTTTGCATGTAAAGAAATACTTGAGTGAAGAAAAGACTAAACTGCAATTGTAGTTTATATACATAATAAATTCTTTTATGCTTGTTGAATTACGACATGAAATGAAGTTTATATCATGACATTGCATGCAAATGAAGTTTATGCCATGCCATTTAATCGATATACTTTTGTAACACGAGTTTGCATTATACACACCACGTTATTTGTTAACGATATTTAATTAAGAAGTGACCATTGAATTTATGATATTTAGTTGGAATAATATCATAATTCCTTTATAATAAAATTGTAGTTTGTAAGTGCTACAATTTTAAGTGAATTTGCATGCTTACTTGAAGTGATTTTGGCATGCAAAAATGCAGTTTGTAACTGCTGATAAAGGAGAATAATAGTTGAGAGAGTTAATTGCAAAGAAGAAATTTAATTTATTGAAGATTGTAAAGTATATATGAGAATAGGACTAGTTTAGAATAAACAATAGAAGTAGGGACTAATAATGCAATTACCAAGTTGTTAGACTTGTGGGATCTACTGTTGTACTATAAAATCACCTCCCTATTCTGGGAAAAAGAAGGTGATTATGATTCATACATATTTTATCTCTCTAAAAGCATAGTTTCTCTATCTAAAACAAGCATCTTAGTAATCATTGATACGAAATTCATCCTCTAAACTTTGTTTGGCACAAAAAAATCTTCCAAAGACTTCCTACCTCTTCATTGGCGCCGTCTGTGGGAATATTTACCAAAACCAAATTGGATTTGAGAAGTTAAGGAAGAACAGGGGAAGTTAGACATGAACAATGAGAATCTCGTAGGCAATGATTATTAGAGTAATATAGATTTTGGAAGGCACGATGATCAATGTGCCGGGGAAATTTTAGATGAATCAGTTTTATTGGCTCGAAGAAATGAGTTGCTGGACGAAATTGAGAAATTGAGGGTGGAAAAAGAAGCAGCCCTAGGAAATATTTGATCCGAAATCTGAAGGGAAAATGACAATGAAAATGATGAGTGTGATAGTTATCATCGGCCTAGGGGGAAGGATGATAGGTATAGGGGGCATGGTCGATATTCTCCGAGGAGGAGGGGAAAACGTCATCAAGAGTCTTCGGATTCGAGTGATTATTCTCATTACAACTTGTTAGACTCGTCCCCTGAAAGGAGTCATCGAAGGAAAAAGCATGATAGAAAGCATGAAGAGCATCGTCGAACTAGAAGTTCGGGAAAGAAAAATCTGAAGATGAAGAATCATGTTGATGAACAAGCTTATAACCAGAGGAATTTTGCATCTAGGAACCAAAATTTCGAACATAATTTTGAATGGAAGCAGCAATATAATTTGCCTTTCGAAGAAGGACTTTATGCTATGAACCATGAAAGTTCGAGGGCTAATATATACAGGACAGATCACAATTGGAGATCTTCTCATTTGTCCTCGGAAATTCTTGCAGGCAACCTCCCAAAACACTTTGAAATTTCCAAGTCGGAGAAGTTCAAAGGAACACAAGATCCTGATAACCATATTGAGCAATTCAAAAATTTCATGATCAATTTCGATGATAATGATAAGTTGATGTGTATGACATTTTCTCAAACCTTCAAAAGAGTGGCTTCTAAGTGGTAAAATAGGCTTCCGCAGGGGTACATAAAAAATTTCAACATGTTTTGGAACATTTTCAGACAACATTTCATGGGAAGCAAGAAGTTTAGAGCTAATGGGGATACGATAATATACTACAGGTAAAGAATCAGGGAGGGTCTGAAACATTATACCAATCGTTTTGTGAAAACAAAAACGGATATGGAATATTGCAAAGATTTGGTGGCATTAGCAGCATTTAAAATGGGACTTCTCCTCAGACTTTTCAAGGAAACAGTAGCTGAGAGTCAGGCGATGATTTTTGGAGCTCTTCTTGACCAAGTCGAATTTTTTTTTCTGGTATAAGAAACCCAGACGTCGGAAAAATGGTCAAATGATCAGTTGGAACAAAATCAGTTCCAGAGATCTGGATCTAGTAACCAGGCACCTCATGTGAATGTACAGCCCAAAGCAGTTAACCAGTATCCTCTGAGGCCAAGAACGAATCAGCAGACTTACGACACGCAACAAGGAGCAAAACCTATTTCAAATAAGTGGATCAATATGGATTATTTTGCGGATTTAACAGAAAATGTGGCGACAATATTTGATAAGGCCAACGCAACGGTACAATTTCGAAAACCTTTTCCTATTCAGACTCTAAGGGAAAGTAGAAGTTCTAACATGTTTTTTAAATCTCATGATGATATTGGACATAATACCAAGGAGTGCATTTCCCTGAAAAAATAAGTGCAAGCGTTGATTGAGAATAGCATGTTACTGGATTTTGTGAAAAAACACTCCCAGAAAAATCCGATGGCGAAGGATGGTCCAAAGAATGTCGATACAACAATGGCGATTTCCGAAGAAATTAATGCTTTTGATATTGCGACAGAGTACTTGGACCCGAAGGAGGGTATGAATGATATTAATTTTGTAAAAGAGGTCGTTTTAAGGGGGAAAGTTACTAATCTATGTGCATTTTTTCGAGTCACTGGCAATTTTAGGAGGTGACACTATTGTAGGAAATTCTAACACCTCCAGAAAAGAAACATTGTCAATTTGACAACCCAGTTGGAAGTAAGAGCTTCAGCACAGATGCATCGTCTGCCTTCTTCGATAATCTGCTTTGATGATGATAATATGAGAAATAAGGCAGACCCGCATGAAGACGCAGTGGTAATCGCTGCAGGGATAGGTGGTGATCACGTGCAAAAGATCTTGATTGACACTGGAAGTTCTGCCAATATTCTGTTCATGAATACTTATAGGATAATTGTTGATCCCCTGGGTAATTCGACGGTCGGATAGAACCATTGTGGGCTACACGGGGGAAACAACAGAAATCGTGGGGGAATTTGAAAGTGTAGTAGAGCTTGGACGGGGAGCATTCGAAAAAGAAGTAGAGATTTTGTTCATAGTGGTCGACGCTCCAACGTCTTACAATGCAAATTTAGGAAGGTCATGGTTATTAAAGATGCATGGTGTAATTTCTACGGTTCATCAATGCTTAAAATACGTAGTGGGGAATAATATCGGAACGATAAAGAGTAGCCAGAAGATGGCCAGAGAATGCTACCGGATTATTTTTTCTTCAAAGCAAATTTGGGGTGGAGAGACGGAGAAAGCATAGCAGCTAAAGGGGACTCTCCTAAGAATAATGCCTTGTGATCACCCAAGAGAGTCCCCCGGACTTTTGGTACCAAATGATGATTATGAAGATTACGAATTTCCCAACAGAAAGGTTTTAAAGATTGGAATGAATCTTCCTTTGGAGTTGAGGAAAAAATTGATTATGTTTTTGTCTACAAAGCTAAACATGTTTTCTTGGTGTGCAGGCGATGTAACAGGGGTGCCCCCGGAAATAGTTTGTCATAAGCTGTCAGTCCGGAATAATGTGAGGCCTATTATACAAAAAAGAAGACCCTTCTCTCAGGAGAAATATGAGACCATACTTGCAGAGGTTGAGCAGTTTTTAAGTATAGGCCATATTCAAGAGTCGCAATATCCTTTGTGGGCTTCAAATCCAGTATTGGTGAAGAAGAAAATGGCAAGTGACAGATGTGCGTGAATTTCAAGGATTTGAATAGATATTGCCCAAAGAACCCTTTCTCAGTCCCTCCAATCGATCAACTAGTGGATTCTAGGTCACGAAATCGGTTGTTATCTTTTGTGGATGTTTATGCTGGGTATAATCAGATTAGAATGGATCCTAAGGATGAGGAAAATACTTCATTTATTACTGGGAGAGGTTTATATTGTTACAAGGTAATTCCATTTGGCCTAAAGAATGCATGAGCAACCTATCAACGCTTGGCAAACAAAACTTTTGCGGATTAGATCGGGTGAAACATGGAAGTTTACATTGATGACATGCTGGTTAAGAGTTTGAAAGATGAAGATCATTTTGTTGATTTGGAAGAGACTTTTAGTAACTTGAGAATGGTCAATTTAAAGTTAAATTCAGAAAAATATACCTTTGGTGTTAAATCCATAAATTTTCTTGGGTATGTGGTGAGTGAAAGGAGAATCAAGGCTGATCCGGTACAAATAAAAGCTTTAATAATAACGACTCCTCCTCAAAGTATCAAGGAAGTTCAGATATTGACTGGAAGGTTGGCGACATTGAATAGATTTATTTATCGTTCCTTGGATAAGTGTGCACTTTTCTTTCAAGTACTCAGGAATGCAAACAAGTTCAGATGGACTAAAGAATGTTCCGAAGCTTTTTGCCAGATTCAAGAATATCTCTCGTCTCCAGAAATTCTTTATAAACCATTATTGAGGGAGAAATTGATTATCTATATATCAGTTTTAGATTTCGCAGTCAGTGTTGTATTAGTTCGAGAAGAAGAAAACGTTTTAAAGTCGGTATAATACATCAGCAAGAGTTTATTAGACGCAAGAAAACGATATTTGAAGTTGGATAAATTGGCTATGGCCTTAGTAATAACTTCTTGAAAATGAGACTGTACTTCTAAGCGCATTCCATACTTGTTCGAACAATGTTCCCTCTTAAAAGCTTGTGGTAGAGGTTGGGTATCTCGGGGAAAATGACGAAATGGTCGGTCGAGTTGGGAGATTTTGATATAGAATTTCAGCCTCGAACAACTATTAAATTGCAAGCTTTGGCAGATTTCTTAGTCGAATTTCACTCCAGAACGATCATATATGGAGATTGACGACTAGCAGGGTAAGTCTGAGTGCTTAGTTTGAACAGATGGAGGGTCAAACATATCTGGAAGTGGTGCTGGAGTACAGTTAATTTCTCCGGATGGGGTAGCAATTTTTCAAGCTATTCGTTTTGGTTTTAAAGCGACAAATTATAAGGCAGAATATGAAGCGACTTTAGCAGGTTTGAGGTTGGCTCAGATATGTTGTGCAAAGAGGGTTAGGTTGTTGAGTGATTCACAACTCTTGATTAATCATGCGTTGGGAGAATCAGAAGCACGAAAAGATCATTTAGGTAGATACTTGAAGGCGTTGAAGGATTTAGCCTTTGCATTTGATGGAATTAGATATGAACATGTTCGACGGGAAGAAAATTCGGTGCCTGACTCTTTAGCGGCTACTTCATGTTTAAAGGGTTATCCGTGGGTGATAATTCAGGAGTGTGTTTCGATTACTAAAGATACAGAGCAGTCGTTAATAATTAATGAAGAGAACAATGTTGTGGTAGTTGTTTGGAGAATGGAAATTATTGAATTCTTGGAAAATGATGTGTTACTAGTGGATAAGTTGATGGCAAGGAAAATATGTTTTAAAGCTCATGGTTTTATCATCTTAGGAGGAGTCTTATGCAAGAAATCACTGAGTCGACCTCTGCTCAGGTGTTTGGCAAATGATGAGTAGCAAATCATTTTGTCAGAATTACATGGCGGAGAAGGATCAACACATTGTGGGTATAAAGCACTGATTCGAAGGGTATTTTTAGCTGGGTATTATTGGCTAACTGTATCTAAGGATGCAAAAGAGTTGCTGAAAAGATGTGATACATGTCAGAGGTATGCTAACATAATTCATAAACCAGGGGCTCCCCTGGAAAGTATTTCCAAAGCATTACCGTTTGATCGTTGAGGTATTGATTTGGTTAGCCCTTTACTAATGGAAACTAGGGGAAGGCAGACAATTATAGTGGCGGTTGATTATTTTTCAAAATGGGTGGAGGCAGAGCCTTTAGCGGGAACAAAGGCAAAGGATGTCATCAAGTTTATTGTTTCGAATATTTGTTGTCGTTTTGGAATACCAATGAAGGTTACATCAGACAATGGACCCCAGTTTGATAATAAAGAGTTCTTTTTTTTTTGTGCTGCTAAGATCACACATCAATGTTTTTCCGCTCTATTTCATCTGCAAGCTAATAGGCAGGTGGAGGTCACTAATAGAACGATCCTTGATGGTCTAAAGAAAAATTTGGAGGGAAAGGCTGGAAAATGGCTAGACTATTTACAGGAAGTACTTTGGGCCTATAGAACCACTCCTCAAACAGTAACTTCAGAATCTCCTTTCCCTTTGGTCTATGGAATGGACGCGGTGGTTCCTTCAGAAGTTATTTTCCCATCGTATCGTGTGGCAGCATACACAGAGGAGCTAAATGATCAAAGTAGAACAATAGAGCTTGATTTGGTGGAAGAAAAACGAAGACATGCGTAGTTGAAATCCTTACATTATCAAACGCTAATGAGAAACATATATGCTTCACGAGTAAAACAAAGGGAGTTTAAGCTGGGGGACAAGGTGCTACGAAATAGTTTTCTCCACGCCAAGGAAAAGAGCCTCGAAAAATTATGTCCTAACTAGGAAGGCCCTTATGAAGTTACGTACAAAGTAAAGCAATGGACATATTGATTGATGGATAAAGAGGGAAAAAGCCTCAAGCATCCGTTGAACATAAAATATCTAAAGCTGTATCTCGAGTAAGGATGGAAATTTGTTTTATTTTTATTTTTATTCTTTTATGATTTTTCTTTGTAAAACAGTGACGACACACTCTTTCCTACGCTGATAGGCACAAGAAGGTTTTAACGAGGTGCCATTTTAGCTGATAAATGCATATGAAGTTTTTGCCTCGAAATTTGTGTCTTAGTTTAAAATATTATGTTCAACAAAAATGTTGACATACAACTATTATTATTATGACCAACTAAAATTGGCATATAACTATTATCCTGTCCAACTAATGTTGGCACACCATTATTATAATGACCAACAAATGTTGGCATGCAACTATTAATATACCCAACAAAAGTGGTATACAACTATTGTTCTATCCAATGAAAGTTGGTATAACATATGCATTCATACCCAACGAAGATTTCAGACTTAACAATAATAATGGGTTATAAAAGATTAGGCAGAAAGTCGAGTAACATTCTTTAAATAAGGACAACATTCCCATGGAAAACATTGTGGGGATAACAAAAAATGCAACGGAATGTTCTTAGTCTTACAAGAGAAACCTTCGAAAATAACGAGGACTGGTTCAAAAAGTGGGAAGAGTAAGAACTACTACTTAGAACTCTTGGTAGAGTTACTGTCCTCAGAATCCGATGCTTCACTTTCGCTGATAACAATACTAGGCGGGCGATTTTGTGGAGGGACAAGTTTCCAAAAGCTACCCAAGTCGTAATCATGGTAGCATTCATGTATATCTATAATTAGCCCTGATTGGGTGGTAGCGTCCCTTGCATTTAGTTTTTCTATACATTTTGTGCCATATGCTTCCACCGCCGAGGTTTTTTCTTTCTCAAGATTCTTTATGATATGTTTTTTCTCCTCCACTATAGTCTCAAAATCTCCGAGGCAGTCCTTGAAATATTTGGTTGAAAGCTCATTTGCGTGTTTGAGAGCTGCAATAAGTTTCTCTTGTGTTTCAGCTCTTAATGTAAAAGTCCCTTTCTTCTTAACAACATTTTTCCAAAAGTAGGACATAATTTTCCGAGGCAACCAAATTTTCGAAGAGAGCATCAGCTTGTTTTTCCAAACAGAATGTTGGTGTTTGATCTCTTCGAATTTCGAAGAAGCAAGTGAAGCTTTAAATTTGTAATTCTATCTTCAAGATGTTTCATTTTCTTCCCCATTGTGACCGAGGCGTGAAGAAGCCTTCAAACATTGTGGGAAAAGTCATCTCCTTGAGGAACTTCGAAGGAGCTGCTCGGAGAGCCCATTTCAGCTGAATTAAAACTGGAGGATTCCCTTGCCAGAACAATTTTATCAACAGTTTGAGGTGGTTGACTTCGAGCAATATGGAGAAGGGCTAACTCTGGGAAAGGATCGTTGTTTGGAAGAAGATTTGGTGAAAGATGCGGAGGGGAATTTTGTGCTTCTCCAGAATTGTAACCTTCTTGCTCCCTAGTGTCTTCAGATATTTCTTGGATAGGTTCTAGAATGACTAGTTTTTTCTTCAGTTCTTTTTTCTTGACCGGATGAATAGGATATTTTTTAGGAGAGGAAGTTGAGGTTTTGGCTGGAACAACTTTGTTCGAGGAAGGGGTTGCTTTTGAAAGAGCATTTACTCATTCAGATTCAGAATTTTGGTCTTTAACTGATACATCTTCTTCGAATATCATCTAAATGACTATTTTCCCGAGAACGCTTTGGGAGGTAGATGAAAATATCTTTAGTTGTAAGACGTTCGAAGACTTCTAGTTGAGAGGAAGGAGTCACCAGTTCTTCCAAAGATAACCTCTTTAAGATGTTCAGTCTCCATAGTCAACTTTTGGCTAGATTGATGTTCATGAAGCAAAGCCGGAATTTGTTTTGCCAAGCTTCTTTGGCCCACTCGTTCAATTTGGTAAAGAATGTTGTTGCACTCAGGACAAAGTCAGCGTAGGGCTTTGATATGCCAGTCATGACTACAAAGAAGTTCGAGGGTTAAAATTGAGGATAATTAAGGTTGTATGAATGCAATTAAAATTTGAGATAGTTAAAAATTATACCTTTATTAGTCCATAAGAGGGAAAGTTTGTGTGGATTTGAAGGGGATGACTCAGAACCTATCTTCCAATGCCCTGAGAAGAAAAGAAATTTCTGCTTCGAGTTTTTGTCGGCTTCAAGTAGGTCTTTCACTACCTTTTTTCCTCGCCCAAATTTTAGTGAGTAGCATGGAAAAATGGGTTTTTTTCCAAACCAGATAGCCCAATAAGCTCTTCTAAATAAAATCCATGGCCAGAAATTCTTAAGGCCATGATACACATGTTGGGACCTGCTTGGGTGGGGCAGAGGTCAATTTTAGTAAAATATTCAATAAAAAATGGGTCTAAGAGATACTTTAAACCCCAGTTCATGACCTTTGTATATACGACCAACTTGTCGTCTTTTACGGACAGAGGAGTTTTACCTTCGGTAAAAAATCTAATGGAGATGTATGAAGGGATACCCCATCGAGTCCTTAACATGGATTCTTCAGAGGGCAGAAAATATTTGTACTTGATATTATGAAGAATTACCAAGTGTTTGTTTTCCAATGCCTCGAATATTATTGCCAACAATATCGTCAAGTTCTAGAGGGAGTGCGATGTCACCTTTTGATTTGGGAGCAATTCTTGAAGAGAGCTTATCAAGAATCAGAGGGGGGGTTGGTAGTCACTTGGCTCGATAAGGCCAAGGAAGTCTCACAGGCTTTTTTTCCACATGGATTCAGTATTTTCGCTTGATTTGGGTTAGAAGTTTGAGCTAGTGTCATTTTGCCTTTTAGTTTACGCGTATTAGATTTGATTGATTGAACTTCTTCATCAGTTACCGTGACCCTTGATGGATGGACTGCGTTTTCTTGTATAAAGCTTCAAGGAGGAATTTCTGGGGTGAATCTAGGACTTCCTTGAGCTGTGATTGAAGGAGTAGCTGGTAAATCTGACCCAGAGCCTTCGACTTTTTGTAGTGGAGGTTGAGCACCTATCTGAGTTTGAATTTCCGAGGGATACCGTTTAGAACGTTTATGCTCTCTGGAAAGTTTCTTATCCTTGTGATGTCTTTTTCTTTTGCCAGAATAGTTTTTGTGATGGTTGTCTTTCCCCATAACTTCGAGGCTGGAGTTAAAGATCGAACAGCTGGGATTGGGATAATTTAATAATATAGCTAGTTTTGAATATTGATTGATATTCTGAAATAAACCGAAATACGTGTAGAGTCATATGTTTTAGAAGATTATTTGTACTTATTCAAAATCAAGCATATTGTACTAAATTTTACCTTATAGAACAGATAAACGGTTGAGTAAAGAACATGTTAGGTAAAATCTATGTATACCGATGAAAAACATGAGCTATTAGAATCTTTTTTGGGAGAGATTCTAAAAATATAAGATTTGAAATCTTCAAATAAATCCAATATAAGATCCATTGCCATAAAAATATAAAATTGTATTTTTAAACTCAGTGCTCATCCTATTGAATTTAGATTATGGTCTTTGCAATTTTATACAAAAATCATAATCACACATCTGTAGTTGTTTTAGAGGAACGCACTAAAGAAAGAAAACTAAAAAATGATGAAAAGAATAGTTGTTGCCCGCCTCGCGAAATCTTAGTTGAGCTGAAGAATTTAAAACACTATAAAATAACCAATGTACGTACTATTTGTAATGCAAGATATCAACATCATATGTTAGAGATGTGCAATCAATATTACAAGTAGTTTTTGTTAGTCAAGATGAAGGAAAAATTACGTCAAATGGCATAACATGGTTAAAGGGTCTACAGTTATCAAAATTTATTTTTCGCACACTCGAAGTTCATTGACCTTGTAAGGATCTTTGTTGGCATGTTGTCTCTCAAATGGAAGATTTCATCAATATTATGTTCACTTCTACATATGCAATTAAGATTTATGGATTTTCCATTCTATTATGTATCATATTTAGTGCCTTAATTTATGCAATAATATGGAAGAGCTATAAGATTATATAAATTTGTTTTCATGGTTATTTACCTAGCAAAAATAAATTTTAATTTGTGAAAACATGTATGAATAAAGATATATTGTTAATTTTTACCACTTTGATGAAGTGTGGAAGTGATAAAATAGAGAGTTGAGATTGTGCGTTAGTTTTTTAAATGTTATGAGACCTATAATAAAAATATTAGAGTTACTTAATTTAATTCTCATAATTTTGTTAGTTTATCGACCTTAGTATTTGGTGCTAGCTGGGCAATATTAAATAAAAGCGGAAATAAACTACAAATAATTGGATCGAGAAAAAAACATAAATATATGTCTGATTCAAAATAGAATTTATAAAATTGATCATGTTATGCATATGTATTTTTTTTAGTATCTTAGATTAACGTCGTTAAGACTAATCCATCGAGATCTCAATGATTTTGATTTGCATCAAAGTGTGTGGTAGATAACCTCATCTTATACGATGCAATCTTTGACAGGTTCTGGCTCGATTGAATGTACGACATCATTTTAAAAATCTATTAATTACTTTGGTATATTATAAGGTACAAGGTATGTGCCGTTCAAAACAATCATAAATGGTCAGGTAGTGTATGCAGTATTTTGGTACCGAATAAAGGGAAACATAAGTTTTTGGGAACTCACAAAATTTAAGGTTGTCGATGATCCTAGAGAGGATGCTGAATCCTAACCTTTTTTTAAATACAAAAGGTTGAACATCGACACCTTGGTGTCATAAATTTAAGAAGGGAATTGATCTTTTTTTGTCAAATAATTTTAGATGTTTTTGCGGGGTCTTGACTGATATCATCAACCAAAAATTATTAGTGAACCTGAATGCAAGGCATATATCACATAATATAAAGTCATTCTCAACTAAGAAGTTCACAACTAAAGTTTATGAGTATGCCATAATAGGAATCTCATTATGATATGTAGACAACTAACCCGGTTTTAGTAAATAAAAAAATAAAAGTTGGAAGATGTGTGCTGATTTCACGGATTTAAACAGAGTATACCTTAAAGATATTTTCCTTATCCCAACGGTGGATCAGTTGGTGGATTTAACCTCATGGAATAAGCTTCTGTCTTTAATGGATGCACATTTTGGATAGGTGAGAGAAGCCTGAGAAAATTTAGAAACACCCAGTGGGTAAAAGAGTGTGATGAAGCATTTAGTAAGATAAAGAAATACATTTATTTTTTGGAGACAAAATTTAAAACATAAAATAGGAGATTAGTTACTCGTTTACTTAGTCGTATCTAATTATTCTATAATTACAGTTTTGATAAGAGAAGAGAATGGTTTTTTAAGTTTGTTTATTATGTGAGTATAAGTTTTTTCTAAGCAGATACCATGTACTTTTAGCTTGATAACTTAGCTTTAGTATTGATCATTGATGCAAGAAAGATGAGGCCTCAATTTCAAGGGCACTCTATCGTGGTTAGTATTTCTTCCCCACTTAATAACATTCTTCAAAAGCCATATATCTCAGGAATATTAACTCAATGGCTAGTACTGTTGGGATATTATGACATAACATATAAGCCAATGAAAACAATCAAAGCTCAAGCCCTAGAAGAATTTTTAATTGAATTTCATGATGAATTATCCAAACCTTCAATTGAGAGCTCGGCACTGGAATGGTTGGTCTGAACCAATGGGATATCTAATATTTTGGGTTGTAGGGTGGGGTGCAGTTGGTGGCTTCTTCTAAGGAGGATTTTACTCATGTTATTTGTTTTCATTTCTGAGCATCAAACAACGAGGCTGAGTAGAAAGTTTATATTACGGGTCTTTGGTTGGCCCATATTTATGACGCTAAAAGGGTGAGGTTGATAAGTCACTCTCAGCTTCTGATAAATTACGCCCTTACGCAGAGGGATCCTCGAAAAGAGCATTTGGTTAAATATATCAAGTCATTGAAGAATCAAGTATCGACTTTGTTGGTCATTTTCCTAGTTTTTCGAGCAACACATTATTGTTGTGGTGGTTATTTTTCAAAATTGGTAGAGACCAAACCGTTTTTGAGGATAACGACCAATAATGAAATTATCTTCAGCCTCACTAATATTTTTCATAGGTTGGAAAATTCCAAATTTAATCACAATGGATAATGTTCTTTAAAAATATCGATGTTGTTTCTTTCTTTCAGACTATAGGTATAGAGCGGGATTTATCAACGACTCTCCATCGTCGGAAATAAAATAAAGTGGAGGTTACCAACAAGAGCATCCTATAAGGCTTTTAAAATAATTTGATAGGATTCGTTGGTAAGTTTCCTAACTTTCTTCAAGAAGTATTATGGGCATACATAATGATTCATCAAACTGCCACTTGTGAAACTCCTTTTACCCTCGTGTTTGACATAGACGCGGTTGTCCGGAAAAAAAAATGTTACCATCCTTTAGGGTGTCTAACTATTCCCTATAAAAGAATAAATAGGAAATAAATTTTGAGATAAATTTGATTGAGGAGAAAATAACAAAGGTTAACTTAAGAATCCAACACTACTAGTCTCTTTTTAGGAGTACATACGTGTTGAAGGTCCGAGGGTGTGAGTTTAAGGTAATGGTTATATCCTTAAAGAAAGTCTTTCATGCATACTAAGGACCAAAGTCTTGGCAGGCCCAATCTGAATTAGGAAGAGCCATATACGGTGTCCGAACGAGTTAAGGCGGGTATCTACAAGATGGTGGATGAATATGAGATGAGACTTCAACAATCTTAAGATATTGAGTATTTTATGATATATCATATATAGATATAAAATTAATGTTAATTTAACTTTGAACCAAATTTCTTGTATTTTTTTAAAAGGGATTGGTGACATAATCTTTCATATCATGGTGGCACAAAAATGTTTTAATGATGCACTTACATAACCGCTCATTAATGATTTTTTTTTTCATTTAAAATTCATGTAATTGATATTACTATGGTTATGCTTGGAGCTTTTGTCAAATGTTCCAACATTTGTTGGTCAAATAGGTGACCTGGCGCTCTACTTCGAGATATTTATAAAATGTTCTCATTTTATTGGTTAAAGAGAGATTTGGTACCTTAAATGTGTGGATCGATTCCTTCTGAAGCCTTAGTAAGGTGCTTCAAACTTATTTGGTCAAAGATAAGTCTAACACTCTACGCACGTGATTCAACTTAGTCCGAGGACTTTATAAATTATTCCAACCATAGTTGGTAAAAACAATCTCATGAGTTAAGTTTATGAGAATTCTTTCGCCATCCAGAGACTTCATTCATAAAATAAAAATTCTTTGGCTGCTAAAGGATGTTGGTATTTTTGAAATAGAAAAAATATGTTATGATACAATAAGATATTCTGATGTGATTGCACAAATCCCTTCAGTTATTATTTGTAACCCTTATTGTCAAAAATTTGATTAAAAATATTTTTGATGTGATTTTATAGATATTGAGATTGTATATCGATCTCATAAGAAATAACACTGTTATATTTGCCGTTCTCAGAAATATATGTTAACCAATCTACCATTGAATGCTTGTATTTTTCTGTATGTGTATAATTTTATCTGAAACGTCATTTACATTCAATTGATTTTAACTTAAAGATAATCCGTTATATTCTCAAGTTTAGTTTACTATGGCGGAATCTATTTTGTAGTTCATGACCTATTATAAAAATATAATATATCTTGAAGTAATAATATATTTCTAAGTAATAAAGCCCTGTACTAAAAAAACTACCACCATAATTTTTTATATAATATTTTCACGAATTCTTTACAATAGATAAAAGAATATCAAGTGAGAATTTATCTCATTGAATCCTAACACTTTAGGTATTTCTCCAATTTTGGCTCATACATTACCTAGTTGGTTTCTTTTTAATCATGTGTGCTTATATAAAAAATGTTCTTCATTTTGTTAAAACAATTGAGTTTACTATCATTATTTAACATAAATTCAAAGACCTTTGTTTCACCAGATTCAAACACAATATGTATAATTTCTTTTGTTATTTGAATGTCATTATTTCACACGACCAATGAAAAACATTTGTTATTATAGGTCGTACAAAAATAAATAATTTGTGTATTTAGTATGAAAACACTCATTTTTAGCAATTTTAAACCTATTAAACAACTAATTTGCAAAAAAAAACAAAGATCATTAATATAGAAACATAAAATCTAATTGAAAATTTATAAAAAATAAATTCAATCAAAATTTGATTTGTTTGTAAGATATTTTTTAAAAAAATTAAAATTTAAAGGTTAAACATTGTATTTAAAAAAAATATTTTAATCTTCTAATTTGAAAGAATATTGAAATTTGTTTCGGACCATTTAGAATGATTTGCAGTAAAATATTTGGAAAATAATAAGATATTATTATATATGTGTTTCTTAAGAGAAATTGGAAGTTGATATTTTACTATGTCAAAGAAGTATGACTTTTGGTGAGGTGACAGGCAGATATATTAAGTGATGTACACCAAAAGTATGAGATTTATTTTATTTTACTTGGTATAAGGTGTTTCAGCAAAAGGTGTTTCAGCAATATTTTACTTATTATATTTGATTTTATATTCTTACACTAGTTTATGCTACTTGTTACAAGATGTTGCAATAATATTTTAAATGACTTTACTTGATTTTAAATTCTTATAATAGTTTATGTTACTTTTTACAGGGTGTTTGAACAATCTTTTATTGAATATATTTGATTTTAAATTCATGTACTAGTTTATGTTACTTCTTATAGAGTGTTTTAACAATATTTTAAATGATTTTACTTGATTTTAAATTTTTTTATACTTTGTACAATATGTAAGAATGTTTATGTTACTTGTTATAGGGTTGTTCCCAATTGGATTGCAATTGTTGATTCGGAAGATTCAACTAATTGGCTATGGTTTTTTATATTGCTAAAGCCACACTTGTCAGGTCGAAATCATTTTATTTCCCTTACAAGTATTATCACATTTATTCATATTTTATTTCCTAATGTTTTTCATTTGTATTGTCTTTACCATCTAGTTCCTAACTTAAAAGATTGGCTGATAAATTAGTTAATAAGTTCAAAGAATGTGCTTATGCGCCTACTAAACATCTATTTTTTAGTATATGGGTGAGTTTATGAAAGAATATGGAAATACAGTGGTAAAGTTTTTAGAAAATCTTCACTGAAAAATTATTCAAATGTGTTTTTTCAAAGGTAAAAGATACGGGATTGTTTATTCATCTATTATAGAAGCTTTTAATGCAAAAATTAAAGATATACGTACCCTCCCTATAATGGAAGTCATTGACAAGATTTGATTTTTTCTTATGATACATATGCCTAGACGTCGGGCTGAATCCTTAATTTCTACTAGTGAATTATGTCCGAATATAAATAAAAGGTATAAAGAGACAATTGTTATCAGGTTAACATTAGTATTTTCTGGTGAGGATAAAAGTAGCCTGAGGGTAGGCTGGTAATTTTAAGTGGAGTTTTAAGGCGGCGTAAGGGTGTTTCACGGTGGTGTGGTGGTGTTTAATGGTGTTTCAAGATATTTCAGGGTGTTTCAAGGTGTTTTAAGGGTGGTGAGAGAATTGAGCAGCCTGGCAGCAGTTAATTTTTCTTACCCATAGTTAATGCTGGTGGTTGGGTATTTATAATGTGTAATTTGGGCCCTTATGGGCTTTCGGGTCAAGTTTCATGGACCCGGGTCAAGTTTAAAGACCCAGGAAGTTTAAGCAAATGCACAGGTAGCTTAGTCAGATAGTGATTAGGTTTTTTAGTACTTTAGTCATAGTTCGAACTGCCTTATACTTGCAGTGTTCAAAATCATCCGTCCGGTTCAAATAGGGCTGTTCGAATTGAGGTCTTGGAGTCTGTCCGGTTTCCGGGGAGTTTTACTTTGGACTCCCCTTTTGAGTAGCTGTTCGAATCCGGACTCATCATTTTCAATCATCTTCCTCGATAGTTTATGAAGTTTTTTTAGATCAAACCATGGTGGTAAATTTGATAGACTATACTTGCTCATGTGGTAAATTGCAATTAGATTGTTTTTCGTGCTCTCATGTCTTTGTTGTTATCACCAGAACACAAGAGCGACCAACTAGTTTTATTGAACATTATTTACATTCAAGTGTGTACCGAAAATGTTACTCATTGCTGATACACCATTTAACCTTGTATGGTCAATCTTCAGTTGTTGATGGATCTCCTATGGTACCACCTCATGTTTTAAAAAGACAACATGGTAGGACAAATAAAAAAAAAGTCATTCATGAGGTGAACTATTTGTAAAAAATCTTAAATGTAGTCGGTGCAAAGCTGCTGGTCATAATAAAAGGTCATGTACGATGATAAACACTTAAGTTTTTACGTATTTTATTTCTTATTTTTATGCACGAAAACATATTTTTATTATATTTTATGTTTATTGGATATGTATTTTTTTAAATAGTTTTGGATTTTATTCAGTTTTGTTGTAGTATTTTATATCGAATATCATTATCATATGGCTTTTAGTTGTTGATAAATAATTGGTTTAACTAGGAATAACATTATTATTTATGTTACTTGTACTACAAATAACAGTATTATTATTGTTACTCAGTGTTACTTATGATATGAATAACCATATTATTAGTGTTAGTCATGATATGAATAATAGTATTATTAGTGTTATTTATAACGTATTTAATTAGGTTTATTTTTTGACGTACAACAAAAATATATGATCCTATTTTATGACTATATAATTTTGGGTTCGATTACCTCCATCAATACTTTTTCATAAATTTAGTTGAACACCAAATTTCTACTTGAATCAAACTACTCATAGCATTGGTAAATAAAAATAAGACAAACATATCATTGATATTACAAAAGTTATAAAACTTTGAATAAAATATAGTTATAATATGAATACTGGAATTTAATTTCTTTACTTATGAATAAGAGTATTATTAGTGTTACTTGCAGTATGAATAACAATATAATTATAGTTACTTGTAGTATGAATATCACTAATAATACTGCTATTATAACATGATTAATTAATTTTATTGTATGATTTACACAAAACACAATCTGAAATCTGTAACATTTTCTATCATAGTGAAACTCTTTCTCTGGCGGCGCCCGTGGACGTAGACAATTGTCGAACCACGTTAAATCCTGTGTTTCATTTAAATCTTTCCTTCGTATATATTTTGTGCTTGAGCCATTTTGTGATAATTGCATAGTATTTTATAATAAAATTGGTATCAGAGCCACGTGGTGAAATTAGGATTTGCAATTAGGGTTTCACAATGGCGTCTACAACAACAAAATACATGATTGAAAAATTTGATGGGGGATCCAGCTTTACGTTGTGGAAGATTAAACTGAAATCTTCATTGGTACTGCAAGAGCTGTGGAAGGCTGTGGAGAATAAGTTACCAGAAGAGATGAAAGAAGAGGAAAAACAAGATCTTCAAGAAAGGGCTTTGTGCTGGATTTTAATGAGTGTGAAAGACAATGTGCTTCGCGAGATTAGTGGTGAGAAGACTGCTGCCTGCGAATGGAAAAAGCTAGGAGATCTTTACTCAGAGAAATCAGTAGTAAACCGATTATACTTCAAGAAACGTTTGTATGATTTCCGATTGAAAGAAGGTATGTCCATAACAGAGCACCTAGATAATTTTAAATCAATTATAATGGACTTGGAGAACATAGATATCAATATTGAGGATGAGGATCAAGCTTTGTTTGTATTGAGATCGTTACCAGCTCCCTATGAAAACTTCGTAGATACCATTATGTATGGTAAGGATAAGTTATCGCTAGCAGATGTCAAAGGGGCACTGAAATCAAAAGAGATGAGACAGTTGCAGCCAGACAATCAAGCTGAAGGGGAAGGTCTTATGACCAGGGGAAGATCTAAAAGCAAAGCGAGTTCTCTAAGAAGGAAGAACTGGAGATCCAAGTCAAGGGTGAAGCACTCAAACTGTTATGAATGCGGTGAGCAGGGTCATTATAGGAGAGATTATCCGAAACTGAATGGTAAGAAGGGAAATCAAAAGGAAAATGCAGCAAACATTGTTGAAGGTGTGAACGATTCCGACGATAGTGAAAACAGTGGTAAATGAGATGTATTGTCTGTGAGTTCAGACTTTGGGCAAAACTCTTGGGTACTTGAAAATGGCTCTACATATCACATGTGTCAGTTCAAGCAGTGGTTTGATACGTACAAGCCAATGCAGGGAACTGTCTATTTAGGGAACAATCATTCGTTGACTGTTGGTGGTATTGGTAACGTCAGAATCAGAATGTTTGACGGGGTTGTTAGAATCTTGACGTGCTGGCATGTTCCTGGGTTAAAAAGAAACCTTATTTCTCTTGGGACTGTAGACTCTCGGAGTTACAAGTACCATGCATAAAATGGTGTAATCAAAGTGACAAAAGGCTCAATGGTATGCATGAAAGGAAGTTTGCAGAAGGGTTTTTACATTCTCCAGGGGAGTGTTGTTATGGGCGATGCTGCAGTAGCATCATCAGGGAGTAATAGCCAAAGTAGGCAGGATCAAAATAAGTTGTGGCATTGGCGTCTTGGTCACATGAGTGACAGAGGATTAGCTGTTTTGGGAAAGAGAGATTTGTTGAAAGGGTATAAAGAAGAATCATTGGGATTTTGTGAGCACTGTGTGTTTGGTAAACAAACTAGAGTCAAATTCAGCAAATCAGCTGTTAGAAAGACTAAAGGGACAGTGGACTACATTCACTCAGATCTTTGGGGTCCAAACAGAATTCCATCCAAGAGCGGAGCCAGATACTACATGATTTTGATTGATGATTATTCAAGGATGGTGTGGGTTTACTTTCTGAAAACGAAAGATGAAGCATATTCAACCTTTGTCAAATGGAAGACGATGATTGAGAAGCAAACATGAAGAAAAATCAAACGTCTTAGGACAGATAATGGGTTAGAATATTGCAGTCGTGAGTTCAACGAGTTTTGCAAAGCTGAGGGAATAGTGCGCCATCGCACTTGTTCTAGAACACCACAACAGAATGGAGTCGCAGAAGGAATGAACAGAACGCTTTGTGACAAAGCACGAAGTATGCTCTCGCATTCCGGTATGGGAAAGGATTTTTGGGCTGAAGCTATCAATACAGCGTGTTACTTGGTGAATCGGTCTCCATCAACGGCTATTGATTGTAAAACTCCTTTTGAGATTTGGTCTGGATCGTCCACTGATTATGAACATTTGAGGGTGTTCGGTTGTCCTGCGTATGCTCATGTGAGAGATGGTAAGCTTGAGCTGAGGGTAAAGAGATGCATTTTTCTAGGATATGCTACTGGAGTGAAAGGATATAGGTTATGATGTACCTCTCCAAAGTCTCCAGGTTTTCTCATCAGTAGGAACGTTACTTTTAATGAGTTTGCTTCTATAGACAGTCAGAAGGAAGTATGAGAAATGGTCGAATCAGGATCGGTTGTGAGTAAACAGGTGGAGCTTGAAGTAGAATCAGTTCCTAGCAGGTCCAATAATTCAAGTGGTTCTGAGGTGGATCCAGAATCAGGAGGTAAAGCATCAGTATCAGATGATAGTGACGATGATGTGCCTGAACCAGAACAACAACCTTATAGCATAGCATTGGGCAGAGAAAGAAGAGATATTAGACTTCCAAAAAGGTATGTGAATCTAGTTGCATATGCTCTGTCAGTTGCAGAAGAAGTTGAGATGCAGGAACCTAGTAGCTACAGAGAAGCTATAGCGAGTTCAGAGGCAGATCGATGGATTGGTGCTATGGGGGAAGAGATTGAATCTCTTCAAAATAATACTGTGAACATTGGCTTAACTTTTAACAAAACCGATATTGGTGAATCGCTGAATGATGTTGCATGATCATTGGTTGGTTTTGTTGATTCTGATTTTGCAGGTGATATGGATAAAAGAAGATCTCTGATAGGATATGTATTTACTCTAATTGGGAGTGCGATCAGTTGGAAAGCACAGTTGCAAGCTACTGTAGCTTTGTCTACAACAGAGGCAGAGTACATAGCGGTAACAGAAGCAGTTAAAGAGGCAATATGGTTGCAAGGTTTGGTGGCAGATTTGGGCTTGGATATGAGTACTACAAAAGTGTTTTGTGACAGTCAAAGCGCCATACACCTTACAGGGAACCAGATGTACCATGAGTGTACAAAGCACATAGATGTCATGTATCATTTTATTCATGATATAATATCAAAGGGAATTGTTGATGTGAAGAAAGTGTCTACGCACGATAATCCAGCAGATATAATGAACAAGGCAGTATCAGTTCGAAAGTTTAGGGAGTGCCTAAACTGGATCGGTGTTCGCAGTATAGAGTGAATGCCTTAAGGGCATTTGGTGATTCAGAAGAAGAGAAGATTCTTTGTTGATAGTGAAGAAAGGATATTCGCCTCAAGGGGAAGATTTGTTGTGAATGAGTCGAATAGTGCCTTGACAGTGTACTGTGTCCGGCCGTACAGTTTTGTGTTGTGATAGTGATATTTTCCAATCAGTTGAGTTAGTCTTGTGGTATGAGCCCATTAGGCCCATAGTCTAGTAAGTCTATTAATTCCCTATAAATAGATTACTAGGGCGACACAAAACACAATCTGAAATCTGTAACCTTTTCTATCATAGTGAAACTCTTTCTCTGGCGGTGCCTGTGGACGTAGACAATTGTCGAACCACGTTAAATTCCGTGTTTCATTTAAATCTTTCCTTCGTATATATTTTGTGCTTGAGCCATTTTGTGATAATTGCATAGTATTTTATAACACAAAGATTAAAAGAAGTGCGAATGTGAATTAAGGGTTAAATGTTTTTGCCTAAGTATAAATTAAAATAATATGAACTAAGGGTTAAATATGAATTACAAAGCAAAGGTTAATGGAAGTGTGAAATATGAATTAACGACATAAAAAATTGGCTAAGTCTGAATTACAAACATGAGTAAATCCAAATTATGAAATAATGGTTAAAACAAATGTGAACTCGAACGAAAGGATATCTAGCCCTACCAGAACAATAAGAATTTTAAAAAGTTCAAAAATATCATTCGTAAATCTATTTTTGATTGTTTTAGAGAAACAAAACCAATAGCATTCTTAATATAAAAAATTGATTTATACTTTGAAACATACGGACTTTAAGAAATCTAAAACACAAAAAAAACAAGGAGAGCGAATGTACTTTTGATCAACGTCTATTATAAAAATTATTATACTAAGGGAATATTTTGGTGAAGAAGACTTGGTTAAGATACTATTTTTTTGTGGAGATTGGGTAATAAATTTTGGTTTTGGGTGTCTAATGGTAACTCGCTAAATAATTTATACTTAGGTTATTGAAGTTGATAAGAAAACTATTGGTCGGGTTTTGGACCAGGTTTAGTTGTGTTTATTGATCATAAAGAGTAAGTCCAGTGGAGATAATTTGTATTTATGGCCCCAGTCAACACTAGACATGTTATTGCTAACAAGATAACCACAATTCAAGTAACTTTGAAAAACATAAATACGGGATATAAGTAAATATAAATTAATTTTAAGACGAGGTATATGTAAATATAAGCTTACTTCAAAAATAATTTTGGTTCGACATGTTATGATGTCTGAGATTGTTTCAATAGAAGTATATGAACCACTAGGTATAAAATCAAGAACTTGCTGAGAATAGGGTTGGGATCGAGAGGAGAAGACAATACAAAAAAGTCAATGAGGAGTGTGTAATTGGAAAATATGATGGTAGTATAGGAACAATTTCCTTAAGTTTCATTTTCTTTCTTGTTTTGATAAGGTGCTTGTTTTTTGTTTGAGTTTCACTTTGTGGTGGTTTCGCTATATTAGCAACATGATTAGAATTTGAGAGGTCATGTATCACTTCTAAAAACTTTATATGGTTCCAAAAGTTTTCTTTTGCCAGAATTACTTTTTTTGGTATCTTAGATGGGCATGCACATTTAGATTCAGATGCATGTTTTTTGGACGAGTTCATCTTTGCATGAATTGAAATCCCTAGTCCACACGTGTCTCCAACATTTAGAAGATTTAGTAAAATTATTTACAAGTCCTCTTCAGTAAAAAAACACCGCTTGGAGCAATATTAATTACTCCATCTTGGGTTATTCTTAACTCGACAGTATTCTAAAGCCCTGAAAAAATTAAAAAATTTATTGTAAAAAAGAATGATAATTTTCTTTCCATATATCGTATGTAGCTTCAAATAATATTTTTAATGTCAATATGTTATGAATTATCTGAGATAAGTTTTTGTTGAGGATTTTACAAGCTACAAAACATTATAAATGATGGTTTAGAAAAAAATGATAAATGATAGTTTAGAAAAAAAAATAGGGTTTATGTTATTTTCGTGTTTGCATCTATCTTCTCTTAAAAACTCGGTTATAATTTGAATTGATTGAAGGAATCTCTATAATTATTAGAATTTTTAAAAGATTAGAAGTCATGATTACACTAATAAGTTTCCTCTAGCCGTTAGAATTGACTTGAGAAGGACAAATTTGTATAATCTAAAAAACTTGGTTATATTAGGATGAGGATATTTAAGTCCTTAGTCTATAATACTACTAAAGTTGCAAATTTTATCTCCTTTAATTTGATTAGGGATTTCTTCTTTTAGGGGTAATTAATGGTTATGTTATCAGGGATTTATCATTTATATCAATGTATTCATAAGGCTTGCTTTGAGATTGGAAGAAACGATTGACGATGTCATAATTAAATTTTTTGTCTTCAATAAACTCATATGAGTGATAATGAATTTTAGTACTCTTAGAAGAGGTTGTTGGCTTGGTAGGAATTTGTTTGAGTTAAATATTTAATCTCTCAACTAGTTTGGTTCCGGTATCATTATGCCTTACTTCTAAAGGTTCGTCAAATGCAATATTTTTTTGCAGTTGTTCTTCTTAAAAATATAGGTAGACAAGCATTGATATTTATAGAGACGTGGTACGAAAAGAAAGATGAATCAAAGTTTCTATTATAGAAGTTGTAAGAATTGTTATCTAAATATCCATAAGATTCACTTGATTGGTCATTTTGTAAATTAATTTTTTCTATGGACATAAAAATATAGCTTTTTGACTTTTACCCTCCATTTAATATAAAATATACCACTATAACTAAAGCGACGAAAAGTGAATAAATAGCTTTCTGATTTGGGATAAAACAATGAGTTAAATGATTAAGCTATAACAATCTTAGATCTATAGTACTTTTTTAGAGATTGAGTTTGAAAAGAGAATAATGGAATTGTGATTTGAGGATTTATAGAAAAAGATGAATAATAGTCTATGGTTAAGAAAATGAGATGAGCAGTCCATTATTAATCATGATTGTAGGACGTGTGTATTAGTTTATTTACTTCAAGTCACATCAATTTAATAAATAGATGAGTGTCATTTAAATTTCAAATGAAACAATTGTGACAGTTTCATGAATAAATGTTTGATCTTACCTTGTATACTTATTATAAGAAGTTAGTCGTTCTAATAACTAAGACTTATTTGAAGGACTAAATGAGCTCTAATGATGACATATTTTCACTAAGGCGTATATCTTTATATAAGAGGTAAGAGTAAGTTGACTTGATATTAGATAAGAGTACGACTATGGAGAGCAAAGCATCATATGGTAAGAATACCAAAACCAGCAGATACAAAAAGATAAGAAAGCATAAAGATGAGTTCAAGTTAATGCTTTCTAAATAAAAAACTCTAAGATACATAAAAAATGTAGAGCTGAAACATATTTTTCATAAAGAACAAATAAGCCGGAAGATACAAAAATAATTAAGAAGCTTCAAGTCCAATTTAATAATATTACTTAAATAACGTGGATGTTTAAAAGGTATATTTTTTCATAAGTAAATATTTGTAACAAATTATTTCTTGGATGAATATCATATGTTTATATTTACATGTGTCATCCATGTATGAAGAGTGTGATTGATTTCCTAATAATACAAATTTAGTTTCTCTTTTTAAAACTCTTCAGTTGTCAGTTTTATAAAAATATGGCATTTTCTTTGACGAGGTTAATCCTTATCACCAAAAATAGTTTCGGGTACTATAGTCAAAATGTTGTTTGAACGCCATTCATGTAGGGGCTCCTCCTATGGAATTTGACATGTGATGTGATGAAGAGAAGGGATTTTATTTTTAGGAGCTTGTTGGCTCAAGTTGAGTCATGAATTAAGTTGCAAAGACTATGAAACTTCATTTTATCCCGATAAATAGGGCTAAGTATAATTTTCAATCCCTAATATGATCCTAATCATTGCTACATCAATTTACCAAGCACCACAGGTACATCAGCAGCAACAGAAGATTACTTACTTTATCCCTCTCCCGCTCGCAATAACCGCGCAGTTAGAAATACCACAATCTTGAAATCAAGGTAGCTAGAGGCATGTCCTGGTTGTTTTGGTTTGAGTATGTCCATTAGTTAAGGGTCAAGATGATCGAATGAACAAGTGCTTGATGCATAATATTTATATTGAGCTTAGACCAACCAATTTTGGTTACAGCCTGCTCTCAAGAGGTGGTTGCTTCAGATAATTATGACTTCAAATAATCATTTTTTATTCCAGTATCGGTAGTCTTTGAGTATGAGCCTTGACTTCAGCATCTCTCTCTTAGAATTTTAAGTATTTTTTGTAAGTTTCTCAAATTCTTCGATTAAGCTTTTAACCTTGTCCTTAAGAACTTCTCAAGGGTCATCCTAATAATCTTTTATAAGAGATAAGTGGATTGTCAAAACTTAATTTTTACTCAACTACATCTAAATCACGAACGTGCTTGATAGGATTCTTCATAAAAATTCAGAAGTTGGGAAGGTCCAAGGAATTCTCAACTACAAAGTTTTGGATAATTCAACGGAAATCTTCATCAAATGATAAAGAAACATATTATTCTAACTAAAAACAAAAATCAAAAGATAACTCTTAAAAGAAAGAAACAATAAATATGTTACCTCCATGTGAAGTGCAAGACCTCATTCAAAGGCTTCAATGAGATATTTCTCTATAAAAATAGTGTTACTAGTTATATTCGCGTAATAAGTCACCTTTTAACCGAATCGTTGGTCATTGCAACATTTATATCTTTGGTGGCACCAGTTGGGTCCTTCTTGTGCAGAGTATGATCTTCCGAAATTTTAATAAAAAAAGAGTCAATGGTTTTCCATTTCTTATTAGAAGGTTCGAAGGACCCCATCTTGACCACTTGTTTAGAGCTCATCTTCAAAAGGTAGAAAAATATTATGAAAAAAAAATACACCACAACCATCATTTCTTCATTCACAGCGTCCACTTTGGTGAAAACATTGTAATGTTGGTTCTCTATTATCCACAACTTTGAATGAGCGGAATTGACAACGGAAAAACAATGGTGGAACACTTTCTTCCAATGTTCTTCAACCTAAGCATTAAGTTCATGAAAAATATCTTTAGTTTGGTAAATATATGATCTAAAGAGCTTATAATATTCTGCTATAAAGCTTTGGTAATTCATTGAAGAAATAAGCATATGAAAAGATAACGCAAAGTTGCACTTATAAGTTCCAAACTAAAAGCAAGGTGTGGGCTTCAGGTCCATACTATTTTTTTATAGGTGCTTTGGAGGTGACTAGATTTAAGTTTTGTGATCTGACTACAATTCTCTCAAACACAACTAATAAAGAAGAATTATTTTTTCCACTTTCTCTCTATTTGACTCAAGGAAGTCGACTTGTTTAGTAAAGTAAGACAATAGATAAGTAGACTCGTGCGGATTAAAATGAAACTCATATAAAAAACTATTTAATATGAAACTCATATACAAAAACTATTTAATATCGATTCCTATATTAGATAGCTTTGAAGCAATAACGCACGACATCAGGATCTACCTAGTGTTGGGGTTAGCTTGTCTATGACAAAAGTCTTGTAACTGGAAGAATTTTATGAGGTCATGATTCATCGGGAACCAAGCCGTCCGTCGAGTAGTTTGTGATAGACAATTAACTCGTCGTTTTGGAAACAAAATGTATCTCCCAAATCAGAATTAGAATAATGACGTTTTTTGAAATACCCCATTTGTGACGTTTGAAAGTTAACTCTATGAAGTTATTATAGATGTATGTAGCTCTTTTTATGGAATTGGTTGAACAACGGATCTTTACAAAAACACATGTATTTAAAAGAGTCGTTAAAGAAGTTTTTTCCAACATTACTAAACCGATCATTTATGCAGTTTTTTATTTCATTCTCAAACTAAACTGATCACCAAAAAATTTAAAGCGTTAACACCAAATCTTTTTATAATCAAACTGATGCCTACTGCGGCTAAATAAGTCCATACCATAACCATAATGTAGATTTAGTGGACAAACAATCACTGACCATAAAAAGAAAAATTATTTGATGATTAGAATTTATGATTTAAACTTGTTGAATTATAAATATAGATTTAACATGTGACTTGTAGTATTGCCTCTTTGTGGTCCAACTTATTAAAATAGTCCGGATTTAACATGTCCCTTATATTATTATCTCAACTTTCATCTAAAATGAAAAATCTCATATTATCAATACTAATAAGATAGTTCTAAGAACAAATTTATATTTCACAAAACTTATTAACTTATAAAATAATACTGGAAAATAAAATTAATAAATTTTATACAAGAACTTACCTAGAAAACAAAAACAATTCCGGTAAGTAGTTTTACTTTGAAGATTTGTATTATGGCTTGGTTTAATGGAAGATAAGATTGATGTAAAAATAGAGCGGCTCCTCTATTTTTACCACCGAAGTTGGTTTACAGTTGTGGTGATGGCATAATATATTTTTATATAAAAAAAAGGGATTCATGAATAAAATATTTTATTTTAAAAACACGAAGATACTTCAAATACTCTTGGTCTTCTTAATGTTGCTTGGTCTTCTTAATGTTGCTGCAATCACCAAACTCAAGTAAGGCTGTGCTTTAGCATTTAGGACTGTTTGGATAATGCCACTTTGGATTTTCTTGGGACAACATAACATAGATAAACCAGCGAGGGCACTCGACCACCATCATATGAATTGCTTCAGCGCTTGATGAGAATTGAAGCAGCGCATCTTCTGGATCTTCCTAAGCGACAAGTAGGAGCTTGGTAAAGATATTGGTGACGACGTTGTCGATCGACTGTCAATTCCACCACCTGCTCAACACCCTTAGTGATGTGTTTAGTTTTAATTCTAGTTCCCGCTTCCGCCTGTTTTCTTTTTTCTCGCTCATCCTGAATTCACCTATAACATAAATTTTTAAAAAATAAGTCCAGAACATAACTATAAGCTAGATTTAGTGGACAAACAATCACTAACGGTAAGATATTTTTGTTTGATAATTAGTAGTTATGATTTAAACTTGTTGAAGTATAAATATAGATTTAACGTGCCCCTCGTAGTACCATCTCTTTATGTTCAAAATGTATATTGACCTTATATTATTATCTCGGCTTTCATCCAAAATGAACCATCTCATATTATTAATACTAAATAAGATAGTTTTAAAAACAAATTTATATTTCACAAAACTTATTAACTTATAAAATTATACCGGAAAATAATAAATAATAAATTGTACGCAAGAACTTACGATAGAAAACAAAAACAAATGAAAAATAAGAGATTTATAAAGAAATTTGTTAAGAGGAAAGCTATTTCTTTTTTATTATTAGAGAAAAAGACCCAGTAAAGAATCTCAGCCTCTATAAGCTACCAAGAAAACAAACAAATACACCAAATTTCTTTGAACTTAAGAAAAATTTATGTTCACTATGCTCTCTCAACGGCTATGACATAACCTAGTCCCGGATAAACAAAACTTATGTTACATTAATGGTACAATAACCGCGATGGTAGATGATAATCTTCCAGCTTCTGTAACGGATGCTACTGCATTTGAGTTTGCCTTAGTGCGTGTTGCAGCTGAATAACTTGTTGACGTTGTTCCAGTGGTAACGAATCCAACTGATCTGGCGTTAGGTTCAATACTTGTTGCAGTAATGCTGATTCTACGTCAGATGCAGGTGCAGAAAACTGATTATGAATCGGAATAGTTTGAGGCATCATGGATCCTTGAGTTCCTTGGACGGTGGGCACCATTCCTGGTTGTGGAATCTGCGGTACTAGAGGCTGCGCAGGAAGACTTTGAATTTGTTGGGACTGCAACCTATTTTGCAATAAAGATGGTGTCGGTTGATCAGCTGCCTGCCTAATATTGGGCATCTGCAACACTTCTTGGGGCACCATCCCTAGGATTATCTGCGCCTGGAATAAAGCCTTAACCAAGTGCGGCCTTGCGAGTAACAGCTGGCGGGCTTGTTCTTTATTTTGCGTTGCCATTGCCTTCAGTGCAGCCATGGTGTCATAAAGCTGAGCACGAGACATTTTGGCAAGATGAAGGGTTAAGGGATCATTGGCTGGATCGTTCTGAGTTGACTGCGAGCCAGATTGGGCACCACCAAGAGCACCCGACATAACAGTTGCCGCTGTTATAGCAGTATGAAGACCAATTGGCTGGAGGTTAACGGCTTCCCCATGAATCTCATGTAGTCCACTTTGTTTTTGAGGTTCAGCTAGTCCAGGTCCACCTTGACCCTGTTCTCGATTCTTGTCAGTGCCTTTGTGGTTTTCGGCAAAATCAACACGTAACTGTCTGCCATTGATGACATAGCCCTGAAGATTTCGCCGAGCACTTAGTGCTGTTTCCTCGTCTTTATACTCGCAGAATCCATAACCTTTGGGTTTCCCAGTTTTCCTATCAACAACTAATCTGAAAGACACTACAGGCCCAACCTCACTGCAAACTTCTTTCAGCTGTTCTTCAGTGGCATCATACGATATATTTCCAACGAAAACACAGCGGCGCTGGGACGAGGCGGCCATGAAGCAGTGCTCTATCTTCTTCTTCCTCCTCCAAATTCGTCTTCTCGGATTCTGTAATTGTTCTTTTCCACAAAAATATGCAGTCCTCTGTCTATACAGATAGAGATTGGAAAACAACGACCTTTGCCTTAGGATTGCTCTTTCTTAAACTCAATTCGTTGGATTTTGGTTTTGCAGTTGATTTTAAGAAGAAGCTCTCTCTCTCAAATTATATAACAAAGACTCAGAGATCTTATTCTGTTTTAAAAAGTCTAAATAAGACTAAATTAAAGGAATATTGTAATCTTTAGATAAAAACTGGTGAGAAAAAAAATGATCACTAAAACAGATTAAATTTGAGTAATCTTGCAATTCAAACCCTTTTTTTTAGTAAATACAAAACTAAATAGAAATAGAAATAAGATAAGACGGAAAGCCTAAAATAACTCAAAAAAAATATCTGTAAAAGATAAATTTAATTTTATCTTATTTTTATTTACTAGGTTATTAATTATATAATTATATATATAATTATATATATAAAATAAAAAAAATAAAAAAATCTATTAACTTTAGAGGAAAATACCCATAAATACCTAGTCAAGTATCAAATACCAAAATGGTACCCGTTTTTAGACTAGTTTCATAAAATACGTAAAGCCATATTTTGGACAAAAATACCCCCTAGGGTATAAAAGAGAGATTTTTGGTTGAAACCCATTTTTTCACCTTCTAATCCTGATTTTTGGGTTCCATTTGCCCCACTTAATTTTGAAGAGAGAGAAACACGAAAAGCAAAAGCGAACCCAAAAGCCATCCTTACCCTAACCGTTCCGTCTTTCATCCGTTCTATAGAGCAGTTCATATTTCGTCGGCTTACTCTTTCGCTTCGTCGCCGGAAATTAGGTGTACAAAGCACGTTCATGACAATGTTCACGGCAACTTCTACCTCAACCCCGTACGTCTCTATTTCCTCATTATCTCTGCTTTTTGTTATCTGATTATGATAATGTTTCTAGGTTTTCAACGGAAGCTTGAGAAACGTCTCTCTCTCGTGTTGCTCTTAAATACGAATGAATTGGAATCAAAAGGATACTGTAGGGCTGTTTTTATTATTCTTTTGGTCTGGTTGATGTAAAATGTTACTTTGCGACTTGTTTTACTAGTTAGCAGCAGTGTAATTGATAGTGTTAAAAGGTGTAGCTACGGTTTATGTGATATTCTTATTTGTATCTACATGAATCAGGATGACATTTTGGCTACAGAGTGTTGTGTTAAGAACTAGAATATGATTCGAGCTAGATAGGGGATTTATCAATTTATAATGTTGTTAATGATAGGAAATAGTTCAAGTCTATTTGCTTATCTTTAGGTTTGAACAGCTGGGTATAGATTCTTTTGATGTTCGGACTGTGAAACTTGCAGGTAAATATTAAAGGCTTCTCCCTTCATATAATTTTAGGGCTTTAACATTTCTTTTCTATCTAACATAGGACTCTTACATGATATTGGCCATGGATGAATATATGAATGAGTTTGATTGAGGTTATAGCTTTTGTTTAGACAAGTGATCTTTTACTATGTTGGTTGGCTTCCTTTAAGAATTTGTGTATTGTTTTTTAAGGTGTTATTGTTGTCAATTTGTGAAGTGAAATCGTTATATGAGTTGAGATTTACGTTTGTTATTGAATTTGCAGTTGGTGCTGATGCCGATGATGATAGAATTGAACACCTAGTGCTGTGTGGTGGGCTAGTTATACAGAGGAATTCGGGGATTATACAGAGGATTTGGTCTATCTGTTATGACTTATTCCCCATCTAGTGCTGTGTGGTGGGCTAGTTATGGTGCAAGCCAACGTGTAATTTGGAGATTCTTAGATTTTTGTGCTGGCAGTGCGGATCCTGGTCCGAGCCAGTTGACAGTCATATCTTTTCAAGCTTCTGGAGGTATCATCGCTGGTGCAACAGCAACCTTACTTACAACGCCATTAGACACAATTAAAACCCGTTTACAGGTCATGAGACATGAAAACAGACCATCTGCCAGGCAAGTTGTTAAGCAGCTAATTGCTGATGAGGGCTGGAAAGGATTCTACAGAGGCTTGGGTCCAAGATTTTTCAGCTCGTCCGCATGGGGAACTTCGATGATATTAACCTATGAATATTTAAAGCGCTTGTGTGCAAGAGATTAATCCTTGGTGGATGTTTTCTTTTACACATCTTTGAAGACTTCTCTAGCTTCGGTCAAGATGAATTTCTAATTCTACAGCTCGCCTGCCTTTAAAAGTTCACTATGTTAGTTAATTAGTTTGAAAATCCAGTATCTAGCCATGCCTATATTTCGTATCTAGCAATGTCAAATATCGTGTCTATCAGAATAGTGTTCACGTATCTAGCAATGTCAAATATCGTGTCTATCAGATGTATACTCCAAGATCTATCAATGTTATATATCGTGTCTATCAGACTAGTGTTCACGTATCTAGCAATGTCAAATATCGTATCTATCAGATTTTTTTTAATCCACCAGAATCCTAAATCAACAGGTGTCACTCTTCCTATTGCATAAAACACTGAAAACATGAAACAATTTTTCTCTTTGATTATACAAGTAAAAAAGAACCTTAAAACTAGCAGGCAGGACATCAAGTTCTGGCTCTGGAGGTTGCTTCATTAAACAAGCTGTGCCATTACACCCATGAGCTTCATTCTTCATTTTCGACTGCTTTTGGAAATCAAAGTAAATCTCTTCTATATCTTCTGAATCACAAGCAATACACCCACCGAAATTTGAAAATCCCATTAAATATCTTTTAATTTCATGACCTTTACAGCTATTAACACAAGCATCACCACTATTATTGCCCACTGTTTTTTAAACATCAGTGGTGCTTCCAGCTGAGCCAAGGAACTTAACGAAACCAGTTGCATGGGACTCAGACTGCTAAAGTCTGCTAGAATTGTACTAGCTTGCTCCCTTATCTCCGCTTAGGTATCGGTTATCATGTTCAAGGTAAGACGATGAAAGTACACATCTACATAAATATTTGCACAAAGGTCAGTGTTACCAATCTAATTCTCCAGTTAGAATCATTTGCAGCGGAAAGAATAATCGAAATAATTATTTGGAGATGAGTAGAGTCATCAAACAGCTTGGGCAAGTCAAGAAGCCTCTTTTCCTTTTTATAAAATCTTAGCAGACTACACAAGAAAGTAATAACTGAAGCTTAATTTGTATGACCAGCAATGAGCTTTTCAAGGCAAGTAGCCTGGACAAATTCTAAGATCATACTAGCAACAGAAGCAGGCTTTTCCACATGCGGAAGGTGACCGCAATCCGGCACTTGGCTACTAACAAAGAAGCTATCATACTTGTGATTAGTTAACTAGCATTGTCTTTATGCATATCTATCGGACTCATACTAGAGAATCTATCATACTTATAGTTAGTTAAGTATCAATGTTTATAATTCAAATCTATCAGACTCCGACTAAAGAATCTACTAATATGTATATGTGCTATCTATCAATCGCAATATGTTTATAATTCAATGTATATGATGCTGCATCTGTCTAGCAATGTGTCCCTTCGTATCTAGCAATGTGTTCCTTCGTATCTAGCAATGTGTTCCTTCGTATCTATCATTTCCATCATGATACTTTAAGACTAAATGAGGTGGGACTAGACATTTTGGCTATAAAATCGGCATTGACTTCAATAAACAAGCAAATAGAACTAGATGACAGAGTATGTTTACAAAACAAAACTAACTACACTAACTCTTACAAAATACCACCAAAATCAATATTGACATAGAAACTACAATCTTGAAGAAGATATCAAATCCAAACAAAGGTAGAAATAGAAAACAAAACACAAGATGAATGAAACACAAGATGAATTGTCTATTACAACTTCTTCAAACACACATTACAGATAATATATATTTATATATGTTTCTGAAATACATCGATGCAACTCGAATGCCTTAGAAATAGATAAAAGACACATAAATAACAGCTACAGAAGCTTCCATCTTCTGTTTTCCTGCAAAAATAACAATAATGTTCTGTCATTAATTGAATATATAGCAACAAAGGTTGCATATGAAGAGATGCCACAATAGAACAAATCATTTATAAAGCTAAAAGGAAATATAGAAACCAAGGAAACCAAAAAGGGCTGAACAAGCAAGCATTGCAGTTCAGTTGTGCAACATTAAAGCTCGAAATTCTTGCTCGGAAGCATAATGCAAGAAAGAAGGGAGCACCATGCACCTACTCTTCTTGTATTGTGTAGTATTTTAAAACCAAAAGAGTAAAGAACCAAAAGAGTAAGGAAGCTATCATACTTGTGATTAGTTAACTAGCATTGTCTTTATGCATATCTATCGGACTCATACTAGAGAATCTATCATACTTATAGTTAGTTAAGTATCAATGTTTATAATTCAAATTTATCAGACTCCGACTAAAGAATCTATTAATATGTATATGTGCTATCTATCAATGTAACAAATTCCAAACTATCAATGTAGTGCCTGCCTAAGTCATAGGAAGATGATCCTTTTTTATGCGAAATCAATGTTCATATCAATTGTAGATCCTCCAACCCTGCTCATATTAATTTCTATAAGTCGTGTCTATCAGAGCAATATACTTACCAATCGAAATTTCTGTGAGTCATATCTATCAGACTCCTAATAAAGAAGATATCAGGCCTATTACTAGTTAACTAGCAATGTCGTGGTTCATATCTATCAGACTCCTACAGAAGCCTTTGCAATTGCAGCGTCCACATACACAAGTCCAAACGTAGGGTTACTCGCAGCCTCAACCTCAAACTAATTATATACACCATAACCAGCCCTTGAATCCTAATGTACAGCACACATCAGCGCAAACGGTCACTGGCCATCAAAGCTATCCACCATCACAGGCTCAGCAGCAACCTGGAGCCAATCTCCCGAATGAAGCGAATCTGATACCAGAAGCTTGAAAAGAAGCTAAGTTCTTAGCTACTGTAGCTGATGGTGGTGCTGTTAAATTGAGTTGAAGCCATTTTACCTGTAAACCAAAATTTTGAACATCAAACAGTAAAACAAGTGAAAACACGAATCCAGTTCTGGTTCTATTTCCTTCCATGAAAATGGGAACAGTAGCTATAATCAGGAACAGAAACCACGATAGCAAAGCAATAAAATGAATAAAACCCTATAAATTAAGTTGAAACTGTACCTATGACGGGAGTGACGAAGAAAGCGATGATAATAAGGTTTTTGGGTTTAATCCTTGTTGCTAAATACCTCAATTTTACTTCCTTTCTTGAATTCATGACGCTTCTGTGTTCAATCCTTGCTTACAAAACCTTTCTATCGATGAATTGAATCGATTATGTGGCTCTCTGTGATGGCCGTTTAAGAATGAAATTGGGGGAATAGGGTTTGCGGTTTGTGTCGTCGGAGTGGGAGGAACATGAGTGGTTGATAGAGCGACGGAAGGAGCTTGACCACAGACGCCGGCGACGAGAAGAGTGGAGGCTGGTTAGAGAGAGTGGAGGCTGATTCGAAATTCATATTTGTTGATTGGGTTCGAAGGTGGAGAGAGAAGAAGAGGAGAGAGAAAAGAAAAGTAAGAGAAAAGAAAAGTAAGAGAAGACAGATTAAGAGTGGAGGCCGTTTCGAAATTCAAAATTTGAAATTGATGATTGGGTGAAAATACCCATTAATTCTCAAAATCAGACTTATATACTAGGTTAAGGGTAGTTATGGTATAAAAAAAATTAGGTCGTGAAAGGGAATTGTTTTGTTGAGATGGGTATTAAGTGAGCATTAACCCATTTTTGGGTACTAGATAGTAATAGGTTTGGCCAAAAGGTACTTAGTGTGTCATTCCCCTTAACTTTATAGGTTGTCACAAATCTTATTTTAGGCACTTGAAATCTATTAACTTTCCAAGAACATTTTCATAGGTTATAATTATGGATAGTACCGTAAACTTCTGGATTCGTGTGAGAAGTATAGTATCTTATTAGCTTGACATGCGTATTACAATAGATTATCTCTACATCTAACATAATTTTAGTAATGAAAAAGAATCGAACTTGGAGGATGTATGTTGATTTCACGGATTTGAATAGAGCATGGCGTAAAGATCATTTACATGTCCTCATGATGGACCGATTGGTGAATTGAACATCATGGGATAACCTATTGTCTTTCATGGATACAGACTCCGGATACAACCAAATCCATATGAATCAGTCAGACCAAGAAAGCATAATTTTTGTCTGCTGCTTGCGTTTCCTCCACCAAGATTCTTTTCTCTACTTGGTCCAACAAAACTTCGGTTATGTTCGAAACCTTTCTATTTTTTCCAAATCTTTTACACAAAGAAATGACCTGACGCTCTACATTTTTGTTTTGGCGAAGTATGAAGCCTTTGTAAAATATTTCAATATTTGTTAGTCAAAGAGTTATTCGTTACCTTAGGTATATAGTTTGATTTGATCAAAAGTCTAAGTAAAGTATCCCGGTCTTAGTTAGTTAAAGAACAATATGACGCTTTACACATGTAATTCGGCTCAGTATAAGGCCTTTATGAAATATTTGAACTCTATTTAGTAAAAATGAATTTAATGCCTCCAAATTTATGTGATAAGAAGTCAAGGTTCTAGCGTAGATTCATGCACCTTCAGAGGTTAATCAGCTTTAAATTTTGTGGATCCAAGCAAGATTAAAAATAACTCAAGTGAAATAAAATAAAGAAAAGTGCATCAGCATTTGATGAACCTGAGCGGTACAAAACATAAATTAAATATATTAAAAAATGGCATTGCCTTCCTACGACTTTAGTTATAAAATACAAACGCGTTAGGCACCTAAGGACTTTGGTGTTTGTGGAACAAGAAAAAATATGTTATGACTACGTGATGGACATCGAAATCATGAGATCGGGCATCAACGTCAACTTAAGTTTTGAGATTTGATTCATCCTCTCTAATTTTTTATCCATTTTTGTCATTGTTTCCTCCTTTATCTCATCCTTATTATCTATAATAACCACTACAGCTATACCTTGACAATTGGAACCATTTGTGATAAAAATCGTAAGGGAAGATCGAGGTGGTTTTGGTAAAGAGCGATGACCATTGCAGACTTCAGAATGTCATCTTGCTTGTTAGTAACCGCTAATAGAATCTTCTTCTTATTAGCAAGCAAATTGCTTTTGGACCAACTAGTTTTGGTTAGAGCCTGCTCCCAAAAGCTGGTGACTTTAAATAACCGTAACTTCATAATTGTTATTTTCGATTCTAGTGTCGGTACTCTTTGAGGATGAACTTTCATTTTGGCATCCCACTCTTGTGAGTTGAAGTTTCATTTTGTAAGTTTCTTGACTTCTTCTATTAAGCTTATAACCTTGTCCTCAAAGACTTCTCAAGCGTCATCCTGATATTCTTTATTGAAGAGGTAAGATTACTATCATATCTTAATTTTGACCTTACTACATCTACATCACGAACATGCTTGATATGATCTCTCATATCTTTGGGTTCTCATCTGTAAAGTTTTTGATGATTCTGAAGGAAGCCTTCACCAACTAATTAGGAAATATATTATTTTAAATAAAAATAAAAGGCCAATGATGACTCTTATAAGATAGGAAGAATGGGTTATCTCGATGTGAAATGCAAGTCTCTACGTAAAGGCTTTAGTGAGATGTTCGTTAGTAGAAGCAATCGTTTTACTAGCTTCATTCGCGTAACAAGCTGTTGTTAACCGAACTGTAGGTCACTGCAAAGTTTAGATCTTTGGTAGCACCAATTGAGTCTTTCATGTTCGTAGTCTGGTGTTCCAAAATTATAATGTAATAATAAGTCAATTGTCTTACTTTTTTTTATTATTAAGTGTGGAGGACTCCGTCTCGATAAAATTGTTAGGAACGCGTCTTCAGGAATCAAAGGGAAAGTTAGCAAAAGGAAAATAAATCACATTCATCACTTCTTTGTTCATGTAGGTTAAAGTCCCTGAGATCTACCCAAAGAGGAAATAAAATAGTAAGTGTGGAAATGTAACTTTCATTTCATCTTCGAACATCAATACATGGTCTCTTATATAGTTAAAAAAATAATGGTTTGATCTTATCTTACTAACTACTTTAATAACTCATACATTAACACGTGTTCAAGTTCAATGCTTATCTAACATTCTTTTTTTTAAGATTGAACTTGATTGTTGTCTTCTTCGTCGTCTCCATCTATCTGCACAATTAATTCCGTCGGTGGAGGTTTGTTAGGACATATTATATCCATAGGTGGACAATTACATATGTTACATTGTTTATTTCCTTTCTTCCTGATCTCTCTTTTTTCGAAGAGTTCTGAAAGATCTTGTTGGCTCATCCTCTATTGCACTGCCTCTTGAATGGTATGCTTTCAGAACCGTCTTTATTAGTGTGTCAATCTCTTTTAGCCCCAATTTTACTTTGTGTTGTGTAGCATTTCTTCTACTCAGCCTATATAATCTCTTGAGTTGCTGATTCAGCACCTGTACGCGTACCTTCTTGATGCGATCTTCACCAACCCGCATCTCCCTCAGTGTGTCCCAAGCCTTCTTAGTCGTCTGCTTCTGCGTGATTGCCACTTGTGTAATCTTATTCAGTCATCGTTTGAGTACTTGTACGCGTGCCTTCTTGACGCGATCTCACCAACCCATCCTCAAGCCTCATTTGTCATCTTTTTCTCTACGATTACCATCATCACCTCATTTTACACGACTTGAGAAATGGCTACCATGGCGCATTGATTTTTGTCATCATATGTGTCTTCACCTTCGTTCACTGACCATACTCCTAGAGAACGCAAGATTATTTTCATCTTGACGGCCAATATGTTTTACTTTTATCTTTAAAAAATGTTAGGACTTATTCTCTTTTTTTAAAGGTAGTTTGTCCCAGTTTTGTCCCAATATTACGAAACCGACCGTTTTTGTATTCTTTTATTTCATTCTCAAATCAAACGATCTCCATAAAATTTAAAGAGTTAAAACCAAGTTTTGATATAATCCCAACCTAATGTGTACTGCGACCATTAAATTATGAATCAAGAGCTATATTCGAAAAACAAAATTTCCTAAGTATTAATTGCAAATCACTCGTAAATGTAAATTTCAAAACAATGGTTAACAAAATTGCGAATCAATGGTAACAAATTAAATGCAAATCGCAGAACAAGGTTAAAACAAATACAAATTCTGAACGAGTGGTTATTAGTCTCGTGAAAAAGAGAATTTGAGAATTTTCAGAAATATTATTAATGGATCTAGTTTTGTTTGTCTTAAAAAAATAAAACCAATAGTACATTTGGATATTTATTTTTCTGATCTATGGTTTGATAGATACAAACTTTTAAAAATTTGAATCACAAAAACCAAGGAGAGAAAATGTACTTTTAATCAACAGTTGTTATGAAACTTATTATCATAAGGGGATATTTGGGTAAAAACTTGGTTGAGATACCATTTAGTAACTTGTATTTATTGATCATAAAGAATAAGTACAATGAAGACTTTTTGTATTCATGGGTCATAAGTGGACAGAGGTGTATAAATATATATTTCCACACCAGTTTGGATATGTGAAAAATCATTATTCTCTTTTAAAGAAATTTAACATTTTCTCTCAGTAGTTGTGTTTTCTTTTTAGTTTATTACACTTTCATTTCTCGTTAGCTAAACCTTACCGAAACTGACCTCATCAGTGGCAACCACATTGGGAGTAACACTTATTTGGTACCCAGAAGAAATTTTTCAAAACTAGTTTGTTGAAAAGTAAACTCTCATATTTGTTTGCTCGAATAACATGGTTGTCTGAGGCATATGAGAAACATTTTCACCTCAAGGGGTAAAGTTACGTACGAATGATCAGGATACCCGTTTGATTCAACGCTATCAAAATATCAATTATAAAAACATAGACAGTAACTTCAGACTGTGAGAGAAACATTGGTTGCAAGGCCTTCAGTTTTCCAATCTGAAATTATGTTCGAAATAGAAATAGTAACATCTGAAGCAAACAATCCAGAGTCTACGGGACCCTACAACCTAGATAAAATTTACAACTCCCACCTGAGATAATATCAAGCATGACACTATTACCTTTCGCCCACTTCTAGTTATGAGTAATATTCTGATAGTGAGGAATATATATCGTTACCTAGGAGAAGGCATCATCGAAGGAGTGGTGTACGTACCAAAAAAATGCATCACTCTCGATCTAAATAATCAAGGTATTGTAAGAAGGATTTACATAGAGATCATGATCATGAAAAATATAGGATAACATAATCCACCTCGACTGTAGCAGCAGAGACAGAATGAGTCGAGGCTAGGCCTATGTTCTAACATAATGCACAAGCACCTTTAGTTGGTCCCACATCCAATCTGCAGTAAATAGTACCTCATTCTATTTTTACGGTTTCACAAGTTGCGTTCCAATCCCAAGGTTTTAACCCAAGTTATTTATAGCAAATGGCTCCAAGATAGGGGTCGAGGTATGGGTACCAAACACTAATTTACAAGAAGGTCTGCAATATCGTATAAATTTGTACTTATTGTTGGATGGGGATTCCAATAGCCTTTTTTATAGTCAATATTATAAAAGATGATTTTTTTTATAGATCTTAAGATTTTGGCTGACGAGTTGTCGAGAAGGTTCGAACTTTTTAAGATACAAGAATACGACGTCAAATTCAAAAACTTTATGTCGAGTTTCGAGGATGATGATCGACTTATTTGGTAGGAATTTATAATGACAGTCAAAGACAACGTTGAGTTGGTTCAATCAGTTGGCTACAATATCAATTTCCAACTTTGAGACTTTGTGGAATTTTTCCAAAGATTATTTTGTCAGTAAAAAAGAGACCAAGGGTCATAAGGACTAAAAAATAAAATAAGTTATGTCTTAGGGACTATACTTGATATTTTGTTCAAACCAAAAAGGGCCTTGAGTAAGGTAGTGGGGACGTGGTTTGCATATCATTTAGGCATAAACTCCCTACATTAACTTTGGGATATGATGTGTTGAATGTTGTTGGCTCAGATTGAGTCCCAAATTAAAGTGGATAAGACTATGGGACTTCACTTATCCCAAAAAAATTATTAACCCCCACCCCGATCCCAATCATTATTAAACTAATATATCAAGCACCACAAGTACAACAACAACTGCAGCAGATCACTATCACTAACGCTCTTCCACTCCTGCATGCAACACATACGCATTCAATAGTTCCACAATCTCAAAATCGTAATGGACAAATGCATGTTCAGATTGTTTGGGTCTGAGTATGGTCCTCAATTAGGGTCAAAATAACCAAATGAACAAGTCATTAAGGTATGATAATTATGCTGAGCTTATCGAGAGTGTGATAGAGATCTATGATAAAACCAATAACTGTATTTAGTGTATGAAGCCTTTTTCTATATAAAAACCTTTGGAAGAGAGAAACAACATTTATTGCAAAGTACCATAATGACATTGGTAACTGGATTAATAATCATATTTCTTCTAGGGAGAAAATCCATAGTTTGGTTGAAAATGGAAAGTTGCATAAGTTTGTGAGAAACAATAATAGTGGTTCTCAAAGGAACACATGGAATGGGTCGGCATCTACCAGAGCTGGATGATCATGGACCCAGCTGGTTATTTGTAAGAAATAAAGTACTAGCATGGTTATGGTGGAACACGAAGTTGAAGTTATTGATATCTCAAGCGAATACCTGGACCCTCATCCAAGTGGAAACTTTGTAAAAACCATTTCTGATGGGGATAGTTTAAGCTTATTCTTTGGGTTTCTTGCTATTTTTAGAGAAGATTATGTTTCCAAGATCACTAACTTTTCTAGTAAAAGGCATGATGGAAGTATCGAGGCATAATTTCAAGGGAGAGCATCACCCAACTTTAATTAATCTATTTAACCTTTTATAGTTTTTTATTACGGTAATGTCTGAGGTATTGGTGGCCCTAACAAGGAAACGGTTTTAATAACCGTTAATGTGGAATGTGAGAATATCTGAAGGTTTTTAGTTTCGATTGGAAGTTTGCCAAACATGTATTTTAAGAGGACATGTGACATGATGGAGAATATGGAGATCATTCGATGATCTGACATGATGATTGCTGGTTTTACCGGGGAAATACCACCGTTACTGGAGAATTTGAAGCCAAGGTTATGCTGGAAGGGGTGAATATAAGAAGATTCTACTACTTCTTTTCATGGTGGTAGATAACCCCACATCGTACAATGCAATCTTTGACAGTTACAGGCTCGATTGAATGTAAGACATCATTTTGAACATCCATATATTCCTTCCGTATGTTATAGGGTACAAATTATGTGTCATTAAAAGCAACATAAAGTGGTCAGATAATGCTATGTAGTGTTTTGGTACTAAATAAAAGGAAACAACAGTTTTGGGAACTCACAAAAATTTTGAGGTTGCTAACGATCCTAAAGAGACCCCAACTTATTTTTTTTCTAGAGAGGATGTTGAATCCTAACCTTTTTTAAATAGAAAACTTTCAATATCGAAACCTTTGTATCATAAAATTTGAAAAGGGAATTGATCTATTTATATCAGAGAATTTGGATTCTTTTGCGAGGTTTTGACTGATATCATCAACCACAAATTATTAGTGAACCTGAATGCAAGGCCTATATCACAGAAAATGAAGTCATTCTCAACTGAGAAGTTCACAAACATAGTTTATGAGGTTGATTGATTATCAAGTGTAGCCCACAATAAGAATATCAGTATGATATGTGGAAAACTAACCCAGTTTTAATAAAACCAAAAGTTAGAAGATGTGTGGTGATTTCATGGATTTAGACAGAGTATACCTTAAAGATATTTTCCTTGTCCCACGGGTGGATCAATTTGTGGATTTAACCTCAGGGAATAAGCTTCTGTCTTTCATAGAGACACATTTTAGGTGGCCTGAGAGAAGTCTGAGAAAGGTTAGCAACTCCCAGTTGATAAAAGAGTGTGATGAAGCGTTTCAGTAAGATAAAGTAATACATTTCTTTTTCAGAGACATAGTTTGAAACTTATTATGGGAGATAAGTTATCTGTTTACTTAGTCGTATTTGATTATTCTATAAGTGTAATTTTGATAAGAGAAGAGGATGGTTGTCTGAATTTTTTTATTATACGAGTATGAGGTTTTTATCAACCGATACCATATACTTTTATCTTGGTAGCTTATCTTTAGTATTGATCATCGATACAAGAAAGATGAGACCTCAATTTCAAGGGCATTCAATCGTGGTTTCTATTTTTTCCCCGCTTAGGAACATTCTTCAAAAGCTATATATCTCAGGAATATTAACTCAATGGCTAGTAGATTGGGATATTTTGACATAACATATGATCTAAGAAAAACTATTAAATATCAAGCCTTAAGAGACTTTTTAACTAAATTTCATGATGAAATATCCAAACCTTCAATTAAGAGTTGGAATGGTTGGTCCAAACCAATGGGGGATCTAATATTTTGTGTTGTAGGATAGGGGTGCAATTAATGGCTTCTTTTGGGGAAGATTTGACTCATGCTATTCGTTTTGGTTTCCGAGCATCAAATAACGAGGTTGAGTAAAAAGTTTCTATTGCGGGTCTTTGGTTGGCCCATATTTGTAAAGCCCAAAAGGTGAGGTTTATAAACCACTCTCACCTTTTCATAAATTACGCCATTGGGCAGATGGATGCTCATAAAAAGCATTTGGTTAAATATCTCAAGTCATTGAAGAATTAGGTAATGACTTTGTTGGTCATTGCCTATTTTTTTGAGAGGACGACCAAGAATGTAATTAATTTCATCCTTACTAATATTTTTTATAGGTTTGAATTACAAAGTTAATCATAATGGATAATGGTCTTTCAAAATATCAATATCGTTTCTTTCTTTCAAACTACAAGTATAGAGCGAGATTTATCAAAACTTCTCCATCGTCTAGAAAATAAGCAGGTGGAGGTTACCAACAAGAGCATCCTAAAAGGCCTTAAAAATAATTTGTTAGGATTTGTTGGTAAGTTTTCTAACTTTCTTCAAGAAATATTATGGGCATACATAATGATTCATCAGACTTCCACAAGTGCAACTCCTTTTACCCTCATGTATGACATAAATACGGTTGTCCAGACAAAAAATGTGTTACCATTTTTTAGGGTATCTAACTATCATAATAGAGGAATGAAGATGAAAGAACTTTTGAGATAAATTTGATTAAGGAGAAAATAACAAAGGCTAACTTGAGAATCCAACGGTACCAGTTTTTTTTAGGAGTACGTACACGTCAAAGGTCAGAGGGTGTGAGTTTAAGGTAATTGATATATCGTTAAGGAAAGTCTTCATGGATACTAAGGACCAAAGTCTTGGCAAGCTCAATCTAAACTGGGAAAGGCCATACACGTTGTCCGAAAGAGTTAAGGCGGGTACGTAGAATAGGGTAGATTAATATGAGATGAGACTTCAACACCCATGAGATATTGAGCATTTCATAATACAACATGTATATATATAAACTGGTGGCATAATGTTTCCTATCATGTGGCACAATTTTTTTAATGAGGTTCCTAAATAACCGACTCATTAATGAAGTTTTTCATTTAAAATCTGTGTAATTTATATTACTCTGGTTATGTCTGAAACCTTTGTGAATGGTTCCAACCTTTCTTGGTCAAATAACTTATTTGATGCTTGTTTTCAACGTATTTATAAATTTTTCAAATTGTGTTGGTCAAATGTAGAATTGGTACCTTAAATATGTGGTTCCGTTCCGTCTGAAGCTTGTGTAAAGCATTTCAACCTTAGTTTATCAAAGAAAAATTTAACACTCTACATGCGTGATTCAGCTTAGTCTGAGGCCTTTATAAAGTTTTCCAACATTAGTTGGTAAAAAGTAATCTAATGCGTTAAGTTTATGAGATAATAAATCAATATTATAACGTAAGCTTGTGGCCCACTGAAGGTTGATCACCTTGAGATTGGGCTGAGATAAAATAAGAATAAAAAGAAAGTTCCTCAACATTTGACGGACATGATCAATATGAAACACATATTAAACATATTACAAAATTCATTCGCCATCCAGAGACTTTATTCATAAAATGAAAATTCCTTGGCTGCCAAATGATATTGGTATTTTTGAAATAAAAACAATATGTTGTGATACAATTAGATATTTTTTATGTGATTGTACAAATCGATTGAGTTGTTATATGTAACCCTCAAGAACTTGATTTTAAAAAAAATGATTTGATTTTATAGATATTGAGATTGTATATCGATGCAATAAGAAATAACACTGTTATATTTGCAGTTTCAGAAATATATGTCAACCTATCTACCATTGAACGCTTTTATGTTTTGGTATGTGTATTATTTTTTATGAAACATCCCTTTATATTGGCTAAAAATCCTGGTTAGTCACCGGTGTTTGACACATGTTACATTCGTGCCACTAAGCTTCATTCATCCCCAAAATGAGCCACCGGTGTTTCAAATCGTTGCATTCTTGCCACTAGCTCGTGCAAATTAACAGGAAACTGACACGTGGCAGCCCAATGTACCGAGGTTTGTTCCATATACGGTCACTCTTGTTTCCTTCCAAAAACACCCCTATTTACTATTTTACCGTACTTATTTTAACTTTTAACTTTTTACTCTACCGTTTTAACCTAAAATCGTTTTACCCTAAATTACTTTATCTTATATACTTTAACTTTTTTAATTTTTTCTTTTTACGGTACAGATTTTGTATTTTCGACTTTGTTGGCGATAATCGAGTAAAATTCAAACCCAATTTATTTTCCTATTAATTTATTTATATTGTTTTTTTTCTCTTATATTTTTCATTTTTTTATCGTTATCTATAACTAAATATTTAACCAAATTACTTACATATTTAATAATAGAAAACCAAAATTAAAAAAAGAAAAAAAATACCAAATAAAATTTAACAGAGCAGAAGTATCTGCAAATCCAAATCCAAAAAAATAAAGAACCCTAGATCTTATCCATAAACCCTAACCACATAAGATCACTCTAATCAAAACCAAAACTTAAAACATAACCATGAAGAAGAAAAGCATAGTAAAATCATTCGACGACAATTCCCCCACCTTATCAATCCTCGATTTGGTTCACATGCTCTTGGCTCTCCTCAATGTATCAACTTCCTTCAATAAATCAAACTCCAATCCTTTTTTCTTCAACTCTTCCTCACATTTCCCCAAAAGCTTGGCATCTTCTTTCTCTCTCTAGAAGTTCTTCATATGCTTCTTCACATCAGATTCATACCTTACGGCCCAGATCATCCCAATCGAACATATCAGCGACGACGTTGAAGGGATTCACGATATCCGGCATGTGATTCGGGAAAAAGAGGCGGATGTCGTGTTGAAGAGGAGGAGGAGAGAGAAAGAGTGGAAGAGTAAAAAGAGAATATAGATCTGAGTGATTTCGTGACGAATCAAACCGGTTTGTGTTTCTTTTGATGTGATTTGTGTGAGGATTAGATCTTCTTCAGGATTGATGAATTGGGTGTTGCACATGTTGCCATTTTTAAAAATCGTATTTGTAGAGAGAAAGATAGAGAGTGGAATTGAAGAAAAGAGAGAGACTACATGAATTGAAGAAAATCAATTTATTTATATAGTTTAATAATACTAATTAAATATAATACTAAATTTTATATAAGTGGCTAAACGGGTGAGGTTATTATTAAGTGGCTGGGGAAATGAAGAAGTTAGGGTAAAAAGTAAAAAAGTAAAAAAGTTAAAGTAAATAAGGTAAAGTAATTTAGGGTAAAACGATTTTAGGTTAAAACGGTAGAGTAAAAAGTTAAAAGTTAAAGTAAATACAGTAAAATAATAAAGAGGGGTGTTTTTGGAAGGAAAAAAGAAGTGACCGTATATGGAACAAACTTGAATACATTAGGATGCCACGTGTCAGCTTCGTGTTAATTTTCACGCGCTAGTGGCAAGAATGCAACGATTTGAAACACTAGTGACTCGTTTTGGGGACGAATGAAGCTTAGTGGCACGAATGTAACATGTGTCAAACACCGGTGACTAAATAGGGTTTTTAACCCTTTATATTCAATTGATTTCAACTCAAAATAATCTGATATATTCTCAAATGCAGTTTATTATCGTGGAATCTATTTTGTGATTCATGACCTATTACAAAATTAAAATATCTCTTGAAGTAATAATATATTTCTAAGTAATAAAGTCGTCTACTAAAAAAACTACCACCATAATTTTTTAAATAATATTTTTACGACTTCTTTCCACTTGTTAAAAGAATATTAATTGAGAATTTATCTCCTTGAATCCTAATACTTAAGGTATCTCTCGATTTGACTCATACATTACATTTTTTGTTTATTGTCAATCATGTGTGCTTCTTTAAAAAGTGTTCCCAATTTTGTTAAAAAATATGGTTTTATTATCATTATTTAATATAAATTCAAATTTTTTTGTTTCCCCAGATTCAAACATAACATATATAATTTATTTTATTATTGTCATTATTTTACACGACATATGAAAAAAAATTGTTATTATATGTCTTACATAAATAAATGATATGTGTATTTAGTATGAAAATACTTATTTTAAGAAATTTTAAACCTTTTAAACAACTAATTTGGAAAAAAATAGATCATTACTATAGAAACACAAAACCTAATTGAAAATTTATCAATAACAAATTCAATCAAACTTTTATTTGTTTTTAAAATTTTAAAAGTTAAACGTTGTATTTAAACAAATATTTTAATCTTCTAATTTAAAAGAGTATTGAATTTTTTTCGGGACCATTTAAAATGATTTGCTGTAAAATATTTGAAAAATAATAAGAGATATATTATATATGTTTTTCTTAATAGAAATTGGAAGTTGGTATTTTACTATGTGAAAGAAGTAGGCCTTTTGGCGAGAGAAATTTGACAGTGAGATATATTAAGTGATGTATACCAAAAATATCAGATTTATTTTATGTTACTTGTTACAAGGTGTTTCATCAATATTTTACTGAATATACTTGATTTTATATTATTATACTAGTTTATATTACTTGTTACAAGGTGTTTAAGAAATAATGACTTTACTTGATTTTAAATTCTTATAATAGTTTATATTACTTGTTACACGGTGTTTCAACAATATTTTAAATGATTTTACTTGAATTTAAATTTCTTATATTTTCAACAATATCTAATAATGATTATGTTACTTGTTAGGGTTGTTTCCAATTACATTTGCAAATTGTTGATTTGGAAGATTCAACTAATTGGCTATGGTTTTTGACATTGCTAAAGCCACACTTGTTAGATCGAAAGTTAACTTTCGTTTCAGATCGCTTTACATGTATTATCACATCTATTCAGATTTTATTTTCCTATACTTGTCATTCGTATTGTCTTTACGACCTAGTTCTTAACTTAAGAGATTGGCTAATAGATTAGTTAATAAGTTCAAAAAATATGCTTATGCACCTACTTAACATCTATTTTTTCAGTCTATGGGTGAATTTATGAAAGAAGGTGGAAATAAAATGGTAAAGTTTTTAGAAAATCTTCATCAGAAAACTATAAGAATGTATTTTTTTCAAAAGTAAAAGATAAGGGATTGTTTTCATCTGTTGTAGAAGCTTTCAATGCACAAATTAAAGTTATACGTACCTTTCTTATAATGGAAATCATCGACAAGATTCGAATTTTTCTTATGATACAAATGTCTAGACGTCGGGCTGAATCTTAAATTTGGACTAGTGAATTATGTCTGAATGTAAATAAAAGGTATAGAGAGGCCATTGAGTCACGAAAACATTAATATTTTCAATCATCTTCCTTGACAATTTATGAATTTTTTTCAGATCAAACCATGATGGTAAATTTGGTAAACTATACTTGCTCATGTGGTAAATGACAATCATATTATTTTTATGGTCTCATGTCATGGTTGTTATCACCATAACACAAGAGCCACAAACTAGTTTTATTGAACATTATTTTCATTCTCGTGTGTATCGAGAATGTTACTCATTGCTGATACACCCTTTTACCTTTTATGGTCAATCTTCAGTTGTTGATGAATCTTCTATGGCACAACCTCCTGTTTTAAAAAGACAACGTGGTAAGCAAAACAAAAGTCCTTCACGAGGTGAACTGTTTGTAAGAAAGCTTAAATGTAGTAAATTAAAAGTTGTTGCTCATAATAAAAGGTCATGTACGGCGATAAACGTTTAAGTTTTTACATATTTAATTTCTTATTTTTTTGTACAAAAACATATGTTTATTATATTTTATGTTTATTGGATACATATTTTTTTAAATAGTTTTGGATTTTATTAAGTTTTTTGGTAGTATTTTATATCGAATATCATTATCATATGACTTTTAATTGTTGATAAATAATTGATTTAACTAGGAATCACAGTATTATTACTTTTACTTGTACTATCAATCAGTGGCGTAGCCAGGATTTAAACCCTATGGTGTCCTGGTTATTGTCAAAAAATATTTCTTTTGTAGTGGAAGTTGTAAAATGGTGTTGTAATATATCTTCATATTTCATTTATATAAAAGTTGTTTAAGTGAGTTTCCCATATTAATTTTGTCAACACTTTGAAGTACTATTATAACATAAAAAAATACAAGTAGACTAATAGATGTATTGATTAGGATATATATTACTAGTGAACTCTAGATGTATTGATTAGGATATTTATTACTAGTGAACTCGAGAGCCTATGTTGTTACGTTTGATCAGGTTTTAGTTTGAGCTTTTCCGCAGTATACAAAAACTAATAGATGTGTTGATTATGACATGTATTGTTAGTGAACTCGAGAGCCTATGTTGTTACGGTTTGATCCGTAAAGCAAAATAAAAAATTATGATTTATGCAGGTCTATTTGTTTCGAAGTTGAAATCTACAGCTTTCTATCTTAAGAAAAAATATAAATCAATCAATGTTATTCTTTGTAACTATTAAATAGTAATATAAGACATGTAGCAAAGCTTGAATTATAAAAAATTATGATTTATGCAGGTCTATTTGTTTCGAAATTGAAATCTACACCTTTCTATCTTAAGAAAAAATATAAATCAATCAATGTTATTCTTTGTAACTATTAAATAGTAATATAAGACATGTAACAAAGCTTGAATTATAAAAATTAATAACATAGAGTCATAATAAATACTTTAGTATTTGAAGCTTGAGTTTCCTAATTAATAGTAAAAGAACAATTGTTTTAAAAAATTGTATCTTGTAGTTAGGGGCGACGACAAAGGAACCAACCCGCCCGCTAATCAAATTTATATAAATTTATATTATTTTTTAATCATATTTTTAAATAAATAATATATATCAAATCTGTATTTATTATATATATATATATATATATATATATAAATTTATATTATCTTTTAGTTAAAATATTTATTACAGTATTATTTTTTATATCATATTTTTAAATAAATAATATATATCAAATCTATATGATATATATAAATAAATTTATATTATCTTTTAATTAAGATATTTATTACAGTAAACTAATATTAATACATTATTTTATATCATCTTAATACATTGTTATATATATATAATAAAAAATAAAAAATAATTGAACAGACTCCACAGCCTTTACCAACTAGACTCATATAATTGAACAGACTCCACAACCTTTACTAACAATTAATCGAACAGGAACCCAAGATCTGTGGGTTCCTGACGTACGCCTTTACCAACTAGCCTGAGTCATGCTTTAGTAAGGTACTAAAGACAATATTTATGGAGCTAGGTGGGTTCCTGGGACCCCACAGGACCCTACCTGGCTCCGCCTATGCTATCAATAACAATATTATTATTGTTACATATAGTATGAATAACAATATTATTAGTGTTACTTATGATACGAATAACTGTATTATTAGTGCTACTTTTTAATTAGGTTTACTTTTTGGCGTACAAAAAAAATGATCATATTTTATGACTATATAATTTTTGATTTGATTACCTCCATCAATATACCTTTTAAAAAAAATTATTTTGAACAACAAATTGTTGCTGGAATCAAACAACTTATAACATTGGTAAATAAAAATAAGAAAAACATATCATTGACATTACAAAAGTTATAAAACATTATGATAAAATGTAGGTATAATATTATTTATGAATATTGAAATTTAATTTCTTTAATTATGAATAAAAGTAATAATATACTTGTAATATGAATAACAGTAATAATATTGTTATTATAACATGATTAATTTATTTTATTTTATGATCGACATCAAAAATATCAGATTTATTGTATGACAGTGTAGTTTTTAAGATAATTGAATTCATAAATATTATTTTAGAAAAACAATTAAACAAAAATTTGTTACTTTGAATTGAACTACTTAAACATTATTTAATAAAACAAAAAAAAATTAACATGTTTTAATTCTTAAACAATCAAATAAAATACAATTTTAAATTCTAGATCCACACGTATATACATAATAACCAATAATTAATATCCAGTGCAGATATTTTATAGAAAAATAAAAAACCATATGCATTATATATTTAAATGTAGAGAAAAAGAATCTATTACTTAAATTTTATAGAGATAAATTTCATACTTACCTGTCGGGACACGTTAGTATTAACTTTATTTAAACTAAACAAAGTTAGTACTAACATTGTTTAAACTAAACAAATTTTGAAAAACATTCCAATCTTATAAATATGTGGAACGTAGAATTTACAAAATAATTTTTTTGATGGTTTTCTTTTTGTTCATCTTTTTTTTATCAATTTTTTTGGTTATGATATTTTAACCAAAATAATTTATAATTATATTATGAATGAATACGGTTACTATTTGATTGGATTAGTATTAAAATTTAATAAAATAAAATATTTTTTGTTTTTGCGTTTTAATAACTTGATAGAAAATAAACATGGAGAACTAACGAACTATTTTTAAAACTGGTGACAAAAAAAAAGAAAAAATAGCGAACGACTTTTAAAAATTACGTGGTTTTGAACACTTGAATTCCTTTTATTATTTATTATTATTAATTTATTGAAATTAGTCAATATTTGATACAAGAATCTTTAATGCTTTATCATTTTTTTAAAATAGCTAATTACAAATTCTTATCATCACCATCTTTTAAATCTCTTATGATTAAGAGACACAAAATTTAAACATTTTTATTCTTTTTCACTTATTAAACAAAAGCCAATCAATCAAAACCAGATTATAAAATCTATATTTATAAAATAACCAAAATAAACAATTCTAATAAAAATAACCAAACCATCTATCTTCAAAGTATGAAGCAGCTGATTATAATAATTTTAAAATCTATCTTGATAAATAAAGAATAAAAATACAATTAGTATTATGAATCGTGTTTTATTTATTTATTTCATCTGGTTGGATTGCAGCCCTTGGTTGTTACCGTTGACAACCAATTGCACCTTAATAAAAAATAATTTTTCGTCGGTCTAATGTGATATAATTATTTATATGTTTCAAAAAAATTAGAAATAAAAAAATTAATAATATAATTAGTTATGAATATATTATATATATTGTTATTTTATCAATTTTGTAACAAACCGCAATAATTTAATATATTTCATAATTAGGTGTTTTAAAAATTTATCCGTGTGCGTATCCAATAATTTTTATGTATATTACACAAAATTTTAGTTTGTAATATCAATAAAACGATTGGGTTAAAGAATCGGGATACGCCTTACATATAAATTTGTACGACGATGAAAAATACGAAAATATTTTTAGATTGTTTGTTGTTTGTAAAATTTTAAAAATATAGGATTAGAAATCTTCTTCTAAATCTAAGAGAAAATCTATTATTAAAGAAAATGCAATTGTCCTTTCAAATTTGGTGTTCAACTCGTTGGTTTTGGATGGTGGTCTTTCCAACTTTTATACGAAAAACATTATCACGCATCTATAGTTGTTTTAAAGAAGGCACTAGAGCAAGAAAATAGAAAAATAAAACAAGGAAAAAATGATAGTTAAATATCCTAAAAAAACTTAATCGATTTGAGAATTTAAAATGTGATAACGAAATCGATGTACGTAATATTTAGAATACGATATGTCCGAAAGAGACAGCCGAGTTGGTGGAGTATGGCATGCTTGTGACCCAAAGTCATGAGTTCGAGTCCATTTACAAACATTTTCTTGGTTTGAGCCTGTCAGCTCGTGTGGTTTACTTTCTGGTGTTGGTTTACAAACTATTACGTCACACTAAGGGTTTACCTTGTGCACACTCATTGAGTAGCGTTTGCGTCCGTAAAAAAAATTGATATATAAACAACATATTGTTGAGATATATGGTCAAGTCCACATGAAATTTTGTTGGGTAGAACCTTAACTAAAGTAAAATCTCTCACTAATTTAAAATAAAAATTCCATCTTTTCTTATTTTATCCTTCTATATTTACTAGCTTAACTTACAAATTCTTTATCATTTCCATCTTTATGAAAACATATTTATTCTTTATTACTTATTAACGAAAAGCACATGAATCAAAACCATTTAATATAATCTATATTGTAAAAATACAATTCTAAGAAAAATAACCAAACGGGGACAGAAATTGGTTGTCACGGTTGACAACTAATTACGTCATAATTTATGACAATATTTTACTAGTTTAATGTCATATAATCACTTATATGTTTAAAAAATATTATAAATAAAAATTAATATTATAACTAGTTATCGATGTAGATTGATATTTTGTTAATTTTGTAACAAATTGAAATAATTTAAAATATTTATAGAATTAGGTATATTAAAAAATTATTTGTACGGATTCAATATTTATGTGTATCACAGGGAATTTTATTTTATAAAATCAACAGAACAGTTGGGTAAAAAATTGGGATACACGCTTAGGTATAATTTTGTATGACAATAAAAACTATGAGAATACTTTTGGATTTTCTTTTGTTTGCAAGATATCTTGAAAATATAGGATTAGAAATTGTTAGCTAAATCTAAAAGAAGATTCATTAACACAAAAAATGTGATTGTCATTTTAAATTTGATGTTCATCTTTGGTGGTCTTGGATTGTGGTCTTTGCAACTTTTATTCTAGAAAACATTATCACACATCTATTGTTGCTTTAAGGAATTTATTAGAGCAAGAAAACTCGAAAAAAAAACCGAGGAAAAAATTATCGTTGCATGTCTTCATAAAATCTTAGTCGATTTGAAAATTTGAAACATGATAACGTAACCAACGTACGTAATATTTATAATATGATATATAAACAACATATATTGGTGATATACTGTCAAGTCCACATGCAGTTTTTGTTAGTTAAGATAAAGGAAAACATTTTACGTTGAATTGGCATAACACGGCTAGAAGATCTAAAGATATCACAATCGATTTTTGCACGCTCGAACTTCATTGACCTTATAAGGACATTTTTACATGTTCTAATTATAGGTAATACCTTAGAACTTCTTGATTACATATAGCAAATAACATATTTGACTAGTTTTACCCTAAGTATCTTTGTTGGCTTGTGTCTATAAAATGGAAGATTTCATTAATAATATGTTGATTTTTGCACAAACAATTAAGATATGTTAACTTTCCATTATATTATTTATCTTATTTGGTACATTAATTTATGCAATAGTGTTGAAGACCTATAAAATTCTATGAGTTCGTTTTGATGATTATTTATGTAGCAAAAACAGATTGTAATTTTAAAAACGTGTGAGAAGAAAGATATATTATTAGACTTTTCCACTATGATTAAATGTGAAAATGATAAAATAGATAGTTCAGGTCGTACAATAATTTTTCTAATAATATGAGATATGCAATTAAAATCATGGAGTTACTTAATTTATTTGTCATATTTTTTTGTTACTTTATTAACCTAACCATTTGAGGCTAACTCAGGAAAAAAAAAACAGCAAATAATTATATCGATAAGAAAACCTAAATGTAAGTCTAGTTCAAAATAAAATATGTAGAATTTCTCATGTTTTTCATATGTTGGTATTTTATTATCTTTCTAGGACTTTTAGATTGATATCATTAAGAATAATCTTGATAGATCTCAATGATTTTGATTTTTATCAAGGTGTGTATTAGAAGGAGATTATCATCAATTACTCCATTGATTCGGGTTCCAAGTTTTTTATCAGCTCGGAATATATTAAGTTTAATCCATATCTAATTGATTATAATTGATATTGTTTGGGAGGCGACCAAAGTCCCACATTGGTTAGACATGGGAAGGATTAATGATATATAAGTAAGAACATACCTCAACTAGTATGAGGCCTTTTGGGAGTGGATCAAAAGCAAACCCGTGAGGGCTTTCGGGTGCCAAAACGGACAATATCATACTAGTGTCAGGATTGGTTGTTCTTACTTATATACAGAGGTGGAATATGCGGTTCCTCATATTCATAACACCCATATTCCCAACACGTGGTATCAGAGCTCCAGGCCCAGACCTAACGCGATGGTGGATGATATTCTCGGGAGTCAAACATGATGAACCAGTAGTCATGCTCAAAGTGATCTGCTCTAGAGATCCTAGTTCGGAGTGCTTGTGGCTCATCAAGCTGTGTGGCTTGATTGGAGTGATGCTAAAGAACAAGACAGACTGGTCTAATACGAGGTGAGCAGTAACATCCGTAGTGCCTTTATCGTCAGGTAGTCTTCCAACCTGATTAGAGTGGGTGGATGAAAGTCAATTGAGAGGAGGCTAAGGTGGTACTTTGTTTGAGAGGAGGATTTGTTAGGGTGGTGATCAAAGTCCCACATTGGTTAGGTATGGGAAGGATCAGTGGTATATAAGTAAGAACATACCTCAACTAGTATGAAGCCTTTTGGGAGTGGACCAAAAGCAAACCCGTGAGGGCCTTCGGGTGCCAAAGCGGACAATATCATACTAGTGACGAGATTGGTTGTTCTGACTTATATACGGAGGTGGAATATGCGGTTCGCCATATTCATAACACCCATATTCCCAACAGATATATTAATCGACATTGGAAGAAAGTTTAAACAAATTTCTTAAACAAATTTCTGCATATAAGACTAATTGTTATTTAAATATTAAATCAATTCTATGTCAGTTCAGTATGAGTGTGACATGCCTAGAGGAACCAATATGATTTTTATTCATGTAAAGAATGAATATTAAAAATAAGTAATTTTTAAAAACAAAATAAATAAAGAGATATTAAAGAGTTAACCATGAGAAATTATAATATTTAAAACGTAAGTATTGCTTTTCAACCAATTCGATTGATGAAGTCAAATTAACAATATACAAAATTTTGTTACAAGAATAGTGCTTTTTTATACATAGCTTTGAGAGATTTTTAGCGAAAGAAACAATTATAAAGATATATAGGAGAGTTACAAGTTTTTTATATAAAACTTTAAGATAAAGACTAAATATGGATGAGGATTACGTGTTTAATAATTAATAGAGTTAAAATGATGTCTGCATGCGTATATTTCCTAAAAACCCGAGTACAACGATATATCATTTCCTACACCAAAGAGTTAAAGATGAGGCATTTTAAGTTTTAAAACATAAAAATTGCATTTCAACCAATTTATTGATCGATAAAGTTAAACTAACAATATGCAATATATTACTACAAGAATTATTAGTATTTATATATGAGTTTGAGAGATTTTTAAAGCAAACAAATAATTTATAAATGTGTAGAAAATATTTACGATTTTTATATTAAAATCCGAAAGATAAAGACTAATTATGAATAAAGACTACATGTTTAACGATTAAAATGATTAAATTGATATTTGCACATGCATATTTTTCAAAAAGAGTAAACGAGACAATATTCCGTATATAAAATGACGTACACTGGATTGTTGTTTACTTGTTTTTTATTATACTTAAAAAAGTAGCAACTCGGAGAATGAAGAGATGCTTGAATCTGAATACAAATGCTTTGATTGCAGTCATAGGCTTAAATTCAATATTAAAATCTCCCAATTCAACCCACCATTTAGTCATTCTTCCTGATATATCATGCATATGTAACATATTTTTCAACAGAAAATATGTTCATACGATGATAAAATGAGCCTCAAAATAAGGTCTCATTTTTCGTGCAACAGTTACTAGTGCAAGGGTTAATTTCTCTAACTTTAAATATCGTTTCTCAGCATCTATAAGACTTTTACTAATATAGTACACTGGTATTGGGGAATTATTTCCCTTTCAAATCAAAACAGCACTTACGATATAACTCAACATCGCTAGATAAACATGTACCATCTCTCCGAGATTTGGCTTTGTCAAAATTTATGGCAAAGAGAGATACTCTTTGATTTGATGAAAAACCCTGAAACATTCTTGGGTCCAATCAAAGCAGTTTATTCTTCTTAACACTTAGAAAAAAGAGGCACACTTGTTCGGTGATCGTGATATGAATTTGGTCGATTTGGTACCTCTTTGATCGTTCGAGGTGGTGCCATACTGCTCAAAGCATTTACCTGTATTAGATCAGCTTCTATCCCGTACTCACTGATTATATACCCAAGCAACTTTCCAAATCTTACTCCAAATGTACATTTTTTCTGGATTAAAATCTTTGTCAGGTTAGCAAATGTTTCATCTAGATCTACCAAATGGTTATCATCCCTCATACTTTTTACTAATATATCACCGATATATACTTCAACATTTCTTCCAATCCGAGTCTCAAAAGCTTTGTTTACTAAACTGTGGTAAGTCGCTCCAGTATTTTTCATCCCAAATGACATTACCTTATAAGTATATAGACCTCTTCCGGTGATGAAAGTAGGACTCTCCTAATCGTTTAGATCTATTTGGATCTAATTATAGTTGGCATATGCATCCATAAAAGAAAGTAATCGATTCCCCAAATTTTAATCCACTAACTGATCTATATGTAGTACTGGGAAGGGATCTTTTGGACATGCCTTATTTAGATCAGTAAAATCCACACATATCTGCCAAAAAATTGATGTTTTTTATCCAATATCATTGAAATCCACACACATCAGTGAAACTTTAACAGACTGATTAGTTACTCGAAACTACTTGGGTGTAAATAAAGAAGAAACTCTTCTCTGAACTATCTCATGAATCCACTGTGGAGATAAACCAAAGCTTCTGTGTCAAACCCGTTTTCCTCTAACTCTTGCCACAACTTCTCGAGAATAGCAGATTGATCATCCAAGTGATATTTGTGCATGTACTTTAGCATCTGTAGTTGTTGTTCTTGTAGTAACTATTCATTAAACATTTTTTTCTCAAATTCATCCGATCCTAGTTCTGCTTCATCACAGGCTATTTCTTCCTTGGCAAGGAACTCATAAAAGTGTATCATCAATTTTTGATCATTTTCATAAGTCACATTCAACTTTCCCAACCATGAAATGTCAAACCCGGGATCGATCCCTATTTTTAAAAATATCTCTTCCTGAATCTTAGTGGTGATAACAACAGCTTCTTGCTTATCATCAACAACATCGACAATCCTTTTCTTCATATCAGGCTTGGAAGTGAGAAATACAAAGTGATCAAAGAGAAACAACCATTGTTCTCTTGAAATCTTCAATTCAGACGAGTGTGACATTCTGGTGATTGTATACTCTGTTTTTTTTATTTTCGTTTATTTTCTCTTCTTTTTTCTCACCAAATGTTATAATATTTTGCAAATAGAAAAGTAAATCGCATGAATGTAAGGATTTTACATTAATGAGTTTATAATAATTATTATTTTACAAGGGATATAGATTGGGTTGCTGACTCGAATGGTTCTTTGTATTATATTCTTTTCAATTTCTTTGAGCTTTTCACCAAATCTCTTAAACGCAGTTAATGGTTCTTCATCTGAAATCCAGTTAATGTCATGTCTCTGACCGAGATAGATCTCATCTGTTGAATGCTGAGATAGAAGCTCTATAATGGAGACATCTAAAAGTGTTTGTAATTGGGTAGTAATTGGGCACAGATCAATTTACAGTTTTAGTAGACGTATATTAGTGCCTTTTGTATTAGTCTAAATACAGAGTACTAAATGGATTATAAAACCTTTTATTGTTGGCTTTATTTTAGATGTTCAAATTTACTTCACTATTGCCAATATATGTTTCACCGATTTAGTTTTCCATTTGTAAAATACTATAACATTTGGTGAGATAAAAGAAAAGAAAAAAACAAAGAAAAAAAAACAGAGTTTAGTCAATTTTTGCGGTACTCTGTTTTTCAGAAAAAAATAAAAAAAAATAAATAAATAAAATTATTTAATTTTAAAGGTAAAATTGGAATTAAAAATCAAAAGACTATTGGTGACACAAGAATCATTTAAGTACGATGACACATGACAGAACCAGGAAAAAGACCAAGCACGGAAAGTAACTTTATAGATTTTCAATAATCAAGGGACCTCCACCCATGATGTTTTAGTGAATGGCAGAATAATTATACATAAATTTGAGAGATTTTTAGCGGGTTTTTTTATTATAAAATTGTATAAAAGACTTAGCAATTTTTTATATAAAATTAGAAGATAAAGACTAATTACGAATGATGATTACATGTTTAATTATTAAATAGGTTAAAAGGATGTTTGCACAAATAAAAAAAGCTACAGTCATACAACATTTTCTATATAATGTTTTTTAAGATAATAAATTTTAATATTGAAAATATAAGTAATGCATATCAACCATTTTGGTTGATCAATGAAGTCAAATTTAAATATGCAAGATATTATTATAAGAATGGTAAGTAGTATACATGAGTTTGAGAGATCTTTAGCAAATTTGTTTTATAAAAGTATAAATGAGACTTGCAGTATCTTTTATAAAAATTCAAAGATAAACACTCATTATGAATGAAGATTACATATTTAACAATTAAAAAGGTTAAAATGATACCTGAAAAGAGTACAACGAAATAACATTTCCCAAATAAAAGACCTACATTTAATAATTAGTTTACTATTATTAATATTATACTCGGCAAAATAGCAAGTTGGGGAATAAAAATCAATTATATATAAAGATTTTGTAAGATTTTTGGTTGTTTGGTGTTTGATTAAATAATTTCATCAAATTTTAAGATGTTTAAAATGATATTTGAGTGTAAATACAAATATTAGGTAGTTTGTTATATAGCTGAGTAGTTCATATGTAGTTGACATCATCATTTCTTTCCACGAAAAGTTCTATAAAAGTTTTATCTTTTACTTTCACTCTTTTTTAGCAAAGTCATGAAGCAAAAGTAATGTATTTTTCAAGCATGTTTGGATGTAATTTTATAATTTTTATAATTTTATTAATAATCTAACTATTTTTATTTGTTATGTTATTAGAAATATTGAAATACGGGTGTACCTTTCAGTTGTATCAATAAATTTTACGTAATGTATTTTTTGAAAATATACATGACCAAATTAAGTATGAGTTAAAAATACAAATGTTTATCGATGTGTATATATATTATTTTACAGGTTAATAAACTTTTGATGAATCTTCGAGCTTATTCACGGAGTAGGAAGAGTTAGTGATATTTGAAGAATCACTGAAACATATGAAAATGCATTGTGCAATAGAAGTTGACATAGATAATGATGATTGCATACTTGAAATATGTAGTTGACAACATATTATAAGAATAAAAGAATGATTCAGTGATAATTGCAAAGTTAATTATTTGAGGTATTTATTAAACCTATCATAAACCGCATTCATAATACATAGGGTAAAGTACTACTCCCTCCGTTCCTAATTAAATGTCGTTCTAGACAAAATTATTTGTTCCAAATTAAAAGAGATTGCCAAATTTCAAGGTAATATTTGATAAAGAAGGAAATTATCATATGATAGGGCCAAAGTAACAAATAATATGTAAGTAGGGACTTATTTGTAAATAGAATTTGAGTAGGAAATATTTGTATTTTAAGGGACTAAGTAGAAAAGACCATATGACATGAGGGTCCCACCACCCATACTTATATAAGGGGGAACATTCCTTTTGTGAAAGGACACTTTTCAATGATTAATACTAGGGATGGCAATTTAAACCGAAACCGTGGGTACCCGAACCGAACCGAACCGACGGGGTGGGTTACCCGAAAAAGAAAAAAATAAACGGGGCGGGTTATGGTTTTTATTTTTACTATCCGTTCGGGTTCGGGTTCGGTTTCGGTTTTGAATATTAAACCACGGGTAACTGCCCCGAACCCGCCCCGTAAAAATACCTTCCATCTCTGTATATATAAATATTATTTACTGATTTTATTTTTAGCCCGTTATAAAGACTAAATATTCAACTTTAATAATATTATTATTAATTATAGCCCGTTATAAATATTATTTATTACCGTCTCTAATCTCTATGTAATCTAGCCCAATAATATTCCAAACCCTAAAAGAAAAAAAACCTTTCAATATCTAATCTGTCTTATTTTCACTATCACTTCTCTCGTTTTTATCTCCTCACATATAAACTTGTTGGATTTACGGTGCATTATTTAATCTTATGTTTAATAAAATTTATTTTTAAATAGGAATAATTGAAGCTTTTGCAATGGATGGTCGATTGTTGGTGCTTTAAGGACGGAAGCTAACGAAGACATTTATTTTTTACTTTAAAATATTTAAATGTTAAAAAAATTATTTAAATGTTTATTTTAATTTTATACGTTTGTTTTATTTAGAATATCAAGTCGATGAAGATTATAATTTATGGTAGTATTTTGTTAAATTTATTGTTAGATTTTTACTTTTATATTTTATTTTTTACATATTTTGTTTATGTTCGGTTCGGGTTTGGTTCGGGTATCTACAACGGGTTTCTTCCGCGGGTAGTTCGCGGGTACCCGTGTGGGTAACCCGAACCCACGGATTCGGATTTGGTATGAAAAAAAAAATACCCGTCGGATTTCGGGGCGGGTTCGGGTATCAGTTATTTACTGCGGGGCGGGTTGTGGATATATAGGTACCCGCCCCCGATCCGCCCCGTTGCCATCCCTAATTAATACTTGATTGGACCGTTTATCTCTCTACACTCACTGAGTCACTTATACATTACGTACCAATATTCAATTAACATTTCATATTTCTTCATTGGGGCTGTCTGTGGGAAAAGGTACCAGGGTCTCCAAAAAACCTACCCAAATTCCTTTCATAATTTCTGAACAGTGTTTTAAGAATGGATGTAGAGGGAGTGACAAACCAAAAATCGAAGGGAAAAGTTTCTTCTGATAGAGATATCTCGTACTCAGAGGGTCGACGCTCTGAGGACCGGTTGGATGATCGTGGTCGGCGCGAGTTGATTCGAGACAGGCGCGCGACATTAATCATGACTAGGCTACACCTTTTAGATGATATAGCTAGGCTTAGCGCTTAAAATGAGGCACTTTTAAGAGGGAAGAAACAATTGGTTTTTTATCAAGTTGAAAAGTCTGATGGAGCGGATTTCTATAAAGGTCGAACTCGAATATGAAAGCATGATAGTACTTTCAAAAGAAGGCTTAGGCTTTAGACTAAGCTTGAGAACGAATTTTCAGCAGAGGAAGATGATTGCGAGTCGTCTTCCCCTAATAGAGAGAGTCGACGTTATAGGAAAGGCAAGCAAGCAATCAGGGGTCGGGAGGACTGACGCAATAAATCAAGACGAGTAAATTTGTCGGCGCATCTTAGAAACAGCGTCGAAAAAATAACCCCTGTTTCAGTTGAAAAAGGAAGAGCTTTAGCGGTTGGCAAAAATGAGCATCATGTCGTGACACGTTTCTCATTTCCGTCGGGGAGTCAGACCCATGGATACAGGGTCGGAAGCCACTTTGTTAGTCCAAAAGAGGAGGGTCAATTTTTGACGAACACAGAGGGTTTAAGAAGTGCAGCTTTTGGTCTTGGGCACAATTGGAGGGCTTCACCACTTTCTGATGGATTTTGGCAGGAGAACTTCCGAAGCGCTTTGATATATCCAAATTGGAAAAGTACGACGGAAAGAAATGCCCTGATAACCATTCAGAGGCATTTAAGAACTCCATGTTGAGCTTCGACAACGATGACAAGTTGATATGTCGAGCCTTCTCAATGACATTCAAGGATCAAGCTTCAAAGTGGTATAATCGTTTACATCAGGAATGCATAACAAACATCAACATGTTCTGGTTATTGTTTAGGCAACAGTTTGTGGGAAGCAAGATATTCTGAGCTAATGGTGATACCATTATTAATTGTCGGCAAAAGGTCGGGGAAAGTTTGCGAGATTATACCCAACGCTTTGTTAATGCGAAGACAGATTTGGATTATTGTGAGGAGATTGTCGCACTGGCTAGATTTAAGTTAGGATTTTTACCGAGACCTATGAAGGAAGTTGTCGCCAAGAAGCAAGCTTACACTTTTTCTGCTCTTTTGACCCAGGTGGAAAAGTAGATCTTGGTTGAAGAAACGGCAGCGTCAGAATTGGCAGCTCAAGTTCAGCAAACCGCACAGGCTTCAATAGTTTCATATCAACAAAATTTACAGAAAATAGTGTTGAATCCACAACCGATAAGCATCGTCCCACCACCGACGCAGTCACAGCGAGAAAAAAGATCGGGAATATCTACACCAAAGCCGAAAAATAACAATTACACGTATAATCGACCTATGTCAAATAAATGGATTCGACCAGCTCACTTTGCAGAATTGACAGAGTGTGTGTCGGAAATTTTTGAGAAGGCCAAGGCAAGTGTAACTTTCCGATAACCATTTCTAATCCAAACGCCTCGGGAGAATCGGAATAATCGATATTGTCGATATCATGAGGATGTAGGCCATGATACCAAAGATTGCATTGCTTTGAAAAAAAGAGGTGCAAGCATTATTTGATAGTGGAAATCTGGTAGAGTATGTGAAGAAGCAAGTTAAACCTATGGGAACGTCGAATGAGATAGTGACCATACCAAAGCAAGAGACGACTATGTATATTTCCAAGGTTATAGACTCGTTCGATATCTCAACAGAATATTTAGAACGTGATGAAAATAGAAATGTGATTGGGGTAATCGAAGAAGCCATTCGAAACCCACAAGGAAAGGTTAGTGATCTATGTAAGTTCTTTGAATCGCTAACTATTTTTGGTGGAGATTCTATGACAGGAATATCTAATTCTTCTCGGAAAAGACACATAGTAAATTTGACTACCCAGTTAGAAGCAAGAATGTCTCCACACTTGTACCAAAACCCATCACAAATCTTCTGTTTTGACGATGATGATATGAGAAATATTGCTGGTCCCCATGAAGATGCGGTAGTCATTGTAGCAGCAGTGGCAGGAGAAGAGGTGCAACGTATCTTGGTAGATACAGGCAGTTCGGCTAATATAATTTTCTTAACGACTTTTTCGAAATTCAAAAATCCACCTGTAGTTACCAAGTCGGAGAGAACAATTGTAAGGTTTACAGGAGCGTCGGCTCTAGTTATTAGGGAGTTTGAAGGAGTTGTTCAGTTAGGTCGAGGCCCTTCAAAAAGGAAGTGACGGTGCTGTTTATAGTGGTAGACGCACCTGTGTCGCATAATGCTATTTTAGGCCGATCGTGGTTGTCAAGAATGCATGCGGTAACTTTTACAATTCACCAATTCCTGAAGTACGTGGTGGGAAACAATGTGGGGGTCGTCAGAAGCAGTCAGGGAATGGCTAGGGAATGTTACTGAGCTGCCTTAGCGACCGAAGCTGACAGCGAAATGGCCGACCTAAAAGATTAACAATTAGCGGGGCCGACCTTGGGATCGGAACTAGCTGACGATCCTAGGGAAGCCCCAGTTTTATTACTTACTGATGAAAACTGTGAAAGTTATGAGTTTTGCAAAGGGAAAATTTTGAAAATAGGTACGAATCTATCCCTAGGTATCCGCGACAGGTTCATAACTTTCGTTGGACAAATATTGCACCTTTTTGCGTGGTGCTCAGAGGACGTGACAGGAGTACCAGAGGATATTATCTACCATAAGCTAGCCATAAACCCAAATGTTCGATCAGTAACTCAAAAGTGTCGGGATTTTTCTCAAGAGAAAGCGGAAGCAATTATCGCAGAGGTCGAAAAATTGGCGAGAGTAAGACATATAAGGGAGTCCCATTATCCAAGGTGGATATCTAATCCGGTCCTGGTTAAAAAGAAGAGCGGTAAATGAAGAATGTGTGTGGATTTCACAGATTTAAATAGAGCATGTCCTAAGGACCCTTTCCCTATGCCAAAGATCGACCAGCTGGTGGACTTGACGTCGGGGAATAAACTTTTATCTTTCATGGATGCATATGCGGGATACAACCAGATTAAGTTGGATCCAGGGGACCAGGAGAATACGACATTTATAACAGGAAAGGGTCTATATTGTTATAAAGTCATGCCCTTTGGTTTGAAAAACGCAGGGGCAACTTACCAAAGGCTAGTAAACAAGACTTTTGAAGAACAAATAGGTCGAAATGTTGATGTTTATATAGATTACATGTTAGTCAAAAGTAACACTAACGAAAGCCATTTTGCCGACCTTGAAGAAACATTTGGGAATTTGAGTAGAGTTAATCTAAAGCTAAATCCAGAGAAATGCTCTTTTGGGGTTCGGTCCGGAATTTTTTTAGGTTTCATGATCAGTGAGAAAGGAATAGAAGCCAACCCCGTCCAGTTGAACGCTTTATGTAGTATGGCTCTGCCGAGGAATATCAAAGAAGTGCAGATATTGACAGGACGGCTCGCCACCTTAAATAGATTTATTTCCCGATCATCTGATAAGTGTGTTCCCTTTTTTTTTAGGTTTTGAGGAATGCCAAATAATTTAATTGGACTCCTGAGTGCGACGAATCGTTTTTTAAGATAAAGAGTTATTTGTCCTCGCCGATGCTATTAACCAAACCACAGCCGCGGGAAAGTTTATATTTATATGTCGCTGTGTCTGATTTTGCATTAAGCGCGGTACGTATTCGGGAAGAACCTCAAATCCTCAACCGATCTACTACGTAAGTAAGAGTCTTTTAGATGCTGAGAAAAGGTATTTGAAGCTCGAAAAACTGGTTTTAGCTCTGGTAACAGCCGCCATGAAAATGCGACCTTATTTTCAGAGTCACTCAATTACGGTTCGAACTTCGTTCCCATTGAAAAATGTACTGCAACGACCTGATGTTTCAGGTCGACTAACTAAGTGGTCAGTAGAATTGAGAGATTTTGATATCGAATTCGAACCGAGGACAGCGATTAAGGGACAGGATCTGGTAGAGTTTTTGGTAGAATTTCATTCTGACAGAGCAGAGGAAGAAATGTTAGAGCCAGTAGAAAAAATGAGTGAGTGGATAGTCAGAACCGATGGAGGCTCGAGCGTTAAGGGTTGCGGTGGAGGTGTCCAAATAACCGCACCAACAGGAATAACCATGCATCAAGCTATTCGTTTTGGGTTTAAAGTTTCGAATAATGAGGCAGAGTATGAAGCAGCTTTAGCAGGTTTAAGGCTAACCCAGATTTGCGGAGCAAAAAAGGTTAGATTGATAAGTGATTCCCAACTACTCATTCATCACATTACAGGACAATCCGAAGCAAGGAAAGAACAGTTAGTGCAATACTTGGCGGCCCTTAGAGTTTTAACGTCAACATTTGAAGGAATTACTTACGAACACGTTCACAGAGAAGATAATGTCGTGGCAGATTCTTTGGCAACCTTGGCATACGCCGAGGATTATCCGTGGATCCTAATGCAGGAGTACCCGTCGATCTTAAAGCATAAAGAAATAAAGGGTCATCCAATGTTAGTCTGCCAAATATCAGTTGCACGAGGAGTAGATTGGAGAATGGACATCAGGAATTTCCTAGCAGATGGACCATTGCCCGAGGAGAAGAGCGTAGCTAGAAGTGTGAAGAACAAAGTGCGAGGATTCGCACTACTTGGTGGTATACTATATAAGAAGTCTCTAAGTCGACATTTGTTAAGATTGATGAGTCCGAATTCAGCATACTCCCCGGAAGGGCAAATCAGTCTAAGTCTCTCCGAATACCGGACAGACTACAAAGACATAAACCGGACAGATCGTTTGGACCGGACAGATCACTTTGAACACTGTAAACTTAAGACTGTTCGAACTATGGCTAAAGTACTAAAAAACTTAAACACTTCCTGACTAAGCTACTTGCCCTCCTGCTTAGAACTCATGGGTCTTTAAACATGACCCGGGTCCATTAAACATGACCCGAAAGCCCATAAGGGCCCAAACATCATACTATAAATACCCAACCACCAGCATTAACTATGGGTAATGAAAATTAACTGCTACCAAGCTGCTTAATCATCTCTCTACTCCATACACCACCGTTAAACACCCATACACCACCTTGAAACTCCACTTGAAATTACTAGCCTACCCTCAGGCAATTATTATTCACATCAAATTGGCGACCATAGTGGGAGCAGAGAGGTGCCTGAATCAAGCATTCAAAACCTGCCAAAAAATTCTGTCCGTATGAATCCGGACAATCCAGAGCTCCCACCAGCTTTGCTCGAAGTGGTGGAAGAAAACGATGAGTATACTGTCCAAGAGCGCGAAAGGTTAAAGCTTGAAATAGAAGCTCTGAGGGCTGAGAAGGCCAAGATGGGCGTGAAAGAAAAATCCAAGGCATCAGTTGTTCATCACACCGATAACCCCAGAGAGCATGAGGCTTCCAAAACTCATGTGAGCACCAAAAAGACTCATGCTAGGTCTAAAAAGTCTCACCGGTCCAAGCCTGTGGAGAGTTCTGACTCGAGTTCAGAATCTTCGGGAAGCTCTTCGGACAGTGAGGGAAATGAAAAATCCTTGTCCTCTAGCAGTGATGAGGGTCGAACCAAGAAAAAGCAAAAGCAGGTTAAGAAATATTCGAGAAAAAGAGATCATCATGGAAGAATGAAAAGGCATATTGGAAAGGGGTCATCTCACCACCGGAGGTATACGGACAAGATGCTGATGGATCCCTTTGCTTTCCACGATGAGCCAGGTATCTTTGCAACTCCCAATGAGGATACTGTGTTCAGTCGTGGAAGGAATTGGAGGTAGTCTCCACTGTCTTCTAAAATCCTGTCCGGAAACCTCCCCAAAAGGTTTGACAGTACTAAGATGGAGAAGTACGATGTCAGTACTGATCCGGACAATCATCTGGAGCAATTCAAGAACTTCATGATTAACTTTGATGATGATGATAAACTACTGTGTAGGGCATTCTCCCAATCTTTCACGGGGAGTGCTCTGAAATGGTACAATAGCCTGCCTCAAGGTTGTATTAAAGATTTTGATACATTATGGGTGGTCTTTCAAAGGCAGTTTGTAGGGAGTAAGGAGCTGAAGGGCAATGGAGACACAATAATCCATTGTGCCCAGGAGCCAAATGAGTCTTTGAAGGAATACATAAGTCGTTTCGTGAACACAAAGAAAGGGTTGGCTGATTGCTTCGAACAGGTGGCAATAGCATCCCTAAGGCAAGGTTTGAACCCAGGAAATCTGGCTGATTCGGTGACCAGAAAGAAGGCCATGACCTGGGGGGGTTTCTAAATCAGGTTGGCAAGCAAATAAACGTTGATGAAACAAAGAAGACCAGGGTGCACAGACAGGTGAGGTCCACCCCAGTGGCACCAACTCCAAATCAAAACCAGTCCGGGAACAAAGCAAGAGAAACCGGACAGGGGCATGGTAGGGCGAAAGCCCAGTCTCAGCCAGCTGCTCCTGCTCAAAGTCAACAATCCAGAAACAAAAGAGGGCCATGGGTCCAACCGTATTGGTTAGCAGAGCTCAAAGAAAATGTGGCTACCATTTTAGATAAAACAAAAGATGAGGTGTATTACCGGAGACCGGCAACCTTGCAGTCTCCCAAGGAGCATCGCAACAACTCCTTTTGCGAATACCACAATGATATTGGCCATACCACTGATGATTGCATAACATTGAAACAAGAGGTTCAAAATTTGATTGAAAGGGGAAAGTTATGAGCATACGTTAAAAGAAGAGGAGGCAACAGGCCTGACAACACTCACCGGGTTGGTCCAAGTAATGCTGCCCCGGAGGGGGCCATGGTAATAGTTGAAAGGTTTGATGTGGAATCTGAATACTTGGATCCTGATCTAACACGAAATAGGGTGGGTACTATAGAGGAGTGTTCTAGGACGGTCTCCGGGCTCATTAAATTCTTCGAGTCACTGACGATTTTCGGAGGGGACACTATGACAGCTCCCACTGCTTCTTCAAGAAAGAGGCATGTTCATAATTTAGCCTCCCAGCTAGAAGGAGGCATGACATATTATCAATCACCAAACTCATTCCCATTCATAGTCTTCGATGAGGATGATTTGAGAGATATTGCTGGCCCTCATGAGGATGCTGTTGTCATAGGAGCATTTATAGGGGGCAATGAGATAAGGCGAATTCTGGTGGATACTGGAAGCTCTGCCAATATCCTTTTCCTAACCACTTACAAGAAAATGAAAAATCCAGCTGTAATTCAAAAGTCAAACAGATCAATCGTGGGCTTCACGGACAGCTTAGCCGATGTGATCGGGGAGTTTGAAGAAGAAGTGTTATTATGTAGGGGCCCTTTCAAGAAAATGGTTAGAATACTCTTCATCGTGGTGGATTGTCCCACTTGCTATAATGCTATTCTAGGGAGATCTTGGCTCTCTAGGATGCATGCAGTGGCTTCAACAGTCCATCAGTGTTTAAAGTATGTTGTTCAAGGACAGGTTGGGGTTGTCCGGAGTAGCCAAAAGATTGCAAGAGAATGCTATGCCACTGCCTTGGCTCCACGAACGCTGGGGGCAGTCCGTATAAATGATCAATAGCAGTTTGAGGGCCTTTCTGGGGGTGAGGGTGAGATTGATGACCCCAGAGAGACCCCTGGAGTGTTGATTCCAATTGAAGAGGTTGAAACGCACTACTTGGAAGAAGGCAAAAGTGTCAAGATAGGGTCCAAGATGTCACCAATGTTGAAAGAAGAGATGTTGAAATTCTTGAAAGACCATCAGCACGTTTTTGCTTGGTGCAATGCTGATGTTACTGGAGTTCCATCAGAGGTGATATCCCATCACCTATCTGTCCGAAGAGATGTGGCACCAGTGGTTCAAAAGAGGAGAGCTTTCTCAAAAGAAAAGGCTGATGTCATAGTACAAGAGGTTGACAGGCTCACAAAGATGGGGCACATTAAAGAATCTCAATACCCTTTGTGGACTGCCAATCCTGTCCTAGTAAAAAATAAAAAATGGCAAATGGCGCATGTGCATTGACTTCACTGATCTTAACAGAGCTTGCCCAAAAGATTTGTATCCGGTTCCCCGGATAGATCAGTTAGTAGACTCTACTTCTGGGAACAAGCTGCTCTCCTTTATGGATGCCTTCTCCGGGTACAATCAGATCCAAGTAGATCCAAAAGATCAAGAGCATACCACGTTTGTCACTGATAGGGGTCTACATTGCTACAAGGTGATGCCTTTTGGCTTGAAAAATGCTGGGGCTACTTATCAGAGGTTAGTCAACAAGGCATTTGCTGATCAAATTGGAAGAAATATGGAGGTTTACATTGACGATATGATGGTGAAAAGCGTGGATGAGCAGTTGCACTTGTCCGATCTCCAAGAAACTTTTGCCAACTTGGCAAAATTGAATTTAAAACTAAACCGTGAAAAGTGTGTATTCAGAGTGCAGTCCGGGAAGTTCTTAGGGTATATCATAAGTGAGCATGGAATACAGCCCGACCCGGACCAACTCAATGCCTTATTCCAGATGGAGCCTCCTCGAAACATTAAAGAAGTACAACGATTAACGGGGAGATTAGCTGCCTTGAACAGATTCATCTCCAGGTCTTCGGACAGGTGTGCTCCATTCTTTCAAACTTTGAACGGTGCAAAAGGGTTCGAATGGACCCCACAGTGTGGTGAGGCATTCAATGAAATCAAGAAACATCTCTCCTCTCCCAAAACTTTGTTCAAACCAGTTGACGGGGAGACTCTTATTGTGTATTTGGCCGTTTCAAGTTGTGCCATCAGTGCTGTGTTGGTAAAAGAGGTCAATGGTTGTCCCTACCCAGTGTACTACATCAGCAAAAACTTGATTGATGCTGAGAGGCGTTACTTGAAACTTGAAAAATTGGCATTAGCTCTGGTGATAGCTGCAAGAAAAATGAGGCCTTACTTGCAGGCTCATCCTATCGTCGTCCGGACGTCTTTCCCTTTAAAGAATGTCCTTCAAAAAGCATACATTTCAAGAAGAATCACGAAGTGGTCAGTAGAGTTGGGGGACTTCGACATAGACTTTGCTCCCCGAACAGCAGTAAAAGCCCAAGTTGTGGCTGATTTTCTGGTTGAATTCCACTCCGATAGGGATTCAGAGCAGCCTACTGATTCAAAATACAAGAAAGTGTGGATTGTCCGAACAGACGGAGGGTCTAGCACCATGGGATGTGGTGCAGGAATATGTCTCACTTCCCCATATGGGGACAGCATGTACCAAGCTATTTGTTTTGCTTTCAGGGCGTCTAATAACGAGTCCGAATACGAAGCAGCTATAGCTGGGTTAAAGTTGGCCCACATCTGTGGGGCTAAAAGGGTCAAGCTTCTAAGTGACTCCCAGTTACTTGTCCACCATGCCTTAGGCCAATCTGAGGCTAGAAAGGAGCAGTTGGTAAAATATTTACTCCTCCTCAAAAATGAAGCGCTAAAGTTTAAAGTTGTTGTCTATGAGCACATTCCCCGGGCAGAAAATGAGTTAGCAGACTCATTGCCAACAATAGCATATACGGAGTCCTACCCATGGATCCATGTGCTTGATAGCCCTTCTATTCAACTTAGTGAGGGTGGAAAAGAGGAAGTTTTTGAAATACAAGTGAATCGGCCTCAAGACTGGAGGTCTCCTCTCATACAATATCTGTCCGATGGTATTATACCTTCAGATAAGTCACAAGCCAGAACACTGAAACACAAGGCTCGTGGTTTCATTATGTTGAGAGAAGTGTTGTACAAAAAATCCTATAGTAAACCTCTCCTACGTTGTTTAGGGGATCATGAGTCACAAGTGGTCCTCTCCGAATTGCATGATGGTGAGGGATCAGCCCATTGTGGGTTCAGAGCTTTAACAAGAAGAGTGTTACTCTCCGGATACTATTGGCCATCAATCATGAAAGATGCTAAGGAGCCGGTAAGAAGGTGTGACCCATGCCAGAGGTACAGCAATAAAATTCATGTACCAGCCATTCCTTTGGAGTCAATTTCTGAGCCCATCCCTTTTGCTCGATGGGGATTGGACTTGGTTGGGCCTCTCCCTGTGGCGTCCAGAGGGCGTAAAACTATAATTTTGGCCATTGACTACTTCTCGAAGTGGATAGAAGCATCTCCCCTGGCAGGGACGACGTCGAAAGCTGTCATAAAATTCATTCTGTCCAATATATGTTGCAGATTTGGTGTCCCACAGAAGATAACAACAGACAATGGGCCACAGTTTGACAACAGAGAGATGGAAAGCTTCTGTGCCTCAAGGGGTATACAACATTGTTTCTCTTCACCTTTCCACCCACAAGCCAATGGACAAGTTGAAGTGGCTAATAGAACTATACTGTCCGGTTTAAAGAAAAATTTGGAAGGGGCTGCTGGGAAGTGGCCTAGTTATTTACAAGAAGTCTTGTGGGCCTACCGGACAACACCTGGGGCTGCAACACAGGAATCACCCTTTGCCTTGGTCTATGGAATGGATGCAGTAGCCCCCATAGAGAAGACACTCCCTTCCTTTCGTGTTCACAACTTCTCCGGACACGCTAATGAGATGGCCATCAGAAATCAACTTGATTTAATAGAAGAAAGGCGGGTTAAAGCTCGCCTTAGAGTGGCACACTATCAGGGCTTGATGAGAAGCAGGTTTGCTTCTAAAGTTAAAAGAAGAGATTTCCAACCAGGGGACAAAGTATTGAGGAAGGTCTTCTTACACACTAAAGAAAAGCTCTTCGGAAAGCTGGCCCCTACCTGGGAGGGTCCATATATTGTGGTTGAAAGAATCAAGCCTGGAACTTATTGGTTGGAAGACAAAGATGGCAGAGTTTTAACTCACCCTTGGAATATTGAGCACCTTCGAATGTATTTGGAATAAAACTTATGTAAATATTTACTTGTTTAAACATCCATGTAAATATTTGGGGGCATACCTTCCCCTCTTCGGTGGCACGGAGAGCTTTCAATGAAATTTGATGCCTTCTTCAAATTTTTCTAAATATTTTCAAAATTCTATCTCTTGTCATACTACCCGGACTGAAAGATCTAGGGGCTATTTAAATTCGAGCCGAAGAGTCTTAATACTCTCACAATGCAATAAAGCTACTTAAACTCCAGCTATTTAAACAAAAGCAAATAATGAAAGAAGATGATGGTTGAACAAAATAGAAACATTCATTCAACCAACTTAAAATTGCCTTGGCCTTCCAAAGACTTTTGAACAAGTTAGGATACAACACAAAAAATCTGTCCGAATAATACGGACACCATCACAAAAAGAGTGCCTTGTCCTTCTAAGGACTTTAGTTTGAATGAAAGATAAACAAAATAAACTATAAATTAAGGTTGAGCCTTTGAAGATGGCTCTCCCTCATCTGCTTTCTTTCCTTTGATGTCGCTCCCCCCTTCGACCACTTTTTTGCCCTTGGGATCATTCTCCTCTTCACCTGGGCTCTCTCCGGGTTTCTCTTCATTATCAGAAGAGGACTCACCGGAAAATACCTCATCAACCATAGTATAATATGGAAGGTCATTATCATCCACATAGAGCCATAAGTTCCCCAATCTCCTCTTCGGGAATTTTTCGTGAAAAAGGAGAACCATATCAGACTTCACCCTTTGAATCATTAGCTCTTCGCTTTGTATCATCTCCTTGGCATAGGTGTTGATCTTGGCCTTGATTGTGGCCTCTTGGTCCCTTACCAAAGCAGCCTTCTCTTCAACAGCCTGAGTCACTGCATTTTCTAAAGCAATCTTGTCAGTGGTCAGGTTGGTGATGATCTTCTCCTTTGCTGCAGTTTCTCCCCTTGAGGTTGTCAGGTCCTTCTCCATACCAGACAACTTCTCCTGGAGATCTTTTATGGTCTGCTCTAGGGTGGCAACTTTTGTGTTGCTCTCATCATGACTCCTCTTCAGCTCCTCGTGTGCTTCCTTAAGTAAATCAGCATTGGTAGTAGCAATGCGGAGGTCTTCGGACAGCTTATCCTTCTCAGACTTGAGGTCTTTAATGGTGTCTGCTTGGCTCCGGACTTATCTTTCCAGTGTAAGAACTGGCTGCACATTACTAAGCAGAGAATGGGCAATAGTGTCCTTCTCACTAGAAACCATGAAAGTCTTACCGTTAAAGTTGACCGTATTGGAGCTGCTCGGAGGGATGTAGGGCCCTGCGAACTCGTCTCTAGGCAGGCCAAGAAAATATTCACCAAGTCCACCCAGACCGGTGATGTCCACTTCATCCAAGTTGAGTTCTCCCCCCTCAACTTCATCAGTGTGAAACTCTCTGAGGATCTCTTCGGCTAGCGTTGGATCAGAAGGGCCTGTGGGAAAAGAGGGCTCCGGATCCCGGAGAGCGAGCTCATCTCCTTGTGAAGTCTTTTTCTTCTTGACTACCCGGTCAGCGCTTTCACTTGCTTGCTTGCGAGTCCTCTTGGGAGCCCTTGGAGGTTTTGGAAGGTCTACTTCCTGCTTCTCGGTCTCCTGCTCCACCACCTGCAAGAGGGTTGCATCAATTTGAACTTGGGCTGGCCCCTCTGGATCTGTTGGGGCATCCTTCTCAGCATCGCCCGCCACTTTTTTACCTCTTCTTCTGCCCTTCATTTTGCTTGGGGCTTTGGCCCGGGCAGGCATGTAGAGTGTCCCATCCAGTTCGTGGGACCTTCTCAGCACAATGTCTTCATCGGGCTGGGTGGTGAGCTCCTCCCAAGTTAGGTCTCTCCGACCTGTGTTGTTCCACAGGTGAGACCTTGCTAGATTTCCTGGGGTGAAGGCCTTGTGAAATCGATTCTCCCAATTCTCTGCGGCCCAAGCGTTGATTTTGCCACAGGTAGTCTGTCCGGCCTTTAGGTAGTCCCCGAACTCCTTTGGCAGCTCTGATAGAACAGAAGAGAAATTGGTTAATATAAACTTAACTTAAAAAGAAAAAGAGAAAAACGGACAGAGACTCAAGGTAAGAAACTTACGATGACTCCTCCACCTACTCCTGAGGAGGCTTGGATTCTCTCCGACCTTGATTTTCTTGCCATTTTCCCATGAGCCACTGACAAACAAGAATTGGCTCCTCCACTTACTCTCCGATTCCATGAGATCATCAACAGCCTTGAGATCGTTCCCCATGTTGAAATGGTAGAAGGGGAACTGATGATGCTTGCACAGGTTAGCCACTGCTGCGAACTCTTCCATAGGAAGAGGGATCCCAGATAACCTAGACGCCATGATGCATGACATTAAAGTGAACCAACCATTGGGGCTTAGCTGTGTTGGGCAGAGCTTGACCAGGTGGAAGTAGCGCACGATCTCCGGGTCTAGTGGGAAGCTGAGCCCCCAGTTAAATAGCTCCGTAAAGAAGACTATCTCGTTCCGTTTACAGTCCATTGAGGTCTCCGAATCAATGGGGATCCTTATCTTCACGTTTTCAGGGATCTCCCATTTGGTGCGCATTCTACCCAGATCAGAGGTATGGATGAATGCATACTTGGTCTTCTGCAAGGCCAAGAGGTACTTAAACTCGACTTTGTGGAAGCACGGCCCCACTCTTCCCTCAAGGCACTCCGGCAGGTCCGGGCGCCTCAGATACAAATTTTCTTTGCCCTTTTTGGCAGCAACAGCAGTGGTATCAGCCTGTCCGGATGACTCGGACTCAAAGGGGACCTCTTCAGTAGAGTCCTCCATTCTCTCCTCCATAATTGTTGGAGGGACTTCTGTGGAAGTGGTTCGGGGAGGATTGAAGCTTGGCATAGCCTGCCTTTCGGACTGCTGACTGCCCGTATTCATCTGACTTCTCACCTCAAGTTTGGTTTCTGAGGCAGAAGATTCTCTAGGGGGTACTGGGCTGCTGGCCTCCGGACCGGACGGCCTCTCCCCGGGAGCTCTGAAGGGCACTCCAGACCCAGAGTCACTATTTTTTACCCCCGATTTCGAGGGAGTATTCTTAGAGGTTAGTCCTTTGACTAACCGGCTAGGCCTCTTAACGACTAGCGTCTCCGGGGAGTGGTCAGAATCAGACCCCATAGCTATAAAAGGTGAGGTTTTCCTAACGCTTGTAGCGGTGACTCCTGGTTCAACAGTAGGTATTGACTCCTGAACTGAGGAACCAGATACTATGGGAGAAAGGGTGGATTGAAAGAGCTTTTTGGGCTTGGTACCTTTGGAGGAGGATGAGCCTCGATCTGATTCTGTAACAGAAGCAACCGGTCTATCAAATGGTAATGATGGTAGCCCTGCTGCTATTCGCCTTTCTTTTTTGACCTTCTGTGCTTTCTCCAACTCTGAAAGGTTGAGCCAACCACCTTTGATCAATGTTGTTCTTGCTGTAAACATAAAACAACCAAGGGAATTTTTGTTCTAGAGAGAGAAAGCTCTTAGTGAAATTGCAGAGTAAGATTTGAGAGAGATAGTAAAACAGTGAAAAATGAATGTGAATTTATAGTAGATTTGAAAAAAAGGAGTTGATTCCTAGGAGAATCCGAAAAGTTGGGTAATGATTAAAAGACAGCGCTGATGTCACTATTGGAAATTAAAGAGGTTACTTGTTAAAGAAGGTGGTGCGAAATTCAAGGTGAAGAAACGGCTGGAGTAGCCAATCAGAAAGCGACACGTGTCCCACTAACTCTGGAAAAAACCGTTTGGAATTCGTAAAGCTTAAACTGTCCGGGTATACCCACTGGTCTGTCCGAATTAAGAACCACTTCATTCATCGGACTGTTTTTCAATTCTTTGACAAGGACACTTGCTCAAACACCTAAAAAGGGGCTCCTGATGAGTCCGAATTCTGCATACTCCCCGGAAGGGAAAATCAGTCTAAGTCTCTCCGAATACCGGACAGACTACAAAGACATAAACCGGACAGATCACTTTGAACACTGTAAACTTAAGACTGTTCGAACTATGACTAAAGTACTAAAAAACTTAAACACTTCTTGACTAAGCTACCTGCCCTCCTGCTTAGAACTCATGGGTCTTTAAACATGACCCAAAAGTCCATAAGGGCCCAAACATCATACTATAAATACCCAACCACCAGCATTAACTATGGGTAATGAAAATTAACTGCTACCAAGCTGCTTAATCATCTCTCTACTCCATACACCACCGTTAAACACCCATACACCACCTTGAAACTCCACTTGAAATTACTAGCCTACCCTCAGGCAATTATTATTCACATCAAAGATGTTTGGGTCGGCAAGAGTCTCAAATGGTACTGTCTGAACTTCATGACGGGGAAGGATCGGTACACTGTGGATATAAAACATTAACAAGAAGACTGTTGTTGGCAGGGTTCCATTGGCCTACAATAGTTGCCGACTCAAAACAGTTAGTCAAAACGTGTGATACCTGCCAAAGATTCGCGAACTCAATTCATAACCTTGCAGTTCCCTTTGGAATAATCTTAGAGGGCCTACCATTTGATAGGTGGGGTATAGACTTAGTAGGACTCCTCCCTTTAGCATCAGGTGGGAGGCAAACCATCGTAGTAGCGGTCAATTATTTTTCAAAATGGGTCGAGGCGGAACCTTTGTCAGGCACTAAGGCAAAAGATGTGGTGAAATTTATCTGGTCGAATATTTGTTGTAGGTATGGCGTTCCACAGAAGCTCACCATGGATAATGGACCACAATTTGACAGTAACGAAATGAGGGAATTTTGTTCAAACCATAAATACAACAATATTTTGCAGCCCCTTTCCACCCGCAGGCTAACGGAAAACTCAAAGTGACCAATAGGACGATCGTCGATGGGCTGAAAAAGATATTAGAAGGAAAGGCCGGGAAATGGCCAAACTATTTGCAGGAGGTGCTATGGGCATACCAAACCACGCCTCGAACAGCAACCCAGGAATCCCCATATCCGTTGGTTTACGGGATGGATGCAGTGGTTTCAGCAGAAACGATGTTTCCATCCTATAGGGTCGACAATTTCAAGGAGAAGAGAAACGATGAAAATCGAGCTTTAGCCTTAGATTTGATTGAAGAAAAACGATCTAAAGCACATCTAAACTCTTTGCATTATCAAACTCTCATGCGTAGCAGGTATGCGTCAAAAGTTCGAGGAAGGGAATTTAATGTTTGGGACAAAGTTTTGCGAAGGGTTTTTCTCCACACTAAGGACAAGAGTTTGGGCAAGTTAGCTCCGAATTGGGAAGGTCCATATCAAGTTACAGAGAAAGTGAAACCATGAACTTACAGGCTAAAGGACAGGTGGGGTCGACCTCTGCGGTTACCATGGAACATCGAACACTTAAAGTTGTATTGGGAATGAGATTTTAATTTTAGCTTATGTTCTCTCTTTTTTAATATCAGTGTAAGACAGTTTTGGTCGGGGGCATACTCTTTCCTACCCTGGTGGCGCGGGGAGGTTTTAATAAGGTACCTATAGAAACCGATCGTATTATTGAATTTCCTTAGCCTTAAAATAATCATGTTATTTAGACATATATTCGAACCTATTGCTAGGTTTTTCAACTTTACGTTGATCTACATATTTTTGAACCTATTGCTAGATTTTTCAACTTTACATTGATCTACATATTTTCGAACCTATTGCTAGGTTTCTCAACTTTTACGTTGATCTACATATATTCGAACATGTTGATAGGTTTTTCAACTTTTGAGTTGATCTACATATATTTGAACCTACTATTAGGTTTTTTCAGCTGACGAGTTGATCTGAATATATTCAAACGTTTTGAGAGGTTTTCAACTTTTAAAGTTGAGCTGACGAGTTGATCAGCATATATTCAAACTTTTTTAGAGGTTTTCAACTTTTAAAGTTGATGTGCATATATTTGAACCTTCTGATAACTCTATCAAGTTTTAAAATAAAAGTGAACGATAGGGCACAAAGGTGAAGACTTAAATTTATAAACGGGAGAAACAATTCACAAAGTATAAAAATGTCGAGATAGTCAGTACGGAAACAGTAAAAAAAACTTTAACCATTAAGGTTCGAAAACAACAAATGGGGGAGTGATGATCAATCGCCGGATTTGCTCACCGCTTCGTCGGCAGAATCTAATTCCTCTTCTTCTAGGTCGACATCGTCAGGAAGATCGTCTTCAGGAACGCCAAGCCACAATGATCCTAGGCGAAGTTCAGGAAATCGGTCATGAAAATTGAGGACATAGCCGGCTCGAGCATCAGCCACTTCTTGTTTCATGACCTCTTTACATTTAATGGCAAAGAGGCACTCTTCATCTGTCTTTCGCTGCAGTTCCTCGCGAAGCTTTCTGACTTCTCGAGCCAGTTGGAACGAATGCTTACGCAGAAAACCGCCGCGAAACCTCTCTGACAAATACTTCTTTTGAAGTACAGCACTATTCTGGTCGGTCTCGGTTTTTTCTTTTTCCAATTGGGTTTTAGCAACCGCCCATTCACTTTTCATGGCATTCAAGGAGGTTACCTCAGCTTCAGCTTTTTCAGTACGAACAACCGAGTCTTGCGACTTCTTTCGCTCAGCTGGGAGTTCCTTTTTGAGTTGGGCAACCTCGCCTTTTAGTCGAGCAGCTTCCCTTTCTTTCAAAGCTATGGGAGCCAGAAGCTTTTGCATGAAGGTCACCAAAGTATACGTCGGTTGAATAACAAAGCCACTTGGGATAGAGGTGGTATGAAGGGGTAGAGCAGTTGGAGGATTGGGGCAGTTTGCCAAGTCTCGATCCTCAACAATATCCTCGGAGGAATTGAGTATTTCGATGGGCACGTTAGGCTTAGAAACTTTGAAATGGTCGAACATATCAGGGATAGTGACCTGGTCATAGACAGAGTTGTCGACCAGTGTCATTTTCCCTTTAGCTTTTTTTACCAAATCTTTGGGAGCATCGATGTTCGACGTTGTGTTCTTTCTCTTTTCCCCATGTTTCTTCTTTTCACCTTTTTCTGCTACAGGAGCGACATCCCCAGCAGGGTCGGTCGAGGTTGGTACAACCACAGTGTTAGGAGCCTGGTCAACGCGGTCGGAACCAGTAGCAACCTCTTGGGAAATTGCGCGACCATCCTCTTGGCCAGAGTCATCCTCGGTTTTTACCCTCTTGCTGGAAGCCCAGTCTCTTTTGGGTAAAGATACTTCACTATCAAGAGCTGCCAATCTTTTGACGAAGTCAACAACATCGGAGGGTGTCTGAAGTTGTTTGATGGTTAAGACTTCATTCGAGCAACGCCATAGATTGCTATTGATAAAGTTGGAGTTCTTGAAGGCCCGACGGAAACTCCGACCCTAATTGATTCTGGCATAAGCCAAGAGTTTGGCGAATACAACTGATAAGGGAATAATTTTCCGGTAATAACAATGAGTCAATTGTTAATAAAAGGAAACTAATGTATTTGTTTGAGTATCTATTATTAGCTAGAGAGTAATTTGTAAACAATATAAACTATAAGGGACTAAAGAGGTAATAAATCAAGCCCACTAAGAACATAAATGGGTCCACCTTACAACACTATAAAAGGGGATTCTTTATTCTTGGTAGGTGGAACATTGATTATTATTCTATTTTTTTGCACTTTCTCTCTCTACACTCTCTCTCAAGTCACATCAGACTCAACCAGAGTCAATTTTTCCCTCTTTCAGAGTCGGTACCTATGATGATACCACAAACGACGGCAGCAGATGACTCGCTCTCGATCTTATAGAAGAAAAACGCAGTCGCGCTCAGTTGAACTCTTTGCACTATCATACCCTGATGAGAAGTCGATACGCATCTAGAGTACGCCGTCGGGAGTTCAAAGTCGGTGACAAGGTTTTGAGGCGCGTCTTTCTGCACACGAAAGACAAAAGCCTCGGCAAGCTCACCCCGAATTGGGAAGGACCATACGAAATCATAGAAAGAATCAAGAGCGGGACATATCGCCTACAGAACAAGCTCGGGCAACCTTTAAGACTACTATGGAACATCTAAAGTTGTATTTAGAATAGCTATAAATATTTGTAATTCGTTAGACTTGCTCTGTAAAAACTTATTGGTCGGGGATGCACTCTTTCCTACCTCGGTGGCGGGAGAAGGTTTGAATGAGGCATCATAAACACCCGACCCCCCTTGATTGATTTAATCAAAATTTTATTTTGCCTTCCAATTTTTGAAGTATTACAAACTTGATCAGCTGACGAGCTGGTCGGCGTTTGTCCCTGCTAACCTGGATTGGGCTACAGAACCTACTTTGGTTTTTCAGTTTCCGAACTGATCTACATTTTACGATTCCCGATCCCATAAGGAATTTTCAATATTATATTGATCTACAGAACCTACTTAGGTTTTTCAGTTTCCAAACTGATCTACATTTTACGATTCCCGATCCCATAAGGAATTTTCAATATTATATTGATCTACAGAGCCTACTTTGGTTTTTCAGTTTCCGGACTGATCCACATTTTATGATTCCCGATCCTATGAGGAATTTTTGATGTTATAATGATCTACAGAACCTACTTTGGTTTTTCGGTTTCCACACTGATCTACATTTTACAATTTCCGACCTATTATATCAATCATCAGAACCCCTATGAGTCGTTTAGTTTTCGACTTAAAATATCTACTAAAATATTATAGAAAGAAATACCCGATCACATGTCAACACAAAAGTAATATGATTGTTCGCAGGAAAAATTAATAGGGGACCCTGTGGCCCCCAAAAAGTCAGACAACAACAAAACAACAAAACAGCGAGGTCAGATACTTAAAACAACAAAGATAGGGAGTTCGGATCACTCGTCATCCTCCTCGGACTCGGTGTCATCAGACTCGTCTTCACAGACAACGTCAGAAGGGCGGTCCTCCTCCGGCACGTCCAGCCACATCGCCCCGAGGTGAAGGTTCGGGAAGTGATTATGAAATGACACCACATACGAGGCCTTAGCGTCAGCGGTCTCCTTTTCCATCCACTTCTTACACTTGTCAGCAAAGGCAGTGTTCGAAGCTTTCAGCTCTTGGATCTCCCGAGTCAAGGCAGCGGCACGATTTTCCCCGACCTTCTCTGTCTCTTCTATGACCCGAGTGGCCTCTGCAGCCCGCCCCTCCGCCAGTGCCTGAGCCGTTTTAGCCTTCTGCACTTCCCCTTCAAGACCAACGATTTTCGCCTCTGCGCCCTCTAGCTTCTGGCCCAGCTCAATTTCCCGACGCTCCTTCATAGCCGCTGGTATAAGGAAGTTATACATGGATAAGCCCAGTCCATCGGTTCCCTGCAGCGGGAAAGTATGGGGGCTTCCAAGCATAGTTAGCACCGTGTACTTGGTACCACTCGATGACGCCGCGGCAGGATCCGAGGTTTTAGATGGGCTAGCATCATCAGGAATTACCACCACGGGGGCTGCCTCAAAGCCACCAACCCTCTCGTACTGACCGAAAAGCTCCGGAACAGTAGCGTTGTCAACAGCAGGGACCGAGTCGCCTTCCTTCTTTGACCGCTTGGGTTTTTTTCCATGGTTGCCACCCGCGCCGGCTTTTCCCTTCCGCTTCAGAACTAGGTCCTGGGTCGATGGCGCCTCCTCACCCTCAGCAGCAGCTCCATTTCGGGGCCCTCGCGCATGAACCACTTTAGCACCAGTAGCAACTTGTTCGACCTCATCGTCGTATTTTGGGTGCTTGCTAGGCGCCTTGTTGCGCTTCGGAAGAAACAGATGCGCATCAGGAGCTGTGGTTTTGGCGATCAAGTCTTTCGTACTAGGGGGCTGGCGCAGCTGCTCAATCGATAGCACTTCTGTTGAGCAACGCTAGAGGTTGCTCATTATCAGATTTGTGTTCTTAAAACATCGATGCATGGCCCGACCCTAGTGGGTTTTAGCATAGTCCTTCAACACTTGGAAGGTAGCCTTGCCCGCCTTAAAATGATCCTTTTTCAGCCCTTAGATGAATTCCTTAGACACTGCAAAAAGGTGGTTACTTACCATCAAGAACCCATGTCCGAAGCAGCGTTCTCCGATTCTCCCGACTATAAGGTCGGTCATTTTCCCAGCAGCCGCTTACGAAGACGAAGCGGTGCTTCCAACCCTAGTCGCCCTCGAGAAAATCATTCACTATTTTCCAAGTGTTGGCAAGAGAAGAGTAGAAGAAAGCCGACTTCGGGGATTTGGACAGCCCGGACATGGCAATGTACTGCTCCATCGGCATCACCCGACCAGAAAGACGTGACGCCATTATGCAGGACATTAGCGTATACCAGGCATTAGGCGTCAGCTGAGAGGGATAGATCTGCAGCGTTCTGAAGTACAGAACTATCTCGGGATCCAAGGGAATCTAAGTCCCCAATTGAAAAGTTCGGTAAAAATCAAGATTTCTCGTGACCGAACATGTACGGGGGGTCTCCCCGGGAACCGGAAACCTGACAGTGACGCATTCGGGGATGCCCAACCGAATCAGCAGGTCTGGCTGTTCCGCAACTGTGAAATATGAGTACTTTCCCTCGAAAAAAGAAACGACGTAGTCCGCGGGCAGCCAGCGGTGGTAGGTAGTGGTAACGATGGCCTCTATCTCCTCGGGAAAGGGCTCGAAAGGAGGGGCAGCGGAGGTTCCAGCAGCAATACCATCCACAACTGGCAGAGCACCGGCAGGAAGGGCGTTTTCATCCGACTCCTCGGTACTGGCTGTCGGGATGTTATCTGAGCTAAGGGCAACGGCCGCGGACATGGTCGGCAAGGTTGGAACAGCTACCGGCTTGGGCCGGGAGGGCCTCGCCTTGTTCCCGACGGGCACGCTCGGGATCCAATTCCGTAGGAGTCAAGGGCCGCTGATTAAGACCTAAAAAAGTCACAGCTGTGTTAGTACCGGTTCGGTATCCCCGTATGGAAGGAGTAAGCTGAACCATCCCTAGGAAATTACCTCTCGTCGGAGAGGTCGGAGGGCTGGTGTCACCCATGGGAATAAACTGACGACGGTCGCGACGTGAAGGGGGGAACAGGGGCGCGTTAACGTATGAGTAACCGACGAAGGCATCGGACGATTCGTTTGAGCAACAGGGGAGTGCGGAGAGCTACTACTCGAAGATACGGCGATAAGCTTCGAGGTCTGACCTCCGGATGAGTCGGGAAAGACAAAGGCCTCAGCATGGATAAGATAGGGAATAACAGGATCGTGAGGCTGCGGTATGGGCGTGAATGGCTTGGTATTAGGACTCCAAATTAACCCCGCGCGTCGGTATTCCTCAACACGATGACCGATGCTAGCCCAGTCTACAAATCCGAACGCCGGTTGTTTCTTTTTGGGTTTTTTTTTCTGCGTCGGGTGGTTATATCTCATAAAACGGGTTTCTCTCTCTAGAAAAATCTGAGCAGCAGTTTCTCTCTCTAGAAAGCTTTTGAGAGAAATGTTGGGTTATGAGGTATTTATAGGGAACTCGATCCAGCCGTTGCATGCACGGGGAAGCCCAAACGACAGAAAGCAGCGGGAAGTCGAAAGGTTTTCGTGAAAAACTGTGCAAACAAGCACGCCTCGAGTAGCCAAACGACACGTGTCGTTCTCGGTCAGAAAAATGCAGCATGCGAGGGCTAGCTGAGTCAGACATAGGGGCTAGTTTAGGCCTCACTGACCCGAGACGATGTGACAAACCAAGGCCCATAAGGCTGGAGAAAGACAGACCCTAAAATGACTTAGGAATAAAAACCGCAGGATGAAACGTTCCCGACCTCCTATGAGCTATTGGAAGGGTCGGATATAAAAGGTTTTGGTAGGTCGATCCCGAAGCTGAAGTACCGAGGCAGACCGAACGAATCATCAAAGTCTTCACTCCCTCTACTCCCGAAGACTGGGGGGCTACTGATAAGGGAATAATTCACCGGTAATAAGAACAAGGAGCCAATTGTTAATAAAAGAAAACTAATGTATTTGTTTGAGTATCTATTATTAGCTAGAGAGTAATTTGTAAACAATATAAACTATAAGGGACTAAAGAGGTAATAAAGCAAGCCCACTAAGAACATAAATGGGTCTACCTTACAACACTATAAAAGGAGGATTCTTTATTCTTGGTAGGTGGGACATTGATTATTATTCTATTCTTTTTTGCACTTTCTCTTTCTACACTCTCTCTCAAGTCACATCAGACTCAAGACCCAAAATATTCCTCAAGTCATTTATTCAGTCATAAACAACAGTAGCAGATTCAAGGTAGTTCTTCCTCAGATCCTAAAGAGTGACCTTGCAGACTACAAACGGCGGGTCGGTTAAAGAGGTAACCAGCAAAAAATAACAAAATAAGTAAGTAGAAGAAGAGATACCGAACCTTCAGGGGTCCACTTATATGTAATTCGGCGAGGGTTGTCCTCGCTATAAGGTCAACCATTTTCCCAAGCCCCGCTGATGAAGACAAAACAATGCTTCCAGGTCCGATCAGCTTCGAGAAGGTTAGTCACCAATTTTTTAGGATTAGGGAGAGAGGAATAAAAGAAGGGCAGCCTCGGTGACTTTGAAAACCCAGAAATGGCGATGTATTCCTCCATTGTAATTGGTGCCTCGCCCAAACGCGAGGCCACGATGGTCGACATCAAGGTGTACCAAGCGTTCGGGGGTCGGGCATAGTCGAAGGATTTCGAAACATCTCACAATTAGTGGAGCTAGGGGGAGTCGGAGAACCCAATTGAAAAGTTCCGTAAAAAATACGACATCTTTTGCATTGATTGATAATGGATTCTCGCCAGGCGTGGGGAAGCGGACCTTGACGTTCTCAGGGATTCCCTAAGATAGTTTAAGTTCGGCCTCCTCTTCAGGCTTATAGTACAAGTACTTGCCTGTGTGAAGGGAGATGATATGTTCCCTGGGCAGAGTTTTATGGTAGAGGCATACGATGTCCGCGATCTCCTGAGGGAGAGGCTCCTCGACAACAGTCGTAGACGGTCTGGCTTCACCGGCGTTAATAGACGACCCAATAATGTCAGGACGGGCAACGACGCAGGCAATAGTGACTTGGTTAGGATCGACGGCATCATCAGAGGGTTTCTTGTCTTTAGCCTTCTGCACAAGATTTTTTGTTCATCAACTGGCGCGGCAGAAGGGTCGGAGGGGTCCTCTTTCGTTGTTTCGTTTTTTATTATCTTTGTCGCGGCCTCAGCAGCTATCCGGCGCTCTTCGTCGCGCTGAACAACGCCCCGCGGTGTGACTGCGGTGTTTTTCCCAGTTCGAATTCCCACTATTGTTGGAGTCAAGTGGACAAGTTCTGGGGGAGGAGGAGCGGACGAAGTAGACGACGAGCTAGAATCAACCATGGCTCGAAATAGGTTCTTGGTTATTGGAGGATTGAGATCTGGTTTCGAAGTGGTTGGTCGTGTATTTGGAGGCGACTCTTCAACTATCAGCGATTTTTTAGTCGGGGTCGGAAGATTAGCATTTTGAGCTTTCGAAGTCGAACCTTCGGTTTTGGAAGTTTTTTGGCAAGAAATGGATGAAGCAGGTTCGGGAGTAACCGGTCCTTGGCTCTTAGGTTTAGGAAAATTAAAAGGTCCCGAGCCTATTGGAACAGGAGGTGTGCTGTCAATAAGTCCGGCTGCTTGGTATTCGTCGGTTCGTTCAGATATGAATAAATAGTCGATAAAACCGAACACAGGCTTCTTGGTTTTGTCAGCGATTGTGGGCTTTTTCATAAACAGTTTGGCTTTTCTCTCTCTAGAACAAATTGCACAGAGTTTCTCTCTCTAGAAGTTTGGTAAGAGTGCAAATGGAAGTCTCAGGTATTTATAAGTAAAGGGTTTTTGGTCATGGCAAGCGTGAGCGAATCAACGTCGGGAAAATGAAGAGTCTATTTTATTTAAAAGTCAGTTGAGGTATGAGCGAATAATAGAAGGACACGTGGTGTACGAAAGTGATCGCTAGGGACTAGGGGGCTGCTGAGTTCAACATCGTAGGTCGAAGAGGAAGATGAAGTTGGGTCGAACCAATTAAAGCTAATTTTCAGTCGAACAAGAAGTTATAGGATGATTAAAAGAATTGAGCCTCGATTAACTACGGTCGAGCTTGTTGAACAAAGAGTGAAGACAACAGATTGGCAAGGGAGTCAATGACGTAATGCTAGCCTCTGAAAAAACATATGTATGACAGCCTCGGCCAAAACATATGTAAGGACAGCCTCGACAAAAAGCAAATGTGATAGCAGCTTCGACAAAAAACGGACTAAATCATAGTCTTGTGTTAATTATAAAACAAGACTAAGGGACTACTGATAAAGGAGGAAATTATCAGATTATGCTAGGGCCAAAGTAACAAATAATATGTAAGTAGGGACCTATTTGTAAATAGGATTTGAATAGGAAATATTTGTATTTTAAGGGACTAAGTAGAAAAGTCCATTTGACATGAGGGTCCCACCACTCATACTATATAAGGGGAAAAGGACACTTTTCAATGATTAATACTTGATTGGACAGTTTCTCTCTACCTTTATCTTTCTACACTTAATGACTCACTTATACAGTACTTACCAATATTAATTAATTGCAAGAAAGGTCCTTGAACATTTCATACCTCTTCAGTATTAATTGTTAGTTTACATTTATATCCTTTATCATTTAATTATTTACTCAAATTTTGTTCGTAATTCATTTTAAATGAAATGGTTATTTATGGAAAATAAGAATTTTTTTCAATTCCAAATATAATGATTAGGTTCTTTAATTAATGTATCAACACCTAGAAAGCCATCTAAAATGGGAGATAGAATAATAAATATCTAGAATACAAATTATTTCTTTTTACTACTTAAAACTAAGATTATTTCTACCAAATATCAAAATAAAGTTTTCAATTACTACCTAATGCCAAGACATTTTTTTTGTAATACCTCGAGTAGCCTTAATAATTATAAAGACATAAAAAAGTTCAAATTTTTCAAACTGTAATTTGAAAAAAATATACAAAATATCATTGGTTTTTTTAAGACAAAAATAAACAATATCAATGAATGATGATATTTTTTGAATTTTTGTTACAAAACTAGTTAGCTTCTAATTCACGATTCGTAATTGTTAAATACGGAGAAAGAGTTAAAAAATTATGAATTATGAATCAAGAGTTGTATTTGAAAAACAAAATTTACTAATTGACAATTGCAAATCACTCGTCAATGAAAATTTTAAAACAAGGGATAACAAAATTACAAATTAACGGTAAAAAATTAAATGCAAATCGCAGAATAAATTTAGAAAATGCAAATTCTAAACGAGTTGTTAAGTAGTCTCGTGAAAACAAAATTCAAAAATATCATTAATAGATCTAGTTTTGTTTGTCTTAAAAAATAAAACTAATAGTACTTTTGGATAATTATTTTTCTGATCTACGGGTTGAAAGATACAAACTTTTAAAAATTTGAATCACAAGTTACCAATGAGAGAAAATGTACTTTTCATCAATAGTTGTTATGAAAACTTATTATACTAAGGGGATATTTTGGTAAAACAACTTGGTTGAGATACCATTTAGTAACTTTTATTTATTGATCATAAAGAATAAGTCCAATGAATAATTTTTGTATTTATGGGTCATAAGTGCTCAAAGGTCTAACCTTGACTATAAATATATATTTTCACACCATTTTGGATATGTGAAAAATCATTATTCTCTTCTAAATGCATTTAAAATTTTCTCTCTGTAGTTGTTTTTTATTTTTTTGTTTATTACACTTTCAATTCTGGTGAGCCAAACCTTACCGAACTGGACTTCATCAGTGGCGACCACATCGGGAATAACACTTGTTTGGTACCCAGAAGTAATCTTCCAAAACTAGTTTGTTGAAAAGTAAACTTTCGTATTTGTTTGCTTAGATAGCATGGTTGTCTAAGGCATATGAGAAATATTATTCACCTCGACGGGTGAAGTTACATACGAATGATCGGGACACCCGCTTGATTAAATGTTATCACAATCGCAGTAGGACGAACATAGACAGTAACTTCAGACTATGAGAGAAACATTTGTTGCAAGGCCTTTAGTCTTCCGATCTGAAATTAGGTTCGAAATAGAAACAGTAACATCTGAACCACACAATCCAGATTCTATGGGACCCTGCGACCTAGATAAAATTTACAACTCCCATATGAGAGAATATTGGGCATGACGCCGCTACCTTTTTCCAACTTCTAGTTATGAGTAGCATTCTGATGGTGAAGAATATCTATCCACGCCCAACAAAAGGCACCATCGAAGGAAATGTGTATGTACCAAACAAATACATCACTCTCGATCCAAACAATCAAGGTATGGCATGAGAGATTCACATAGAGATAGTAATCCTGAAAATGATAGGAAAATAGAAGCCGTCCTCACTGTAGCAGCAGAGACAAATGGAGTCAAGGTTAGGCCCGAGTTCCAACTTAATGCACAAGCACCTTCAGTTGTGTCCATACCCAATCTTCTGCAGTAAACAGTAACCTTCCTTCTTTTTATGATTTCAGAAGTTGCGTTCCAACCCCAAGGTTTTAACCCAAGTTATTTTCTAGCAAATGTCTCCAGGACAGGGATCGATGCATGGGTACTAAACACTAATTTAGAAGAAAATGTGCAATATCATATACATTTGTACTCATTATTGGATGGGGATTCTAATAGCCTTTTTTATTGTCAATATTATAAAAGATGAATTTCCTCTCTAGTCTTTAAGATTTTTGCTGAAGAACTGTTGAGAAGGTTCGGCATTTTCAAGATAAAGGAATACGACATACAATTTAAAAAGTTCATGTTGATCAATATATATATATATATATATAATGAAATTAGTATAAGAAAAAAATAACAATGTTTACTAATGTGTAGATATTTGTTTTACATGTTAATCAACTTTTCATGAACATTCAAGCTTATTGACGAACTAAACAACTTGGAATAGATGGTTGAACAACACATCAAAAGAATAAAAGAATGGTTGGGGTGATATTTACAGAACTTGTTATTTTATGTATTTACTAAATGTATTATAAATCTCACTCTGAATAAAAAGTTGTTAAGATATTGATAGTCAAGTTTAAATATTATAGCATAAAATACAACTAAATACCTTGAACTCAACTATTTCTCTCTTACTACTTAAAAATGGGATAATTACCATCTAATACCCAAATAGAGATGCCAATTATCACTTAATATCTAAATTTTTGTGATACCCTCAAATACCTTCAGACTTCAGTAATATAAATAAAAAAATCCAAAAATATCATTGGTTATGTTTTTCCAAGATGGACAAAACTAGTTTAATGAACGAAATTTTTGAAATTTTTGAAATTTTTGAAATTTTTGAAATTTTTGAAATTTTTGAAATTTTTGAAATTTTTGAAATTTTTGAAATTTTTGAAATTTTTGAAATTTTTGAAATTTTTGAAATTTTTGAAATTTTTGAAATTTTTGAAATTTTTGAAATTTTTGAAATTTTTGAAATTTTTGAAATTTTTGAAATTTGGTGTTTTTAGGATACGAGTTAAGCCTTAATTCACATTGCTAAACAAGAACAAAGGGTTAAAAATTTACAAACTGCGAATCAAGGGTTGTATTTGAAAAAAAAAATTACTTAAGCGTGGATCACGAATCAAGGGTAATCGTGAACTGCAAAACAATGATTAAAAGAACTGCGAATATAAATTATGGGTTAAATGTTTTTGCCTAAGTATTAATTGTAAGGGTAAATATGAATTACAAAGCAAGGGTTAATGGAAGTGTGAAATATGAATTAAGGATATACAAAATTGGCTAAGTTTGAATTGCGAAGATGAGTAAATCTAAATTATCTAATAGTGGTTAAAACAAATGTGAACTACGAAGGAAAGGATATCTAGCCTTACGAGAAAAATAAGCTTTATAAAAAAGTTCAAAAGTATCATTCGTAAATCTAGTTTTGTTTGATGTAAACAAACAAAACTAATAGCATTTTTAATACAAAAATTGATTTATGCTTTGTAACATACGCACTTTAAGAAATTTAAAGCACAAAAAACCAGGAGAGAGAATGTACTTTTGATCAACGTCTATTATAAAAATTATTATAGTAAGGGAATATTTTGGTAAAGCAGACTTGGTTAAGATACTATTTTTTGCGGAGATTGGATAATAATATTTTTAATGTCAATATGTTATGAACGATCTGAGATAAATTTTTGTTGAGGATTTTACAAGATGCAAGGAAATTAAAAAAAAGGAAATAAAAGGTTAAAATATAGTATACATTCAAAAATTATAAATGATGGTTTAGAAAAAAAAATATGGTTTATGTTATTTACGTGTTTGCATCCATCTTCTCTTAACAACTCGGTTATAATTTGAATTGATTCAAGGAATCTCTAATAGTTATTAGAATTTTTAAAAGATTAGAAGCCATGATTACAACAATAAGTTTACTCTAGCCGTTAGAATTGACTTGAGAATGACAAATTTATACAATCTAAAAACTTGGTTATCTTAGGATGATGAGGATATTTAAGTCCTTAGTCTATAATACTACTAAAGTTGTAAATTTTATCTCCTTGAATTTGATTAGGGATATCTCCTTTTAGAGGTAATTGATGGTTATGTTATTAGGGATTCACCATTTATATCTCGTAAAGGTTAATTTGGATTGAATTACAGAGTCATCAACGTATTCATAAGGCTTGCTTTGAGATTGGAAGCAACGATTAAAGATGTCCTAATCAACTTTTTTTGTTTTCAATAAGCTCATATGGGGGATAATGAATTTTAGTATTCTTAAAAGAAGTTGTTGGCTTGGTAGGAATTTGTTTGAGGTAATTATTTAATCTTCCAACTAGTTTGTTTCCGGTATCATTATGACTTATTTATAAAGGTTCGTCAAATGCAATATTTTTTTGCATTTGTTCTTCTAAAAAATGTTGGTAAACAAGCATTGATATTTATAGAGACATTGTATGAAAAGAAAGATGAATCAAAGTTTATATTATAGAAATTGTAAGTATCGTTATATAAATCTCCATAAGATTCACTCTATTGGTCATTTTGTACATGGACATAAAAATATAGCTTTCTACTTTTACCCTCCATTTAATATAAATTATACCACTACAACTAAAGCGAAGAAGAGTGAAGAAATAACTTTCTGATTTGCGATAAAAGAATGAGTTAAATGATTAAGCTATAATAATCTTGGATCTAGAGTACTTTTTTAGATTGAGTTTGAAAAGAGAGTAATGGATTTCTGATTTGAGGATTTATAGAAAAGCTGAATAATAACTGTTGGTTAAAGAAATGAGATGAGCAGTCCATAATTAATCATGGTTGTAAGAAGTGTGTATTAGTTTATTTACTTCAAGTCACATCAATTTAATAAATAGATGAGTGTGATTTGAATTTCGAATACAACAATCGTGACAGTTTCATGAATATATGTTTGATCTTATCTTGTATACTTATTATAAGGAGTTAGTCGTTCTAATAAGTAAGACTTCTTTAAAGGACTAAATGAGCCCTAATCATGACATATTTTCACTAAGGCGTATATCTTTATATACGAAGTAAGAGTAAGCTGACTTGATATTAGATAAGAGTACGACTATGGAGAGTAAAGTATTATATGGTAAGAATACCAAAACAAGCATATACAAAACGATAAGAAAGCATAAAGTTGATTTCAAGTTAATGATCTCTAAATAAAGAAGTCTAAGATACATGTAAAATGACGAGCTGGAACAAATTTTTCCATAAAGAACAGATAAGCCAGAAGATACAAAATAATTAAGAAGTTTCAAGTCCAATTTCATAATATTACTTAAATAATGTGGATGTTTTAAAAGGTGTATTTTTCATAAGTAAATATTTGTAACAAATTATTTCTTAGATGAATATCATATGTTCATATATACACGTGTCATCCATGTATGAAAAGTGTGATTGATTTCTTAATAATAAATATTTAATTTTTTTTCTTAAACTCTTGAGTTGTCAGTATTATAAAAATGTGTTATTTTCTTTGATGAGGTTGATCCTCATCACCAAAATTAGCCTCGGGTACTATAGTCAAAATTTTGTTTGCACACCATTCATGTAGGAGCTCCTCCTATGGACTTTGGGATGTGATGTGATGAAGAGAAGGGATTTTATATTTAGGAGCTTTGTTGGCTCAAGTTGAGTCATGAATTAAGTTGAAAAGACTATGAAACTTCAGTTTATCCTCATAAATAGGGCTAAATATAATTTTCAATCCCTAATCTGATCTCAATCACTACTACATCAATGTACCAAGCACCACACATCAGCAACAACAAAAGATTAATTACTTTATCCTTCTCGCGCTCGCAACAATCGCGTAGTTAAAAATACCACAATCTCAAAATCAAGGTGGCCAAAGGCATGTCCTGGTTGTTTTGGTTTGAGGATGTCCATTAGTTAAGGGTCCAGATGATTGAATGAACAAGTGCTTGATGCATAATATTTATATTGAGCTTACCGAGTATGGTAAAAGTCTATGATAAAATAAGAACTATTTGTATTATAGAAAGTTTTTCTTTATAACAAAGCTTCAGGATGAAAGAAATAACATATATTGCAAGTACGACAATACCATCGGTCAATAGACCAAAGATTTCATCGTTTTAAAGGAGGATATCTAGATTTTGATTGGAAATATTAATTTGCTTTAACTTATGAGAAACAATAGCAGTAATTATTAGATGAACATATTGAACAGGTCGGCGTCTTCTGGAGGAGAAGGATCGGGTACCCATAAGGTTATTCCTAAAAGAAAACACTAGCATGGTGATAATGGGTAAAAAAATAGAATTTCTTGATATCCCTCATCTAAACCGACACATTGTAAGAGCCATTTCTGGTGGGTATTATTTATGTTTATCCTCCGGGATTCATACTATCGTTGGGGGAGATTATGTTTCCAGGATCACTAACTCTTCTAGAAAAAGGCACACTGGAAGTATTGATGCATAGTTTCAAGGAAAAACGTCATCGCACTTTAACCTAGCTTTTACCGTCTAGGTTTTTATGACTGATAAGGAGAAGATTCGACATAATAAATACTTAGGGGTTAATTACGAATAAATAATACTCGGTAGGACTATTATCGTATCTATTATCCTTTAGAGGCAAATTTGTAAACAATGTGTTTAATCAGGGACCAAAGTAATAATAAAATCAGCCCACTAAAGATATTAATGGGTCCACTTTACTTTACTATAAAAGGTGACCCACTTTCTTGGTAGGTAGGACATTGAATATTATTCTATTCTTTTTGCACACTCTCTCTCTACACTTTCTCTCTCTAGTCACATCAAACACAAAATCCGAAATATTCCATCAATCATTTATTAACTTATCATTGGCGCCGTCTGTGGGAAGGCGAAGAAGTAATCCGAGCCGTTTCGGTGTCAGAAGGCGAAGAAGCCCCGGGTCGGGGGCGCTACGACCAGGGTCGGGACAAACGGTCTACCCTAATAATGACCCGAAGACAGCTCCTATAAGACATTGCCAGACTGAACGCTGAAAGGGAGCGGGCCCTAGACGAGAAAAGGGTCCGGGAAGGAAAAGGCAAAGAACCACTCTTGGAGGACCGGGAGGGGGCCAACCCACCGTTGGGCCTCGCATCGAAGCCCGACATGTCAGGTATTATCGAGAGCCTCATCCCGAGGAAGGGCGAAACGCCAGGTCTCAACGGTACCCAGAGGACCATCACGGCGTGTCAGCTGACTACACCTCGGATGACTCATCGGGCAGGGAGTACCGACGACGGGAAAGAGTCCAACGCACACATAAAACTCGTTCACGACGCCTCCGAGGACCCTGGACAGACTCCCCGAAGTACAAAAATGGTAGCACCGAAAAACAAACTCCGATGTCGTTTGAGAAGGAAGAAGTACCCGCAGCCAGTCGCGAAGAACGAGCAGCGCTGCCTCAAGTGCCATGGCAACCATCGAACAGCCAGAACCTAGGCTACCGAACCAGCAGCCAGTTTATCAGTCCGGGGGACGAGGGACTCTATGGGATTCAAACTGAAGGGCTCGGAGGTGGAGCTTTCAGGTTTGGAGTTGATTGGAGAGCCTCCCCACTGTCCGACGACATATTAGCGGGGCAACTCCCGAAACGATTTGATATTTCCAAGCTAGAAAAGTACGATGGGAAGAAGGACCCGGATAACCACCTGGAGGCATTCAAAAACTTTATGCTGAGTTTTGACAATGATGATAAACTCCTGTGTAGGGCATTTTCTATGACCTTCCGAGATCGGGCATCCAAGTGGTACAACCACCTACCACAGGGCTGCATCAAAAACTTCGGGATGTTCTGGACAATGTTTAGGCAGAATTTCGTCGGGAGCAAGTGCTTCCGAGCCAATGGGGACACAATTATGAATTGTAGGCAAAAGTTGGAGGAAAGCCTCGGGGAGTATACCCGACGATTTATTGATGCTAAAACCAACCTGGACCACTGTGAGGAGAATGTGGCCTTGACCGCGTATCGTTTAGGCTTGTTCCCGGGACCTATGAAGCAAGCAGTAACGAAGAAACAGGCCTTCACTTTCTCCGCTCTTCTGGCTCAAATAGAAAAGCAAATATTGATCGAAGAAACCGAAGCGTCCGAGTTGGCAGCACAGATTCAGTAAAGTGCCCAAGAAACGGTAGTAATAAAGCAGGGAACTCAATCAAACTACGCTCGGGCGGCCCAACCGGTCAGCACAATACACCCGACGCAGCCAATGTCCGCAAAATCCTCGGCTCCAACAAGCCAGAAACCGAAGCAAACGAGTCAGACGACTTCGCGACCCATGTCTAACAAATGGATCAGGCATGCTTACTTCGCAGATCTCACAGAGTGTGTATCATTGATCTACGAGAAAACTAAGAAAAGCGGAATGTACCGAAGGCCTTTCCCGATACCGACGCCTCGGGAGCAGAGGAACAACCGTTATTGTAGCTATCACGAAGACGTGGGGCATGACACTAAAGACTGTATCGCCCTGAAGAAAGAGATACAGATGCTCATAGAACATGGAAACCTCCTGGAATATGTTAAGAAAGCGCAGCAGAGTACAACTTCGAAGGAAGTCGTGATAATTCCAAAACCCGAAACCGCTATGACCATTTCAGAGGTAACCGAACCCTTCGATGTTTCCGTTGAATACCTGGATCCCGAAGCAAACCGGAACATCATCGGAATTATCGAGGAAGAGGCAGAGGAAAACGTCGGTAATGTACGAAGCCTTTGTGAGTTCTTTGAATCCCTAACTATTTTTGGGGGAGATTCTATGGCAGGAACCACGCATTCATCCAGGAAAAGACACATCGTAAACCTAACCACTCAGTTAGAGGCTCGACCTTACTCCCAGTCCAGAAGCGTCCCATCTCCGATCTTATACTTTAACGACGAAGACATGAGAGACATAGCCGGCCCCCATGAGGATGCCATTCTGATCAGGGCAGCCATTGCGGAGGAGGAAGTTCGACGCATCCTGGTAGATACCGGTAGTTCGGCCAACATAATCTTCGCATCTACTTTCGCCAAGTTTAGAACACCACCGGTCATCGCACGATCCAACCGTACCATAGTGGGATTTACGGGGTCAGCAGCCGACGTTATAGGAGAATTTGAGGGCACTGTCCAATTAGGTCGCGGCCCGTTTAAGAAAGAGGTTACCATTTTATTCGTGTTGGTAGACGCACTAGCTTCCCACAATGCAATTTTCGGCCGATCGTGAATATCGCGAATGCATGCGGTATCTTCCACAATCCACCAGTGTTTAAAATATGTGGTTGGGAACAACGTGGGTATAGTCCGAAGCAGCCAGAAAGCAGCACGGGAGTGTTACCGAGCATCATCGACACCTAAAAAGATCAAGAGATGATTCAAGCCCGAGAATAGCAATTAAAGGGGCTCGCCCCGGGATCGTTACCCGTTGATGACCCTAGGGAAGCCCCAAGCTATTTGACCACCGACGAAGAATGTGAGCAACACCTATTTGCCGAAGGGAAGGTTCTGCAGGTCGGGGCATGCTTATCGCCGACCTTCAGGGAACAGTTACTATCTCTATTACGGGAAAACCTAGATTTGTTCGCATGGTCCTCAAGAGATGTAACCGGGATCCCCGAAACTTGTGTCATTCACAAATTAACTATCAACAAAAACGTCAGACCGATCTTCCAAAAGCGTCGGGCTTTCTCCCCGGAAAAGGCAGACATAATCTTACGCGAAGTTGAGAGAATGATCAGCGTCGGGCACATAAAGGAAGCAAGTTACCCGCTGTGGACTTCTAATTCTGTTCTGGTTAAGAAGAAAAACGGAAAATGGAGAATGTGCGTGGACTTCAACGACCTCAATAGGGCATGCCCAAAGGACCCTTTCCCGATGCCGAGGATCGATCAGTTGGTAGACTCGACCTCGGGAAATAGGCTGCTGTCTTTCATGGACGCCTACGCCGGTTATAATCAGATTAAGCTCCATCCAGCAGATCAAGAACACACCACGTTTATAACGGGCCGAGGTCTGTATTGTTACAAGGTCATGCCATTCGGACTGAAAAATGCAGGGGCAACATATCAGAGGCTAGTGAATAAAATTTTTGAGGGCCAGATTGGCAGGAACATGGAAATATACATCGACGACACGTTGGTCAAAAGCGGGACGGATGAGGACCACCTTTCCGATCTACGAGAAACCTTCGACAACCTTAGAGGCGTAAACCTCAAGCTCAACCTAGAAAAATGCTCCTTCGGAGTCAGGTCGGGCAAGTTCCTACGTTTCTTCGTTAGCGAGAAAGGAATTGAGGCCGATCCCATCCAACTCAGGGCAATTACCGACATGACCTCCGCGAAGAGTGTTAAGGAAGTCCAGATCCTGACCGGGCGCTTGGCGGCTCTAAATCGTTTTATCTCTTGCTCATCTGAAAAGTGCGCCCCCTTTTTTCAGGTCTTAAGACAAGCCAAGAACTTCGTATGGACCCCCGAGTGCGACGAAGCATTCTTAGGGATTAAGCGATATCTGTCGTCCCCGAACCTTTTGACGAAGACTCTGGCAGGCGAGGCGAGACCCTTTTTATTTATATTGCGGTTACAGATTTTGCAGTTAGTGCGGCTTTAATCAGCGAGTCGGGACTAGCCCCAGCAGCGGTCTACTTTGTAAGCAAGAGCTTACTGGATGCGGAAACACGATATTTGCGCCTGGAGAAAATGGCTTTAGCTCTAGTGACCGCGACACGAAAAATGCGCCCGTATTTTCAGGCTCACCCTATCATGGTCCAAACATCTTTTCCACTCAAGTACGTCCTCCAGCGACCGGACATGTCCGGAAGAATGTCTAAATGGTCGGTCGAACTGGGAGATTTTGATATCGGTTTTGAGCCGCGGACGGCTATTAAAGGCCAAGTTCTGGCTGATTTTTTGGTAGAGTTCCACTCCGAGCGGCCAGATCAAGATACGCCGTCCGAAGTGACCGGGCCGAATGAATGGACTGTCCATACAGACGGAGGCGCAAATGTCAATGGTTGCGGAGCGGGCGTACAGATAGTCACTCCAACGGGCATCGGCATGCACCAGGCTATCCGCTTCGGTTTTCTAACCTCGAACAGCGAAGCCGAATATGAAGCTGCCCTGGCTGGACTCAGGCTAGCACAAGTATGTGGAGCAAAACAAGTACGCCTAATTATCGACTCCCAGCTTCTAATAAATCAAGCCTCGGGAGTTGCGGAAGCAAAAAAAGAGCATCTGGTCCAGTACTTAGCAGCACTGAGAATACTGGCTGCTTCATTTATCAAAATCACCTACGAACACGTCCCGAGAAGTGAGAACGTGATGGCAGACTCCTTAGCAACGGTTCCTGCTCCAACAATCATCCCTGGGTAACCAAGCAAGAAAATCCCTCCATTATCAAAAGGCAGGAACTAGATAACCGACCTGAGATCGCCTGTCAGGTCTCCTCGGTAACAATCTTGGACTGGCGGCGGGAGATCATCTCTTTCTTAGCCGAAGGCAAATTGCCTAGCGATGGCGTCTCGGCTCGAAAGGTTCGCAATAAGGTTCGGGGGTTACACCCTATTAGGCGACGTACTGTACAAGAAAGCATTCAGTCGCCCTCTGCTCAGATTCCTGGAGGTCCACGAGTCACAAATAATTGTATCTGAACTCCATGACGGTGAGGGTGCGGCACATTGCGGATACAAGGCTTTAATTAGAAGAATTTTTCTTGCAGGGTTTTAGTGGCATACGATAACAGCAGATGCACGACTAATCGTGAAAACTTGTGACACATGTCAAAGATTCGCAAACGCGATAAACGTTCCCGCAGCTCCTCTAGAGTCCATATCAGAAGCACTACCTTTTGACCGATGGGGAATCGACCTCGTCGGACCACTTCCGATGGCATCGGGAGGGATACAGACGATCATCGTGGCAGTAGACTATTTTTCCAAGTGGGTCGAAGCAGAACCGTTGTCAGCTACCAAGACCAAAGACATTATCAAGTATATCTGGTCCAACATATGTTGTCGGTTCGGGGTACCCCAGAGGCTAACCATAGATAACGGACCACAGTTTGACAGCGGAGAAATGAAAGCCTTTTGCGATACTCACAGAATCAGACAATGTTTCTCCGCCCCATTCCATCCCCATGCGAATGGTCAGGTCGAAGTCACCAACCGAACCATCCTAGACAGACTCAGGAAGAACCTCGAAGGAAAAGCTGGTAAATGGCCCGACTACCTATAAGAAGTGTTATGGGCCTACCGAACCACCCCCGGACGGCCACCCAGGAATCACCTTATGCTTTGGTGTATGGTATGGACGCGGTTACTCCGACAGAGTCCATTTTTCCATCTTTCAGAATCAGTACCTACGATGAAAACACAAATGAGGGCAGTAGACGCCTCACCCTCGACCTTGTAGAAGAGAAGCGCAGTCGCGCTCTGTTAAACTCTTTACACTATCAGACCTTGATGAGAAGCCATACGCATCTAAAGTCCGCCGTCGGGAGTTTAAAGTCGGTGACAAGGTTTTGAGACGCGTTTTTCTGCATACTAAAGACAAAAGCCTCGGGAAGCTCACCCCGAACTGGGAAGGACCATACGAAATCATGGAAAAAATCAAGAGCGGGACATACCGCCTGCAAAACAAGCTCGGGAATCCTTTGAGGCTGCCGTGGAATATTGAACATCTAAAATTGTACTTAGAATAGTTATAAAGTATTTGTAATTTGTTCGACATGGTCTGTAAAAACTTATTGGTCGGGGATGCACTCTTTCCTACCTCGGTGGCGCGAGAAGGTTTTAACGAGGCATCATAAACACCCGACCCCCCTGATTGAGTTAACCAAAATTTTCTTTTGCCTTCCAAACTTTGAAGTGTTACAAACTCGATCAGCTGACGAGCTGGTCAGCGTCTGTTCCTACTGATCTTGATGGATCTACATGTTTAATTTTCCCGACCCTCTGGGAAATGTTTCAATGCTACATTGATCTACGAAACCTTCATAGGTTTTTCAGTGTTTATACTGATCTACATGTTTAATTTTCCGACCCTATGGGAAATGTTTCAATGCTACATTGATCTACGGAACCTTCATTGGTTTTTCAGTGTTTATACTGATCTACGTGTTTAATTTTCCCGACCTTATGGGGAATGTTTCAATGTTACATTGATCTACATAACCTTTATAGGTTTTTCGGTATTTATACTCATCTACATGTTTAATCTCCCCGACCCTATGGGAAAGGTTTCAATTCTACGTTGATCTACAGAACCTCCATAGGTTTTTCAGTGTCTACACTGATATACATTTTTAAATTTCCCGATCCTATGGGAAACGTTTCAACTTCACATTTGATATCCAGAACCTTCACCGATTTTCCAGTATTTATACTACCCTAAATTGCCCGACCTTAATGGGACTTTCGAAGTAATTTGCTTTAAATCACCGAACTTGCGTTGGTCTCTGATAATAAAAGAAACAAACAGTACGAATACGATAAGCGGTAAAAAAGACGTTCGGATTAGAGGAAATAGACAGGGGACTCCACAGCCCCCAAAAACGTTCACAAGTTTTACAAAATATCATTAAAACAACAACAACAACAACAAAAAAAGTTGAAATCACGCTTCCCCTCCCCCCGACTCGGGATCCTCTGAATCCTCATCTTCAACGCAAACTCATGTAGGCCGATTGCCTTCGGGCACGTCCAACCACATCGACCCCAGAGGGAGGTCGGGAAAGCGGTTGTGAAAAGCCAGCACATACGACGCTTTAGCATCATTTGTCTCATTCTCCGCCCACTTCTTGCATTTCCCAGCAAAAGGTGTGTTGGCCGCCTTCAACTTAGTGATCTCTCGCTCTAGGGCGGCAGCACGGTCCTCCCCGGCCTTTTTGGTCTGTTCCAAAGTCGCCTCGGCCTCCTCCAGTTCCTTTTGTGCTAGAGCCTGAGCCGCTTTAGCACTCTGCGCTTCCTCTTGCAGACCGACGACTTTAGCCTCCATCTCTGACAACTGTCGGTTCAACTCCACGGCCCGACGTTCCTTCAGAGCCAAGGGGACCAGCATGTTGTATAAGGACAGAGCCATCCCATCGGTAATTTGCAATGGAAATGAGTGCGGACTACCAGGGACCGACAGCACTAGAAGTTTGGTTCCACTTGAGGAGGCCGCAGCATGTGGAGGGGCTTTGGGGGGGCTCACATCATCTGGAATCACCACTACGGGATCCACCGTCGAATTACCCTTAACCCCACCATACTGATCAAACAGCTCTGGTACGGTGGCACTATCCGCCCCGGCAACGGTCCCGCTATCCTTGGCACGCCTTGGCTTCTTCAACTTAGCCCCATCCGCGTCGGCTCGACCTTTTCTCTTCGGCATCGGAGCCTGGGCCTGATTGGCTGCACCGCCTTCAGCAACATTTCCCTCTTCCCGAGATATTGCCTCCTCAGCCCCAGCATTATCCATCCCGGCCTCGTCATCCGACTTCGGGCGCTTGCTAGGCGCCTTGTTGCGTTTCGGGAGATACAACTGGGACCCGGGTGCGTATATTTTCGCGATCAGATCCTCCATGCTCGGGGGCTCCCACAATTTCTCAATGGTGAGCACCTCTGACGAGCAACGCCAGAGGTTACTCATGATCAAATCGGTGTCTTTGAAGGTCCGGTGCATCGCCCGACCCCAATGCTTCCTAGCATAGTCCTTCAGCACCTGGAAAGTGACTTCACCGGCTTTCGAGAAGTCCTTCTTCAGCCCTTGCAGGAACTCCTTCGACACTGCACAAAGGATCGGTATTTTTAAAAAAAAAGGAGTACCGTCGGGAACCCAGGACCGGAGTAGTTGCCTCTAGTTCTCCTTGCTATAAGGAAGACCGTTTTCCCAGCAGCCGCTCAGGAATACGAAGCGATGCTTCCAGCCTTTATCTCCCTCCAGAAAGTCGTTAACTATCTTCCATTTGTTTCCCAGGGAAGAATAGAAGAATGGGGACTTAGGGGCCTTGGACAGACCAGACATGGCGACGTATTCCTCCATAGGCATAACCCGACCCGAAAGACGCGAAGCCATTATACAAGACATCAAGGTATACCAGGCGTTAGGCATCAGCTGAGACAGGCAGATCTGGAGGGTGCGGAAATATAATGCGATTTCGGGATCTAAGGGAAACCGAAGACCCCAGTTGAATAGCTCGGTAAACACCACGATTTCCCGTGATCGGACATGAACAGGAGTCTCCCCGTGGACCGGAAACCAAACCGTGACATTCTTAGGAATCCCCCAGCGAATCAGCAGCTCTTTGTGCTCGGCCGCTGGAAAGTAGAAGTACTTTCCTTCGAAAAGAGAGACGACATCCTTCGAAGGAAGCCAACGGAAGTAGGTGGTGGTGATTGCAGCCTCTACCTCCTCGGGAAGAGGATCCTCAGGAGGATTAGCAGCGTTCCCAACAGCGGCAATGCTAACCTCTGCGGTAGGCATGGGCATTCGGTTCTTCGGTTTGGTTCGGTTCGGTTCTTTCGGTTCTCGGTTCTTTCGGTTCTTCAAAACTAGTACCCATTTAGGAACCGAATAAATTTCGGTTCGGTTCGGTTCTTCGTAGTTCGGTTCGGTATGGGTACTTAACTCGGTTCCAATCGGGTAGTTTTGGATACTTTAAATGTTTTGCAATATCAACTTATATAAAACTTTTTTACACTTTAAAACAATAAAAATATGTAAAATTGTAAGAAAAAAAAAACTAAATATAAAAAATATTCAAAATTAATATATTAAAGAATAATATAAGTAATATAAAAAAAAAATGGAGAGACGATATCAAGTTTATTAAATTATATAAAGGTTGGTATTTTGTTATTTTGTTTATACGCATAATAGTTTGTAAATATGTCGCGACTTTGAATAAAGTATGTTGTCATTTATTCAAGAGAACATAATTAGAGATCAATGATAAAAGATAAATTTAGGAGAATCTAACTTTGAAAAAGAAAATATATTTTTAAAACAATTCAAAATTAAGGGTTAATACATAGGTTCGGTTCCTAATGGGTACCCACGGTTCTTCGGTTCGGTACGGTTCAGTTCCGAGAACCGTGGGTAATTGAAAACTGGAACCATTCAGGTATTATGAAAAAACCAAATCTACTTCGGTTTGGTTCGGTTCTTTCGGTTCCGGTTAAAATGCCCATGCCTACTCTGCGGGAAGAATATCCACCTCAGACTCATCCATATTCGAGGTTGGGACCTGAGCAGAACTATGGGCAGCGGCAGGGTCTGGGTCTGAAGGCCGAACCCGAGAACTTGTGGGACCAGCACTGCTCCCAGTATGCGCCAGGTTAGCCTCGTCATGTTCCCGACGAGCCCGCTCGGGGTTTAACTCCTCGGGCGTCAACAGCCGCTGGTTAAGACCTAAACAAGTAACTGCAGTATTAGTACCAGTTCGGTACCCTCGTATAGAGGGAGTGAGCTTAACCATTTCGATATAATTACCTCCTAAGGGAGAGGTCGGAGGGTGATTTTCTCTCATAGCTAAGAATTTTGTCTTGAGTACGGGTCGGGAGGGTAATGGAGGTGAAATGGCGTATGAATTGACTGACGACGGGGTCGGATTATCCGACCTGACTACCGGAGAACGAGTAGAACTACTGCTAGAGGGGATATTAACGGTTTCTGGAGATAGACCGAACCTAGGGGACAGATCGCCGGGTGGTTCGGGAGAAAAGAAGGACTCAGCAGGGATCGGGGTAGCTAGAACGGGATCGTGGGGCTGAGGAACGGGTGTGAACGGTTTGGAATTAGAACCCCAAAGCAATCCGGCACGTCGGTACTCTTCAGCTCGGTCACCAATACTCGCCCACTCCTTGAAACCGAACACGGGTTTCTTCTTTTTCTTAGTCGATGGTTGCTTCGGGTATCTGGGTTTCATAAAACGATCATTCCCTCTCTAGAAACGTTTGGACAACACTTTCTCTCTCTAGAACGCCTCTGAGAGAGATCAGAGTTTATGAAGTATTTATAGGCAAACATTACATGACCGGGGAATACCAATCGACAAAAAACAGCGGGAAGACGAAGAGTCTCTCTGAGAAACCGCGCTGGCAAGCACGCGTCGCATTAACGGTCGACACATGTCAACCATTTTCTGACAAAGGCTCACCTAGGCTAGCTTCTTCAAAATCGCTCTGCAAGATGGGCCGTCTCAGTCAGACTAGCGACGATAGACGACCCACCACACTAAGCCCAGAACAAAAAACCACTGAGATGGCGCGGGACCCGATCCGCGCAGAACCATGATCCCCATTAGGGAACAAGATGATTGGAAGAGGAACATCCGAACGTGTTCCTCGGGAAGAGGTCCCTAGGGAAGGCTGCGGAATGACGAAGGTCTCCACAAATTCAACCAGGACGGTAAGTATCTCAAAGTGCCCGACGCCCAGTAGAAAGGGAATCCGCCCGAAGAAGACCGACCGACGACTAGGGGAACGGATGACAGCAGTGATCATGTTTGGGCTTTTCTATAAGTCTTTTCTCCCAATGTTCCCGAAGACTGGGGGCTACTAATAAGGAGAAGATTCGCCAGAATAAGTACGTAGGGGTTAATTACGAATAAATAATACTCGGTAGGACTATTATCGTATCTATTGTCCTTTAGAGGCAAATTTGTAAACAATGTGTTTAATCAGGGACCAAAGTAATAATAAAATCAGCCCACTAAGGATATTAATGGATCCACCTTACTTTACTATAAAAGGTGACCCACTTTCTTGGTAGGTAGGACATTGAATATTATTCTATTTTTTTTGCACACTCTCTCTCTACACTTTCTCTCTCTAGTCACATCAGACACAAAATCCGAAATATTCCATCAATCATTTATTAACTTATCAATGACGACGATCTCTGAGGCATTGTTGGCCTTCATAAGGATATCATTTTAATAACCACTCCCATTGGGTGGGGGGAGATCTGAAGGGTGTTAATTAACTCCAGAATTTTGGCAAACATATGTTTTAAGAGTACCTATGATGGGACGAAGAATTATTTAATGATTCGACATTCAAACATGACGGTTGATGGTTTCTTTAGGGAGATGGCCACTATTAGTGGAGAATTTAAAATAGAGGTTGTGCTAAGAAGAGGTGAGTATAAGAAGTTAGTACAAGTGATTTTCATTATGGTAGATAACCCATCTTGTAAAATAAAATCTTCAACAGGTTATGGCTCGATCGAATACACATCTTTTATTTGACAATTCATTAATTCCTTTGGTGTGTTGTGGGGTACAAGGTGGTTTTTATTCATAAAAATTAATAAGTGATCAGGAGCTGTTATGCAGCGTCCTTGGCTATGAATAAATATATATAACAGTTTTGGGGCTTCGCGAAAGGGTTGAGGTTGTTGACAATCCTAAAGAGGCCCTAACTTTTGTTATTCTAGGGGAGAAAGCTCAAGATTAACTTTTTGAAGAAGGTAAATGTTCAAGTATTGATATCTTGTTATGAGAAGAATTGAGAAGGGAGTTGGTTTTTTTTTTGTCAAAGAATTTGGATTTGTTTGCATGGTCTACAAAGATGTAACCGGGATCCCTTTTGACATCGTCTGCCATAAATTATAAGTTAACATGAATGCAAGGCCTATATCATATAAAATATGGTCTTTTTAGTTGAGAAGTTTATATTTCTAGTTACTGATATTGACATATTATTAAGTGTATGCTATATTAGGGAATTACAATAGACTATGTGCACATTTAACCTGATTTTAGCAAAAAAAAAAGAATACAACTTGGAAGATGTATGTTACTTTCATGAATTTGAATAGAGCATGCTTTAAAGATCATTTATATGTCCCGAGGATGGATACCAATTGGTGGACTGAACGACATGGGATAACCTCTTGTCCTTTAGAGATACAGACTCCGAATACAACCAAATTCGAATGCGTCTATCAGACACAAAAAACATATCATTTGCTATTGATTGAAGTTGACATTGTTATAAGCCCATGCCTTAGCCGCCTAAGGACTTTGGTCTTTTGAAACAAGAAAAACTATGTTATAAGACAACAAGCTACCCTTGTATTCCATGGGCCATCAAACTTGGCAAACAAAAAATTAAAGTGAAGGAAAAAATATCAACTCTAGTAGTCGAAGTAAATTCATTTGAGTGATTTTTCCCTCAATGCCTACGAGATGAACGTCAAAATTATGAGAGCCGGCAACGGCATCAACCAAAGTTTTGAGAGTTTACTCTTCCTTTATGATCTCTAACTTATTTTCCTTATTGTTTCATCTTCCATCTCATCCTCACTATCTATAATAATTACTATAGTTAGACTCTGATCCATTGGGATCATCTGCCATAAAGATCATAAGAGAAGCTCAAGGAACTTCTAGTGAAGGTTGATGATTATTGAAGACTTCAATATGTCATATTCCTTGTTGGCAGCCGCTAATAACATATTCTTCTGAGCAGCAAACGCATTGCTCTTAAACCGACCAATTTTGGTTAGAGCCTCATCTCAAGAGGTGGTGGCTTCAGATAACTGTGACTTCAAAGAGTCATTGTTTATTCCAGTCTCGATAGTCTTTGATCATGAGCCTTCACTTCAACATCTCTCTCTTAGAAGTTTAAGTTTTCTTTCGTAAGTTTCTCAAATTCTTCGATTAAGCTTTTAACCTTGTCCTTAAGAACTTCTCAATGGTCATCCTAATAATTTTTTATAAGAGATAAGTGGATTGTCGGAGCTTAATTTTTTCTCAACTACATCTAAATCATGACTTATCTTGATAGTATTCTTCATAAAAATTCAGAAGTTGGGAAGGTCTAAGGGGTTCTCATCTACAAAGTTTTGGATGATCAAACTGAAATCTTCATCAAATGATAAAGAAACATATTATTGTAACTAAAAATAAAAAAACAAAGGATAAATCTTAAAAGATAGAAAAAATAAATAAGTTACCTCCATGTGAAGTGCAAGACCTCATTCAAAGGTTTGCATGAGATATTACTCTTTAGAAACAGTGTTATTAGTTATATTCGCGTAACAAGCCACATTTTAACTGAACCTTCGGTCATTGTAACATTTAGATCTTTGGTTGCACCAGTTGAGTCCTTCATGTCCGGAGTATGATCTTCCAAAATTTTAATAAAAAAAAGAGTCAATGGTTTTCTTTTTCTTATTATAAGGTTTGAAGGACCCCGTCCTGACCACTTGTTTAGAGCTCATCTTCAAGAAGGTAGAATTATTCGGAAAAAAAATACACCACAACCATAATTTCTTCATTCATAACGTCCACTTTGGTGGAAATATTGTAGTATTGCCTCTTTGTGGTCCAAACTTATTGAAATAGCCCGAATTTAACATGTCCCTGCTATTATTATCTCAGCTTTCATCCAAAATGAAAAATCTCATATTATCAATACTAATAAGATAGTTTTAAAAACAAATTTATATTTCACAAAACTTATTAATTAATAATGGAAACAATTCTGGTAAGTAGTTTTAGCTTTGAAGATTTGTATTCTGGTTTGGTTTAATGGAAAATAAGATTAATGAGCGGCTCCTCTATTTTTACCACCAAGTTGGTTTACGGTGGTGGTGATGGCATATTACATTTTTATATAAAAAAGAAGGCATTCATGAAGAAAATATTTTATCCTAGAGAGACGAAGATACTTGAAATTTGTTAAGAGAAAAGCTATTTATTTTTATTATTCTTAGAGATAAAAAAACCAGTAAACAATCTTAGCCTCTTTATTCATCATATGACAAATACCGCAAACTATATGGTACAATATACATGATGGTAGATGATAATCTTCCAACTTCTGTAACGGATGCTACTGCATTCAAGTTTGCCTTAGTGCGTGTTGCAGCTGAATAACTTGTTGACGTTGTTCCAGTGGTAACGAATCCAACTGAGCTGGTGTTAGGTTCAATACTTGTCGCAGTAATGCTGATTCTACGTCAGATGCAGGTGCAGAAAACTGATTATGAATCTGAATAACTTGTTGACGTTGTTCCAGTGGTAACGAATCCAACTGATCTGGTGTTAGGTTCAATACTTGTGCTGATTCTACGTCAGATGCAGGTGCAGAAAACTGATTATGAATCTGAATAACTTGTTGACGTTCTTCCAGTGGTAACGAATCCAACTGATCTGGTGTTAGGTTCAATACTTGTCGCAGTAATGCTGATTCTACGTCAGATGCAGGTGCAGAAAACTGATTCTGAATCTGAATAACTTGTTGACGTTCTTCCAGTGGTAACGAATCCAACTGATCTGGTGTTAGGTTCAATACTTGTCGCAGTAATGCTGATTCTACGTCAGATGCAGGTGCAGAAAACTGATTATGAATCTGAATAACTTGTTGACGTTGTTCCAGTGGTAACGAATCCAACTGATCTGGCGTTAGGTTCAATACTTGTTGCAGTAATGCTGATTCTACGTCAGATGCAGGTGCAGAAAACTGATTATGAATCGGAATAGTTTGAGGCATCATGGATCCTTGAGTTCCTTGGACCGCGGGCACCATTCCTGGTTGTGGAATCTGCGGTACTAGAGGCTGCGCAGGAAGACTTTGAATTTGTTGGGACTGCAACGTATTTTGCAATAAAGATGGTGTCGGTTGATCAGCTGCCTGCCTAATATTGGGCATCTGCAACACTTCTTGGGGCACCATCCCTAGGATTATCTGCGCCTGGAATAAAGCCTTAACCAAGTGCGGCCTTGCGAGTAACAGCTGGCGGGCTTGTTCTTTATTTTGCGTTGCCATTGCCTTCAGTGCAGCCATGGTGTCATAAAGCTGAGCACGAGACATTTTGGCAAGATGAAGGGTTAAGGGATCATTGGCTGGATCGTTCTGAGTTGACTGCGAGCCAGATTGGGCACCACCAAGAGCACCCGACATAACAATTGCCGCTGTTATAGCAATATGAAGACCAATTGGCTGGCTATTAACGCCTTCATCCTGTTCTTGATTCTTGTCAGTGCCTTCCTCATTTTCGGCAAAATAAACAAATAACTTTCTGCCATTGATGTCATAGCCCCGAAGATTTCGCTGAGCACTTCGTGCTGTTTCCTCGTCCCTATACTCGCAGAATCCATAACCTTTGGGTTTCCCTGTTTCCGTGTCAACAACTAATCTGAAAGACACTACAGGCCCAATCTCACTGCAAATTTCTTTCAGCTGTTCTTCAGTGGCGTCATAAGGTATATTTCCAACGAAAACGCAGCAGGGCTGAGACGAGGCGGCCATCTTCTTCCTCCTCTAAATTCGTCTTCTTTGGATTCTGTAACTGTTCTTTTCAACAAATATATACAGTCCTCTGTCTATACAGAGAGATATATAGACAGAGATTGGAAAACAACGACCTTTTCCTTAGGATTTCAAGAAGAAGCTCTCTCTCACAAATATTTAAGAGGCGGTTACAGACTGAGAGATTTTCTGTTAAAAGATCTAAATAAGACGAAATATTAGAAATCTTGCAATTCAAACCTATTGTTTTAAACAAAGTACAAAATTAAGTAGAAATAAGATAAGGCTCAAAGCCTCAAATGACTCAAAAAAATATTTGATTGTACCACAAAGAATCTTCTTTGTAAAAATTAAAATTTCATTGTATCTTTTTTATTTATTTACTATGTTATTAAACTTTTAAATATATTATTATTATTATTATTATTATTATTATTATTATTATTATTATTATTTATATCTAAAAAATTTCAGTCTAAATTAAACTTCTAGATTTGTGTGAGAAGTGTAGTATCTTACTAGCCTTGCATGAAGATCTTTGTTGACTTGTTGTTTATGAGACTCATCAATAATATGTTGATTTGTCTAAATAACAAGTCAGATATACTCACTTTCCATTCTATTATGTATTATATTCGGTACCTTAATTTTTGTAGTAGAAAGTCCTATAAAATCATATTATTTTGTTTTCATGACTATTCAGTTAGAAAATACGAATTATAATTTGCGAAAACATTTGGAAAAATTAAAAATATTGTAAGATTTTTCACTTTGACGAATGGTAAATAATAATAAAAAATTGAGGTCGTTGGTAAGTTTTTCAAATGATATGTGAGATCTACAGTTAAAAAAATTAAGTTATTTAATTTCAATGTCATTATTTTGTTAGAAAATTGATCCGGCCATTTAAGAAAAAACAAAAAAGAACTGCAAATAATAAGATCGATGAAGAAATATAAACGTGACTCCCCTTCTAAACATAATACGTAGAATCTTTCATGTATTTCATATGTTGGTATATTAAGATTTTTTTGTACATGGAGGTCAAAGTCACTAAGAATAATCCATACAAATCTCAATAACTTTGGTTCTAATCAAAGTGTGTATTAGAAGGAGATTATCATAATGTATGCTCATTTAAAAAAAGAATAAGTTTAGTGCATACTTAGTTGATAATAATTTGTTGATTGCTTTACATTGGAATAAAATCTTAAAAACATATATAAATGTAAATATATGAATATGAGACTAATTGTTATTCAAATGAGAAATAGGTTCTTTGTAAATTTGGTGTTTGTGTGAAAGACCTATGTGAACTAATATGGTTTTTATTCATCTAAACAATTAATATTAAAAATAATAGTATTTATCTGTGTGTAGATATGTCTTTTTACATGTTAAACAACTCTTGATGAATAATTGAACTTATTCACAAAGTATGAGGAGGAACCGATATATGAAGATTCAGTAAAAACAAATCAAAATGTATTATGCACGAAAAGTGACCATATATGCAAAACGTAACAAAGAAAAATGATTGTTTTGGTACAAAAAAAATATGAGTGGCATTTTTTATACACATGACAAATTCCAGTGACTAACCAGAGTTTTTAGCCAGGAAAAATGACATAAAGATGAATATTCACGACTTAAAATATGTGGTTGAACAACACATCAGAAGAATAAAAAAAAATGATCGCGGTGATAATTAAAAACTTTGTTATTTGAGATATTTATTAATACTACCATAAATTACACTCCTAATACAAAGTTGATGAGAGACTGATAACCATGGTTGAATACTAAATACTTAGGTTATTGAAGTCACTTACAAAATATTATCATGTATTACCTTGCTCTATATTGAGCTTGTGCTTTCCTTTCATTTCAGAGGTAGCAGATTCGTTGTGGGAAGTGTTTTCAGAAGGAGGAACCAAAGATTTCGTGTGTTGGACTCTTCATGAAAGGCAGTAGGAGGAGGGATTTGAGTGGTAGGGGCTGTGGTATGAGGAATTACTATGGGAATTATATTAGAGGTCCTTTGTGGGGTAATTCTAGTACGGGCCCAACCGATACGGTTTTCTTGGCATGAGCTGGGTTATTAACCGATAAAGATGGAGGTACCTTGGGCGAGTAAAAAAAGACCACTAGCTCATGTAATAGGGCTAATTACCCTTTTAATCACTAAACCTAAAGGCTAGGTACGGTAAGTAATAAACATGTGTGAATGAAACAGTGGGCACAACAAAAGAGAAGGCATGTTACTGGCAGATCAAAACTATTGAGTTTCATCACGTTATCAAGTTCGGTTTCTTAGGATCTCAATAATTAATAAATAGGATAGGAGTTCCCATACATTCTCAGCTTTTTATTTCAATATCCATTTTGGCTCGCTAGCTACCCTCTAGTTGAATTAACAAATCAGATTTTGCCAATGCTTTCTACATTCCGTCCAGCCTTTACTTGAGCCGTCAAAATTTTATTATTCCAATTTATTGGTTCAAGACATGACAACACACTTTTGGCATACACGTTGTTGCATGGGCATGCCCAATCTAAGTGGAAATACATATGATATTTTTATCCCGACAAATTGGCTTAGAATAGAGGGCAACTGATAAGGGAATTATTTGATGCATTTCACACCGAATTTAGTTGTATTTATTTATCATAAAGAATAAGTTTAATAGATATTATTTGTATTTATGAACTGTATGAGCTCTAAAATCCAATATGATCACTATAAATATAAGTTGTCACGCCATTTGGGGTGGATGAATAATCATTATTATATTCAAAAGGCATTTACTATTCTCTCTCTCATTATTTTATCTCTACTTTATTATAACTTTTTTTAGGTGAACGAGACCTAACTGAACCAAACCGATCTCATCAAAAACCATATACAAATTAGTTTGCATTTATTATCTTATTGTATAAATTATTCATAGCCAACGAAAACTAAGCTTGGCCAGTCCAAATTAAGTTTTTTTGGCTTACGGGTCCGTCTATATTAAATCATCTCTTGGGTGAGTCTAGTTTATCACATGTTCTTAATATCTTATTATCCTAGGTGTTATGGACATAATTTTCCCTTATATAACTATTATGTGGTGGGGATATGCTTGTGAGTTTGAGTCATGGATCGTCACTCATGTTTCTCTCTATATAATGATTAGTATCTCCTCTTTTAAGGATATATTTGATGAGGGCGGAATTCGCCGATTTATAGAGATAGGGGTAACAATGTGATAGATAAATAGTTAATATGATTAAATGAGCAGTCAAGGTTCTTCAGGGACTAATATGTAAAAATAAAATAGTTAGGGGAGGCCCATCGACATGTGATGATGGCCCATTGAGAGCTTAAACGGGTCCTCCATATTTTACTATAAAAGGAGGACCCATTTGCCTAAAATGGTATGGAATATTTTCTTTACACGAAGACTACTTTATCTCTCTATATTTTCTCTCTCTAGTCATATCAGGTCCTAGATCCGAAATATATCCTTTTGACAACTATTCACTCATCATTGGCGCCGTCTGTGGGAACAGTGATACCGAAAAGGAATCTTCTGTCCTTTGAAAATCACATTGTACGGGATGAATAGCGAAGCGGCGACAGAGAGGGACGGTAGGGAGGTTGTCCGAGCCGCTGCTGGGTCGGAAGACGCGGGAGCTCCTGGTCGGGAGTGGAACGGCGGTCGGGATAAGCGGTCGACCCTGATTATGACCAGAAAGCAGCTGCTCGAAGATATTGCCCGGTTAGAAGAGGAGCGAGAGCGGGCACTGGACGAAAAAAGGGTTCGTGAAGGGAAGGGCAAAGAGCCCGCCCTGGACGATCGGGGAACGGCTGGTCGCGGCCAAGCGTCGCGGATGGAGGTCCGACCTGTCAGGTATTACCGAGATTCACCTCCCGAAGATGAAGAGGCCGTCAAGACTCGTCGGAACCCAGACACCCATCGGATCATGACGTCGGACTATCCCTCAGACGATTCGTCCGGCGAGGATTACCGGCGCCGGGAGAGAGCTCAACGGACGCGAAAGATTCGGTCCCAGCGCATTCGAGGGTCCAGGGCAGACCCTTCGCGGTACAAAAAGGGCGGCACCGATAAGCCGACCCCTGTGTCCTTTGAAAAGGAAGGAACGCACGTCGCCAGCCGCGGAGAGCGAGAAATGTTACCACCAATTCCGTGGCAACCGACGAACAGCCAAAACCTTGGATACCGAACGAGCAGCCAGTTCGTCGGCCCAAGACCCGAGGGGCTCTATGAAATCAGGACCGAGGGTCTTGGGGGAGGAGCTTTTGAGCTCGGAGTCAACTGGAGAGCCTCCCCGTTATCTGATGAGATATTAGCGGGACCGCTCCCGAGGCGTTTTGACATTTCTAAACTGGAAAAATACGACGGGAAAACGGATCCGGACAACCATCTGGAGGCCTTTAAAAACTTTATGCTAAGTTTCGATAACGATGATAAGCTCTTATGTAGGGCTTTTTCTATGACGTTCAAAGATAGGGCTTCGAAATGGTACAACCGATTGCCGCAGGGGTGTATCAGAAACTTCGGGACTTTCTGGGCAATGTTTAGGCAACACTTCGTGGGAAGTAAGAGTTTCCGAGCTAATGGAGACACTATCATGAACTGTCGACAGAAGCTGGGGGAAAGCCTAAAAAACTACACCAGGCGATTTATTGATGCGAAAACCGACCTGGACCATTGTGAAGAGAATGTGGCTCTGACAGCGTTTCGATTGGGCCTGCTCCCGGGGCCAATGAAGCAAGCAGTTACGAAAAAGCAAGCGTTCACTTTCTCTGCGCTCTTGGCACAAATAGAAAAACAGATACTAATCGAAGAAACGGAGGCTTCCGAGGTGGCGGCGCAGATCCAACAGAGCGCTCAGGCATCGTTCGTAATAAAGCAGGGCTCCCGACCCGACCATGCTAGAGTAGCCCAGCCGATTAGTACAATACCCCCGACCCCGCCAGCAGTGACTAAGTCTCCCGCCCCGACCGGTCCAAGGCAAAAACAAAATGGGCAGGCAACGTCCCGACCCACGTCCAACAAATGGATACGACCGGCCTACTTCGCGGATCTCACGGAGTGCGTGTCCTCCATCTACGAAAAAACCAAGAGGAGCGGGATGTACCGGAAGCCTTTTCCTATCCCGACGCCTCGGGAGCAAAGGAATAACCGCTATTGTCGTTACCACGAGGACGTCGGCCATGACACGAAAGATTGCATAGCCTTAAAGAGGGAGATCCAGATGCTCATCGAGCACGGTAACCTCTTAGAGTATGTCAAGAAGGCCCAACATGCCGCACCCTCGAAAGAAGTGGTTATAGTCCCAAAACCAGAAACCGCCATGGCAATTTCGGAGGTTGCGGATCAGTTCGACGTATCAGTTGAATACCTTGACCCCGAGGTCGGTCGGAATATCATAGGGATCATTGAGGAAGAGGCGGAAGTTAGCGTGCGCGGCCTTTGTGAACTTTTTGATTCATCAACAATCCTCGAAAAGGGATCTGCGACGGGAGCCAGAACTTGCTTCCAAACCTGGGGAGCTAACCACGCCGATATCAGAGTCGTTGATGAAAAAATTGGCAACCGCGCCGATATCAGAGTTGTTGATGAAAAAATTGGCAACCGCACCGATATCAGAGTTGTTGATGAAAAAATCGGCGAGCGCATCGGTCAGGTCCAAGGCTTGCGCGATCTTTTCGAATCTATGACCATCTTCGGGGGGGATTCAATGGCGGGAATCACGCATTCCTCCAGGAAGAGGCACATCGTTAACTTAACCACCCAGCTGGAAGCCAGAACTTGCTTCCAAACCAGGAGTACCCCTTCGCCAATTTTGTATTTTGACGATGATGATATGAGGGACTTAGTCGGGCCTCATGAGGATGCCATTGTGATCGGGGCAGCGATCGCGGGAGAAGAGGTTCGGCGAATTTTGGTAGATACCGGGAGCTCAGCCAATATCATCTTCGCTTCGACTTTTGCCAAATTCCGAACACGACCAGTAATCGAGCGATCCGACCGTACCATCGTCGGGTTTACAGGAACTGCAGCGGACGTCGTCGGAGAGTTCGAGGGTGTGGTACAGCTCGGCCGCGGCCCGTTTAAAAAAGAAGTCACGGTGCTGTTTATAGTAGTTGACGCGCCGGCTTCGCACAATGCTATTTTGGGACGATCTTGGATATCGCGCATGCATGCGGTGACTTCCACCATTCATCAGTGCGTAAAGTATGTGGTTGGAAATAACATCGGAGTAGTGCGAAGCAGCCAGAAAACGGCCCGGGAGTGTTACCGAGCTGCGTTGGCACCCAAGAAAGACCACGAGATGTACCCCTCCCAGGCATAGCAATTAAGGGGGGGCTCCCCGGGATCGCAGCCGGTGGACGACCCTAGGGAGGCCCCAAGCCTTTTGACAACCGACGAAGAGTGTGAGCTGCATCATTTTGCAATTGGGAAAGGTCTGCGGGTCGGGTTGAATATGTTACCGACCTTAAGGGAACGAATGCTGGCTTTACTCCGAGAGAATCTTGATTTGTTCGCATGGTGTTCCGGGGACGTTACGGGAGTACCCGAGTCGTTTGCAATTCACAAGTTGACAATTAACAAGAATGTTAGACCAATAATTCAGAAGCGTCGGGCTTTCTCTCCCGAAAAAGCAGAAGTAATTCTGAGGGAAGTCGAAAGAATGACCGGCGTCGGACATATCGTAGAAGCGCGATACCCTTTGTAGATATCTAACCCTGTTCTTGTCAAAAAGAAAAGCGGGAAATGGCGGATGTGTGTAGACTTTACCGATCTCAACCGAGCGTGCCCGAAGGATCCCTTCCCAATGCCACGGATCGATCAACTGGTGGACTCGACATCGGGTAACAAACTATTATCTTTTATGGATGCTTATGCCGGTTATAATCAAATTAAGCTGCACCCCGCGGATCAGGAGAATACCACATTTATCACGGGACGAGGGCTATATTGCTACAAAGTAATGCCCTTCGGACTAAAGAACGCGGGCGCGACATACCAAAGACTGGTTAACCGAACGTTTGAAGACCAGATCGGGAGAAACATGGAGGTTTACATCGATGACATGTTGGTCAAAAGTGAGACCGATGTAGATCACCTTACCGACCTCAAGGAGGCTTTTGATAACCTACGACGGGTAAACCTTAAGCTAAACCCTGAGAAGTGTTCTTTTGGTGTTCGGTCAGGGAAATTTTTGGGTTTCCTCGTCAGTGAGAAAGGCATCGAAGCCGACCCTGTCCAACTCCGAGCCCTAGCCGACATGGCTCCCCCTCGGAGTATAAAAGAAGTTCAGATACTGACTGGGCGGTTAGCCGCGTTGAATCGTTTCATCTCTCGATCGTCTGACAAATGCGCTCCGTTTTTTCAGGTCCTCCGACAGGTAAAAAATTTCGTTTGGACTGATGAGTGCGACAAGGCATTTTTGGGGATCAAAGAGTATTTATCGTCCCCGAACCGTCTGACCAAGCCCGTTGCGCACGAAACTCTGTTCCTCTACGTTGCAGTCACGGATTACGCGGTCAGTGCAGCTCTGGTCAGCGAATCAGGGCCGGCTCCGACGGCTGTGTACTATGTAAGCAAAAGTCTGCTTGACGCCGAAACGCGATACTTAAAACTCGAAAAAATGGCCTTGGCCCTGGTGACGGCTGCGAGGAAGATGCGCCCATACTTCCAAGCGCACCACATTGTCGTCCGCACGTCATTTCCACTAAAATACGTTTTTCAACGACCAGATATGTCCGGGAGAATAGCCAAGTGGTCGGTAGAGTTGGGGGATTTCGACATTGAGTTCGAGCCCCGAACCGCGATCAAGGGTCAGGCCTTGGCCGATTTTCTGGTCGAATTTCACTCCGACCGACCCGAACAAGAAACACCCTCACACGAAACCGCGGAGGGCGAATGGACTATCCGTACTGATGGAGGAGCCAACGTTAGCGGTTGTGGCGCGGGAGTTCAAATCGTTACTCCTTCGGGTTTGAGCATGTTCCAGGCCATCCGTTTTGGTTTTCACACGTCAAACAATGAAGCAGAATATGAAGCGGCTTTGGCGGGGTTACGATTGGCGCAAGTCTGCGGGGCGAGACAAGTGCGCCTTGTAAGCGACTCCCAACTGTTGATAAACCAAGCCTCGGGGAATGCGGAGGCTCGGAAAGAACACCTAGTACAGTACTTGGCGGCCTTGAGAATTTTGGCTGCCTCTTTCGACAAAATCGCGTACGAGCATGTCAACCGAAGTGAAAATATGACAGCCGACTCTTTGGCGACGGTTTCTTGCTCGACAAGCTATCCTTGGGTAATAGAGCAAGAGAGTCCGTCCATTATTAAACGGCATGAACTCGATAATCGACCCGAAATTGCGTGCCAGATCTCTCCAGTAGTGCATTCGGATTGGCGGCAGAATATCATCACGTTTTTAGCTGGAGGTCGGCTCCCCGATGATGCGGCCTCGGCTCGAAAATTGCGCAACAAGGCGCGGGGATACGTTCTTTTGGGGGATGTGCTGTACAAAAAATCCTTTAGCCGGCCTCTGCTTCGATGTTTAGGTTTCGATGAATCCCAAGTAATTTTGTCCGAGCTACACGACGGGGAGGGCGCAGCGCACTGCGGATACAAGTCTTTGATTAGGAGAGTTTTTCTCGCAGGATTCTATTGGCCGACAATAACAACAGACGCAAAGCTCATGGTGAAAACGTGTGATACGTGTCAAAGGTTCGGGAATGCGATCAACATACCTGCAACACATCTGGAATCTATATCCGAAGGGTTACCCTTTGACCGATGGGGGATCGACCTCGTCGGGCCATTACCCATGGCATCAGGAGGAAGGCAAACGATCGTCGTCGCGGTCGACTATTTTTCAAAATGGATCGAGGCTGAGCCCTTGTCAGCCACAAAAACCAAGGATATTATCAAGTTTATCTGGGCGAACATTTGTTGTAGGTTCGGGGTACCGCAGCGGTTAACCATGGACAACGGACCACAGTTTGATAGCGCGGAAATGAAAACGTTCTGCACCACGCACAATATCCGACAGTGTTTCTCTGCTCCTTTTCACCCGCAAGCGAACGGTCAGGTCGAAGTCACGAATCGAACCGTTCTGGATGGCCTAAGGAAGAACCTCGAAGGAAAGGCCGGCAAGTGGCCCGACTACTTACAGGAAGTGTTATGGGCTTACCGAACGACACCCCGCACGGCAACCCAGGAATCACCCTTTGCCTTGGTGTATGGCATGGACGCGGTCACCCCCGCGGAATCCATTTTTCCCTCTTTCAGGGTCGGCACTTATCAGCCGGAGACAAATGATGATACCCGACGGCTAGAGCTCGATCTCATTGACGAAAAACGCCACCGCGCCCGTTTAAACTCTTTGCATTACCAGACTTTAATGAGGAGTCGGTATGCCAGCAAAGTCCGTCGTCGGGAATTTAAGGTCGGCGACAAGGTTCTGCGACGGGTTTTTCTACACACCAAAGACAAGAGCCTCGGGAAACTCGCACCAAACTGGGAGGGACCTTACGAAGTAGTCGAAAGAGTCAGAAACGGGACGTACCGCCTGCAGAACCGTCTCGGACAACTCCTAAGGCTTCCATGGAATATCGAGCATCTGAAATTGTATCTTGAATAGTTTGTAATTTTTGATTAATTTTCGTATTCTTTCATTCTTAGTCGAATTTGTAATGATCGGGGGTGCACTCTTTCCTACCTTGGTGGCGCGAGGAGGTTTTAATGAGGCATCGGTCAAAACCCGAACCGCATTATTGATTATAAAATTCTTTGCCTTTTAAAATTAATTCATTATACGGCGGTGGACAGCTGACGAGCTGGGCGCCATCGTCTCTTTTACAGTCGATTTACGGAACTCTAAGAGTTTTTCGGTTTTTTACCGATCTACATTTTGATTTTTCCGACCCGTTGGAAAGATTTTCGACGATAAGTCGATCTACAGAACTCTAAGAGTTTTTCGGTTATTACCGATCCACATTTTGATTTTTCCGACCCGTTGGAAAGATTTTCGACGGTAAGTCGATCTACAGAACTCTAAGAGTTTTTCGGTTATTACCGATCTACATTTTGATTTTTCCGACCCGTTGGAAAGATTTTCGACGATAAGTCGATCTACAGAACTCTAAGAGTTTTTCGGTTATTACCGATCCACATTTTGATTTTTCCGACCCGTTGGAAAGATTTTCGACGATGAGTCGATCTACAGAACTCTAAGAGTTTCCCGGTTCTTACCGACCTACGTTTAGCCTTCCAGACCATCTGAACTCACCTTCAATAAAAATCGATTTACAGACCTGGGCATGACAAATTAACCACCGACATCAAAGATTTAGACCTACAACACTGTACTTAGTAAAACAAATCATCATTCGCACAGGGGGCCCCGTGGCCCCCAAAATAAGATAATACGATACAAAATCTGGGGGGCCGTGGCCCCCGAAGGTTTACCATACGTGTTCAAAAAACAAAGAACAGAACAAAAAAAAAAAACTGAATCACTGGTCTTCACCATCTTCTTCGTTTTCTCCTACATCGTCTACATCATCGGACTCCTCCACTACGATCCCCTCGGGGCGATCCTTTTCCGGCACGTCAAGCCATAGCGAACCAAGATCCAGGTCCGGGTACCGGTTGTGGAGTGACAGAACATAGGCGGCCTTGGAGGCTGCGGCATCTTGGTCCGACCAAAGCCTGCATCGTTCGAGAAAGGCTTTGTTCGAGGACTTCAACTTTTGAACCTCCGACGCTAGAGCAGAGGCACGGTCTTCCGCGGCTTTCCTCGCCGTCTCAGCAGTAACCACCGCACCCTCCGCAGTTCGAGCGGTTTTTTGCGCCGATTCCATCGCCTGCTTGGCTGTTTCCGCGGCCGCCTTAGCTTCGGTGGCTAGCCTCTCCGCCTCAGCAATCCGACCCTCCGCCACTGCCAGGGCATCAATGGCAGTCTTCGCCTCCGCGGTAAGACGGGAAATTTTTGCCTCAGCCTCGGTTAACTTCTTGCCAAGCCCTCTCGCCCGGCGCTCTTTCAACGCGGCCGGTACAAGCAAACTGTACAGCGACAGTGCCAACCCATCCGTGCTTCGAAGCGGGAAAGGGTGCGGGCTGCCCATCGTCGTTAGCACCGGGAATTTGGGACCACTCGATGACGAAGCATCGGGGCCAGTAGCCTCGGGGGGCTCAGTATCATCCGGAGTAGTGGCAACATTGACCGTAGCCAGATCCCCACTTTCAACGTGGTGCAGGAGGGCGGGGTCTGAAGCAATCACCTCTGCGCTAACTGCCAACCGATCCTCTACCACAGCCTTGGCTTTCTTTAGCTTGGACCCTCCCGTCTCTGCACGGTTCTTTCTCTTCGGCGGTACGGCCGGGTTCTGACTCGCTTCTGCTGGATCTACCACCGGCACAACCGCCCTGTTCGGATCACTCTCAGCTTCGGGTCCGACTTCAGGTTCCTTCCCGCCCTCCTCTGACTTGGGACGCTTGCTGGGCGCCTTATTACGCTTGGGCAAGTACAATATGTACCCAGGGCGACCGGTTCGGATAAACATCTCGTCGAGGCTTGGGGGGTCCCGCAGCTGTTCAATCGTTAGCACCTCGGATGAGCACCGCCAGAGGTTGCTCATGAACAAATTCTTGTCCATAAACGTGCGGTGCATACCCCGACCCCAATTCTGGCGAGCATAGTTTTTCAGCACCTCAAAGGTGTCCTCCGCGGTTTTCGCGTGGTCCTTCTTTACCCCCTGCAGCCAGTCCTTCGACACTGCGCCACGGATCAGCACGTCACAAAAAAAAAAAAAAAAAAAAAAAAAAAAATATTACCATCATGGACCCAGGTCCGCAGAATCTGCCTCGGATTCTCCTTTGTGTATGGAAGCCCGTTCTCCCAGCACCCGCTCAAAAATACGAACCGATGCTTCCACCCCTTGTCGCCCTCCAAAAAGTCGTTGACAATTTTCCATTTATTGCCAAGAGAGGAATAGAAGAATGGTGACTTCGGGGATTTCGACAGACCCGACATGGCGATGTATTCCTCCATCGGCATTGCTCGACCAGAGAGGCGGGATGCCATGATGCAGGACATCAGGGTGTACCACGCATTGGGCGTCAGTTGCGATGGGCAGATTTGGAGAGTTCGGAAGTAGAGCGCAATTTCGGGGTCCAGGGGAAAGTGCAGACCCCAGTTGAACAACTCGGTAAACACCACGATCTCTCTGGGTCTGGCGTGAACGGGTGTCTCTCCCGGGGTCGGAAATCGAACGGTGACACACTCGGGGATTCCCCAGCGGATTAGCATCTCATCGTGATCGGACTCGGGGAAGTAGAGGTACTTCCCCTCGAAGAGAGAGACCACGTCCCTGGTCAGAAGCCAATCGGAGTACTTGGTTGAAACGGCAGCTTTCACCGCCTCGGGCCAGGGGTCACCCTCGTTATTAGCCGCGTGACACCCTGCGGCAGCACACTCCCCTGCGGGAGCAATATCGATTTCGGGCTCTCCAGCTTCGAGGGCCGGAACTGGGTCGGAGCAGCGGTCAGCAGCAGCGTTTGTGTCAGACGGCCGAACCTGGGAAGAGGAAGCATCGGGAACACCACGGGCCATGGCTTTATGAGCCTCCTCCAACTGTTTGGGCGTTAGCTGCATTTTGGGCAGACCTAAAAAAGTGACCGCAGTATTAGTACCGGTCCGAAACCCTCTGATCGAGGGTGTAAGCTGAACCATTTCGGGACTATTACCTCCTTCCGTGTATTGGAGTAATTCGTCTTCCCCCATAGTCAGAAAGGTAGATTTGCGAGCACGTCGGGGAATAGGCAAGTTTGTGGAAGACTGGGTCGGATTTTCCGGGCGAACCGATGGGGAATGGAAAGAACTGTCGCTAGAGGAAAGGACGATGGGCTCTGGAGATTGACCAGCTTCGGGAGTCGTAGAAATGGAAAGATCGGAAGCGAGGAAAACTTCTGCGGGAACCGGGGTAGGTAGGACAGGGTCGTGAGGAGGTGGAGCGGGAACGAAAGGTTTGGAGTTGGACCCCCAGATCAGACCAGCGCGTCGGTACTCCTCTGCTCTATCGCCAATACTAGACCACTGTTCGAAGCTCCACTCAGATCCTTTTTTCTTGGTCGGTTTTTTCTGCGATCGTCCGGGTTTCATGCAACAAGAGCCAAAGCAAGGAAGGGTCGGGCAAATTCACTCTCTCTCTCTAGAAATGCTCTGGCAGCGTCTTTTCTCTCTCTAAAAAGCTTCTGAGAGACGCAGAAGGCTTTGGGGTACTTATAGGGAAGCATGGAAGAGCGGGGGATATCAATCGACAGAAACACAGCGGGAAGACGAAGAGTCTCCTAGGAGCCTAGCCTGTCAGAAGGATGGTCAATTAACCCTTGACGCGTGTCGACCCAGTTCTGACGAGCCTTGACGTAAGCACCTGTTCCAAGCACCGCGTAGGAATGGGCCGCCACTACCGGGCCTGGCAAGAAAGCTTGGCCCATTAAGAAAGGCTTAAAGATGAAAGCCCACAACACGAGAAGAGGAGGTGCGGGAAGGAGTCCAGAGAAGCCTTTTCCTATCGCGTCGGGAAGTTGAAACCAGCGGGATCGGAAAGCTAAGATAAGGACGGATGAACGGTAAAAATGCTTCTGAAAAGTCTCCGCTCCTGATAGTTCCCGAAGACTGGGGGGCTACTGATGAGGGCGGAATTCGCCGATTTATAGAGATAGGGGTAACAATGTGATAGATAAATAGTTAATATGATTAAATGAGCAGTCAAGGTTCTTCAGGGACTAATATGTAAAAATAAAATAGTTAGGGGAGGTCCATCGACATGTGATGATGGCCCATTGAGAGCTTAAACGGGTCCTCCATATTTTACTATAAAAGGAGGACCCATTTGCCTAAAATGGTATGGAATATTTTCTTTACACGAAGACTACTTTATCTCTCTATATTTTCTCTCTCTAGTCATATCAGGTCCTAGATCCGAAATATATCCTTTTGACAACTATTCACTCATCAATATTAAGTCAGAATTATCTTGGCACAACCATCACAAAATCAATGATACAGTTATATGTCCAGTTATTCAACCCGATGAAGTTTTGTCTAGATTCTATACCCGTTTATTGAGGACGTTTTGATATTTGATCAGTAAATCTCGTGTTTATGTTTGTAATTATTGTAATTCATCATGTTTTATAGGTCATGTTTTTTCAAGTGTAATGTCTCACCTGTTTCATCGTGCTGTAAATTTACTCATTTTTGTTATATCTCATCCAAAAAAAAACCTTTTGAATTAGATATATTTTTGTTACTCATTTTTATATCTCGACATTTTTTCTTTTGCATTTCATGCCCAGAAAATGTCTTGTAGTTTATATATGATCTTTGTTATGTTTGTACGTCAAAAAATGCTATAATACGTATAAACAATTCCCTTTATTTTTAATTTTTTATTAGTTATTTAATATTTTTTTTAATTATAATTATGCATTTATTTACCGAATTATAAATGTAAAATACAAGTCAAACATTTTAGAATTTTTTTATATATTTTTTTAGCTTAAATTCTCTTATTTTTTATTTTATTTTAAATTAATAAATTAATTAATCCCAAAATCTATTAATTTTACTAATATTGTTATGTTTTTCTTTCGTGCGTAAAATTTTTTTTAGTATTCTTATTCATTTTTGTCCCAACATTACCAAACTGATTCTTTGCTGCATTTTTTATTTCATTCACAAAACAAACCAAACTCGAAAACCTAAACTATTGATATAAAATTTTGGTACAATCTCAATGAAAATCGGAAAATATAATGTTTTAACGTTCAGATATGTTCTCAAACTGGTCACCAAAAAATTTAATCATTTAACCAATTTTTGATATAATCTCAAACTGATTCGTATAGCGGGGTTCACCCCAGACTCTTCTCCGACACCGTGAGTGAAACCAAAAACTACTAAAAAAACCTATAATGGGTAAGATTTATTAAGATTATGTTATGAGCAGTCCATGGAGTGAATTTACTAGTTATCTTTGAATATGTCTTTAATTTTCAGTAACGGTTCCAGTAACTTGTCCCTAGTTATTAGGAGCAATCTTTAATTTTCTCCCTTTAAATTGTCATGTTTTCTTTTGGAATGGATTATCAGAAAATTGCCTCAACTATTCTCTCTATCTTTTTCTATTTTCGTTCTAATTTCTTAGGCTGTTAAATCAGCCCTTAGAGCCACATTAACAATGGTATCAGAGCGATGTTGATCCAATGAAGACACATAAATAGTATCTTGAACAATTTCAACAAAGCACTAATGAACTCTTGAGAAACTAACTTCCATGTTCCACAAGTTGGTGACCGATATCAAGGTCATTAAGAAGAGAGATTACATCACACCTTCCGGGTTCGGCTAAATAATATTTCCGACAATGACAAAAAACCATACATGAAGCTCCACTTTCTCCGATTTAATGGTGATTATCCTAGAGGGTGGATATATCAGGCTGAACAGTATTTTGAATTTCAAAATATGACAGCAAATTCCAAACTCTCAAATTCATCACCACTATATTCAATATACATATGCTTATCGTTTTTTTTCTTTTCACAAACTACAATGCTATTTTTCAAATTAAAATTTTATTTTCCTTCGATCACTTCGAATCTGTTGAGCTGCATAAAATCGATCAGATTGACTTTCCCAATCGTATTTTTTCCTTCACTTGTCGCACATTAGATTTCAGCCTACCTGACTAAATATTTTGTTCTCTTTGAACATACTTCTCATTTAATATTGTGATTTTATGGAACAGCTCATTCATTCGAGTTTTAAAGTCTGAGTGAGTCTAATGAACTGGAATTGGCTCATTTTCCTTATCTTCTTCTCTTTGCAAATCATATCTTAGCATCTCGATTGCCTTTCGAACCAGATGATCAGTTTCATTCCCAAGTTCCATTGTCGATCCAGAACTGCTTTAACAAATTGATCAAGAACAACTATAACGAATCACAAAATCAATTGCATTTGGTTTTTTAATATAAAATCAAGGTACAGATCGATAAAACTCTTTTTTCTAAGACCAATTTAACATAACATTTCAATATTAACAACTCTAGGAAAAGACATGTGGTGAATATAACTACTCAGATAGAAGGTATGATGTCTACGCATTTATATGGAAAAAAGAACACTCCCTTTATTCATTTAGATGAGGATCACTTGAGGGGTATTGTAGGACCTCATGAAGATGTAGTGGTAATTGGGCCAATAGCTGGTATGGAAATTTGACGTGTTTTAGTAGGTACTGGAAGTTCTGCGAATGTATTGTTCAAAACAATCTATTATAGGATGCGTAATCCACCTCGAATTTGTCAATCAGATTGCACTATAGTTGGGTTTACAGAGGTAACAACCCAAGTGATTGGAGAATTCAAAGGTGATGTCTGTTTGGAAAATGACCTTTTCAGAAGAAGGTTCAAGTTTTATTTATGGTAGTGGATTGTCCGACCAGTTATAATGCTATTTTTTGAAGATCCTGGCTTTCAAAGATGTATGCAATTGTTTCTACTGCTCATCAATGTTTGAAGTATGTTATCGGGGACCATGTTGGAATAGCCAGAAATGATCATACAATGGCCAGGGAATTTTATGCAATAGCTCTTTGGATCTGAGGTCCTAATAGTGAGGATAGAATGGTTGAATAGCAATCAGGGGGTTGACTATGGATGAAGATGAAGGAGTTGATGATCCGAGGGAAACCCCAGGTTCTTTAACATTAAGTGAAATTATGGAAGAGTATATTTTCTCCAATAAGAAGACTCTTCGAACATGAACATTGCTGTCACCAACTATGCATCATCGATTGGTAAAATTTTTGTTTGCTAATTTGGGTGTTTTTGCTTGGAAAATAGAAGATGTGGTGGGGGTTCCACTTGAAGTGATATTTCCTAGTTTAGCTATAAATTTGAAGATTAAACATGTTATTTAAAAAAGACGTGCTTTTCTGTTGAAAAATCATAGGCTATTGTGATTGAGGTGGATCATTTGTCTAGGGTCGGACATATAAGGGATGCATAATATCATTTATGGACTGGAAATCCAGTGGTGGTCAAAACAGAAGAATGGGAAATGGAGGATGTGTGTTGACTTCACAGATTTGAATCGGGCTTGTCCTAAGGATCCATTTCTTGTTCCCCGAATAGATCAACTGGTTGATTTTACATCGGAAAATAAAATCTTATCTTTCATGGAGGATTTTCAAGGGTATAACCAGATTCTGAAAGATCCAAATGATAAAAAAAGAACCACATTCATCACTGAGTACGGCTTACATTACTACATGATTATGCTCTTTGGGTTGAAAAATGCTGGACTAACATATCAGAGGTTGATGAAAAAATCTGTCGCTTCTCAGGTTGGAACAAATATGGAGGTTTATTTTGATCCTATATTAGTGAAAAGCACAACTGATGATAGACACTTGAAGGATTTAGAGGAGACTTTTTAAATCTAAGAGTTATTCGATTGAAAATAAATCCTGAGAAGTGTTCTTTTAGGGTTCGACCAGGAAATGTTCTGGGTATTTTATTAGTGAAAAAGGGATAGAAGCTGATTCAGAGCAGTTAAAGGCTTTGGTATCAATGACATCACCTTGAACTATCAAGGAATTGTAAATTTTGACACAAAGGTTAACTGCTCTTAATAGATTTATTTCAAGGTTTTCTTACGAATGTTTTCCTTTTTACCAAGTGTTATGAAGACCAAAGGAGTTTGAGTGTACATCAGATTGTGAAGTAGAATTTTCAAGCATTAAGGAAATTTTGTCATCACTAGAGATATTATCTAAGCCTCGAATTGGAGAGTATTTATTTCTATACGTAGCAGTTTCAGATTTTGCTGTGAGTGTCATTTTGATAAGTGAAGGTTTATGAATTTTGAAGCCAGTCTACTTTGTTAGTAAGCGCGTGTTGGAAGGAGATTAAAGATAATTGAGACTTGAAAAAGTGGCTCTAGATTTAGTGGTGGCTGCCAAGAAAATGTGTCCTTATTTTCAAGCTCACACTATTGTGGTTTGAAGTTCTTTCTCGCTAAAAACGTTCTTTAGCCCCCATAAATTTCTGGTAGGATGACCAAGTGGCCAGTAAAGTTGAGGGATTTTGATATCATTTTTGCTCATCGAACATATATTAAGGCTCAAGCCTTAACTGATTTTGTTTGTTCAATTTCATTCAAGTAGACCAGATAAGGAAACAAATAAAGAGGTATTACTACAAATTTTAATGTGGGTGGTTCAAACTGATGGTGGTTATACTATGTTGGGATCCACTGTAGGAGTCCAGTTAATTTCTCCTTACGGGAAGCAATGTTTCAAGTCATTAAATTTGGTTTCCATGCATCGAATAATGGGGTTGAGTATGAAGCAGAGTTGGATAGTTTAAAGTTTGGGAATACTTGCAGGACAACTTCAGTTCGTTCAGAGACAGATTCACAATTAGTGAAAAATCACATGGCACATATTTATGAGGCCAAGAAGGATCATTTAATTTTATATCTCTGTGAGCTTCAAAATTTGTCTATTCTGTTTGACAAGGTGATTGTAGAGCATATTAATCGACAAGATAATAAATTTGATGACTCATTGGCAACAATTGCTTATACAGAAGAGTATCCTTCGATATTGTTACAGGAGAGTCCCTCAATTTTAACACGGTCAGAGCAATGTAAATATATAGAGGATATATTTATTACACCAGATATAATTCAAGGTGATTGGAGAATTGATATCCTTAATTTTTTACGAAGAGGAATGTTACCTCAAGATGTGAAATTGGCTAAGAAATTAAGGTGTAAGGCTCATGGTTATGTTGTATTGGATGGGGTCTTATACAAGAAATATTTGAGTATACCATTTTTACGTTGTTTGGGTAAACAAGAGTGACAAGAGATTTTATGTGAGTTTTATAATGGTGAGGTCACAGTACACTGTGGTTTTATGTCTTTAGCACGTCGAGTTTTGTTGGCATGGTATTATTGCCCTTCAATTATGAATAATGCCAAAACTTTAGTTCGAAGTTGTGATACTTGTTAGTGCTTTGCCAATTCTATTCACAAACCAGCATTAACACTTATGTCCATTTTCGAGGCTATTCTTTTTTACAAATGGGGAATAGAATTGGTAGGACCATTGCCTATGGCTTCTAGAGGACGTCAAATGATTATTATGGCAGTGGGTTATTTTTCGAACTGGGTAGAAGGTGAACCATTTTTTGGGGAAAAAAGCCAAGGATTGTCAATATTATTTATTGTCGCGTTGGGTTTCCTCAAAAAAATCACCACGGATAATGGTCCTCAATTTAACAAAAAAATGGTTTTTGTTTTGTGCTACGAGTGGAATAACACAGTGTTTTTCGACACTTTTTCATCCCCAATAAAATTTTCAAGTGGAAGTGACTAATAGTAATGTGAACCAAAGATTAGGTGTTACTTGTGTAGGGCAGAGGTCCAATAATTCGAAGTATTCTACTATCATTGGGTCCAAAGAGAATCGAAGCACCCAGTTGATGATCTCAATATAGACCACCAACGTATTGTTTCCACAATCAAGCGGAGTCTTCCCTTCTTTGGGAATTGAAAGTGTAATATTGTCTGCCATTCCCCATTTTTTTCCCAGAAGACTAGCTTAAGCTTCATTATAATACATGTAAGGAATATTTTTTCAGTGCCATGATATATTCGGGTGGAGAGGTTTTAATTTTACACTAATTGAGGCAGCAACATCCTCGGGAAGCTCAATTACATCCTTTTTTTCTTCTCTTTTTTATCAGCTGCTTTTATTTTCGAGGCGGTTTCCTTAGTTTCACCTTTAACATCTTTTGATACGTCATCCTCATTATCAGATTTGATATTTTATTGAGTAGATTCTAAATCATCTTCTTTCTTAAAAGCTTCATCTATAAGTTGAGGTGGATTTGAGGTTGAAGATGGTTCCTTTTGTTCAATATTTGAGGGATCTTGTTGAGATTCTGTGATAATATCAACAACTTCTCTTAGGCGAAGAGAATATGGTGTAGTGTTGGTTGTTGTATTTTGGGTAATATTTGGTAAAGTGTTGTCAGTATCGACATCTTCCATAACTATAAAATTTCTATTTTTAAGAAGTCTTTGGGGGAGGCGAGTTCTTAGCTGGACTTAGAGAGTCTCTTTACACACTTGTCGAGGTGTATCAGAATTGATAGGAGATGGATTTTTTTCTGATCTTCTTGAAATAGATGAGCTTCGAGTTACTTTACGGTTGTTTCGAGGTGATAAAGTAACATAAATAATGGAAGTTATAGAAGGTTTTAGAGGTGGTGTTTAGGTGGTAATGGTGAAATTTGAGAATATTTTGGTGATTTGGTTTTTCTAGGGTTGATAAACTTGGAAACACATGGAAATTTAGATTTGGATCAAAATTACCGTAATATATGGTTTTAGTAGACAAATGAGGAGCATTTCTTATCAGACATGTTGTTTTGTACTCTTTAGCCCTTTCACCGATGCATAAATAATCGTAAGCACCGAAAAGTGGTTTCTTTGTTTTTGGGTAAGTTGATTTTCTAAGTTTTTTGGTTCTTAGATGTTTTCGCATATACTAATTTGAAGATTGGATGGAGTATTCCGGCGATGGTAGTCAAGAAATTGGAGGTTCAGATGATGGTAGCAAAGAGATTTCTGGTGTAAATAGATTTTGTGTCACTTAAAAAGCGTTTGGCTTACATTTGATGGGGTCGGAATTCTTCAAAATTGGTTTTACTACATACTCCGAAGGGCAGTTCATAGGGAAGTTCGGACATATTCAACACACTACCAAAATAAACAGTACAATCAAGTGGATTGTGACTAAGTAGGCTGCTGACTATTTCCTACGTTGGGCCTATAAGCCCGAAAAACTTGACCCGAGTCCATAGTTTGATTCGGAAGACCCATGGGTCACAAAACAAGTATAAATATCCCAACCAACTTCATTGAATAGGTTGTACTATTTCTAGATATATTAAATACAAGCATACACCACACTTGTTGACTACATTCTACTAAAAGCTTAATACAACCTACAAATTACCCAACGTACCCTCATACTACAAATTATCCACACCAAATTTGCCACCACAGTGGGAGGAGACGGTGCCTGAATTCCATATTCAAAACCAACGAAAGAAATAGTAGTTCGGATGTCATCAAAATAGATCTATCCCAATGTACAAGAAGTTCTTCCTCCTCCGAACATTGAAGGGGTGGGAGAAATTAATGAGCACACTCATGTATCTCATGTCAACATCAATACAGATGAAAGATAATTCATGCAAGAAGAAAATTACCAGTTGAGGGCTGAAATCGAGGCGTTAAGTGCTGAGAAACAACCTAAGAAAGGAATGAAGGAAACGTTCGACACATCTGGACCTCATCCTACCTATGAGCCTGCTGAAAATGAGCAGTCTACAAAGACTCAAGTTAACTCTAAGAAGACTCATCAATCTAAACATCCTGTAAGTACAACATTTAAGTCCTCTGATAGTTCCTTCGATGATCCGGACTTAAAGAATTACTCTTATCTAGCAGTGATAAAGGCCGGGTGAGGAAAAAGTTGAGACTAACCAAGAAACAATTGAGAAAAAGGTAGAAGAGACAGAATTAAGAGTATCAGGGGAAAATAAAGGGATCGGTTGATCGGTACATTGACCGTATGTTGATTGACCCATTTGTCAATCCGAACCAGATATTTTTGTTACCCCTAATGAAGATTCAGTGTTTAGTCGTAGCCATAATTAGAGGCAATCACCTTTGTCTTCAAAAATATTATTCGGACATCTTCCCAATAGCTCTAAGATGGAAAATACAATGGGAGTAAAGACCCAGACAACCATCTTGAACAATTTAAAAAAATTATGATGAACTTTGATGATGATGACAAGCTGCTCTGGCGGGCTGTCTCTCAAACCTTTAAAGAAAATGCCCTCAAGTGGTACAATAGCATCCCCTAGGGATATATAAAGAACTTTGATATGTTCTGGGTTCCTTACTGAAAGAAATTCGTTAGAAGCAAAGAGATTAAAGGGAATGGTGACACTATCATTCATTGCTCCAAAGAACCGAACGAGTCTTTAAAAGAATACGTAAGCAGGTTTATAAATACAAAGAATGGGTTGACTGACTGATTTGATTAAGTGGCCATTTCCTCTTTCAGACAAGGTCTGAATCCAAGTGACTTAGCCGATTTGGTGACTAGAAAAAAAGTGATTACTTTTAGAGGGTTGTTAAACCAAGTTGGGAAACAAATCATAGTTGTAGAAACTAAAAAGTCCAGAGTCTCTCGATTGAACAAATTGGTTACTGCCCTGCCAGCTTCACAACCAACAGCCCAGTCCGGTTATAAACCAAAGGAGTCTGGACAGGGATCTCACTGGCCCAAGCAAAGTCAGTCTAACCAAAACCAGCAAGGTAGAAGTAAAAGGAGCACATGGGTTCAACCCGAATGGTTTGCTGAGTTGGGATAAAGTGTAGAAATAATTTATGACAAGATCAAAGATGGAGTTCATTTTGGAGCCCCGACGTCATTACAATATCCTAGAGAAACCTGAAGTACTCATTATTTTAAGTATCATAATGATTTGGAGTTCCAGCCAAAGTGATATGCCACAAGCTGTCAGTCTGATTTGATGTTGGACCGGTAGTTCTAGAAGGAGAACATTTTCCAAAGAAAATATTGATGTGATAGTACAAAAATTTGATCGGTTAACCAAGATGGGCAATATCAAAGAATCTCAATATCATTCATGGACAACAAATCTTGTTTTGGTCAAGAAAAAGAATGGAAAATGGTGTATGTGCATTAACTTCACCGATCTTAACAGAGCATGTCCTCAAGATCTATTTCCAGTGCCTCAGATAGATCAGTTGGTGGATCCTACGTCATGCAACAAACTTTTATCTTTTATGGACGCCTTTTCAGGATATAATCAAATACAAGTGGATATGTATGATCAAGATCATACTACATTCATTACTGATGGAGGAGATAGAGGACTCTGTTGCTATAAAGTGATGCCATTTGGGTTGAAAAATGTTGGGGGCTACTTATCAAAGGCTAGTGAATAAAACATTTGCTAGTCAAATTGGCATTAATATGAAAGTATATATAGATGGCATGATGGTACAACGCCTCAATGAAGATGAATACACATCTGATCTTTAAGAAACTTTTTCAAACTTAGAAGCCATTAATTTGAAATTAAATCTGGAGAAATATATTTTTGAAGTTCGGTCCCGAAAGTTTCTAAGGTATGTTATAAGTGAAATAGTAATTAAGCATTATCCTAATCAGCTCAATGCCCTGTTGGCTATGGATCCTCCTCGGTACACTAAAGAAGTCTAGAGACTAACTGGACAGTTGGCTGCGCTAAATTTGTATATTTCAAGATCATCAGACAAGTGTGCTCAGTTTTTTCAAGTGTTGAAGAATTCCAAAGACTTTAATTGGTCTCCACAATGTGATCAAGCCTTCCTTGAAAAAACAATTGTCTTCACCTAAGACGTTGTTCAAACCTATTCATGGGGAGAAAATTTATATGTACTGAACTTTATCGGAGTATGCGGTGAGTGCTGTGTTAGTAAGAGAGGTGGATAATTACCCCTATCCGGTGTATTACATAAGAAAGAGTCCATTGGAAGTGAAAAAAGATATTTGAAGTTAGAAAAGTTAGCTTTAGCATGGATAATAGCAGCCAGGAAAATGAGGCCATACTTCCAAACACATTCAATTATTGTCTGAACATCTTTTCCTTTGAAGAATATTCTACAAAATGTTGATGTATCAAGCAGAATGACCAAATGGTCAGTTATGCTGGGTGACTATCATATTGATTTTGCACCTTGAACTACAATCAAGGCTCAAGATGTGGCTGATTTCTTGGTAAAATTCTATACCAAAAGGCCTTATGATCAAAAGCAAGAAAACGAATCTAAGAAAAAATGGGTGATCCGAACAGACGGTGAGGCTAGTACCATGGCTTGTGGAGCCAGAATTTGTTTGTCTTCCCCTTATGATGACACTACGTATCAAGCTATATGTTTTGGTTTTAGGGCCTCCAATAATGAGTCAGAATATGAAGCAACCATAGCCTATCTACGGTTAGCTTTGATATGTGGATAAAAAAAGGGTCCGGTTGATAAGTGACTCTCAGCTACTTATCCAGCAGGCTTAAGGACAGTTTGAAGTTAAAAAAGAACAACTAATGAAAATCTGCTGGTATTAAGGGAAGTTGCTGCAAGCTTTAAAAGTATCTGATATGAACATGTCTTTGAATACTATGGTAGACTCTTTAGCTACCATAGCCTATTCAAAAACCTACCCATGGACTCTGATGCAATAATTCCGCTCAATAGGCTCAAAACAGGAGAATGGTAAAGAGGATGAAGAAAATATGAGCATATTTGTCATACAACCCAAAGACTGGAAGTATGAAATCTTTCAGTTTATTTCTGATGGAGTTTACCTCCGGATAAAGCCCTGGCTAAAAAAATTAAGTATAAAGCTCGTGGGTTCTTGGTGTTAAGAGAGTTTATTTATATAAAAAACTTTCAGCATACCCCTCATGTGTTGTTTAGGATTTGAAGAATCCTAAAATATTCTATCCAAACTACATGATGGAGAGGGCTCTGTACATTTTGGCTTTAAGGCATTGACCATGAGAGTTTTGTTCAAAAGATACTATTGGCCTACTATTATGACAGATGCCAAAGATATGGTCAAAAGGTGTGATCCTTTCCATAAGTATGCAAATGAAATCCATGTGCTAGCAATACCTATGGAGTCAATATCTGAACCAATACCCTTTTCCATATGGGGTTTGAATTTGGTTGAACCTCTTCCAATGACATCCGAAGGATTCCGAACGATAATAGTGACAATAGATTACTTTCTAAATGGATAGAGGCTGCACCAATAGTGGGAACTACTTCAAAATCAGTTATCGAGTTTATCTTATCTAATATTTGTTGCAATTTGGAATTCCCCAACGTATTACTACAGATAATGGGCCACAATTTGGTAATAAAAATTTGGAAAAATTTTACAATTCCATTGGAATTCAACATTATTTATGTTCTCATTTTCATCCTGAACCTAATGGGCAAGTTGAAGCTGCTAATCGGACCATCCTAACAGGGCTTAAAAAGAATATGGAAGGGGCTGCAAGGAAATGGCCAAGTTATTTACAAGAGGTATTGTGGAACTACTCCACGAACAGCTACCCAAGAATCTCATTTTGCCCTTGTTTATGGGATGGATTCAATCACACCTATAGAAGAAATGCTACCATATTTCAGAATAAAAATTATGCCAAACAAGCTCATGAAGTGGCAGTAAGGAATCAGTTAGATCTGATTGAAGAAAAAAGAGTAAAGGCACATTTAAGAGTTATGCATTATTAGGACTTGATGAGAAGCAGGTTTGCGTCTAAAGTAAAAAAGAAGATATTTCAAATAGGTGATAAAGTGTTAAGAAAACATTTCTTACACACTAAGGAGAAACAATTTGGAAAATTGGCTCTTAACTGGGAAGGACCATGCATCGTAAATGAGAAAGTTAAGCAAGAGACCTACAGACTTTTGGATAAAGAGGGCAACCTGCTAAAGCCCTTTTGGAACATCGAACATTTTAGTTTTTACTTGAAGTAAAATTATATTGTAAATATTTACTTTGTCATATATCAATGTAAATATTTACATTTTCATATATCAATGTAAATATTTGGGAGCATACTCTTTCCTACACTGGTGGCGCGGGGAGGTTTTAATGAGGTGCCCGGTTTTATATCAATAAATACTTTATGCCTTCTTTCAAGAATTGTGTTGACCATAAAGTGATGGGGCTATTAAACACCTCCCGGATCTATTAAACACTTCCATCATTCAAATGAAATATCTTTCAAGTGATCATATTTATTCAACACCTTCATCATTCAAATGAAATATCATTAAAGTGATTAGATTTATTAAACACTTTTGTTTTCTCTGAAAACCCAATGAGTTATACATTTATTAAACACATCGGAAGAATTAAATACTGGTTAAATGTTAAGCATAAGAAGAAAGGGTATGTACAAAGAGAAAATTAATATTAAACACTGATCGGAAGAAGTCTGATCCATCATTAAAAAAAATACCTTGGCCATCCAAGGACTTTAGTCTTAAACTGGAAAAAGTAATATGATTCTTCATTAAAAAAAATATCTTGGTCATCCAATGACTTTAGTCTTAAACAAAAAAGAAGCAAACAATACAAACACAATAACCTTAGGGCCCATTCTCTTCGGTATTTTCCTTACTTATATCTTTGGTGGAACTCTTGGTGTCGGTGCTGGAACCTTCGTCTTCTCCTTCATCAAAATTACTCCCATTTGGTGAAGAATAACCATATTTATCTCCATTTGGCATGGTATGCAAAGGTATCTCCTCGGTTAGCCCATATCTTAATAAAGGCCCAAGGTCTCTCTTGGGAAAGGTCTGATAAAATAGAAGAACCATATCCGACTTGATTTCTTCATCTTTTTCCTCCAAAGAATTTACCACTCTGGCAGCATACCTTTTACTACTGCATTTAGCTCTTGGGCTTGCTTCTTTTGGAAGGAAGCATTTTCATCTTCCTTCTCCTTGAGAAGCTTCTTTAACTTATCATTCTCTTTAGATAAGGTGTTATTGGTTCTAGCAGTGGTAATTTGTTATTCCTTCAGGGAATTAATCTACTTCGAAGTAGAGGACTCTAAATTGGAGTACTTGGTCTTGATATCATCATGGGAAGTTTTAGATTGGGTTAATTCGGATCTCAGTTCTTTTTTCTCTTTAAGTAACGTTTATATTCTCTGTTATTCGGTAGAAAGGAAATTCTTCAAGTTCTGATTATCTGTGGTGCGAGAATTTATTTACTTAACATGAGCCCTAACCTCTCTCTTGAGATCAACTATCAGCCTGATATAGTATAAGATATCATGAATCAAAGTATCATGTTCACTTGATACTTCGTATGATTCACCATTATAGGTTACAGCATTAACTATGCTAGTTTGGGGAAAGGTCCAGTCATAGTCATCTTTATCAAGGTCACTGAAGTACATATTTTGAAATTCGTCCAAGGTAACATCTCCTTCATTAGCTGGATGTTCGGCTGTAGGAAATGCTAGAGAAAGAGGGTTGGGTGGAACCTCCTCTTGATGAGGAATCTCAGTTGGAAGTGAAAGAGGAACATCCGAATGACGGACTATTATCCTGACCCCATACCAATCTACTTCTTTTTTCGTCCCCACTGTCACTTCTTTTATGGTATCTTTTGTGACATTTCATCTTGGGTTTGGGTTGTTGATCCGATCTACTGGCTTCCCCTATTGTTACTCCAGCTGCCTCTAACAAAATGGTATTGATTCTTTTTGGATTCTCTGAATCAACGCCTTCGGAGATCTGATGTGATGAATCAATTTATGCTTTCTTCTTTTTCTTGTTCTTGACCTTGTCTAAATGACTAGGGGCTTTGTTTCGGGCCGGCAAGTAGATTTTGGCATTTTTAGCCTCACTCTTCTTTATAATATCATCTGATGGATGAGGAGTAGTCAGTTTTCCCAAGAAAGTTCTTTGCTCCCTATGATATTCCATAAGTAAACTCTCACCATGTTTCTTGAGGTGAAAGACTTGTGGAAAGCGAGTCCCCAGTTTTCCAATGCCCATTCATGCAACTTGGAAAATGTGTTTTTTCGTGCCTCCAAGTATTCTGTTAACATTTTAGAAAATACTGCAAGAGAATATAACAAATAGTTCACAATATCAACATAAAATATGGACACTAATGAAAAACTGAATGAGAATTACTTGAACTCTTCCAACGATTAGTCAGTTAGCTCGGATTGTCCTTGGATTTTATCTTTATCTCATTCGCCCATGCCCCACTGATAAAAATAAATTGAGTCTTCCATGGCTTCTCAAAATCCAAAAGGTTATTCACCACCTTGTAGTCATTCTCCATGTTGAAATGATAGAAAGGAATGTGATGGTTCTTGCATAGACTGACCATTGCGGAAAATTGCTCCATGGGAATGGGATTTTTTGATAGCCTAGATGGCATAATACTGGCCAACAAAGTATACCAGGCGTTCAGACTCAACTAACTAAGGTACGGTCTCATCATGTGGAAGTATCTACCTATTTCTGTATCCAAAGGGAACCGAATGCCCCAGTTGAGCACTTTGGTATACACGACCAACTCATTGGCCTTACATTCCATGAGAGTTTCGGAGTAATTGGGATTCTCACCTTAACGGACTCTGGAAAGCCCCATTTTGCTCTGATCCGACCCAATTTGGCAGTGTGGGTATACATATAAGAATTTTTTTGAAAAGATAATAGGTACTTCACATTGACCTTACAAAAGTTGGGCCTCACATTCCCTTCTGGGCACTCCGGAAGTAACTCAGTGTTGGGCAGCCCCACTTTTCCCCTGTTTGTCTGATCTGGTGTAGTTACTGCCATCTGTCCGGACACCTTAAAGAGGGTATCTTCCCCGCTGTCCTCCATAATTTCCTCCATTATGTTTGACTGTTGTTTGGACGGTTTAAGGTCCATTAGAGGATTTATTGCCTCCGAACCGGTGTGTTTTAAGGATAGAGGAGTGCTTTTAGCCTTTGAGAGTCGTGTGATCCTTCGAGGGGTGGCGTTTTCAGTATCTGATCCCATAGCCTGAAAGGGTGAAGGTTTCTTGACGCTAGAAACTATTTTTCCTTTGGGTAATGGTTTTTGGGATTCTTGAACTGAAGGCTCGGACTCTAAAGGAGATAAGGTTGGGATAAAATATGGTTTTTTGAATTACTGATGTTTTTTATGATAATGAACTCCTTTCCGGCTTAGATATTGTTTGGATAATCAGTCCACCAGGAGAAGTTATTAGTCCGGCAACAATGTGTGCTTCTCTTTTCTCTATTTCTAGTTCAGATAGGTTCAACCAACCTCCTTTCACCAAACCATTTATGGCTGTGAACATATAATTAGCCAGATTCAAGTTCAAGTTATAAAATCAAGCTTTCTCTCTCTAGAAATTTCTTTTAATATCTGAGAGATGAAATAGTAACATTGGTTTATATAAGAGATTAGAGGCGTGAAGGTTTCACCTAGGGGAGATAAATGGATTAAAAGTAATGATTAGGGGATATTAAGTGTACGATAGTTAATTTTTGAGAAGCGTGTACAAGTGCCTAGGAAAAAAGACGGCTAAAAGGTCGAACCTAAATTTGACATGCGTCATAGTTCAAAATTTTTACTTTTGAGATTCCCATTGGCAAATGAAGCCTTTTTGGATCCGGTCAGGATTTACTTTAGATGTAAACCTGGTCTTCTTTCTACAAGTTAGGTCTTCCAAAGTATCTTTGCAAGACTTAAAGGGGCTACTTATAGGGTCGAAATTCTTTGGAACTGGTTTTACTACATACTGAGAAGGGTAGTTCGGACATATTAAACACGGTAACAAAATGAACAGTACAATCAAGTGGATTGCGACTAAGTAGGTTGCTGACAATTTCCTAATTTAGGCCTATAAGTCCTAAAAACTTGACCTCAGTCCATAGTCCGACCCAGAAGACCCATGGGTCCCAAAACAAGTATAAATTCCCCCAACAAACTTCATTTAATAGGTTGGACTTTTTCTAAAGATATTAAATGCAAGCACACACCACACTTCTCTGACTACATTCTACTAAAAACTTAATACAACCTACAAATTATCTAAATTACCCTCAGACCACAAATTATCCCCACAAACATAAATATTTATAGAAGGAAAAAAATAGAGAGAAAGCTCAGAGAAGTGGAAGAGGTGAAAAAGGGTTACTGGGTAGAATATCAAACGGTTGTGTGAAGAAGTAAGGACATGAAACCTGTTAAATGTCAGGCCTAGTGGTAGACCTAGTGCTTAGTGAATCATTACACGTTCCACACGTTCTATAGCACACAAAACGTTTATGAACATTGTGAAAAAACCAGCTCATGATTCCACAAAAGAATATTTGAAACACTCATAAAAGGCTGGCTTGATTTTGAGGTGCTTCTAGATAGAAGTTTATTCTAGGATACAAAGCATATAGTCAAATAACTTTGAAACAATACACTTTCAAAGTAGGATTGTAAATGGCATTGCTTCGAGGACAATATATGTTGTCAAAAAGTATTTTGATAAGGAAAAAAGATGAGCTAACTCGAAGCAGATCGAACTCTAGCAAGAGGCATTTATCAACTTATGATAATTTCCGATGACAACTAGTTCTTATTCACTATTTTTATAAGAACTAGGGGGCTACTCATAAGGATATAAAATACTAAAGGATTACATATAATGAAGTCTTAAGTGACGATTTGTATAGTATAAGGATCGTTTTCAGGTCATTTGTAAAGATGGGGGACTAAAAGTATAATTAAACTATTTATGTAACTAATTCAGTTACACCAAGTCCTACCGCCTATAAGTATTGGCAGAGAACGACAATAAACATATGATATTTTCATTAGTTCAAATTGATTTTCACTTTTACTTTCTCTCTCTAAAATCATATTCTATTTCTATCTCAAAAACAAAATTAACACTTACTAAACAATATGCAAAATATTATTTCAAGAATGGTGAGTTTATACATATATTCGTTGAAATACTATGTTTTAAATTTACAAAAAATTAATGTTTAAATCTAGAATATCCTTTTATTTATTATATTATACAATATTTTTTTATTTTTTAATATACATTGTTTATATGACTAAAAATTATATTATTTACTTTATGTTTTTCACACTAATACCAAACTTATATAGAATTGATTACTCATTTGAATAATAATGATTCTCATATTCATATATTTTTATAAATTTTATTTCAATGTAAAGCAGCCACTAAATATTATCAATTAAGTATGAATTAAACTTATTTGTTTCTAAAATGAGTAGAAAAAAAATTTACACGTCAATCAATGGATGGATTGATGATAATCTATTTCTAATACACACTTCGATCGAATCTTGATGTATTATTCTTAAGGATATTGATCTAAAGATACTAGAAAATCTCAAAATACCAACATATGCAAGACATCGAAGATTCTGCATATTCCATTTAGAACTAGATTCACATGTATGCTTCTTCATCGGTTTATTTATTTGTATATTCTTCCATTTTTTCTTGAATGGTTGGGTTAATTTACTTACAAAAATAATGACATTGAAATTAAATAACTCAAGGCTTTTGATGGTAGATCTAATATCCTTTGAAAAACTAACTCACAACTTCAAATATTTATTTGATCATTTTTACCATTCATCAAAGTGGAATAGTCTTACAATATTTCAATTTTTTACACATGTTTTCATAAATTACAATTCGTATTTGCTAGGTAAATAATCATGAAAAAAATTAATATAATTTTATAGGTCTTTCATACTGCTACAAAACTTAAGATACTAAATATATTACATGATAGAATCAAAAGTCGATATATCTTAATTGTTATTTGGACAAAATAACATAGTATTGATGAAATCTTCCATCTCACATACAGCAAGCCAACAAAGATATCCATGAAAAATTAGTAAAATACTATACTACCCACACGAATTAAGAAGTTCTATAATATTATCCATAATTATAACATGTGGAAATATTCTTAGAAGGTTCTATAATAGATTTCAAGTTTGTGTTAAGAGATTGTGATAACTAAACCTTCAATCGTGTTATGACATTCAATATAATTTCTTATTTTTTAAACATGATAATAAGCTAATATAGTTGGTTGCTTTTTTGTTCTAATTTGTTTTTTAGTTTTTATTATCTAGATTTTGAAAAAATGGATTTTAATTTTTTTAATTAAAATTTAAATAAAAATGTATAATTTGGATTTAAGGTGTTTAAAAAAATAAAAAAATTGATATATATATATATATAAATTAAATAACGTACTAAATATATAAAAATATATGTTTTTAAGAATCAAATACGAGATTTACTTTAATGATTCCGAGGATCTCACCAAACAAATAATTTAATAGTAAGACGCGACGTTCTCTAGAGAGACAAAATGTCCTCTAGCGTTTTCTCTCTCTTGAAAATCCTATCGAGCGGCGTCATTCTCTCTTCTCAAGTTTTTTCTTCCTCTGTATCGTGCCTCCAGTTCTTTTTTCTTTCATCTGGTGTCGTTATTCCTTCTTTTCTGTAAGCATCATTCTCTTTTCACTTTTATAAGTACACTGTTATTTTCATCTTCTCTTTTGCAAATCTCATTGCTCAGCTAGTTGGCTTGAAAGAATGACTGTAACCTTCTACTGAAAGATTGAAAATAACCTTCTCTTATTCTCTCTATATTGCGTCATTTCTTAAAGTTGGAAGCATGTCGCGCAACTCTTTTATAAGCTAAAAATTGTGTCGTTCTCTCTTTAGTTATCGTCGTGATGTTTTGTATCTTATAAGTGTCGCTCTCTTTTGTAAGCTTGCTCTTCTTGAATAAAATGAAAGATTTCTTTTCTCTAGAAATCATTTATACTTTTTATTTTGGGTTACATATATAAATTTTTGATTTTCTAGTTTAAATCTGGAGTTGTTATGAGTTGTTCTTTGTAATTCAAATTCTTTGTAATACCACTTGGTTTGGTTGTTCTTTTGTACTCAAATTTTCCGATTTGGTATCCAGTGTGACGGCCTGCATTTCCGATGGACAAGCTAACATCTACCTCACCATACAGATCATGATATGCTCTAATGACCTGCTGATCTTACCGAAGTCTTCATATACAGGTACTGGTACTCAATCCCGTCTATCCCACCATTATAATGCTTGTGTGCCATATGGAAAAGGCTGACTTGTGCCGCTAAACATGCTCGGTACAGGCGCGTCGTGGGTGAAAATTCCTTGATTTATATATAATTTATTTAATATTTTAATAGTAGTCTGTTGGAGTCATTTCAGGTTTCTTATCTTATTTTTATTTAACTTATTACTTTAAAAATAGTTTTAATTACAAGATTACTCCAATTTAATTTACTTTACATATAATTTATTTCAAATTTAGTCATATCTAAACATTATAATTGCAAGATAACTCTAGTTTGGTCTTATTTGGAATAATCTAAAAATATTAATATATTTTTTGGCTTTTAAACATATTTCAACCATCTTTCTCTCTATCTGTACAATTAAAATTTCTCTTAATGAATCCCTTATTTTTATTATATAAGATGTTCTATGGTCATCACCATCATCATAAACCGATTTTTTGATAAAAACGATGGAGCCTGCTCTGTTTCAAGATCAATTTTTTCTTCTATAAAAAATCTTTAAAGGCAAAGCGACTTACCACATTGGTTTTTTGTTTATATGTAACTTCTTGTATAAAAGTTAATACTTATATTTTCTAGTATATTTTTATAAGTTAATAAGTTTTGTGAAATATAAATATGTACTTAAAGACTATCTTACTAGTATTAATAGTATGATATTATTAATTTTGGATGAAACTGAGATAATAATACGAGTGACATTCCATACTTATATTTCAACAAGTTTGGATCATAAATTATTTTTATGATCTATACTTAAATAATCACTAAGTATAAGATTTTTTTAATTTGATAATTAGGATTTATGTTCCAAATTTCTAGAAATATAAGTATGGATTCAATATATAACTCATTGTATCAAAAAAAATGTAGTATGTAGCTTTATCTTTGAAAATTTGTTATGAAAAATAAAAATAATCTTGAAATAGAGAGACTTCTTTATTTTTACCAGCAAGTTATGGCGGTGGTGATCGATATAAAACATCTTATATACAATAAAGTAGGAATTCATTAAGAGAAAATTTAATTCTAAAGAGAGACATCTAGTTGAAATTTGTTAAAAAAGAAACTACAAAATGTATTAATGTTTTTAGAAAAAATTCAAATAAGACAATACTGAAGTAATCTTGAAATTATAATGTTTCGATGGGACTCGATAGAAAGAGAAATCATATATAAAGCACATAAAAAAAGTAAAAACAATAATGACCAATACAAAATGAATTGTTAAATAATACATGATATAAAAACCAATTTTCAAATATGTAGAAAATTAATTGGAAAAGTATATGGGTGAAATAACTTCAAGAAATTATTTAATTACCACACAAAAAACTATTGTAAAATATTTATTTTGTGAAAAAATATCTCTTATTAATTTTAGAATTTCTTTACATCTATCTTATTCTTCTTTTAAATATATTTAACAACTTTAATTTAAAAAATATCATTTATCATTTTCTATTTTTGAATGTTTTATGTTTAATAAACACAAAATTAAAATGTTTTCAATCTTTTAACTCGGATTCGACAAACAAAGCAAACAAACAAAAATTAGTTTTTCAGAGAATAAAAAAAATGAGACAACCTGCCTTAATAAATATAATAATAGTTTATAATATTTGAAAAAACAAAAAATATATATAATATGTTTCGTTTTATGAGTCATTATTTGTTTATTTATTTTACTTTTCAGGACTTTGAAGAGTTAACAACTATTAAATTTTAATTGGTTGTACATACTTGTCTTATGGTACATATAATGTTTTCTATCGAAACGTAATTAGGTGTACCGTTAGATACATAATTATACCATAATATAACGAAATCGGTTGTATATTTTGGAAAGAAATATGATTAAATAATTTAATAATATAGGTAGTTATGAATGTTGATTAATATTCTGCTAGTTTTGTAAGAAACTGATATTCTGCTAGTTTTGTAAGAAACTGATATTCTGCAATAAACCGAAATAGGTGTAGAATCATATGTTTCTAGGAGATTATTTGTACTTATTCAAAATCAAGCACATTTCACTAAATTTTACTTTATAGAACAGATAAAACGGTTCAGTAAAGAATTACGATACATGTTAGGTAAAAAATTTGTATACCGATAAAAAATACGGGATATTAGAATCTTTTTTATAAGAGATTCGAAAAATATAGGATTAGAAATCTTCAAATAAATCCAAGATAAGATCCATTGCCATAAAAATATAAGATTTTATTTTAAACTCAGTGCTCATCTTGTTGACTCTAGATTATGGTCTTTGGAATTTTATACATAATCACACATCTGTAGTTGTTTTAGAGGAATGCACTAAAAGAAAGAAAACTAAGAAATGATAAAAAGAATGGTTGTTGCCCGACTCGGGAAATCTTAATCGAGCTGAAGAATTTAAAACATTATAACATAACCAATGTACGTATTGTTTATAATACGAGATATCAACATCATATGTTAGAGATGTTCAATCAATATCACATGCAGCTTTTTGTTAGTCAAGATGAAAGAAAAATTACGTTGAATGGCATAACATGGTTAAAGGGTCTAAAGTTATCAAAAATATTTTTTGCACCCTCGAAGTTCATTGGCCTTGTAAGGATATTTGTTGGCTTGTTGTCTCAAAAATGGAATATTTCATCAATATTATGTTGATTTTTACATAAATAATTAAGATTTATAGATTTTCCATTCTATTATGTATCATATTTAGTGCCTTAATTTATGCAATAATATGGAAGAGCTATAAGATTATATGAATTTGTTTTCATGGTTATTTACCTAGCAAAAATGAATTTTAATTTATGAAAACATGTATGAATAAATATATTGTTAGATTTTACCACTCTGATGAAGTGTGGAAGTGATAAAATAAAGAGTTGAGATTGTGCGTTAGTTTTTATGATGTTATAGGATATACAATAAAAATATTAGAGTTACTTAATTTAATTGTCATGATTTTTGTTAGTTTATTGAGCTAATCTTTTGGTGCTAGCTGGGCAATATTAATTAAAAGCGGAAAAAAATTGCAAATAATTGGATCGAGAAAAAAGCATATATGTATGTCTGATTCAAAATAAAATTAATAAAATTTATCATGTTATGCATATGTATTTTTTAGTATCTTAGATTGGCGTCGTTAAGACTAATCCATCGAGATCTCAATGATTTTGATTTTGATTAAAGTGTGTGTTAGAAGGATATTATCATTAATTACTTCATTGATTTGGGTTTAAAAAAATTATCACTTCAGTAAATAATAAGTTTAATCCTTACTCAATTGAGAATTTGATTCTATGTTAGTATGATGTGAATGTGACAGATCTAATAAAATGAATATGGTTTTTATTCATATATATATATATATATAATGATTATTAAAACTAGAAAATATTTAAAATAAGTAAATAAAATGATATTAAAGAGTTAAAAATGATGAATTTCAAGATTTAAAACGAAAGTGCTGTATTTTAACCAATTTGATTGATCGATGAAGTCAAATTAACAATATGCAATATATTATTACAAGAATGGTGAGTATTTGTATATTATCCAAGACTTGTATCATTTGATGATGACATGAGAATCACTAGAAACATTTGAAGTGTATGGCTAACCCAATAACGAAAGTTTCGTAAGGGGACTAGAGCAGGCTACCATGAGAAAAATATATTATTTCTAAAGAGATTCATAAGTATGAGAGATATTTAGTGGATTTTTTTTATAAAAGTGTAGAGGGGACTTGCATGTTTTTTGTACAAAATCAAATGATAAAAACTAATTATGAATGAGGATTACATTTTTTTATCATTAAAAGGGTTAAAAGAATGTTTGCACGTGCATATTTTCAAAAACTACTACAGTGAGACAATATTCAAGATATTATTATAAGAATGGTGAGTATATATATATATATATATATGATTTTGAGAGATCATTAGCGAAATAATAATAATTTATATAAGTGCATAAAAGACTTGGAGTGTTGTTTATAAAAAGTTGGAAGAAAAACACTTATTGTTAATGAAGATAACTTATTTAACAATTGAAAAGGTTAAAATGATGTTGTCACATACATATTTTCCAAGAAGGGTACAACGAAATAAAAAAATTAAAATAAAAATACCTATATTTGATGTTTAGTTTTATTATTATTATTACTATTATTATTATATTCGAGAAACCAGCAAATTGGAGAATAAGCAAACAATTATGTATAATGATTTTATAAGAGTTTTGGGTGGTTTAAGTTTGATTAAATAAATTCATCAAATTATAAAATGTTTGAAAATATATCTAATGTGAATACATATATTATGTAGTTTGTTATTTAGCTCAGTAGTTCATACATAGTTGGCATCATCATTTCTTACCAAGTTAAGTATTTTTTTATTATATTAAATTATTTAGGGGTTGAGAACAGATATTGAAGGGAATGATAGCAAAAGAATTTTCCGAGTGAGGTCAGGTGCCGTAAAGGGTGGTCACAAGTGGTTCAGGTTTAGGATGAACGTACGTACCAGCGGCTATCTTTTCTTTGAATTTTTAACTAATAAACATCCACTCTGGAATCCAACAAGGTTTTTGGGGCATAAGATGGGTTTTTTCTCAATATAATTTTTTTGGCTAGAGTTTTCTCTCTCTATGAAGTGTGTTTATGGATTAAAGTCGGAATGAGTTTTTATAGATGGAAAGTGGGCTTCTGAAAAGTTTGAGACCCAGGGACATTTCGCTTGTTTGCTTAGGGGTATTATGGGTGAAATAAGTGTAAATATTTTTGGAGAAGTGTGAAAGACTGTATAAAAGATATTTATCAGAAAAGAAGGTATGATAGAATATGAAACGATTGGTGATATGACAATTTTTTTGGGATGCGTAAAAGAAAAAGCGAGAAAACGTTTGCAATAGGTTGAAAATTCTTGCAAAATACGAAGAGACATGTATAAAAGTTCGAGGTGGCTTATTAAAAAGTGGTCTTCGAAAGATATTTTGTTTAACTTTTCTCCAGTCTTTGCAAACTTTGTTATCAAAGACTGGGGGGCTAGATATACGCATGTGAAGTAGTATTTAAAATTTGAGGAGAATAAAAGCAAAAGAATTTCAATTTCTGAACATTAATTTTCGAAGCGCGAAGTTCGAAGAGAAATTTTTGAATACATATGTTCTAAGAGTAATGTTCGAGGAGAGATGTTCGAAGAGAAGAATGGCGGTAAATTCGAGGACACTAAAGACAATATTGTCGTAATTTTCGAAGGGATTTAAAAGAAAGAAGCAATTTCAAGAATACATAACAGTCCTTGCCAAAAACATTTTAACAAGGACTAGGGGGCAACTGATAAGGGAGAATAATAGTTGAGGGAGTTAATTGCAAAGAATAAAGTTAATTTATTGAAGATTGTAAAGTATATATGAGAATATGACTAGTTTGGAATAAATAATAGAAGTAGGGACTAATTATACAATTACCAAGTTGTTAGACTTGTGGGACTTACTGTTGTACAATAAAAGCACCTCCCTATTTTGGGGAAAAGGGGTGATTATGATTCAAATATATTTTCTCTCTCCAAAAGCATAGTTTCTCTCTCTAAAACAAGCAGCTAAGTAATCATTGATACGAAATCCATCCTCTAAACTTTATTTGACACAGAAAACTCCTCCAAAGACTTCATACCTCTTCAACTGCGACATTGAAAGTTTGTTTATTTAATACAAACTGGAAAGAAGTAACTGCACTTTAAGAATTTTAAGTTAATTTTACATGCGGCAGTCTAAACAAATTTGGCATGCAAAATTTGTTTACATCCTCACTCGTAAAGGTGATATTCCTCTAACTGTGGCTGATGTTATCAAAAACTATTCTTCAAAGATTGTCTATGATAACCCTCATTTGTATGATTGTTATCCTGCAGATGATCCCTCATAGAGAGCGTTTACTTATTTTGTCTTGTTTGGTGGTATGTTTTTACAGGCTTCATTTTTGCCTTATGATCCTAAAGCTTATGGTTAGCATGTCTGCCAATAAATATGTGTTTACACTAGCTTCTGTTGAGTTTGATCTGTCCAGTTTCGAGTCAGGTGCCACTGTAACTCTGAATTGGTGGGGGAACCAGTTTTCATTAGACGCTGAACTGAAGATGATATTAAGATAACCAACAATCTTGATGTAGCATATCTTCGTGACCCACAACCTAATTCTGACACGGTTAAGAACCCAAAATGGCTTATTGTTGTTGGAGTTTGCACACATTTGGGATGCATCCCTTGTCGAATGCTGGTGACTTTGGAGGGTGGTTTTTCCCGTGTCACATATCATATTATGATGTATATGAAAGATTCCACAAGTGACCTGCAACAAAAAATCTTATAGTGTCCAATTACACATTCTTGGATGAGAATAAATTAGTGTTTAGATAATGCCGAAGAACGACTGCAGAGTTGTTTCTTGCACCCCATGGTTGTTGTGCATCGTAAAAAATATTTGTGCAACTTTGATCTCTGTATGCTATTGGTTGGTATTGATATTATTTTAAATTAGTTGTAATTTTGATACTTCATGCTTTTGATACTAAATAATTATTTTTGTTACTATAGTAATTGGTGTGGTTTATTTTACGTTGAGAGTAATTTTGTCAAGTGATTTGGAATGTTTAAATGTTTAGGTGTTTTGTAGTGAGAGATTTAAGCTATCTGGTTGTATTAAATGTTCATTACCCTCATTAATGAAAGTAGTTGGGGTATTTATACCCTTAATTATGGACCCATAGGCTTTCGGGTCAAGTTATGAAACCGGGTCAAGTTTAAGGACCCATTTACTTAATAAGCACGTTAGCACCTAGCTTAGTCAAAAAGGTGTTTAGTTATTTTATATTTTTGTTCTGTCCGGATAGTTTAGTGGGCATTTTATGTCCGAATTGTCCTTGTCCGGATATCTCTGTGTGCAGTAGTGAAGGTATCCGGACTCATCAGTAATATTATTTGTTTTATCTTATACATGATTTCATAGAGTAAAATGTGCTTCTATGATTATACGATCAGACATTGCATATATGATTGAGTAACTATTTGGATGCAAGTTATATTTACAATATGGAATATCAGTCTTCTACGAGTGGATGTGTGTTCCTTATTGGAGAATGTTTTATATCATGAGCATCCCAAAAACAAAGCTGTATAACTGATTCAATAATATAATATAAATTTATAGCATTAGCAGCGGCTAGTAAAGAAACTGATTGGCTGAAAAATCTCATATATGAGTTTCCATTGTAGCCCAAACCGATATCACATATTTCTATCGGATGTCATGGTGAAGCTTCCTTGGTAAATGTATATAGATAAGTTTACAAAGGAAGGTTTAGCACTTAGGTGTTAGATACAGTATGATTCGTGAGTGAACCACGCATGATGTTATTTTAGTAGAGTTTGTGACAACTCAATATAATTAATCTGATCATTTAACCAAATGTTTAAGTAGATATTTTGTTCACAAATCTTCTCTTGGGATGGGATTAAATTCCATTTAAAATATCTCATGTTGAGATATCCAATTCCCATCTAATATGACATTATGTGCTGAATTCGATGTGGAAATCTTAACATCTAAAGATTGGAACATATTATGTGTTCAGACATGCAAGTTGTGGAGGTTGAAGATTATCTTCTTAATAGTTCTTTTGAAAAATTATATATGCATGTGCAAGAGTAAAATAACTACCAATTTAAGCATGAATTTTAACCTCTTTAAGAAGCTAGGACTTGGCTTTGATATGTTTAAGAAGGATAAGAACACAAGGCTAGTAATAAATAGTGTCAAGTAAGAACATTTGAGAATGTAAATTTATGTGTATATTATCTTTGAGTATTCATTATGGATAGTTAATGTTCAATCCTTAGTGATACCTTGATATTCAAATATTTGAAATGTGTAATATACTAATATGAAATCCAATTGTCACAGTATTTCATTTATGCATAAATTTGTTATTTGTTATGATTTTGTTTTAGTTAATCATGAATTGCACTAAAATAGTCATAATATATTATCGAGCAAGCCGGAGAGTGTGGAGTACACGTTTGTTAGAATATATTATGATTAGTGAGTCCAAGGAGCGAAGCCTGGTTGGGGTTAAATTTTATTTTGAATGATAAAGGTATTATGAAAATTCATGAAAATTTTGGATTTGAAAAATTCATTCGAATTTGAATTTGAATTTTTGGGTGGGTTTTATCATTTAAAATTATAGCGTTTTTGTCGTAAAACAGTTTTACAATTTGAGTATTTTCGGTTGAATAAATAAGTATGGTTATGTTAAAAGATAAAGATATCGGAATAAAAATAGGTATTCTTCTTGTTCAAAAGAAAAGCTCTGATTGTATCCGGTTGAAAATTTTGGAGAATAACCAAAATAATTTCAATCTGAAATTGTTAAAACAAGACTTCAGAGATTATACAGAAATCAAAACAATATTCCCAACATAATCTCAATATTTACCCTAAGGGTATCTGGATCGTTGCTAGTTCCAAGCTCGAGTTCATCATCAACTACCGGGGATTTTCCATACTGATATATGAAGGTTTCGAATTGGCCTCTCTATAGATTCCTCAATCTTTGGCGTGTTTTCTTTGGTGCGGTCATTTATCATGTTTGGAGAAAGAGAAACTCGAGAATTTTTTGCTCTAGATATTGCATAACATTAAAACAAGACGTTAAAAGTTTGATTGTAATGAGAAGTTGTTTGAGTTTATCAAGGCTCAAGCGACTCATGAGCGAAGGTACCCAGGTCCGAGCAAGATGTGGTTAGATTTCATTCGCGCTAATGAAATAAATTATGAACAAACATTACTCGTTTTTAGGTTAGTTCACGTGTAAACATTGTAATGTTTGTGTATAAATGAAGGTATTTGATAGATGAAGTCAAATAGATAATATAAACATAGACAAATATGTATCTGAATAAATGATATTGTTAATATGCGTAATAATGCAAGCATCTCAATCTAATCGTGTATAATTCTATTTATAATTATCTTTCATACATAACTATTATACTAAATTATATTTTTACATGAGTTAATAGACATAAAGTTACATGTTGACTAGCGATTACAATTTCTTGATGATCAAGCACGTTCTTCATGTCTTTTTAATCCATGGCTAAGTCACGGTACAAAGTTTCTTGCTTTATTTTTTATAAATCTAGGGCTCAGACATATTACATGTCGAGCTCAACATATGCTTGGGGTTTGGGCATGGTAAAAATCTAGTCCATATCGGTAGCTCTCTTAGTCATTGTAAAATGACAAAAAGGAGGAGTAGAGGTAGACTGAGTGTCGCATGTTACTGTCTTGCTACTAACAAGTTCTACATTGTCACATCGAATAGGAGAGTTAAAGTTCGAAGCTCTTGAAGATACAAAATTAACTTGTCCTTTTTAGCTTCGGAAATTTGAGCCTTTACTAACTTGTAATATGTTTCTAAACGAACTGAAGTTGCTCCACAGATGTTTGCTAGCCTCAGACCAACTAACGCGGCTTCATACTAAGCTTCATTATTCGAAGCATGAAACCCAAACTTAATGGATTGAAACATTGCTTCCCCAGATGGAGCAATAAGTTGAACTCCAGCGCTGCATCCTAAAATGCTTAGACCCCCATCAGTTCGAATAATCCATGTCAAAATTCTTGGTAAAATGTCATTGTTAATCTCTTCATCTGATCTGCTTGAATAAAATTCAACAAGAAAATCTGCTAAAACTTGGGCCTTAATAGTTGTTCGAGGTGAAAATGTGATTCAAAATCTCCCAACTCAACTGACTACTTAGTCATCCTCCGAGAAATATCTGGGCGTTGTAAAAACATTTTTCCGTGGGAGTGAAGTTTGAAATTCAATAGTGTGAGCTTGAAAATTAGGATGTATTTTTCTGGCAGCCAATACTAACGCCAGAGCCAATTTTTCGAGCTTCAAGTATCCTTTTTCTGCTGCTACCAGACTCTTGCTGACGTAATATACCGGCTTCGAAATTCCCAAATCTTCACTTATCAACATTGTACTTACTGCAAAATTCGATACTACGATATACAAAGAGATTTGTTCTCCACTTCGAACTCTAAAGGTACACTTTTCTAGATTCAACTTCAACCTTTTTCTCTTAAATTCAAAACAAATCTCCCTTAAATCCTCAGAGTGTGCATCTTCTGTTAAGCTTTTAACCACCATTTCATCAATATACACCTCCATGTTTCTTCTGATCTGTGGAGCAAAGACTTTATTCATTAATATTTAATATGTGGCTCCAGTATTCTTTAACCCAAAGGGCATAACCCTATAACAATGCAAGCCTCGATCTGTGATAAATGTAGTACTCTATTGATCCTTTTGATCCATCTGTATTTGATTACGCCTTGCAGAAGCATCCATAAAGGTCAATATTTATTTCCCAAAGTGGAATCAATCAGCTGGTCTATTCGAGGAACGGGGAACGGGTCTTTAAGACAAGCTCGATTCCGATTAGTAAAATCGACATGAATTCTCAATTCCCCATTATTTTTCTTAAACACCACTGGGTTTGGTGTCCATAAAGGAAATTGTGACTCCCTTATATGTCCAAAATTTTATAAGCGATCCACCTTGAAAACAATTGTTTCTTATTTCTCAAAAGAAAATGCCCGTCTTTTTTGTATAACAGGTTTAACCTGCAGATTAATTGGTAGGTTATGGCAAAGCACTTCGACTGGAACTCCTATTACATCTTACGTTTTCCAAGCGAAAACATCCAAATTGTGAGACAAAAACTACAATAGATGTTGACGTAAAATGGGGGTAAGTAAGGTTCCTATTCTAAGTACTTTTCCATCAGGAAAAGCATATTCCTCTATATCTTCACTTACTGTCAATGAACCCTGGGTTTCTCTCGGATCGTCAACCCTCTCCTCGAGGTCCGAGGTCAACCCTCTTAGTTTCTATTCATCCATTTTATCACCACTGAACATCCCTCGAATATGAAGAGCTGTGGCATAAGACTCTCTATCAACCTTTTGATCACTTTGGACGACCCACACTCGATCTCCGATGACATATGTAAAGCATTGGTGAACTGTTAACACAACTTCTTACTCCTCGATAACCAAAATCTTCCAAACATGACATTGTAGCTTGATGGAAAATCCACCGCCATAAAAATTACCTGAACCTTCTTTCTGAAAGGCCCTTTTCCCAAACTTACCTCTCCTTCGAATTCCATAATTACTTGTTATGTTACTCCAGTAAAACCAATGATACTGCGCTCTGATTGGGAAATACGAGGAGGTTTGTACATTCTATCATAAGTTGTCTTGAAAAGAACGTTCACAGAGCTCCCTGTGTCTATTCAGAAGCGTTGGAATTCGACACCACCTATCTCTGCTCCAGTAACCACTGCATCTTCATATGGTCCTGTAGTGCCTCTTAAATCATCTTAATCAAAAAGAATAAAGGGAATCTCTCTGTTTCCATATAGATGAGTAGACATCTTTCCTTCTATCTGAGTAGTTACGCTCACTATATACCTCTTTATAGAGCTGTCAGTGTTGCCAGCGATAGCATCGCCCCCGAAAATTGCCAAAGACTCAAAATACTCACACAAACTTCAAACATGGCCTTGCTTCACTAGTTCCTCAACTGCTATTAAAATCAACTTATCCGGATCAACATCTAAATATTCTGATGCAGCATCAAAATCATCAATCTTTGTATCCATAATCATCAAGTTTTTTACCGACGGGTTAGGATTTGCTGCATGTGAAGTCGGTGGAACATGAGCCTTTGTCGCGCTGCTCTGTCCTTTTACATAGGCCATCAACTTTCCGTTCTCAATCAATGTATGCACCTTCTTTTTCAACGTAATACAGTCTGCAGTATCATGTTTGATGTCATTATGATACTTACAAAACCTGTTATTTCATTCCTCCCTTGGCCTATTTATCGGGGCAGGTTTCCTGAAATTTACATAACCATTGGCTCTTTCAGAGATCGAAGCAACATTCTCAGTAAGATCGGCATAATACTCAAGCCTTATCCACTGATTGGACCTTGGCCTATGAAACTGGTACCCTGATGCTTGATTTGAATATCCCCCAATTCGTGGAGGTAAATTGTTCTTGTTCCTCGGATATTCTGGTTAGGATGAAATCGAAGATTTCCCTGGATTATTTTGCACATGTCCCGAAATCTTATGACTAGTTCCAACTACTCCTCAAACTCTAGTCGACTATTCTACTTTGATTTGGTCCTCTACCTGAGCCATCGGGGCTCCAAAAGTCAAAGATCTTCGCTTTGTTGTTTCATTTGCTAGATCTCTTGGTAGTAATACTTGTTGAAAGGCTTCCATTGCTACCAGTTCCTCACAATTATCTAAACCAACCTTGGTTAAGACAACCCATTTAGTGTAATCCTTCAATTTTTCTCCCACTGCTTGCATTGAATTATTGTATCTATGTTCGCTCGCACGTTTTTTCTCCCCACATATTGTCTTCGGAAAGCAGTATAAAAATATCTAAAATTTGAAATTAACCCCCTTATAATTCTGTTGTACCATTTTAACGTCGTTCCTTTGAACGCCTGGGAGAAAGCATGACACAACAACCTATCATTATTCTCGAAATTCATCATGTAATTTTTAAACTGTTCGATGTGATCGTCAAGGTCTTGCATCCCATCGATTTTTTTAACCTTTTAAATGTCAAACCGCTTTGGAAGGGTGATAGATCTTATCTCAGTTGTTAAAGGATAATTTATCCAGTCAACACCTTGGACATATTGATTGTCATTCCCAGCTCCCATCACAGCGTATAAATTCCGATATCCACCATATTGTATTGGTTCGATGTGTTTCCTTCACACCAATCAGCCTCCCTTAAGCATCGTGGTATACTTTCCTTCCTAGCTTTGTACTCCTTTCGTGATTTTCGAGGTCGATCATTTTCTTCTTTCGAAGATCCTCGATACCTCTTATAATCAGATCCTAAACTTTCTATTTTTTTGTCACTGAACATGATATACCTTTGCTTGTATTTTTATCTTTTCTTGAAGTGTAACGCTCTTTAGAAGATTCAAAACGCATTCTTTTCTATTCACTTCTAACCTGGCGAGCTCTGCAAGATCGATCAGACTGATTGCTAACGTCATTTTTGTCATCCACTTGTCTTACTTCTCATTTCAGCCTAGACGACTGAATTTTATGCTCTCTCTGTCGTACTTCTCATTCAGAGCTGTAATTTTGTCCAACAATTGATTCATTCGCATTTTAATGTCCGATTGAGTTTTTCGAACCGAACAGATTCACTATTCCTATCATAAGCCCCTTGCAAGTCTTTTTTAACGTTTCAACAGCTGCTCGAACTAGTGGTTCATTCTCGTTTTTTGGATTCATCGTCGATTGAAGTAGTTTTCAAAGGTTCGAACGGAAACAAAATAGAAAAATCGAACACAAACAATCTAGGCACCAATCAATGATCAGTCCTCAACGGACTCGCCAATTTAATAAGTATTAATCTGGTTTTACGATACACAATTGAGAGAAGTAAAAGTTGTAGAGAGAGTAAATTCTAGAGAAAGAAAGTCAATAGATAAAAGTAATCAATCTGAAAAGTGAGAGAGCTTTCTTAGTTCAGCATTGTCCTTTATATAGAGGCGCAAAGACTTAAGCTTTAACTGAAACATTCACAAAAGGTTGACTATCAGTACTAGATATTGCATAATATTAAAACAAGAGGTTAAAAGTTTGACTGAAATGAGAAGTTGTTTAAGTATCAAGGCTCGAACGACTCATGAGCAAAGGTACCCAGATCCGATCCGAATGTGGTTAGATTTTATTTGGGCAGATGAAATAAATTATAAACAAGAATTACTCGTTTTTAGGTTAGTTCACATGTAGAAATTGTAGCATTTGTGTAGAAATGAAAGTATTTGATAGATGAAGTCAAATAGAGAATATGAACATAGACAAATATGTATCTGAATGAATAATGCAAACATCTCAATTACACTAAATTATATTTTTTACCATAGTAAATGGACATAAAATCACATGTTAACTAATGATTAAGCACGTTCTTCGTGTCTTTATAAACCATGGTTAAGTCACGGTACAAAGTATCTTGCTTGATTGTTTTATAAAGCTAGGGTTCGGATATATTACATGTCGAACTCAACATATGCTTGAGTTCAAGGATGGTACAAATCTAGTCTATACCGGTAGCCCTCTTAATCGTTGTAAAATAACACGAAGGAGAAAGAGAAGTAGAAGTAAACTGAGTGTGAGTGTAGCATGTTACCGTCTTGCATGATTGAGCTTGTCGAGCATAAATATGTGGGTTGTGTGAGTAAGCCTCAGATTATTCAGTTGGCTGAACCGCCCGTGACTCAATTTGAGAAGAAGACGGGACATCCTTGGCTTGTTGATGAACTTAGTTTACTATATCTGAATTTTTTTCAAACTTTCTCTGTGGACATATCATGATTCTTCGAAATTTAAGCTAGACGTTTGAGTGGGAAAGAGTAGATCGGGTGTTCTTGCGGCAACGTTAAATCTTATTTTATGTCAATGAGCGCTCTCTATAATCATACGTGGCCGAATACTCAAACATCTCAAGCAAGGGAAGCAGGGTTCGAGGTATCGTCTGGCAGCACCCTCGTGCAATATAACTCAGCAACCAATTGGAAGCATTTATTTACAAATTCTCGGCGAACCAAGGCTAAGATCCTCAACAGTTTGTCTGATTGGGCAGGGAACCTGGTAGCCTTCCAGATCTCTTACTGTCCAGTGCCTCCTTCAGTTTCCGGCCTAAAGCATAAGCAAGAGGAGGAGGAACAGCGTTCCCGATCTGCCGGTGCTTGTGCTGAATGGTACCAGAAAACTGATAGCTGTCCGGAAAACCCTTCATTTAAAATAGAATGGATTTCATCAGTATAGAATTCCAACTCTATGTTTTTTTTAATCAAAGATAATAGAGGTATCCAACTTACTTGAGACCTGGCACATTCGCGGACGGAAAGGATCCTGTCCTGATCGGGATGGAAGCACATCCCGACTTTTCCCATTGGTTGAGGGTCTGTAATTGATGTTGGAAAGTTTCCTTCCCAGTCTAGCCTACCAAACAATCCCTTCCACTGGTTATGGCGTTCAGCAGTGTTAGGCAGGCACCAGGGAATTAGATCCACCAGTTGACCATTTGACAGTTTAACCTGTCATTATAAGAATCCATAATAAGCAAATGACAATTATACCTGAACGGAGAGTAAAAAACGAATGAATGCCTATTGGTATCTATGTACGTACCTTTTCCGCAGGAAGGTCGCGCCAATCTGCACCAGGACGCTTTGGTATTTTCTGGCATCGAATTAAATTGAGTTCATTCATCTCTTTGGAGATGTGGTCCGTCAAAACTACCATGTCACCTCTAATTTTCTTCTGAAACCAAGAGACTGAATCGCTTTCAAACTCCATGTTTGTCTTGGAAGCCCCATTGTCAATACGTGGAAGATCACCGATCGTGTCCCTCACAGTTATTGCACGGAAAGGAGCTCCATTTGCAGTACTGCGAACAGCAGCATAGTGCAACCCTTCTGACAGTGAAACTTTTAACTCTGGGGCATTAAAAACATGCATCAGCTCTGGCCATTCTGGAAGAATATCATCAGGGGACGCTGCCCATATGAATGCTCGTTTACGTGACTGAGAAACTCCATAGGATCCAGCTTCTAGAATCCCAAATCTCACCTAAAGAGAGAAGCAATATCAGCATGTGGAGTTATTGGTAATTAATATAGTTTTCGTTTAAAACCACTTTTATATCTACCTGGTAGCCCATTTCCAGAAGTGAAGCCACGGTTAAACGGAACGTCTGTCCTCTATTAAAGGACACGAAGTTCCTCACATTTTCTAGGAGGAAGTATCTTGGCCGGAAGTAGTCAGCAAAGGACAGGAACGCTAAGATCATCTCACACTGAACTTTACTCCAGGTACTTTGGTTGAACCTATTCATACCAGAAAAACCCTGCAAACCGCAATTGCTGTCACAATCTTATCTTTAACAGACAACTAATATCGCATGATATATGTTTTGAAGAAGACAGGCACAAATATATCATACCTGGCATGGAGGGCCTCCATTTATAAAGTCCACTTGCCCTTGAAGTGGCAGATCATTTATCACGCTCTCCCCCAGTTTAGCAGCTAATTCAGCAGCCTCTGGAGTTGAGATACAGTCATCTACATCCCCGCATTTCTCCATTATAGCCCTAAGAAGTCAGATTATGATTATTTGAGTTACAGAAGAGAGCTGATCTAGATGAACAGTTATAAATGCATTGCATATTCACCTAAGAATAACATTGCAGTTGTTGACAAACATCAATGCATCGGGGTGATTTCTTCTAAAGGCATCTCCAGCTGGTTCTTCATATTCAATTGCCCACTTGGTTGATGTTGCACCTGACAAAGAGAAGATACAAATAGCCAGAGCACAACTTTTAGGTGATGTGCCTTCAGCAGGATTCTATCTTTGACGAGAAACAGCAGAAGTTAAACATACCCGAATGTTGCAAACCCTGCGACAAACCACCACAGCCTGCAAATATATCTAATGTCGCTAAACAATGATCTTGACTTACATCTTGTATCTTGCTTGCAAGACTATCCCCTCCCTCTACACATTTTCCTTTTTTACTTCTCACGGCATCATTCCCACTTATATTTGCTTGTGAGTATTTCAATTTGATATTTGCCGATAACTAAAATGAAAGAAAAAAATATAATCATAAGCCTGGTTCAACTGCTATGAAATGTCAATCAGTCTAGTGAATAAAATTAGACCACTTACCTGCTTAAGGGAACCGGTAGACGGGTCATAAAGACGTTCACAAAAGAAGACGTGGTCAAAGATTACAACAGCACTACAAGCAGGTACATCTTGTTTCTTTCTGACTTCACATTTGCCCTCTATTGCCTCGACAGATAATAGATCTGTATTTGTACACCAATACAAATTTTAAGAAGTATGCTCTAGAAGTAAGCCACTCTAGGACTGGGCATGATGACAGAAAGATAAAATTTGCACTAAATAAAACTTACCTCTCGAATGTCCGAACTATACGCCTTCTCAGAAGAAATATCCTCAGGCCTATAGAACCTTCCGACTTTAATCTCTGAAGATTTCCTGTCAGCTTTTCTGGATTGCTTTAGGGCAATGATTTCCAGAAGTTGGCAAACAACATAAGCCCTCAAATTTTGAATTTGGCTTTGACTTTTTTTTGTCTTTTTTATCATTTGAAATTACAGCCCTTTTTTGACGTAAAACTATTTTACATTTTGAGTATTTTTGGTCGAATAAATAAGTATCGTTCTGTTAAAAAATAATAAGATCACAATAAAAATATTCATTCTTCTTTTTCAAAAGAAAAGCTCTGATTTTTTTTCGGTTGAAAATCTTGGAGAACCACCAAAATAATTTAAATCTCAAATTGTTAAAACAAGACTTCACATTTTATCCGGAAATCAAAACAATATTTCCAACAAAAGATTGAAATTATTTGTTTTTGTTTTATGATTGAAATGACGAAATGAGATTTGTATAACATGATTACGAGAGAGGTTTGTTGTTATCGTTTAGAAGAATCCATAAACAAGTATTAAAGCATCAACATAACTATGGTATCATCCTCCTGTAAGTTTTCCCCTTCATGTTAGATTATGGATCTAGTTTTCAAGATTATGAAAATGGTGGTAATCTCTGAATTACGTTAAATTTTATAAAACATACACACAATGGATTAATGGTTGTTTTGGTTATTATAAGCGTGTAAGTGTTTGAATCGATTTGTTATATGAAGAAATCATGTTTGGTTTGTAAGTTAGGGATGCTTCCACTGGTAAAAATATATATTCTGTTGTGGATACATTGTATCAAAGTAAGCATTTGATTTTACTAGTTATTCAATGGAATTTGTACACAACAGAGACGGACGTTGGTCTAATAACTGCTCATGCAATTATATGTTTTGTCGGTAATTTGAATAACTAGGAAACATTTTGCATGTAAATCATTTGCATGCAGTTATAGTCTCAATTATTTTACTTTTGCATGTAAGGAAATACTTCAGTGAAGAAAAGACCAAACTGAAATTGTAGTTTATATACATAATAAATGCTTTTATGCTTGTTGAATTACGACATGAAATGAAGTTTATACCATGCCATTGTATGCAAATGAAGTTTATGCCATGCCATTTAATCGATATACTTTTGTAATAAGAGTTTACATTATACACATCACGTTATTTGTTAACGATATTTAATTAAGAAGTGACCATTGAATTTATGATATTTAGTTGGAATAATATCATAATTCCTTTATAATAAAATTGTAGTTTGTAACTGTTGATAAGGGAGAATAATAGTTGAGAGAGTTAATTGCAAAGAAGAAAGTTAATTTATTGAAGATTGTAAAGTATATATGAGAATATGACTAGTTTGGAATAAACAATAGAAGTGGGGACTAATAATGCAATCACCAAGTTGTTAGACTTGTGGGATCTACTGTTGTACTATAAAATCACCTCCCTATTCTTGGAAAAAGAAGGTGATTATGATTCATACATATTTATCTCTCTAAAAGCATAGTTTCTCTATCTAAAACAAGCAGCTTAGTAATCACTGATACGAAATTCATCCTCTAAACTTTGTTTGGCACGAAAAAATCTTCCAAAGACTACCTACCTCTTCATTGGCGCCGTCTGTGGGAATATTTACCAAAACCAAATTGGATTTGAGAAGTTATGGAAGAACAGGGGAAGTTAGACATGAACAATGAGAATCTCGTAGGCATTGATTATCAGAGTAATATGGATTTTGGAAGGCACGATGATCAATGTGCCGGGGAAATTTTAGATGAATCGGTTTTATTGGCTCGAAGAAATGAGTTGCTGGACAAAATTGAGAAATTGAGGGTGGAAAAAGAAGCATCCCTAGGAAATCGTCACCTGAAAGGAGTCGTCGAAGGAAAAAGCATGATAGAAACCATGAAGAGCATCGTCGAACTAGAAGTTCGAGAAAGAAAAATCTGAAGATGAAGAATCATGTTGATGAAAAAGCTTATAACCAGAGGAATTTTGCATCTGGGAACCAAAATTTCGAACAGAATTTTGAATAGAAGCAGCAATATACTTTTCCTTTCGAAGAAGGACTTTATGCTATGAACCATGAAAGTTCGAGGGCTAATATATACAGGACAGGTCACAATTGGAGATCTTCTCATTTGTCCTGATAACCATATTGAGTAATTCAAAAATTTCATGATCAATTTCGATGATGATGATAAGTTGTTGTGTATGTCGTTTTCTCAAACCTTCAAAAGAGTGGCTTCTAAGTGGTGAAATAGGCTTCCGCAGGGGTACATAAAAATTTTGACATGTATTGGAACATTTTCAGACAACATTTCATGGGAAGCAAGAAGTTTAGAGCTAATGGGGATACGATAATATACTTCAGGTAAAGAATCAGGGAGGGTCAGAAACATTATACCAATCGTTTTGTGAAAACAAAAACGGATATGGAATATTGCAAAGATTTGGTGGCATTAGCAGCATTTAAAATGGGACTTCTCCTCAGACTTTTCAAGGATACAGTAGCTGAGAGTCAGGCGATGATTTTTGGAGCTCTTCTTGACCAAGTCAAAAAAACTTTCTGGTATAAGAAACCCAGACGTCGGAAAAATGGTCAAGTGATCAGTTGGAACAAAATCAGTTCTAGAGATTTGGATCTAGTAACCAGGCACCTCATGTGAATGTACAGCCCAAAGCAGTTAACCAGTATCCTCTGAGGCCAAGAACGAATCAGCAGACTTACAACACGCAACAAGAAACAAAACCTATTTCAAATAAGTGGATCAATCTGGATTATTTTACGGATTTAACAGAAAATGTGGCGACAATATTTGATAAGGCCAAGGCAACGGTACAATTTCGAAAGCCTTTTCCTATTCAGACTCTAAGGGAAAGTAGAAGTTCTAACAATTTTTTTAAATATCACGATGATACTGGACATAATACCAAGGAGTGCATTGCCCTGAAAAAATAAGTGCAAGCGTTGATTGAGAATAGCGAAGGATGGTCCAAAGAATGTCGATACAACAATGGTGATTTCCGAAGAAATTGATGCTTTTGATATTGCGACAGAGTACTTGGACTCGAAGGAGGGTATGAATGATATTAATTTGGTAAAAGAGGTCGTTCTAAGGGGGAAAGTTAGTAATCTATGTGCATTTTTTCGAGTCACTGGCAATTTTTGGAGGTGACACTATTGTAGGAAATTCTAACACCTCTCGGAAAAGATACATTATCAATTTGACAACCCAGTTGGAAGTAAGAGCTTCAGCACAGATGCATCTTTAGCCTTCTCCGATAATCTGCTTTGATGATGATAATATGAGAAATGAGGCTGACCCGCATGAAGACGCAGTGGTAATCGATGCAGAGATAGGTGGTGATCACGTGCAAAAGATCTTGATTGACACTGGAAGTTCTGCCAATATTATGTTCATGAATACTTATAGGATAATTGTTGATCCCCCGGGTAATTCGACGGTCGGATATAACCATTGTGGGCTACACGGGGGAAACAACGGAAATCTTGGGGGAATTTGAAAGTGTAGTAGAGCTTGGACGGGGAGCATTCGAAAAAGAAGTTGAGATTTTGTTCATAGTGATCGACGCTCCAACGTCTTACAATGCAAATTTAGGAAGGTCATGGTTATTAAAGATGCATGGTGTGATTTCTACGGTTCATCAATGCTTAAAATACGTAGTGGGGAATAATATTGGAACGATAAAGAGTAGCCAGAATATGGCCATAGAATGCTACCGGATTGTTTTGTCTTCAAAGCAAATTCAGGGTGGCGAGACGGAGAAAGCATAGCAGCTAAAGGGGACTCTCCTAAGAATAATTCCTTATGATCACCCAAGAGAGTCCCCGGGATTTTTGGTACCAGATGATGATTATGAAGATTACAAATTTCCCAACGGAAAGGTTTTAAAGATTGGAATGAATCTTCCTTTGAAGTTGAGGAAAAAATTGATTATGTGTTTGTCTACAAAGCTAAACATGTTTGCTTGGTGTGCAGGCGATGTAACAGGGGTGCCCCCGGAAATAGTTTGTCATAAGTTGTCAGTCCGGAATAATGTGAGGCCTATTATACAAAAAAGAAGACCCTTATCTCAGGAGAAATATGAGACCATACTTGCAGAGGTTGAGCGGTTGTTAAGTATAGGTCATATTCGAGAGTCGCAATATCCTTTGTGGGTTTCAAATCCAGTATTGGTGAAGAATAAAATGGCAAGTGACAGATGTGCGTGAATTTCACGGATTTGAATAGATATTACCCAATAACCCTTTCTCAGTCCCTCGAATCGATCAGCTAGTGGATTCTACGTCAGGAAATCGGTTGTTATCTTTTGTGGATGTTTATGCTGGGTAATCAGATTAGGATGGATCTGAAGGATGAGGAAAATACTTCGTTTATTACTGGGAGAGGTTTGTATTGTTACAAGGTAATTCCATTTGGTCTAAAGAATGCATGAGCAACCTATCAACGCTTGGTAAACAAAATTTTGCGGATTAGATCAGGCGAAACATGGAAGTTTACGTTGATGACATGCTGGTTAAGAGTTTGAAAGATGAAGATCATTTTGTTGATTTAGAAGAGACTTTTAGTAACTTGAGAAAGGTCAATTTAAAGTTAAATTCAGAAAAATGTACCTTTGGTGTTAGATCCATAAATTTTCTTGGGTATTTGGTGAGTGAAAAGGGAATCAAGGCTGATCCGGTACAAATAAAAGCTTTAATAATAATGACTCCTCCTTAAAGTATCAAGGAAGTTCAGATATTGACTGGAAGGTTGGCGACATTGAATAGATTTAGTTATCGTTCCTCGGATAAGTGTGCACTTTTCTTTCAAGTACTCAGGAATGCAAACAAGTTCAGTTGTCTGAAGAATGTTCCGAAGCTTTTCGCCAGATTCAAGAATATCTCTCGTCTCCAGAAATTATTTCTAAGTCATTGTTGAGGGAGAAATTAATTATCTATATATTAGTTTTAGATTTTGCAGTCAGCGTTGTGTTAGTTCGAGAAGAAGAAAATGTTTTAAAGCCGGTATAATACATCAGCAAGAGTTTATTAGACGTAAAAAAGCGATATTTGAAGTTGGATAAATTGGCTATGGCCTTAGTAACAACTGCTTGAAAAATGAGATTGTACTTCCAAGCGCATTCCATACTTGTTCGAACAATGTTCCCTCTTAAAAGCTTGTTGTAGAGGTTGGGTGTCTCGGGGAAAATGACGAAATGGTCAGTCGAGTTGGGAGATTTTGATATAGAATTTGAGCCTCGAACAGCTATTAAATTGCAAGCTTTGGCAGATTTCTTAGTCGCATTTCACTCAGAATGATCAGATATGGAGATTGACGACCAGCAGGGTAAGTCTGAGTGCTTAGTCGAACAGATGGAGGGTCAAACATATTTGGAAGTGGTGTTGGAGTACAGTTAATTTCTCCGGATGGGGTAGCAATGTTTAAGCTATTCGTTTTGGTTTTAAAGCGACAAATTATAAGGCAGAATATGAAGCGACTTTGGCAGGTTTGAGGTTGGCTCAGATATGTGGTGCAAAGAGGGTTAGGTTGTTAAGTGATTCACACCTTTTGATTAATCATGCATTGGGAGACTCAAAAGCACGAAAAGATCATTTAGGTAGATACTTGAAGGCGTTGAAGGATTTAGCCTTTGCATTTGATGGAATTAGATATGAACATGTTCGACGGGAAGAAAATCCGGTGCCTGACTCTTTAGTGGCTGCTTCATGTTTAGAGGGTTATCCGTGGGTAAATAATTCAGGAGTGTCTTTCGATTACTAAAGATACAGAGCAGTCGTTAATAATTAATGAAGAGAACAATGTTGTGGGAGTTGTTTGGAGGATGGAAATTATTGAATTCTTGGAAAATGATGTGTTACCCGTGGATAAGTTGATGGCAAGGAAAATACGTTTCAAAGCTCATAGTTTTATCATCTTAGGAGGAGTCTTATACAAGAAATCACTGAGTCGACCTCTGCTCAGGTGTTTGGCAAATGATGAGTCGCAAATCGTTTTGTCAGAATTACATGATGGAGAAGGATCAACGCATTGTGGGTATAAAGCACTAATTCAAAGGGTATTTTTAGCTGGGTATTATTGGCTAACTGTATCTAAGGATGCAAAAGAGTTTATGAAAATATGTGATACATGTCAGAGGTATGCTAACATAATTCATAAACCAGGGGCTCCCCTGGAAAGTATTTCCAAAGTATTACCGTTTGATCGTTGGGGTATTGATTTGGTTGGCCTTTTACTAATGGAAACTAGGGGAAGGCAGACAATTATAGTGGCGGTTGATTATTTATAAAAATGGGTGGAGGCAGAGCCTTTAGCGAGAACAAAGGCAAAGGATGTCATCAAGTTTGTTGTTTCGAACATTTGTTGTTGTTTTGGAATACCAATGAAGGTTACAGCAGACAATGGACCCCAGTTTGATAATAAAGAGTTCTTTTTTTGCGCTACTAAGAGCATACATCAATGTTTTTCCGCTCCATTTCATATGCAAGCTAATAGGGAGGTGGAGGTCACTAACTGAGCGATCCTTGATGGTCTAAAGAAAAATTTGGAGGGAAACTTTGGGCCTATAGAGCCACTCCTCGAACAGTGACTTCAGAATCTCCTTTCGCATTGGTCTATGGAATGGACGCGATGGTTCCTTCTAAAGTTATTTTCCCATCGTATCGTGTGGCAGCATACACAGAGGAGCTAAATGATCAAAGTAGAACAATAGATCTTGATTTGGTGGAAGAAAAAAGAAGACATGCGCAGTTGAAATCCTTACATTATCAAACGCTACGAAATAGTTGGGGAACAAGGTGCTACGAAATAGTTTTCTCCACACCAAGGAAAAAAGCCTCGAAAAATTAGGTCCTAACTGGGAAGGCCCTTATGAAGTTATGCACAAAGTAAATCAAGGGACATATCGATTGAAGGATAAAAAGGGAAAAAGCCTCAAGCATCCGTTGAACATAGAATATCTAAAGCTGTATCTCGAGTAAGGATGGAAATTTGTTTTATTTTTATTTTTGTTCTTTTATGATTTTTCTTTGTAAAACAGCGACGACACACTATTTCCTACCCTGATAGGCACAAGAAGGTTTTAACAAGGTGCCATTTTAGCTGATATATGCATATGAAGTTTTTGCCTCGAAATTTGTGTCTTAGTTTAAAATATTATGTTCAAAAAAAATGTTGACATACAACTATTATTATTATGAGAGCTGCAATAAGTTTCTCTTGTGTTTCAGTTCTTACTGTAAAGGTCCCTTTCTTCTTGACAACATTTTTCCAAAAGTAGAACATAATTTTTCGAGGCAACCAAATTTTCGAAGAGAGCATCAGCTTGTTTTTCCAAACAGAATGTTGGTGTTTGATCTCTTCGAATTTCGAAGAAGCAAGTGAAGCTTTAAATTTGTAATGATTTTCTATCTTCAAGATGCTTCATTTTCTTCCCCATTGTGACCGAGGCATGAAAAAGCCTTCAAGCATTGTGGGAAAAGTCATCTCCTTGAGGAACATCGAATGAGCTGCTCGGAGAGCCCATTTCAGCTGAATTAAAACTGGAGGATTCCCTTGCCAGAACAATTTTATCAACAGTTTGAGGTGGTTGACTTCGAGAAATATGGAGAGGGGCTAACTCTGGTAAAGGATCGTTATTTGGAAGAAGATTTGGTGAAAGATGCGGAGGGGAATTTTGTGCTTCTCCAGAATTGTAACCTTCTTGCTCCATAGTGTCTTCAAATATTTCTTGGATAGGTTCTAGAATGACTTGTTTTTTCTTCAGTTCTTTTTTCTTGACCAGATGAATAGGATATTTTTTAAGAGAGAAAGTTGAGGTTTTGGCTGGAACAACTTTGTTCGAGGAAGGGGTTACTTTTGAAAGAGCATTTACTCCTTACGTTCGAAGACTTCTTGTTGAGAGGGAGGAGTCATCAGTTCTTCCAAAGATAACCTTTTTAAGAGGTTCAGTCTCCATATTCAACTTTTGGCTAGATTGATGTTCATGAAGCAAAGCCGGAATTTGTTTTCCCAAGCTTCTTTGTCCCAGTCGTTCAATTTGGTAAAGAGTGTTGTTGCACTCAGGACAAAGTCAGCATAGGGCTTCGAGATGCCAGTCATGACTACAAAGAAGTTTGAGGGTTAAAATTGGGGATAACAAAGGTTGTATGAATGCAATTAAAATTTGAGATAGTTAAAAATTATACCTTTATTAGTCCATAAGAGGGAACGTTTGTGTGGATTTGAAGGGGATGACTCAAAACCTATCTACCAATTCCCTGAGAAGAAAAGAAATTACTGCTTCGAGTTTTTGTCGGCTTCAAGTAGGTCTTTCACTACCTTTTGTCCTCGTCCAAATGTTAGTGAGTAGCATGGAAAAATGGGTTTTTTGCTAAACCAGATAGCTCAATAAGCTCTTCTAAATAAAATCCATGGCCAGAAATTCTTAAGGCCATGATACACATGTTGGGACCTGCTTGGGTGGGGCAGAGGTCAATTTTAGTAAAATATTCAATAAAAAATGGGTCTAATGGATACTTTAAACCCCAGTTCATGACCTTTGTATATACGACCAGCTTGTCGTCTTTTACGGACAGAGGAGTTTTACCTTCGGTCGGAAATCTAATGGAGATGTGTGAAGGGATACCCCATCGAGTCCTTAACATAGATTCTTCAGAGGGCAGAAAATATTTGTACTTGATATTATGAAGAATTACCAAGTGTTTGTTTTCCAATGCCTCGAATATTATTGCCAACAATAACGTCAAGTTCTAGAGGGAGTGTGATGTCACCTTTTGATTTGGGAGCAATTCTTGAAGAGAGCTTATCAAGAATCAGAGGGGGGTTGGTAGTCACTTGGCTCGATAAGGCCAAGGAAGTCTCACCGACTTTTTTTTCACCTGGCTTCGGTATTTTCGCCTGATCTGGGTTAGAAGTTTGAGCTAATGTCATTTTACCTTTTAGTTTACGAATATCATATTTGACTGATTGAACTTCTTCATCAGTTACTGTGACCCTTGATGGATGAACTGCGTTTTCTTGTATAAAGCTTCGAGGAGGAATTTCTGGGGTGAATCTAGGACTTCTTTGAGTTGTGATTGAAGGAGTAGCTGGTAAATCTAACCTAGAGCCTTCAACTTTTTGTTGTGGAGTTTGAGCACCTATTTGAGTTTGAATTTACGAGGGAGACCATTTAGAACGTTTATGCTCTCTGGAAAGTTTCTTATCCTTGTGATGTCTTTTTATTTTGCCAGAATAGTTTTTGTGATAGTTGTCTTTCCCCATAACTTCGAGGCTGGAGTTAAGGGTCGAACAGTTGGGATTGAGGGGTTGAGAACAAATATTGAAGGGAATGATAGCAAAAGAATTTTCCGAGGGAGGCCAGGTGTCGTAAAAGGTGGTCACAAGTGGTTCAGGTTTAGGATGAATGTAGGTGCCAGCGGCTATCTTTTCTTTGAATTTTTTACTAATGAACAGCCACTCTGGAATCCAACAAGGTTTTTGGGGCATTAGATGGGTTTTCTCTCAATATAATTTTTTTGGCTAGAGTTTTCTCTCTCTATGAAGTGTGTTTAGGGATTGAAGTCTAAATGAGTTTTTATAGAGGGAAAGTGGGCTTCTGAAAAGTTTGAGGCCTAAGGACATTTCCCTTGTTTGCCTAGGGGTATTATGGGTGAAATAAGTGTAAATATTTCTGGAGAAGTGTGAAAGACTAGATAAAAGATATTTGTCAGAAAAGAAGGTATGATAGAATATGAAACGATTGGTGATATGACAAAAAAAATTGGGATGCGTGAAAGAAAAAGCGGGAAAACGTTTGCAATGGGTTGAAAATTCTTGCGAAATACGAAGAGACATGTATGAAAGTTCGAGGTGGCTTATTAAAAAGTGGTCTTCGAAAGATACTTTGTTTAACTTTTCTCCAGTCTTTGCAAACTTTGTTATCAAAGACTGGGGGGCTAGATGTACGCATGTAAAGTAGTATTTAAAATTCGACGAGATTAAAAGCAAAAGAATTTCAATTTTTGAATATTAATTTTCGAAGAGCAAAGTTCAAAGAGAAATTTTTGAATACATATGTTCTAAGAGTTATGTTTGAGGAGAGATTTTCGAAGAGAAGAATGGCGGTTGTATTGAGAAATTCGAGTACACTAAAGACAATGTAGTCGTAATTTTCGAAGGGATTTAAAGGAAAGAAGCAATTTCAAGAATACATAACAGTCCTTGCCAAAAACATTTTCACAAGGACTGGGGGGCAACTGATAAGGGAGAATAATAGTTGAGGGAGTTAATTGCAAAGAAGAAAGTTAATTTATTGAAGATTGTAAAGTATATATGAGAATATGACTAGTTTGGAATAAATAATAGAAGTAGGGACTAATTATGCAATTACAAAGTTGTTAGACTTGTGGGACCTAGTGTTGTACTATAAAAGCACCTCCCTATTTTGGGAAAAAGGGGTGATTATGATTCAAATATATTTTCTCTCTCCAAAAGCATAGTTTCTCTCTCTAAAACAAGCAATTAAGTAATCATTGATACGAAATCCATCCTCTAAACTTTGTTTGACACAGAAAACTCCTCCAAAGACTTCATACCTCTTCAACTGTGACATTGAAAGTTTGTTTATTTAATACAAACTGGAAAGAAGTAACTGCACTTTAAGTATTTTAAGTTAATTTTACATGCGGCAGTCTAAACAAATTTGGCATGCAAAATTTGTTTACATCCTCACTCGTAAAGGTGATATTCCTCTAATTGTGGTTGATGTTATCAAAAACTATTCTTCAAAGATTGTCTATGATAACCCTCATTTGTATGATTGTTATCCTGCAGATGATCCCTCATAGAGAGCGTTTACTTATTTTGTCTTGTTTGGTGGTATGTTTTTACAGGCTTTATGTTTTGCCTTATGATCTTAAAGCTTATGGTTAGCATGTCTGCCAATAAAGATGTGTTTGCACTAGCTTCTGTTGAGTTTGATTTGTCCAGTTTCGAGTCAGGTGCCACTGTAACTCTAAATTGGTGGGGGAAACCAGTTTTCATTAGACGCTGAACTGAATATGATATTAAGATAACCAACAATCTTGATGTGGCATATCTTCGTGACCCACAACCTAATTCTGACAGGGTTAAGAACCCAAAATGGCTTATTGTTGTTGGAGTTTGCACACATTTGGGATGCATCCCTTGCCGAATGCTGGTGACTTTGGAGGGTGCTTTTTCCCGTGTCGTAGAACATATTATGATGTATATGAAAGATTCCACAAGTGACCTGCAACAAAAAAATCTTATAGTGTCCAATTACACATTCTTGGATGAGAATAAATTATTGTTTAGATAAATGCCGAAGAACGGCTGCAGAGTTGTTTCCTGCACCCCATGGTTGTTGTGCATCGTAAAAAATATTTGTGCAACTTTGATCTCTGTATGCTGTTGGTTGGTATTGATCTTATTTTAGATTAGTTGTAATTGTGATACTTCATTATTTTGATACTAAATAATTATTTTTGTTACTACAGTAATTGGTGTGGTTTATTTTACGTTGAGAGTAATTTTGTCAAGTGTTTTTGAATGTTTTAGGAGTATTAAATGTTTAGGTGTTTTGTAGTGAGAGATTTAAGCTGTCTGGTTGTATTAAATGTTTATTACCCTCGTTAATGAAAGTAGTTGGGGTATTTATACCCTTAATTATAGACCCATAGGCTTTCGGGTCAAGTTATGAAACTGGGTCAAGTTTAAGGACCCATTTACTTAATAAGCAGGTTAGCACCTAGCTTAGTCAAAAAGGTGTAGTTATTTTATACTTTTGTTCTATCCGGATAGTTCAGTGGGCATTTTATGTCCGAATTGTCCTTGTCCGGATATCTGTGTGCAGTGGTGAAGGTATCCGGACTCATCAGTAATATTATTTGTTTTATCTTATACATGATTTCATAGAGTAAAATGTGCTTCTATGATTATACGATCAGGCATTTCATATATGATTGAGTAATTGTTTGGATGCAAGTTATATTTACAATATGGAATATCAGTCTTCTACGAGTGGATGCGTGTTCCTTATTGGAGAATATTTTATATCATGCGCATCCAAAAAATAAAGTTGTATAACTGATTCAATAATATAATATGAATTTATAGCATTAGCAGCGGCTAGTAAAGAAACTGATTGGCTGAGAAATCTTATATATAAGTTTCTATTGTAGCCCAAACCGATATCACATATTTCTATCGTATGTCATGGTGAAGCTGCCTTGGTAATCTGATCAACTCAATATAATTAATCTGATCATTTAACCAAATGTTTAAGTAGAGATTTTGTTCACAAATCGTCTCTTGGGATGGGATTAAATTCCATTTAAAATATCTCATGTTGAGATATCCAATTCCTATCTAATACGACATTATGTGTTGAATTCGATGTGGAAATCTTAACATCTAAAGATTGGAACATATTATGTGTTCAGACATGCAAGTTGTGGAGGTTGAAGATTATCTTCTTAATAGTTCTTTTGAAAAATTACATATGCATGTGCAAGAGTAAAAGAACTACCAATTTAAGCATGAATTTTAACCTCTTTAAGAAGCTAGGACTTGGCTTTGATATGCTTAAGAAGGATAAGGACACAAGGCTAGTAACAAATAGTGTCAAGTAAGAATATTTGAGAATGTAAATTTATGTGTATATTATCTTTGAGTATTCATTATGGATAGTAAATATTCAATCCTTAGTGATACCTTGATATTCAAATATTTGAAATGTGTAATATACTAATATGAAATTCAATCGTCACAATATTTCATTTATGCATAAATTTGTTATTTGTTATGATTTTGTTTTAGTTAATCACGAATTGCACTAAAATAGTCATAATATATTATCGAGCAAGCCGGAGAGTGTGGAGTACACGTTTGTTAGAATATATTATGATTGGTGAGTCCAATGAGCGAAGCCTGGTTTGTTTTTCCATTAGTTTGTTTTTCCAGTGACACTAATCCAGAAATTTCACCTGTTTCTAGTTTGTTCTTTAGTGAAACCCTAGGTTTCTAGAATGGTTGGAATCAAACTGTTTTTGTGAAGAAAAACTGTATAAAACTTACTGATATACCGTTGTTGAAGTTGTTGAGTAGTTGATACTCTGATCGGAGTTGTAATCAGAGTGTCGGAGAAGAAGTTAGAGAGTGAAGAGAGGGAGAAGGAGAAAGAGGTTACAGGTGTTTAAGACGGGTATTTTTATACTGGATGTAATTTTGGAAAGAAATTTGTGAAATATTTTAGACTTTTATTGGTAATAGATTTGTGTAACGGGTCTTTATGGGTAAGTTTCCCCTTATTTTTAATTAAAATCATTACATTTTTATTTTTTCTAAAATTTAAAAAAATAACAATAGACCTGTAAAAATATATATATTTGTTAACTTCTAACAAAATCAATTTAGCATTTTTAATGTCAACTAATACGAATAAACATAATGCCATCGAAAGTATCATATTTTTCGTTTTTTGAAAAAACATCAAAACATATTAACTAAAATTTATTTATTTATTTATTATGTGTGTCATAAATGTTAAAACTATGGATACTCATTATATATATACTCTTTTGAGATTTTAGTGTAATTAGATTGACAAGTATACCAATGTAGTTATAATATATTATCGAGCAAGTCGTAGAGTGTGAAATACATGTTTGTTAGAATACACTATGATTATCGAGTCCAAGGGACGGGGCCTGGCTGGGGTTAAATTTTATTTTGAATGATAAAGTTATTATGAAAATTCATGAAAATTTTGAATTTTAATTTTAATTTTTTGGTCGGTTTTATCATTTGAAATTACAGGCGTTTTTATGACGTAAAACTATTTTACATTTTGAGTATTTTCGGTCGAATAAATAAGTATGATTCTGTTAAAAAATAAAGTGATCACAATAAAAATATTCATTCTTCTTTTTCAAAAGAAAAGATCTTATTTTGTTTCAGTTGAAAATCTTGGAGAACCACCATAATAATTTAAATCTGAAATTGTTAAAACAAGACTTCACATTTTATCCGGATATCAAAATGATATTTCCAACAAAAGATTGAAATTATCTGTTTTTATTTTATGATTAATATTATCTGTTTTTGTTTTATGATTGAAATGACGAAATGAGATTTGTATAGCATGATTACGAGAGAGATGTGTTGTTATAGTTTAGAAGAATCCATAATCAAGTATTAAGCATCAACAGAACTATGGTATCATCCTCCTGTAAGTTTTCCCTTTTTATGTTGGATTATGGATCTAGTTTTCGGATTATGAAAATGGTGGTAATCTCTGAATTTTTTAAAATTTTATAAAACATACACACAATGGATTAATGGTTGTTTTGGTTGTTATAAGCGTCTTAGTGTTTGAATCGATTTGTTATATGAAGAAATCAAGTTTGGTTTGTAAGTTAGGCATGCTTCCACTGGTAGAAATATATATTATGTTTTGGATACATTGTATCAAAGTAATCATTAGATTTTACTAGTTATTCAATTGAATTTGTACACAATGGAGACGAACGCTGGTCTAATAACTGCTCATGCAATTATATGTTTTGTCGGTAATTTGAATAATTAGGAAACAATTTGCATGTAAATCATTTGCATGCAGTTATAGTCTCAATTATTCTACTTTTGCATGTAAAGAAATACTCGAGTGAAGAAAAGACTAAACTACAACTATAGTTTATATACATAATAAATGATTACGACATGAAATGAAGTTTATACCATGCCATTCCATGCAAATGAATTTTATGCCATGCCATTTATTAGATATACTTTTGTAACAAGAGTTTGCATTATACACATCAAGTTATTTGTTAACGATATTTTATTTATAAGTGACCATTGAATTTATGATATTTAGTTGGAATAATATCATAATTGCTTTCTAATACAATTATATTTTGTAAGTGCTACAATTTTAAGTGAATTTGGATGCTTACTTGAAGTGATTTTAGCATGTAAAAATGCAGTTTGTAACTGCGACATTGAAAGTTTGTTTCTTTAATACAAACTGGAAAGAGGTAATTGCACTTTAAGCATTTTAAGTCAATTTTACATGCGGCAGTCTAAACAAATTTGATGTATATGAAAGATTCCACAAGAGACCTGCACCAAAAAATCTTAAAGTGTCCACCTACACATTCTTGGATGATAACAAATTGTTGTTTAGATAATGCCAAAGAACGGCCGCGGAGTTTTTCCTGCACCCCATGGTTGTTGTGCATCGTAAAAACTATTTGTGCAACTTTGATCTGTGTATGCTATTGGTTGGTATTGATCTTATTTTATATAAGTTGTAATTGTGATGATTCATTAACTTCTAACAAAATCCATTTAGTATTTTTAATGTCAACTGATAGAATAAAAATAATGTCATCCAAAGTATCATATTTTTCGTGTTTCTCACTAAAGAACAAACTGGAAACAGGTGAAGTTACTAAATTACTGTCACTGAAAAACAAACTGGAAACAGGTGAAGAAAATTTAACATCACAAACAGATGAATTCACATTGAACAAAAATATTATCACTAAATTGTTTCAATAAAAACCCTAGGTTTCTCGGAATGGTTGAAACCGAACTATTTTTGTGAAGAAAAATTGTATAAAACTTATTGATTTACCGTTGTTGAAGTTGTTGAGTAGTTGATACTCTGATCGGAGTTGTATCGGAATGAATTCGTCGTCGGAGTGTTAGAGAGGCAGGAGCGAGAGGAAGTTAGAGAGTGAGGAGAGGGAGAGAGAGAAAGAGGTTACAGGTGTTTAAAATGGGTATTTATACTGGAGGTAATTTTGGAAAAAAAATTGAATTATTTTGGGCCTTCATTAGTAATAGATTTGTGTAACGGGTCTTTATAGGTAAGTTTCTCCCTTATTTTTAATTAATATCAGTATATTTTTACTTTTTCTAAAATTTTAAAAATAAAAATGGACCTTTTAAAATATATATATTTGTTAACTTCTAACCAAATCAATTTATCATTTTTAATGTCTACTACTACAGATAAAAATAATGTGAAAGTATCATATTTTTCGTTTTTGGAAAAAGCATCAAAACATATTAACTAAAATATATTTATTTATTTTTTCTGTGTGTCGTAAATTTTAAAAATATGAATTCTCATTATATATATACTCTGTTTGAGATTTTAGTGTAATTAGATTGACTAGTAGACCAATGTAGTCATAATATATTATCAAGCAAGTTGGAGAGTGTGAAATACATGTATGTTAGAATATATTATGATTAGCGAGTCCAAGGGACGGAGGCCGGCTGGAGTTAAATTTTATTTTGAATGATAAAGCTATTATGAAAATTCATGAAAATTTTGAATTTGAATTTGAATTTTTTGGTCGGTTTATCATTTGAAATTACAACTGTTTTTTTTACGTAAAACTATTTTACATTTTGAGTATTTTCGGTCGAATAAATAAGTATGGTTCTGTTAAAAAATAAAGAGATCACAATAAAAATATTCATTCTTCTTTTTCAAAAGAAAAGCTCTAAAAAAATTTCGGTTGAAAATCTTGGAGAAGCACCAAAATAATTTAAATCTCAAATTGTTAAAACAAGACTTCACATTTTATCCGGAAATCAAAACAATATTTCCAACAAAAGATTGAAATTATTTGTTTTTGTTTTATGATTGAAATGACGAAATGAGATTTGTATAACATGATTACGAGAGAGGTTTGTTGTTATCGTTTAGAAGAATCCATAATCAAGTATTAAAGTATCAACATAACTATGGTATCATCCTCCTGTAAGTTTTCCCCCTTCATGTTGGATTATGGATCTAGTTTTCAGATTATGAAAATGGTGGTATTCTCTAAAAAATATTATATATTATAAAACATACACACAATGGATTAATGGTTGTTTTGGTTGATATAAGCGTGTAAGTGTTTAAATCGATTTGTTATATGAAGAAATCATGTTTGGTTTGTAAGTTAGGCATGCTTCCACCGGTAGAAATATATATTCAGTTGTAGATACATTGTATCAAAGTAAGCATTTGATTTTATTAGTTATTCAATGGAATTTGTACACAATGGAGACGGACGTTGGTCAAATAACTTCTCATGCAATTATATGTTTTGTCGGTAATTTGAATAACTAGGATAAATTTTGCATGTAAATCATTTACATGCAGTTATAGTCTCAATTATTTTACTTTTGCATGTAAAAAAATACTTTAGTGAAGAAAAGACTAAACTGTAACTGCAGTTTATATATGATGAGTTCAGATATCGAGTATGCTGCCTTAGAAAATTGTAATAAGAAAATTCTAGAGAGAGAAAGAGATAGAGAGCGTTTAGAGAGAGAAATTCTAAGTGCAAATGAGTGGAGTAGAAAAAGTGTTCAACCCCTTTATTAGGTTAGCCTTTCCCTTTATATAGAGGAGCCAAGACTTAGCCTTAAACTGAAATCGGTTACAAATAAGGACTAATTACCCTTAGTCCTTAACAATATTACATAATCACGATTGTTCTCTTGAACTTACATTATTTACAATCCAATCCTTAAACTTACATTATTTACAGTTTAATCCATAAAATCCTACTTCCATATCAGTAGCCCCCTAGTTCTCATGTCGGTAAATGAATGAGAACTATAATATCCTCGAATTCCTTCATGTGTCGTATCAGTCACTATGAGACAAACTCAAAGTCATATGCTCCGTATAAAACTCGAAGTCCAAAAATCAACAGAAGACTAAAACAGATGTAAAGTCGAAGTAAAAAACAGTCATCGAATTATTCTCAAACACGATAATTTTCTTTTCTTTCTCCTCGAATCGTTATGGAAGTAGCTTCAAAACGTAACCATTGAATTTCATCAAAAGTGTACACAAATGTAACCGTTCAAATCTATCATGATTATCTAGCTACTAGACGCATAGCTAGATAACTAGTCTGACAGATGTCGAACTCTTAAATTTCTCACCGCTTTGTTTGTATTTCATGAAAAATTATTCTGGATTATTTTCTATATTTTGTAAATTTTATGTAGAAATTAATACTCAATTTAATTGTCCGGTTCGTATTTTAAGAAGTGATAATGGTAAAGAATATTGTTCAACTGCATTTCAATCTTTTATGGAATAACATGGAATTTTACATCAAACCTCTTGTGTAGACACACCATCTCAAAATGGTATCGCTGAAAGAAAAAATAGACATCTTCTAGAAGTTGCTCGTGCACTTCTTTTTCAAATGAAAGTGCCAAAAACATTTTGGGCAAGTGCTGTTTCCATTGCTTGTTATTTAATAAATTGAATGTCGTCTTCTATTCTGCATAATAAGATTCCATATTTTGTGTTATTTCTTTCAAAACCTTTATTTCATATTGAACCCCGCATATTTGGTTGTACTTGTTTCGTTAGGGATGTTAGTCCTAATCGTACAAAATTAGATCCCAAATCTTTAAAATGTATTTTTCTTGGATATTCTAGAGTTCAGAAGGGATACAAATGTTTTTCTCCCTCACTTAACCGGTATGTCGTGTCTAGAGATATTACATTTTTAGAGCATGTTTCATTTTTTCCAATTGGGCCTAGTGTGAACCTTCAAACAGATAAAGAGAATGATGAACTCCTCATTTATTCCGTAGTTCAGTCCCTTAGCATTACTAAAATTGATTATGTTACGCAATCTTTTGCACTTCCTCCACCATCTCGACCTTCCATTACACATGTTTATTCCCGACTTCCTAAACCTCCTCCAAGATGCCCATTGTCGATTCTTTCGTCTTCAGATGCTGTTACGAACGATAATCAGTCCGATATTGACCTTCATATTTCTCATCGAAAAGGTAAAAGACAATGTACTTATCCAATTTCATCTTTTGCAAAATATGATCATTTTTTACCTTTTACAAAAGCTTCTATTGCAACTCTTCATTCTATTTCTATTCCGAAAACTATTCGTGAAGCTTTATGTCATTCTGGTTGGAAAGTTGCAATGTTTGAAAAGATAAAAGCATTAGAAGATAGTGGTACTTGGAAGTTAGTTAATTTACATGCAGGAAAGCAAGTTATTGGTTGTAGATGGGTATTTAATGTCAAAGTGAATCCAGGTGGGACGATAGCTCAACTTAAAGCAAGACTTGTAGCAAAAGGATACGCTCAAATTTATGGTGTTGACTACTCTGAGACATTTTCTCTGGTAGCAAAGTTTACCTCTATTCGTTTATTTATTTCTTTAGCGGTTTCAAATGATTGGCCATTGCATCAGTTAGACATAAAAATGCATTCTTACATGGAGATCTCCAAGAATAAGTGTATATGGAGCAACCACCTGGGTTTGTTGCTCAGGGGAGAGAGGAAAGGTATGTCATTTGTACAAATCCTTATATGGGTTGAAACAAAGTCCACGTGCTTGGTTTGGCAAGTTTAGTGAGGCACTCAATGAATTTGGGCTAAAAAAGAGTAGTTGTGATCATTCTGTATTTTATAAAAGTTCTAGAAATGGCATTATACTTATGGTTGTGTATGTTGATGACATCATCATTACTGGTAATGACAATGAAGGAATTTTTTAACTCAAAACATTTCTACATTCAAAATTTTAAACAAAAGATTTAGGAGCATTGAAGTTCTTTTTGGGAATGGAAATAACAAGAAGAAAGAAAGGTATTCTCCTATCGCAGAGAAAATATGTTTTGGATTTATTGATGGAAACATAAAAGTTATGAGCGAAACCATATAATACACCGATAGTTCCTAATTTGCAGCTACCAAAAGATAATGGAGAATTATTTGGCGATCCAGAAAAATATCATCGATTGGTAGGAAAAATTAATTATCTTACAGTAACTCGACCAGACATTGCATATCCAGTTAGTTTTGTGAGTCAATTTATGTCATCACCAACGGTTAATCATTGGGCAATACTAAAACATATCTTGTGTCATCTCAAATCATCTCCTGGACTCGGATTGTGGTATGGCAGTAATGGTCATACTAATATAGTGTGTTTTGCAGATGCAGATTGGGCTGGACCTAAATCTGATAGAAGATCAACCACTGGTTACTGTGTGTTTGTAAGGGGTAACTTAGTATCTTGGAAAAGTAAAAAGTAAAATATTGTATCAAGATCGAGTGCTGAAGCTGAATATAGAGCCATGGCTCAATCTAGTTGTGAGATAATTTGGATTTCTAAATTGTTGAATGATATTGGCATAAAAACTACCATGCCTGCAAAGTTATGGTGTGATAATCAAGCGGTGTTGCACATTGCGTCTAATCTTGTCTTTTATGAAAGAACGAAACATATTGAAATTTATTGTCATTTTATCCGCGAAAAGATTCAACAAAATCTCATTCATATATAATATGTCAAAACAGGAGAACGGTTAGGAGATATATTAAAAAAATCCCTCAATCGATCACGTATTAATTATATTTGCAACAAGCTAGGCATGCTTAATATATATGCTCCAACTTGAGGGGAAGTGTGATTTCGTTTCAGCCTTTCGATCAAGCTTGCACTTCAAGTACTTTTGTACAAGTTCAAAAGATTTCAAACCACGACAGTTTCAAGTACTTTTGCACAAGCTTGAGGGGGAGTGTTAATGGAAATAATATAAGATATTTAACTACACAGTTTATTATAGTCAATAGTCAATTATAAAATATTATATACATTATTATGGTAGATTAGACATTATTATAATATATTAATATATTATTAGAATATATTCTCAGCCTCTATATGGCTTTAGTCTGTACATACAGAATTATATGCCAATAATAAAAAATCTATTTTATACTTTTACACACTTCTTTAAGTTTCTTCAAAATCTCTTGCATTCTTTACACATATCACATACATATTATTGAATAAATACTTTTTTTATTAAATACACATATAACGTACTGATTTTCACACAATTACATATTCAAATCGACCGAAGAATAAATACCTCGAAATATATCTTTTATATATCGATTCCAAAGATCTTTGATACTGGTAGAAAATGTGATTGGTTTCGCAAACAATCTTAAATGGTAATTTTAACAAAAATGAAAGAAGTGAGGAACCGAACGACCTCATTTTACGTATATCAGAGTGATAGTTGAGCGGGAGAAAGACAATCAGAGAAGTAGATGATTTAGGTTAAGAGAAGTAGATGATTTAGGTTAAGAAACTACAATCATTTATATAGGGTAGGTTTTTAAGTAAAATTTTAATTTTTTTATAATAAAACCGTGTTTATTTTCGGATTTTTTTCGTGTTTTTTCGTGAGTATTTTAGTCATAAAACCATTCAAATATTAATAAATATCCAAAACCAAACCGAATCTTTTATTTTGGTTCATTTTTCGACTCCGTATCCATGTATCCATGCCTAGCTCTAACTCTAGCCGTGTAATTAATAAAATAATATGATTCTAACTTGTTCTCTCCAGTCTCCCCCATTCTATTTTCTTGTTTTATTCACTATTTGATACTCAAATCTTGCATTCGATATCGTTTATCAACACAATTGGTCAATTCTTATAAACCATTCATAATGTTCTTAATGGTGGTTAGATCGGACTCTGAAGAGCTTGCTAACCATAACAAAATTATAACAAACAGAGTTTAGTGACCCACTCTCAGGAGAGAACCAGTTGTACTTGATTTTTATAGCCCCGCGGGATTAAGACCTATATTGATTTTTATAATTAGAAAACTTTGAATTTACATTGGATAAGAAACAAATAATTTGAAGTTAAATGATTGCATTCTCGCTAGTTCATAGCCAAATCGTGATTCATACTATTCAATACCAGTGATTCTTATTTATCATGACCGATTTCTTGGAATGTCAAAACACAAATTCAATCTTATTACGAAATTCATATCAGCACTACACCAAATCAGGCAATCGTTAACAACCCTTAATATTCATCTACATACATTTCGGATTGGTTTATTATAAAGGAGCAACATAGAATGATCAATTAACTAATACATCTCAAACTCTATCAAAATGACATGTATGGGATTGAATGTGAAAGTCCTCGAGAGGAAAAAGAGACAATATCTATCTGTCATTTCTTGAATAATATATATTAACCTACAATGGCTTAGGAGAATATAGAAGTAGGAACAAGAAAAATGAATATAATGCCCGAAATTGTTAGTAGTCAACCGTAGGATAAAGAGGACGCCCACCACCGTTGGACTCGTTGTCGCCACCATAAAATGCCCCCGTGTGAGATGACATTCGAGAGTTTGAGTTTTTAGGCGAAGACGTGTAGTGATCACGAGAACCACTGCTAATGTTATACATGGATGAAGTCGGGAGTCCCCGACTTTTCGGCAATCTTGTTGCGTCAGATCCTGAGCCGGACCCTCTCTCAGCTGATTCAGCAGCCAGCGGCAATTCTTCTAGCGTCTATTTAATAAGATAGTAAAGAAGCCACTTAGCACTCTTGTATAAATCTAAAAATATTGAAGTGTAGAAGTTTTTATGTTTGGCTGCAAGGAATATAGAAGAAAGTTGATACAAAACGTAAAGATCTGTTTGGTTTTAGGAAAATTTGGTGGATAAAAAGTACTATGAAAGTTTTGATTTTCATGTCTAGTTATGCGGAAAGGATTTTTCTTTCCCTCCATCTTTCCTCTAAAACTTCTTTTCATTTAAAAAGAGCCTTGATGGAATGCGGTCTCAGTTTTTACTACCTACACTGACCATGTGTTGATGAAAACACATACCCTGGAAGCCTGTTGGAGAACATGGAGTGTCTCTCGAATACGCTTTCTCTTTATGGAAACATCGTTTGGTTCTTGTAACATCTCTTCGAACAGGTTCTCTCTGTTTAGGTCATAACATAGCACCAATTAATGTTAGAACGATGAAACAACCAAGCAGAAACAACCTTAACTAAAATACTTAGTATCATCTCTGCTACCTGTAAAGCTTCTCGATAAAGACGTTGTGCAGCTCACGTTTAGTATGATTTACCTGAATATATAGCAAGATAATCAAAACAAAAGAGGTTCTAAAACCTATAGGCTACCCATAGTGTTTCTAGTAACTAATATAAAAAAATTCAGAGAATCGTTGCTAGTATTGATATAGACTTTTGACATATGCACCAACTCACCATGAAATGCATAATAGCTTTAGGTACGGAGTCCTCAATATTCTTTCTAACAATGTCGTAGTATGATCTCAATAACTGCTTTGTTATTTCAATTTCGACCGACTCTTTTTCTGATTGGCTATCAGATGGCCTCAAGACAGTTGGAGGCTTAAACAATCAACAAAGCCAAATTAGAATAGGAACATAAAAAGCGAATGGTAATACCCATTTAACATCGGCAACAAAATCTGAATATACAAATACCTCTCGTAAATAGAGCAAAGAGACTGATTGATTCATATTATGAACAGCTTCACCAAAAGGCTTGTCTACCGATTCTACCTCTATAGCAGCCGTACCGCTATTACTCCCACCAAATAACGACATCCCCCATCTTGAACTTCCTTTGATACCTGTTCAACCATCAATTCACCAAAAGACCACAACAATCAAACTGAAAGCTTAAACACATGTCAACCATGCACGTAAGGAATATATGATTTAATAATTTATAATTACGTTTCAAATCCATAGACCAATTTAGTATTCAGTAAGCTACTAGAAGGACATTTATTCGTACAAACCAACATGAGCACATATATGCATCTGCATCTGTTCATGGCATAAGAATCTGAAAGATTATATAAATTAGCTCATTACCAGATGACGCAAGTTTCTCAGCATCTGCTACTGACCGTGCTCCCTGTTAGCATGGAATAATATATGAATGAGATATATCTAAATACCAGCAGACAAAATAACATCATTGAAAGTAAAGCATAATGACAAACAAGAAAAATAATAGGATCAAGGAAGAAGTTGGTAGTGTAGGGAAGACACAAATGGTATTCCAGAATCCAGACTACCAAATTTAAAAATAAATAAAAAAGCAATTACATGCCTGATCTGTCACAATTCCATTAGCTTGTCGTGCGACAATAGCCCGAGATTTAACACTTCTTTCGGAACCTGGTACTTTCTCAGGCTCTAACGATTCCTATGAACCCACATGGAAATACCAATATAGAAAATTAGTCAACAAATACCAAGGTACAAACTACCATCAGCAAACAATGCTACCTTAGTCCCCATGGGATGAGGGGCCCTGGATGACTTGACATGTTGTGTTGCAATCTCTGTGGCCTTAGTTCCACCAATGAAACTTGGGTGTGAAGTGTTTATATAGTCCATCTGGAAGTTGGGAGTCAGTAAATATCACATAAACATTCATAACTAATGCAGAAAGAGTAAAGTTAAACATTCATAACTTTTCCGAAAACAATAAAATTCAAGGTTCCAGCTACTACCAATAAATAGAAAAATCGTGGTCAGGCGCAAGTAAGAAAAAAACAAAAAAAATTGCCTCAGTTAAGTTGAATAAGACAATAAATCAATGTACTAATTCTTGCCCTTTCCAAATGTAAAATCGAAAGGTTTGAGAATAACCAAGACCAGTTGAGAAAGTATATAAAATAGGTAATATTGGTCAATGCACCTCCATTTCAATAATTTGCCTGATTATTGTCTCTGTGGGATCACGGCCCTCTCGTAAAAAGTTCCCAATAACTTCATCAATGCGCCTTCTTAGAACAGGAAACCGCTGTAACTCATTCACCATACACCGATGGCTGATCTGAAGTCAAGACACAATTTGAGTGACTCAAATAAAAGGAACGTGCAAATATCAAATATACATGAAGATTAAACCTTTATCAGCTCATCATATATGAAGCTGGCACATTGGAGGCTGGGATCTAACAAACGAGCTATTTGCCTCCTGATGAGAACCTCAAATGGAGCCTATCCACATCAAAAGCAAAATAAATGATTGCTCCTACTTCAAGTGAAACTTCATAAAGAAAAAAATAGAATGGAATCCTTTTTGTACTACATGCATAGAAAAAATAATTGAACACGTTCTGATTACTGTAAAGAACTCATAAAACCTACTTCTGGCACAAATAACCCGGATCTAGGACCAGATGCATTCTGAATCGCGGTCCGAATGTCCTCATCAGTCAAGTCTTCGCATGGATCAACCTCCTAAAATAGATGAAATGTGGGACTCGATCACTCAACAGAAAAAATAGTATTAGCACATTACCTCTACTACAAGATTATATCGCATTATGTATGGGATCATTTGAGATAAATAGTGCGAAAAACTACTAAGACTTGACTACCTACAAATAATCTCAATTATAACAAGGAATAAATTGACAAAAAGCCTCCCATAATGCTGAAATTTTATCAAGTCTGCTACCTCGAACAACCTAAATGTACGTGGATTAAGGCATCACTAAGAAACTGATGAGAATACAAGTCATTTATTTTATCTGAAAAGTGAATTTGCAGAACTGTTGTCATAGTTCTCATCTACTTATCTGACTGCGCTAAGCAAACGTCATGGAATACCATAGAACTTATGATATAGCATACAAACAATATATAATAAAAAAATCCTCGATGAAGAGCATATTCACATACACACCTCTAAACTCTTCACAAAGATAGCCTGGAAAATATAGTGTATTCGAGCTCCACCAGAAAGCTCATAAGTTGACATTTCTTCATTTTTCCCCTCCACCATCGATGAAAATGCTGTGTCAATGACAGATTGAGATATATTCCCAAGCAAGCTACAAATGACCTTTAAATTGAATTACTGTAGCCAGCTATAAGTATAGCAGCATTACCTTCACAATATTTAGAAACTATATTCAGTAGAAGAGCTCCCTGGCCAGCCTGGAGATTTTATATTAGATAACGAGTCAGCATGACGATAAAGAGAACTGCCAGATTAGTGCACAAAGAGAAAACGAAAACATAACCAGGCGGAAAGCAAAACGGTCATAGTTGAAAGATAAGCAGATGAATAAAGATGAATGACATATGTTAGGAACAGAGAGCTTGTAGGCCGAATGGTCAGATTTTGTCTAAGTTCAAAATCCTCTTAACTTTTCAGTTTATTAATCGAGCTTGTCGCAACACCTCTTAAAATACTATCAACAAGCCCTATATTATTAAAAATATCATTCCATACATTTATAATATTTTTTAACTATTTACCGCCACTCTCACTACAACGATCGCAACAACATTACTTTTCATAATAATAAATGTAATGTATTGGTTGTTTCTATGCATCAATACATAAAATGAAGGTTAAAGATTGTGAAAATTTCAGCACCATTTTCACAACAACAACAACGACACAACAACCATAATAATAATTACAATTGTCATAATGTTATTGATAAAACTAAAATATTATAAATACTACTAATCATAATTGTTGTGTCGATTTTGTAAATAACAATATTATATATTTTTTTAAGGTTAAATACTTTTAATACAATAATATAAATATTATTATTTTATAATTTTCGTAAAAGCCGGATAAAAAGATACAGATCTAAATTATAAAACCAATTCTTGAACAAACAACAGCAATGTAGCCACCTACTAGTTGATAGTGCGCGATGCAAGGCATGCACCCATCAATCAAATCTATCTCGCGCCAGCCTTGGGCTTATGGGGAAGCTTGGGCAAGCTCCTCTATAAGCCCTGGACTCACTATGGAATGCCCTTAGTCCATACGAGCCCCAACCATTGAAGAGAAAATAATTATGAAATTTATACATGTGAAGTCCTTTGCCTAGCCATTAGAGATGGCCTTGGGATTAATACCAAAACCAACTATACAATAAAGTGATGATAAAATAGGAGGAAAAAGTAAATTGAGTAATGATTTAATAGCACATGCTGGCTCCATCAATGGTCAACAAACTTGTACAAACAATCCTAACAAACACTTAATGATACACACCTTTGATTCTGTAATCTCTCCATAGCTTTGATGCTCTTTAGCCGCAGCAACCAAAGCACTGGTTATGCGTGACTTCAGTTCAGGAAGTAATTCCTTGATGTGTTTAATTAGAACCTGCATATGGTACAACAGCTTAAGGCTCACTTTTGTGAAGAAATTTGGAGTTACAAATTCTACTGAAATTAAACCTACATCACATCGTGCTAAGTAGAACGTAATTGATTTCATGAGGTTAGAAATAGTAAGATACATGCTCAAACGGATATAATAGAAGTGGGAGCCAAAAAAGAATCATACGTCAATAAAAATAGAAGAGTGGCAGAAAGAACTGGAGCATTCCTACGAACACAACCATGCTTAAATATCATTAATTATACAGGCAGACTGTTTGTACATGTTATGAGTAATAGGATGGGTCGAATGAGTTCAGAGTTGAAAGGCAAGAGTCCAACTTAAAAACGAAAATTTAGAATTAGACCGGAAACAATATATTCAATTTCGCGTACAACATATATACCCACGTACATCTTAATCCTGAGTAATTTCTTCTTATTCTACAAAAAACACCATGTTACAATTCTCTACCTGATTTAACTTTTTTGCCAACTGCGGGACTCCACAGCGATCAACTAGGCTACTATAAACCTGTAAACCAAAAAACAGTGAAAAGTTAGATGGTTGTGAGCAATTGAATGTTATAAATGATGTGTAAAAGCTTGTATTAACATACTGGACGGCTCCGAAAGAACTTTTCCTCGGCAATAAGTGCATCCTTGATACTGCGGTTCAGTATAATATCCTGATTAGACAATTCAAAGTAATTAAACACAATATTGTGGAGTAAATTGTGCAGAAAGACTATCAATATACCAGACTGAAAACATATGATTATCTTGTGATGCATTTTGGAATTCAGGTGTATAGAAGATATAAATGACTTGCTCTGAGAAGCTACTTACTATAGTTTTAGAGCAAGTATAAGAGGGATTGATTAGCAATCACATAGAATTTATGTTGAAGCGAAAAAAAGAACATTAATCTTCGTCGCCCGCTAGTTATTACCACCAAACAATCAGGAGGAAGAACAAATTTTAATGGAGAATGCTTGCTGCCTAACATTTAGTATTTACCTCCTGGCTACGATTTACCACCCCACATAACCAAGCCGTAGAGGTATAATTCTATGTGATTAGCAATCACATAGAATTTATGTTGAAGCGAATAAAAAACATTAATGTTCGTCGGCCGCTAGTTATTGCCACCAAACAATCAGGAGGAAGAACAAATTTTAATGGAGAATGCTTGCTGCCTAAAATTTAGTATGTACCTCCTGGCTACGATTCACCACCCCCACATAACCAAGCCGTAGAGGTATAATTCTTCCAAGTAATAGATCACGAGCATCTGTACCTCTGTCCATAATATCCAACTACGAAAAACAAAACAAACGAACATCCATCAGAAAGTGTGTTCGAGTATAGATTCAGGCAAGCATATGTAAGCATCATTTCCCATCACACTAGTGGTTCAAAATTCAAATTCAGGCAAAGACGGAATACCTTAGTGACTACACCAATTGTTCTATGACCTGCCAGCAGCAAATAAGCCAGTAAAATACAGATGACTAGACATGGAAAACATACTAACCATGAGATAGCGGATATCAGAACTTACCATCAGGATCAGCCATCCCGGCAATCTGCAGAGCATCTGAGTTTGCTAAATCTGAATTTGCTGCCGTGACTGCCAGAATCAAGCAACTCTGTGGCTTGATGAACTTCATTATCATTGTTCTAATACGTGCCTCAATGTCTGTGGGCTGGTCTCCAACGGGAACCTTTGTTATACCAGGCAAATCCACAAGAGTGATATCCAGAACATTGGGTGAGACTATTTTCAATCGAATTGGCATTTCTGACACACCTTTATTAACTCCAGCTGTTTTGTTTGTCTCAGCCTACACATAAGACACTATTAGCTGATCATCAATGTACATAGAGTAGGTTAGAATTCTAACAAACTTGAAGCAAAACGTTAGAACCCATTTTTCTTGTATTGAATATACAAGAAACCACCTGTAAACATTAAATTCAACATAGACTTATTCTAAGAGACATAGATTTATTAGAAGAGAGACATAGACTTAATACTTGGGTTTAAACTCACCTTAAAAACCATTACTTGAGCTAAATCAATAATGAACTCCATACAGAAACCTTACTGCCACTATAGATATAGCCAAGAAATATCTTCAACGTTTATACTAAAGACTAACTGAGCATAGTTGTTTTTTTTTTATTTTTCATTGATTCAAACATTAGTACAATGGTGAGTTTATCAAATACAGAATTGGACATAAATTGAGATTCACAGAATCGAGAAATGGTCCCTAATACAAACCTGAACCTCCCTGCGAATCTCATAGAAATCGTGGAATCTCTCGCCAGGAAGATGAAGAAACTCTCCATACTCCTCGTCATTTAAGGAGCCGTCCGGCCGACGATTGGTCTGTAACTGAAGTACAAGGGGTCGACGCGTGCATATGTCATTGCCGCGAGGAAGGAAATCACGGCCAACAAGCGCCTCTAACACGCTAGACTTGCCACTACTCTGGCTACCAACCACCGCCACCTGCGGTAACTCAATCGTGGACTGAATCCCTCCTAGCTGTGCGAATATGTCCTGCAGCTTGTTAACCATTGGAATCACGGACGATCCCAACGGTACCGTACCTCCGTCTGCCGGAGAGACCGACGATGGAACTGTTTGATTTGGGATTGCCATTACTGGGTTGATGAGAAATCAATGAAAGAAAAAATAACTGGGGTTTTGAAGGATTATATTCAAGGTTTAGAAGAAGGAAGGCTGAATAGTTTACTTAATCGTATAAGAATTTTGAAAAGGTAAGTTGGAACAATATTTTTTTATTATTATATTTTTTATTATTATTTATTTTTCCAAATAGAAAAATATTTTTTATTTGTGCATGTTTAGTTTTGGTTAAATTATATTTTTCTTTAAATAAAAAATTTGTTTGATTTTATTTATTTAATAGGTAAAGGTAATTTAAATATAAGAGATAGTTGTTTTTGAAATATTTTTTATGGATATAGTGAATACCCAAGCTATTGAATTTGATAAAAAGACATCTAACTTTTATTGGCGAAGAATATTAATTTAATACAATTATAAAATTTATAATTATAAAATTAAATATATAATTTTTAAAATAATATCTTTTTATATATTATTTTATAATTATTAATATTTTAGGATGGGTAGAAGACAAACTTATCGAATAATAAAATATTAACGTAAATTAATAATATACAATAAAGTTTTTATTTTTTATACTTGCAAAACACTCATTTAATTTTGGTGTTTTATTTTTCTAAACATTTTTTTTTTCTGTTTCTAGAATTTAATTTGGTTTAGTTTGTAATTTATAATTTATTTATTTTTATAAAATCAAAAGTTTACATATTGGTCAAAGCAACCTCTAACTTCTATAACTTCACTGAGAGGTATATCATACTCCCAAGAATTATTCCTGGTATATGGATGTAATGGCCTCGGCTTGTTGCGACGGTTAGGTTTAGTGAACTCCGACATCTACCTATATTCATACCTAGGACGATGGAACAAACTCGGATACGTATCGATTTCTCGAAAGTTATAGAGAGAGATGAATCCTCGATTTGGTCCATGATTGAAGAACACACTCTTCTGATCTTGGAAAAACAGTTGGGGATTCGAAACATGATATCAAAGGTGATTTTCTGGTTTGTAATTTATATTGAATCCTCAGTTTCGGTAGGTTTTAGATTTGAAACTTATTCGGAAGTAATTTATATAGAACTTTAAAAAAAATTAATAAATTGAATTTCATATTTTACCATAAACCTTATTTGCAGAGAAATAGATTTGGAAACTTTATTCGTATAATTTTCTATTTGAGAAATTATTTAAAAACTTAAACTTTGTTTTTATGGTTTTATTCGTATAATTTTTTATTTGAGAATTTATTTAAAAACTTAAACTTTGTTTTTATTGTTTTTTATTAGTCAAATTTATTGAGTATTATAGTTGATATTAATTAAATTGTATATTAAATTTTATGTTGTACATTTATTTTAGATTTTATGTTAACCAAAATAAAGTTGTATATTATATTTTATGTAGTACATTTTAGATTTTACGATCAAAATCAAAGTCACGTCTCCGCCAGTAAGCTTTTTCAGTTCGACAGTACTCTTCTTCAGTATTGGTGTTGGTGTGGCTTCCTTACACATTCTTTCTTACGGAAAAAAAACTCTACCGTGACACGTAATTTTCATCGTAATCCTCATCGTTTAAACCAAGGTTTTTAGAATAGAGCGCCAGATCCATCTCCGTTCTAAGGCTCCGTCTACGTTTATACGAATTTATTTTAAATAGAAAAGTTAGAAAAATATTTTTTATTTATTTAGAATATTTTTGTTAAATTTTATTTTTTCTTTTTATTTATTTAGAATATTTTTATATATTATTTTATAAGTATTATTATTTATTATTTTTTATATTTCTTAGGTATGGAAGTCAAACTTTTCGAATCAGGCGGTCGTCCTCAAACATTTGTGGACAACTCAATATGGTGTGACTGGATTTACTCTGAAAAGATAAAAGACAAAAACTTCTGGTCTTTAAATATTGACTCTTCTTCCTCGTGGACGTGGAGAAAATTTTTAAATCTTAGGCCTATTGCTAGTAATTTGTACAGGGTTGCGATTGGTAATGGGGAGAAGACCTCTTTCTGGTTTGACCCTTGGTTGTTGTCAACCTCTTTGGTCAACCACTATGGGCATAATATTATTCGTGATTCTCGTTTGGGAAGCAACCTCAAGGTCTCCGATATCATTCGAGACGGTTACTCGAACTGGCCGATTCATTTAAGGTCTGCCAGTGCTAGAAACATTCGTAACTTTCGTGAGATTAACCATCTCATCATCTCCCTCCCTCATCCCAACATCCTTCACAACGACATCCACTTCTGGACTGCTAGGAGAGGTATCCTTAATTTTACTATTAAGGATACCTACAATGTCATTCGTACGCCCATCCCTAGTGTCATATAGGCAGGATTAGTATGGCATAAGTTTAATATTCCCCGCCATTCATTCTTTTATCTTTTGGCTTGCCATTAAAGAAAAACTTTCCACCCGGGATAAGCTTCTGAGTTGGGGCCTAAACACCCCATCGATATGTATCTTATGCAATTCAGCCTCAGAAACCATTCCCCATATCCTCCATGATTGTAGTTACACCCAGAGCATCTGGGGTTTTGCAAGCTCCAAGCTTGGATTTTCTCTAAACCACAATAACAATTGGGACTCTTGGATCCTTGAGGCGTCCAACTGGCCTCCATCCAGTTTACGATACCTCTGGCGAGGCTGCTTTGGTGCTATTGTATACCATATCTGGAGTGAGAGGAATGCCAGAATTTTTAGATCCTCTCATTCCCCCGCCTCTGCGGTATCTCACCTTCGGTTCAGATTCTTGGTACCAAGGTTGTTTGGCCAATCTAATCCTTATATTTCTAACTTAATTTTGTTTTTGTTTTGTTTGTAGCAACCATCTTCCTTTCTGGTTCGGAAGTAATTTATATGTAACTTTATTTTATTTGTTATAATTTTTTAGAATTTTAATAATTGGATTTGATATTTTATCATAAACCTTATTTGCACAGAAATAGACTTGGAAACTTTATTCGTATAATTTTTTATTTAAGAAATTATTTAAAAACTTAAACTATAATTTTTTATTTGAGAAATTATTTAAAAACTTAAACTTTGTTTTTATTGTTTTTTATTAGTCAAATTTATTGAGTATTCAGTCTATGTAATAAATATGTTAACTAAAGTTTAGTTCATATTAATAAAATTGTATATTAAATTTGATGTTGTACATTTATTTTAGATTTTATGTTAACCAAAATAAAGTTGTATATTATATTTTATGTAGTTAATTTTAGATTTTAAAATCAAAAGTGACGTCTCCGCCAGTACGCTTCTTCACTCCGCCAGTACGCTTCTTCAGTATTAGTGTTGGTGTGGCTTCCTTATATATTTTGAGAGAACGGTAGGATTCTTTCCTACGGAAAGAAACTCTACGTGGCACGTAATTTTGATGTGTCACGTAATCCTCATCGTTTAAACCAAGGGCTTTAGAATAGAGCGCCAGATCCATCTCCGTTCTAAGGCTCCGTCTACGTTTATACGAAATTATTTTGAATAGAAAAGTTAGAAAGATGTTTTTTTATTTATTTAGAGTATTTTTGTTAAATTTTATTTTTTCTTTTTATTTATTTAGAATATTTTTATATATTATTTTATAATTATTATTATTTATTATATTTTTATATTTCTTAGTATGGAAGTCAAACTTTTCCAATAATAAAATATTAAAGTAAATTAATAATATACAATAAATTTTTTATTTTTTATATTTCGAAAACACTCAATGATGGTGTTTTATTTTTCTAAACTTTTTTTTTGTTGTTTCTAGAATTTAATTTGGTTTAGCTTAATTTATATTGAATCCTTAGTTTAGGGTAGGTTTTAGATTTGAAATAGATAAATATTTGATTGCAATTCGATTTGTTTTTTTATATGAACTTTATTTTATTTTTATATTTTTTTAGGATTCTAATAATTCGATTTGATATTTTATCATAAACTTTATTTGCAGAAATTTTGATTTGAGAAATAGACTTTGAAACTTTATTGGTATAATTTTTTATTTGAGTGTTTAAGTTTTAAATATTTTTTATTTTTATGGTTTTTTATTAGTCAAATTTATTGAGTATTTAATCTATGTTGTTTTTTATATTTTAATAAACATGTTAATCAAAGTTTAGTTCATAGTAATAAAGTGTATATTAAATTTTATGTTGTACATTTATTTTAGATACTATATTAACCAAAGTTTAGTCCACATTAATAAGTTGGAGATTCGAAACAAGGTGATATCTAGCTTGTAATTTATATTGAATCCTTAGTTTGGGTAGGTTTTATATTTGAAATAGAGAAAGATTTGATTCGGAAGTAATTTATATGGAAACTAATCATTAAAAGAAAAACAAGTTAAAAAGTAAGATAGATGGTTGGACTGAAAACCAAAAGCGCTATCTCCTCTCTCCTCTCCAACGGTCTTTTTGCCCCTTGCTGTGTCTTCTTGCTCCTTGCTGTTTCAATCGAATCAATGGAGGAAGCTCTAATTGATTGATGGATTCTCCTCTCTTCTTTTCAAGTCAACTTTCATCTAGTTCCCCATGTCCCTCTCTCACATTTCCTCCCTCCAGCCTCGTCTCCTTTCCAATCCTGCTTCAAGTACCAACTTCTTGGAAATCTGTTGGTTCAAGCGGGTTCCATCTACTGTCTTCTACCCTCTGGACACATGGTATTTACCATGTTGTCCAATCCTGAAACTCAATAAAAAGGATATCAATGTGATTAGAGGGGAGTACTGGCTGATGGAGAAACACTTTCCAAGAAGCTCAAACCCCCTCAACCTCAACTTTCAACAATCAAGTCTCGTCTACTACTCTCTATCTCCTTCTATTCTATGTTTTGGGTCAGTCAGATCTAGTTCCGGGATCCCCTCTCAACCCCTCTCCCCCATTCAGGGGAAGGTTTTCTGTTCCTATGCTAAGTCTAGTTCTTATTTAGTTAGACTCTCTAACTATCCCATTAACTTTCTAAATATCTGGTTGCTTTCTCCTATCTCAACTCACTTCCCCTTTACTTTTAACAGACAAATCTTCTCTCCCCTATTTTGGGTATTGTCTATCCTTTCGTTCCCTTACTGCCCATTCTCTCTCTCTCTCTCTCCCAGTTCCCCTTTCAAGCTTAGAAGGATTCCCTACAACATCAAATCCTCCAGACTTTCCCATAGCCCTGATTTCCCTAAACCTTACCCCTTCAATAACCCTGCTCTAATGCCTACAAAAACTATAGTTTCTAACCTCCTCTCTCCTCTCATCAAAATCTCTCCTCTTAAAACCCTACCTCCCCGAACACAATTCAGCAGCATAAACCATTACAAAAATCTCAAATCCTTACACTATCCTATCTACCAAAACAAAGTAAGAAACCCATACCTGGTATTTCTGATGAACTCTTCTCAAATGGACAATATGCCTGGGACTCACTCCCCAATTCGAACCCAGACCTTCTCTTTGATGCGTGCCACCTTCCTTAGCCACCCCGAACCTCTTCAAGTTGATTCCAATGCCCTGGTCTCCTCCCCATTGAACCAAAATCCCCAGCAAGTCCTCAAAATCTCTCACTCCCACGAAGCTTTTGTCCGAAAAACCTTGGCCATGGCCAGAATCCATATGGAGTCAGGTCACGGGCAATCGTTCTTTAATCAGACGAACAGAGACTCCTCCGTCGACCCTCCTCCCCTTCACTCCCAACTCCCTAACATTCCCCAGGTTATGTTCTCCTCTGCCTCCATCGACGGTAATCATCCTCCTTAGGTCATCCCCTTGAATCCTCCCTGTCCCGGTAAGCCTCCCTGTTCGGAGGACAGTTTTTACACGAATTTGGTGGCAGTAATGGAGGACATGCCCCATCCTCCGCTCTCGGACTCAGCGAACTTCCCTCTCCTCTTGGGTCAGGACTCCGTTCGCCGCTCGCCACCCATGATTTTAAGATCTTTCAGGCCGGAATCTTCGAGCAAGTCTCCGATCAGGGCCCACGCCTCCCCATCATCCTCGAACAAGCTCAATTGCGAACCAGATTTATCTTTGCCGGCATCTAACATGTTGAAGGGGAATCAACCCAGTCTGGACAGAGCACTTCTTTCGTCGTCCAAATCGTCCCCCAGAGGACCTACTTCTTCAAATCGGAAAGAAAGAGAAATAAGAAGTGAAAACACTTCACCTGGACTGCTACCGGCTGATCTCTATAATGACCGGAATCCGGTCGGAGCGCTTCGCTCAGGTTCCTCAGCAGCTGGTGGTGCTGGTTATTCAGTTGTCGTCTCTAAGGATCGGAATTCAACCGGCGTGCCTCGACCAGGGTATTTAGAAACTGGTGGCTCGACCCTCTCTGCCTCCTCTGTCGAAGTCGCTCCCTCCACTTCAGTCCGGCTTGAGAGAGAGATCAGAGGCAAAAATCCTCCACAATCGCCTGAGTTCTCAATCGATCGGATGCCGACCGATATACCCCGTTCGCCTGAGTTCGCAAAAGACCGGAATCTGACCGGCATAGCTCGAGCTGGTTCGATGGGATCGACTCACTTTGGATCTGTAGAAGCTGGCCATTCTTCGTCTTCAGTCAGGTCAGAGAGAGAGCTAAGAAGGAAAAACCCTTCTCTGACTCCTACTGGATCGACAGGGATGGGTATCGCATTACCCAATTTGTCCCAGATGGGTCCTAGGGAAGATATGGCTGCTGGGCCAGTATTAAGCCTAGTTTCGTTGGGTATTATCAGTTCTGCAAATCGAGCTAGTCCCCTTAACGGGCTGGTTTCAAGCCCAAAAATCTGGAGCTAGCCCGGTGACTCGAGTCAAGCCAAAAAGGGTAACCTTATGGGCCGAGTTTCAAAAGTAATCGGGCCCACTCAGATTCTGTCTATTACTAAGCCGGGTCAAAATCCGAGTAGAGGATTATTAGGAAGGGGTAAAAAGGGTGCCCAACTTTGTATTATCCGAAATTTTGGAAACGCGGGTATCGGGCCGAAAGGGAGAAAATACAAGATGGCCCATGCAAATCCTCCCTCTTTAAATTCGCAAATGGACTTATCAAGAGGTATATCAAATTCCAACTCGTTCTCTAAACCATCCTCTAACCCATCATTTGCAAGTATTATAGCAGGTCATAATGATAACTGATCCCCGATGGTAATTGGCATTAGCATATGGAAAAAGTGGGTGACGAATTCATCATGAACGATTCAGCGTTGGGTGCTCCGGAGTCATGGAAGGCTTGTCTTTCAGGTTATTTTCTAAATCAACCTTCCAACCTGGCCTTTCTAAAAGCAAATGTGGACTCTCTTTGGAAAATATTTGGTCTTATGGAGTTCAAGCCCATGCATGAGGGATATTTTCTTTTCAAATTTTGATCTGAGGCTATGGCCAAAAGAGTGTTGGATGAGGCACCTTGGAATTTTGGAAGTAATTTAATGTTATTGAAACTTTGGGAACCCCTTACCTCCCTAATTAAAGACCCCTACAATGAAATTCCAATTTGGGTCAAGGTCTTTAACCTTCCTCTTGAGTTATGGACAGCGGAGGGCTTTAGTAACATTGGCTCAGTCATCGGAACCCCTTTTTATGTGGACCTCCAGACGGAACGAAAGGAAAAGCTTCGTTTTGCTCACATTTGTATAAAGATCAAGGCAGGGGAACCCATTCGATCTTAGCTATCTTTCAAGATAAGAGGAAGATCCATCTCGGTTTATTTTGAATACCGGGGGCTCCCTCCTCAGTGTGAAAACTGCAAAATCTTTGGGCACCCTACTCGTCAGTGCAAGATGGGCCCTGTCAGGCTTTCATTTCTTCCTGTTGGCACTACATCATCTGAGGAAGATCCCTCCGAATTCAAGCCTGACAATGGGGAAGGATCCTGCCTTCCATCCATAAGCGAGGATCAGGAGGTGGAGGCTGGAGAGGAAGTTGACTCCCCTCCTAAAAGGGCCTATATTGACCAGGCTAAAGGCAAGGGTTTAATGGTATTATCCCCCTACGGGATCAGCGACTAATGCACTGTAAGTTTTTTTCTTATGAATATTGCATCATGGAATGTGAGAGGTCTAAACGACCCGGTCAGGCATAAAGACGTTGCCGATTTCATTTTTAGTAATCATATCTCTTTGATTGTCTTGGTAGAAACTAAAGTCCAAATTCACAAAGTAGAATTCATCCTTAGACAAATGACACCCTTTTGGCATGTTATAACTAACCACTCAAAACATCCCTTAGGAAGAATATGGATTCTCTGGAACCCAAGTGTAATTTCGATAACTAGTATTTCACAATCCCTCAGTTCATTCATTGCATAGCTAATTGCCATAACATCAGAGCTTCTTTTAAGCTCACGGTCATCTATGTTTTCAATGAAGCTAAGGACCGCGTTCCTCTTTGGAATGATCTCATTAACATCTCCAAGTTAGACAACCACATCACATGGGTTTCCCTTGGGGATTATAATGCGATTCGCCACCCCGATGAGCGCTTGGGCTCCTCGGAAAACTGGTCCTCCTCAATCGAGGATTTCAATAATTGCTGTTATCAGTGCGAACTCAGTGATCTTAGATCTACTGGGTTCCCTTTCACCTGGATCAACAAGCAACCGGCCCACCCTATTCTTTCTAAAATAGACCGAGTCCTGGTCAGCCCGGATTGGGATGAGCTTTTCCCTATGTCAAAAGTCTATTTTGGATACCTCCGAACGTCTGACCACACAACTCTCACTCTCAACCTTGGACTCCCTCAGCCGAGGAGGAAAAAACCCTTTCGTTTCTTCAATATGTGGCAATCTCATCCCCAGTTTAAGGACATTGTCACCTCGAGTTGGAATACCCCTACTCCAACCACTGGTATGAGGATGGTCTCTGAAAAACTAGCTCGACTTCAATCTTATCTAGCTTCTCTGAATCGTAAGGAGTTTAGCGACATCTTCTTAAGAGCCTCAAATGCCCAAAAAGTCTTGTTTGAGGCTCAATAAACTCTAGCCTCAGACCCCCTGAACCCTCTACTCATTACTAAGGAAAACGAGGCTTCTGCAGCCTTTATCTTCCTTTGTCGAGCGGAGAAATCCTTCCTAAAACAGAAATCTAGAGAAAATTGGATCAAACTGGGGGACAGAAATACCAAATACTTCCACAAAAGTATTAAAGCCCGAATATTTCGTAATAAAATTATTACGACTACCAATAAACAATGAGATACTGTCTCTTCGCCGGTTAATGTCTCGAAAGTCTTCGTAAATTTTTTTGAGGACTCTCTGGGTACTAAGCATTCTGCCAGCTATCCAGGCCTCGAAAAAGTCGCCTCCCTGATCTCCTCTCATGTTACCAACCTGGATAAGGAGTCTATGATCATAGAAATCACCCACGCTGAAATTAAATCGACCTTTTTTAGTATTGATAGCGATAAGTCTTCTGGCCCGGACGGTTATAATTCTAGCTTTTTCAAATCCACGTGGAACATCGTGGGTTCAGACATTTGCAAGGGAGTCCAAGAGTTCTTTCTCTCCGGAACCTTGTCTGACTCTTGGAATGCAACCTTCATTGCCCTAATCCCTAAAATTGATTCTCCTTCTGCGCCATCAGATTACAGACCCATCGCTCTTTGCAATGTGGTCTATAAAATTATCTCGAAAATTCTGGCTAATAGAATCAAAGTATCTTTCCCTTACCTGGTCGATCCCTCTCAGTCGGCTTTCGTTCCGGGAAGAAGCATATCTGATAACATCCTCCTCTCTCATGAGCTTCTTAAAGGCTATAACAAAAATGGTAGAGGAAAAAGGGTTGCCCTTAAAATTGATATAATGAAAGCCTTTGACAATGTTCGATGGCACCTCATTTTAGACATTTTAGTGGCAATGATATTTCCCGAGAAGATGATCACCTGGATTATCAAATGCATTTCTTCCCTGTCTTACTCTATAATTATCAACGGTGACCTTTAGGGAAATTTCAAAGGGAAAAAAGGTCTCAGACAGGGGGACCCTCTCTCCCCTTTCCTCTTCGTACTTGTTATGCAAGTACTCTCAGGCATTCTCAAAGAGAAAAGTAGAGATGGGAATTTCCGCTTCCACTGGAAATGTCACAGGCAGGAAATTATTAATCTCTGCTTTGCAGATGATCTTATGATTTTCTGTCATGGCGACCCTCTATCCCTCAATCTCATTAAGGATGCTCTGGAAGAGTTCTACTACCTCTCTGGTCTCAAAGTTAACCCTCTGAAAAGTCACATTTTCTTCTCTGGAATTGACCAATCCCTCCGGTCAAATCTTCTTTCTATCATGAATTTCCTTGAAGGTACCCTTCCTGTAAAGTATCTCGGGGTTCCTCTCATTGCGGGAAGACTTTCCCACTCTGACTGTCGTCCCCTTCTGCACAGAATTACTTCCCGAATAGATTCTTGGACTACTAAGCACCTCTCCTATACGGCTAGACTCCAACTAATCAAATCGGTCCTGTTCGTGGGACAGGTGTACTGGTCTTCGATTTTTATCCTTCCTTCTAGGATAATTAAGTAGTTAACCCAATATCTCCAACGTTTCCTATGGTCTGGTACGTCAACAAAGATTCATGGGGGAAAAGTAGCATGGTCTACCGTATCACTCCCTATAAAGAGGGCGGCCTTGGGATTCTGGATTTAAAAACCTGGAATCAGGCGGCCGTCCTAAAACATCTCTGGTCTATTGTTAGTATTAAGAATCATTCAATTTTGCGTGAATAGATTAGAACTGAAAGGATAAAAAATAAAAGTTTTTAGGAAGTTACTATAGCCTCCTCTTCCTCATGGATTTGGAGGAAAATTCTCCGGCTTCGGCCTGTGGCCCGTAATCTGTACATAGTAGCTATCGGGAATGGTTTAAACACTTCTTTCTGGCATGACCCTTGTATTCTCTCCTCATCGCTCTCAATTCACTATGGAGAGGACATAATCAGAGACTCCAGATTAGGGAACATTCTAAAAGTCTCCGACATTATCTACAATGGCGAATGGAAGTGGCCTGCCAACCTGAGATCGGCGCGTGCCAGAAGTCGACACCATCTGATCGAAATCCACAAGATTATTCTTACCCTTCCCCGTCCTAACACCCTAGTGAGGGATGTTCCTTATTGGACGGCAAAGGAAGGATGCAACATCTTCACAATAAAGGATACGTACAATGCTTTTCGTAATCCTGTCCCTGAGAAGGGATGGGCGGGGTTAGTATGGAATAAATTCAATATTCCGCAACATTCCTTCATCTCTTGGTTGGCAATTAAGGGCAAGCTTGTCACCAAAGATAAGCTTCGAAGATGGGGCTATAATATCCCAGCCGAATGCCCTATTTGTCTCTCTGAACCCGAAACTATATATCATATCCTCTTTGAATGTAGTTTCTCTCAGAGCATCTGGTCCTTTTCCAGTAACAAATTTGGATTTCCTTATCACTCTTTGTGTTGGCAAACTTGGATTGATGAGGCTTCAAAATGGTCAAATTTTAAAAACCATTGTATTTGGCGCACCTGCTTCAGTGCGGTTGTATACCACATCTGGAAAGAGAGGAATTCAAGAATTTTTGGATCCTCTCCAGTCCAAGCCTCATCAATATATTCACAGATCTTATCGGATCTCCGATTTAGATTTCTTGGATCCAATATCAGCTGGCCAACTTAAAGGCCCTTGTAATCTAACTTATTATTTATTTTTATCACAGGTATTCTTAGTCTAGAGTGGAGCGTGGTTATTGGACTGGAGCGTGATTATCGGACGGGATGATTAAGGAGTCTCCTCGCAACTACCTGAGCCACCTAGTCGGGTTACATTATTAGCTTCTATTTTTGTTTGTGAACTTTCTAATGGATCTCTCTACGAGGTCATCCTTTTAGCTATGTTTGTTGTTGTATTCCAAGGGATCCTACCCTATGATTATGTATGAACCTTTCTAATTCATTTAAGTTTTCATTAAAAAATACATTTATATGGAAATTTATTTTATTGTTATAATTTTTTAGAATTTTAATAATTGGATTTGATATTTTATCATAAACCTTTTTGGAAACTTTATTCGTATAATTTTTTATTTGAGAAATTATTTAAAAACTTAAACTATAATTTTTTATTTGAGAAATTATTTAAAAACTTATATAATTTTTTATTTGAGAAATTATTTAAAAACTTAAACTTTGTTTTTATTGTTTTCTATTAGTGAAATTTATTGAGTATTTAGTCTATGTTGTTTTTTATCTTAATAAATATGTTAACCAAAGTTTAGTTCATATTAATAAAATTGTATATTAAATTTTATGTTGTATATTTATTTTAGATTTTATGCTAACGAAAATAAAGTTGTATATTATATTTTATGTAGTACATTTTAGATTTTACGATCAAAAGTGACGTCTCCGCGAGAGACGTCTCCGCCAGTAAACTTCTTCAGTATTGGTGTTGGTGTGGCTTCCTTACATATTTTGAGAGAACGGATTCTTTCTTACGGAAAAAAACTCTACAATTCTCATCGCAATCCTCATCGTTTAAACCAAGGGTTTTAGAATAGAGCGCCAGATCCATCTCCGTTCTAAGCCTCCGTCTAGGTTTATACGAATTTATTTTAAATAGAAAAGTTAGAATTTTTTTTTATTTATTTAGAATATTTTTGCTAAAATTTATTTTTTCTTTTTATTTATTTAGAATATTTTTATATATTATTTTATAATTATTATTATTTATTATATTTTTATATTTCTTAGGTATGGAAGTCAAATTTTTCCAATAATAAAATATTAAAGTAAATTAATAATATACAATAAATTTTTATTTTTTATATTTCGAAAACACTCATTCAATGATGGTGTTTTATTTTTCTAAACATTGTTTTTTTGTTTCTAGAATTTAATTTGGTTTAGCTTTTAATTTACATTGAATCCTTAGTTTAGGGTGGGTTTTAGATTTGAAATAGAGAAATATTTGATTCGAAGTAGTTCGGTTTGTTTTTTATATGAACTTTATTTTATTTTTATATTTTTTAGGATTCTAATAATTCGATTTGATATTTTATCATAAACTTTATTTGGAGAAATTTTGATTTGAGAAATAGACTTTGAAACTTTATTGGTATAATTTTTTATTTGAGTGTTTAAGTTTTAAATAATTTTTATTTTTATGGTTTTTTATTAGTCAAATTTATTGAGTATTTAATCTATGTTGTTTTTTATATTTTAATAAACATGTTAACCAAAGTTTAGTTCATAGTAATAAAGTGTATATTAAATTTTATGTTGTAAATTTATTTTAGATACTATGTTAACTAAAGTTTAGTTCACATTAATAAGTTGGGGATTCGAAACAAGGTGATATCTAGCATGTAATTTATATTGAATCCTTAGTTTGGGTACGAGAAAGATTTGATTTGGAAGTAATTTATATGGAACTTAATTTTATTGTTATAATTTTTTAGAATTTTAATAATTGGATTTGATATTTTATGATAAACTTTATTTGCACAGAAATTTATTTGGAAACTTTATTCGTATAATTTTTTATTTGAGAAATTATTTAAAAACTAAAACTATAATTTTTTATTTGAGAAATTATTTAAAAACTTAAACTTTGTTTTTATTGTTTTATTGGTATAATTTTTTATTTGAGAAATTATTTAAAAACTTAAAATTTGTTTTTATTGTTTTATTCGTATAAATTTTTATTTGAGAAATTATTTAAAAACTTAAACTTTGTTTTCATTGTTTTTATTAGTCAAATTTATTGAGTATTTAGTCTATGTTATTTTTTATCTTAATAAATATGTTAACCAAAGTTTAGTTCATATTAATAAAATTGTATATTAAATTTTATGTTGTACATTTATTTTTAGATTTTATGTTAACCAAAATAAAGTTTTATATTATATTTTATGTAGTACATTTTAGGTTGTATATTATATTTTATGTAGTACATTTTAGATTTTACGATGAAAAGAGACGTCTCCGCCAGTACGCTTCTTCAGTATTGGTGTTGGTGTGGCTTTCTTACACATTTTGAGAGAACGGTAGGCACGTAATCCTCAGATGGCACGACCAAGGGTTTTAGAATAGAGCGCCAGATCCATCTTAGTTCTAAGGCTCCGTCTACGTTTATACGAATTTATTTTAGATAGAAAAGTTAGAAAAATATTTTTTATTTATTTAGAATATTTTTGTTAAATTTTATTTTTTCTTTTTATTTATTTAGAATATTTTTATATATTATTTTATAATTATTATTATTTATTATATCTTTATATTTCTTAGGTATGGAAGTCAAACTTTTCCAATAATAAAATATTAAAGTAAATTAATAATATACAATAAATTTTTTATTTTTTATATTTCGAAAACACTCAATGATGGTGTTTTATTTTTCTAAACTTTTTTTTTTCTAGAATTTAATTTGGTTTAGCTTTTAATTTATATTGAATCCTTAGTTTAGGATAGGTTTTAGATTTGAAATAGAGAAATATTTATTGAATCCTTAGTTTAGGGTAGGTTTTAGATTTGAAATAGAGAAATATTTATTGTAATTCGATTTTGTTTTTTATATGAACTTTATTTTATTTTTATATTTTTTTACGAATCTAATAATTCGATTTGATATTTTATCATAAACTTTATTTGCAGAAATTTTGATTTGAAAAATAGACTTTGAAACTTTATTGGTATAATTTTTTATTTGAGTGTTTAAGTTTTAAATAATTTTTGTTTTTATGGTTTTTTATTAGTCAAATTTATTGAGTATTTAGTCTATGTTGTTTTTTATATTTTAGTAATAAAGTTGTATATTAAATTTTATGTTTTAGATTTATTTTAGATAATATGTTAACCAAAGTTTAGTTCACATTAATAAGTTGTATATTAGATTTTATGTAGTAAATTGATAAGTTGTATATTATTTTAGGTTGTATATTAATAAGTTGTATATTAGATTTTATATATCTATTTTTATTTTAAATTGAAAAATACCCATTTCATTTTGGTGTTATATTTTTTAAAATATTTTTTTTTCCGTTGTTTTTAGAAGAATCGATAGTTTGGGGTAAGTTTTTATGGTTTTAGTTTTATTTATTAGTTTGAGGTATTTGATTTTATTTCTATTTTATTGTTTAATATTAGTTTTTTTAGTTTGAAATAGAAGATAGATTTGATTAGAAGTAATTTGATTTGTTTTCTGTTAATATTATTTTTATTTTTATGTTTTGTAATGTTTTTATAACTTTGTATATTTTATTAACTACAGAAGCTTTAATTTGAGAAATAAAATTTGAAACCTTATTTTCATAAAATTTGAAATAAAATTTGAAACCTTATTTTCATAAAATTTGTTATTTGCATAGATTTTGATTTGAGAAATTAACTTAAAAGCTTGACGAAACTTTGTTTTTTAGTCTCTATTTTGTTTTTTATATTTTTTTTAATATTTTTTTTAAATGCATGAAACATTTTATAAATTGTGTTTCAACCATGTTTTTTTTATCCTAATAAACATATTAACCAAAGTTTAGTTCATATTAATAAAATAGCATATTTTAGTTCATATTGATAAAGTTGGATGTTAGATTTTAGGTAAGGTATCTTATATTTTATAAGATTTTATATAGATGGTTTACAAGAAGTAATGCTCAAAAGTTTACTTAATGATACATATGTGTATAAGAATTTTTTTCACCATGTATAAGAATTTTAAAAAGGAAAGTTGGAAAGGCTAAATTTTATTATTCATTAACTCAAGTATTGTTTTATATATTTAAAATGTAAAAGTAATCTAGATATAAAAGAAAGTTGGTGTGAAAATATTTATTTTCTAATTATTTTATTATGGATAGTTTGATTAATTTTAATTGTTTTTTATTATATTATTATTGTGATGGAGGAAATAAAAATTTAATAAAAATTTAAAATTTATAACTATAAAAATAAATTTATAATTATTATAATAATTTTTTATATATTACTTTATAGTTATTATTATTTATTAAATTTCATATATTTTAGGATTTTTAATAACAGAATAGATTGGAAGTAAAATATTAAAATAATATAAAATAAAATATTAAAATATTAAAGTAAATTAGTAATATATAATAAAGTTTTTATTTTTTATATTCCACTTTATTTTGGTGTTATATTTTTGTGTTATATACAATAAACTTTGTTCTTTAGTGTTTTTTATTACTCAAAATTATTGATTATTTAGTGTGTGTTTTTTTTGTGAATGAAAACTTTTAAATAAAAGAAAATAGTTCATACAAGAGATCTGAGGCATACCCCGAGGAGATACAATTAACTGAAATAGAACAATAAGCGTCTAAATTCGCAACAGTACGAGATAGAGAAAAGCAACATAGAGAGTCATGAATAACTCAAATAGAAGATCCGACATGGATAGATCTCAGATTTCCTAATGGATCAGAGCACTATAGACCTCTGACTGACACGGAGTGTGAAGAATCGTCGACGTTTAGATGACTGTGGGCTAATCGTCGCATCCGACAAATCCTGAGTCCCGCTCCAGCACATACGATAGATACCTGGGTAAATAAAATTTAGATTTGTTAGTATTAGATTGAGAAAACTATGGAGGCCAGTCAATCTTGGTTCCTTTAAATCTATATCGGAGGTCTGATAAGATTTGGAAGGAAATAGAGGAGGCTAAAGCTGAGGCAGATCCAAAAATTCTTGAATTCCGCTCTTTCCAGGCGTGGTAAATTACTGCATTGAAGCAAGAACGCCGTATGCAGTGGTCTGGTGCTTTAGACCAACTGGAAGCCTCAATAATCCAAGATTTCCAGTTAGAGGAGTGGATAGTAAAACCAAGTTTACGACTTGTGTGGGACCAAATACTCTGAGCGAAACTACATTCAAAGAGAATATGAGCTGTGGTTTCAGGCTCAGCGTTAGAAAAGGGACATTCAGTTGGGGTGTTGAGGCCCCAACTGAGGAGCTTGTCTCTGATGGCAAGCTTTCCCTTTATTGCAAGCCAGGATATGAAAGAGGGGCGAGGAATATTGAATTTGTTCCAAACTAACCCTGCCCAACCCTGTTTTGGGTTGGGCACACGAATGGCGTTGTAGGTGTCTATGATTGAGAATTTGGAGCGTCATTCCTTTGTAATCCAGGGAGGAACATCGTTGAGGAGAATATTTGGGCGGGGAAGAGAGAGAATCAGCCTGTGAATTTCTTCGAGATTTGCACGGCTACGGGCACGAGCCGGTCGTAAATTAGTCGACCAGTTCCATTCTCCATTATTGATTATGTCTGAGACCATTAGATCATTTCCCATACGAGAATCACTGATGATATCATAGCCGTAATGGATAGCCAGGGACGGACAGATAAGCCACTGATCATGCCATAACGAAGTGTTTTGACCATTTCCAATGGCCACTCGATACAAATTAATCGCCAGCGAGCGAAAACGAAGGATTTTCCTCCAGATCCAAGATGGGGAGGATCCAATAGGAGTATTCTAAAGACTTTTGTTTTTGAGTTTTTCAGTTTTAATCCATTCACACCATATAGACTTATGCTTATTACTCACAATTGACCACGGATGCTTCAGGACGGCCGCCTGATTCCAGGTTTTTAAATCTAGGATCCCAAGGCCGCCCTCATCATAAGGAGTGACAATAGTGGACCAGGCCACTTTGGCTCCATGGATTTTCATTGCAGATCCAGACCAAAGAAATCTTCTAAGGTATTGACTCAATTCTTTAATGATTCTAGAAGGAAGAATAAAAATCGAGGACCAGTAAACCTATCCCGCAAATAGGACCGATTTAATTAATTGAAGTCTTCATGCGTAAGAGAGATGCTTAGAGGTCCAGGAGTCTATACGAGAGGTAATTTTGTGGAGGAGAGGGAGACAGTCCGTATAAGAGAGTCTGTCAGGAAGGAGTGGGACTCCAAGATATTTTACAGGAAGAGAGCCTTCCGAGAAATTCAGGATTGGCAACAGAGACGATTTGAGAATATCATCAATTCCGGAGAAAAATATGTGGCTTTTTAAAGGGTTGACTTTCAGACCATAGAAGAGGAAGAACTCATCAAGAGCTTCTTTGATGAGGCTGAGAAAAGGATGATCGCCGTGACAAAAAATCATTAGATCATCGGCAAAGCAGAGATTAATGATTTTTTGCTTATGACATTTCCAATGAAATTGAAACTTTTCATCACTACTTTTATTTCTGAGAATGCTGGACAGCACTTGCATAACAAGAACAAAGAGAAGAGGGGAAATGGGATCACCTTGTCTAAGGCCTTTTTTCCCTTTGAAAGATCCGTGAAGATCTCCATTAATAAGGACGGAATAAGAAGGAGAAGAAATACAGGTCACAATCCAGGAAATCATTTTCTCAGGGAAGTTCATCGCCACAAGAATGTCGAGGATGAGATGTCATCGAACATTATCAAAGGCTTTCATGATGTCTATTTTAAGAGCAATCCTTTTGCCTCTACCTTTAGATTGATATCCCCTAAGCAGCTCTTGGGACAAAAGAATATTATCAGAAATATTCCTTCCAGGGACAAAAGCCGATTGGGAAGAGTCAATAAGGTACGGGAAGGAATTTTTAATTCTGTTGGCCAGGATTTTTGAGATAATTTTATAAACGACATTGCATAGGGCAATGGGTCTATAGCCAGCTGGCACAGAAGGCGATTCAGATTTGGGAATAAGAGCAATAGAAGTGGTATTCCACGAAGAGCTCAAATTTCCAGAGAGGAAAAATTCTTGAACACCCTTGCAAATGTCCTGACCAACTATGCTCCAATAGGTTTTGAAGAAATCAGAGTTATAGGCTTCAGGACCCGGGAATTTATCACAATTTATACTGAAGAGAGCAGATTTAATTTCAGCACAAGTGATCTCACGGATCATTATCTCTCTATCAGTACTGGAGACTTTAGAAGAAATCAGAGAATAGACTTTTTCCAAGCCAGGGTAATTTGCAGGATGCTTAGTACCCAAGGAAGTTTCAAAAAAATTTACGAAATTTTTTGAGACAGTGGACGGAGATGAGGTAGGAATACCATGCTCATTTGAAATCGAGATAATTTTATTTCGAAAGAGCCGGGCTTTGATGCTTTTATGAAAAAATTTAGAATTCTTGTCCCCCGGCTTGATCCAGTTTTCTCTGGATTTTTGCTTTATAAAAAATTCTTCCGCACGACTAAGAAAGATAAAGAGATCAGAGGCCTCATTTTCGCTTTTTACTAACCGAGGGTTGAGAGGGTCAGAAGCTAGATTGTCTTGGATGTCGAACAGACTTTTTTGGGCATTGATAACTCTGGAGGAGATGTCACTAAATTCCTTACGGTTGAGAAGAGCTAGCTCACTTTATAGTCAAGCTAGTTTTTCTGACACTCGGTTCATCCCGAATGAGGAGGTAGGCTTATTCCAGCAGGTGGAGACAATGTCCTTAAAAAGAGGGTGAGTTTTCCACATGTTAAAATAACGAAAAGGTTTTTTCCGCTTGGGACGAGGGAATCCAAGATTGAGCGTGATTGTGGCGTGGTCGGAGGTTCGAAAATATCCAAAGTGGACATGTGACATAGGGAAGAGGTCATCCCAGTCTGAATTGACGAGGACACGGTCTAACTTGGATAGGATGGGGTGAGTAGGTTGTTTATTAATCCAAGTGAAGGGGTATCGAGAGGCTCTAAGATCGCTGAAATCACATTGATAACAACAATTATTAAAGTCATCAATTGCTTGGGTCCAAGATTCAGAGGATCCAATCCTCTCATTCGGGTGACGAATAACATTAAAGTCACCCAAGGAAACCCAAGGGAGAAGAGGGACGAGCTTGGATAATTTAATTAGGTCATTCCAAAGAGAGATGCGATCATGTGCTTCGTTAAAGGCATAGACTGCGGTGAGCTTAAAGGTAGCCCTATAGTTATGACATTTAGCTATACAGTGTATGTACTGAGGGGATTGAGAGATCCTATTAATTGAGATAACACTAGGGTTCCAAGTGATCCAAATTCTACCTAAGTGGTGAGACGAGTGGTTAGTTAAGACATGCCAAAAGGGGACCATTCGTCTAATGATATGGTCGACATTATGACTTTGTACTTTAGTTTCTACAAGCACTATTAAGGAGATATGGTTCTTAATAATGAAGTCAGTGACATCTTTTTTGCCTAATAGGGTCATTTAGACCCCGCACATTCCAAGCACCAATATTCATGAAGGAGAACTTACAGTGAGTCAGCCGATGCTCCTGTCGGAGGAGAATACCTGATTACCCTTTCCTTTCGCTTTGTCCGTGCAAGCCCTTTTGGGGGGGAGTCCACCTCTTCCCCAAGCTCCACCTCCTTGTCTTCAGATATGGATGGAAGCCGAGAGCTCATATCTAGCTCGGGATCAATCTCAGAGGGGTCTTCCTCAGAAGACGAGGACAAAATAGGAAATGGAGAAAGCTTGATTAAACCTCTTTTACATTGGCGAGTGGGATGCCCGAAAGTTTTGCAATTTTCACACTGAGGAGGGAGACCTTGATATTCAAACAAAACCGTAATAGATTTGCCCCGGATCTTGAAAGTGAGATCATTTCGAATAGGAGAACCCGCCTTAATCGAAATACGAATACGGGCAAATCGAAGCTTCTCCTTTTTCTCCGCCTGACGATCCACATAAAGGGGAGTACCAATGATCGAACCGATGTTACTGAAGCCCTCCGCGGTCCAGAGCTCATAAGGGAGATTGAAGACTTTGACCCAAATCGGAATTTCCATGTGAGGGTCTTTGATAAGGGAGGTAAGAGGCTCCCATAGCTTTAAGATCATTAAATTGCCACCCAAGTGCCAAGGTGCTTCCTCCAGTACGTTTTTAGCCATCGCCTCAGAGCCAAATTTGAAAAGAAAATAGCCCTCAGGGAGGGGCTTAAAATCCAAAAGACCAAATCTTTCCAAAGCGATTCCACATTTGCTTTTAGGAAGGCAAGGTTAGATTGTTGATTGAGAAAATATCCTGAAAGGCAAGCCTTCCAAGAGTCCGGGGAGTCTAACGTCGAATCGTTCATTATGAAATCGTTACCCTCTTTTTCCATGTGACTAATTCCGATCGCTAAAGGAGATCGATTATCACTGTAACCCGAAACAACGCTAGCAAATGTGGGGTGGTGCGATGAGATGGGAAGAGAATTTGAGCTAGAGAGACCTTTGGAATAATTTTTTGAGGATTGAAAGGAAGGGGGGTTGGCATGGGCCAACTTATACTTTCTACCTTTTGGGCCTTTACTCGCATTTCCAAAATTCCGGATGAGAGTAGACAGGCCAATAATGGATCCTCCTCCTAATAGCCCTTTCCTTTTATTTTCCGTAGGCTTTTCAATAATTAATACTTTGGTTGGCCCAATTCTTTTAGAGGACCGGCCCACAGAAGAGGGGACAAAAGAGGCATTATCTCTATTTGGGCCCTTTTGAAAATTCGAACTGGGCCTTAGAGGGAATTCAGGGCCTAGACCTCTAAAAAAACCCGCATTTGAAACCCGCTCAAAATCAGTCCCTGGAGTCAAATTAGACCTCAGTGGATTTAGATCCACTGGGCATATACCCGGCAGAGGCCCATTAATCGGTGAACTGCCCAGCAGGAGTCTGTCTCCACCAGAGCCTTCAGTATTCACCTACGAAACAGAAGGTAATAACCTAGGATTGAGATCCAGAGAAACACCACCTAGACGAGAAGCAGGGGCGGCCGTCAGACGGAGTGGGGAAGCGGTGGCTGCTGTCGCTCGATCGACACCGCCAGGCCTGGATGAAACGGCTCTCCTGTGTTCGAAATCAACCTGCAAAGAAGATTGTGAAGCGGCGAGAGCGAGGGAGCTGCTGCCCGGTCGAAGGTGCGAGGCTGACATCGGAAGGGTCGAAGATGCTGTTACTGCCATCGGAGAGGACGAAGATCCAAATCTGGGCGATATTTGTTCCCTTGAGGACGGCTGAGAGGAGATCGGGACTCCGATCTCAGGCTGAGGGAAGCTCCTGGAGGAAGACAAAACATACCCGGATATAAGGGAGCCTCCGATCAGACCACCTGGCTGAGGACGGGCGATTACCGGTTCGACGGTGGATGATAAGAGGAGAGAGTAGGAGACGGAAGTCCATGGGAGACGAAACGGTTCGACGGCAAGGCAGGTATACCTTTGATAAGAGTGGGAGACGGAACTCCATGGCGCTAAACGACGGTACACAACCAACGTCCACCGAAGAGAAACCAAAACGTGCGAATACTCCAGATTTTGGCGGCGGCTCCTACCGGAAGAAACCTCATTCTGACGTAGAAAGCGCACGATAAAAAACTTACCGCCGGAGAAAAAAGATATTCGAGGGAAGAAAGGACTAAGCTTGGGCTGGTCGACCAGAATGGTCACCGCCGCAAGCTTAGTCCCGAGTATCGGACCTATGGGTCTGAAACCGGAGAAAAAACCAAACCAGAAATTGATTTGAAATTGAAAAAAACCTAGCCGTTAGGCGAAGAAAGAGGAGAGAGCTTGATTATCTAGTGTTAGTTTTGTCTTCGATATTTTTTTAAATATATAATATTATTTAAATGAATTAAATATTTTATAAATTGTGTTTCTATGTTTAAAAGCATAACATGTTTTGTTTTATCATAATAATAATAATAAGCCTCTTAAATACAGTTTAGTTCATATTAATAAAGTTTATGTTGTACGATTTAGATTTTATATAAAGTATATTATATATTATGGAAGGTAATGTCATATTTTATAAAATTTTATACGGCTAAAGAGTTCATTTAATCACCAGTTTATAATACATTTTAAAAAGATAAGTTCCAAAAATATTTTTTTATTTATGTAGAATAGTTTTGGTTAAATTTTATTTTTCCAACTTAAAATGTTTGTTTTATTTTGTTTATTTAAAATCATATAAGGTAATTTAGATATAAAATAAAGTTGTTGGGAAAATATTCTTTATAATTATTTTTTATTATAGAGAGTTTTTTTTTTGTAAAAAACATTAAATACAAGATAGGTGTTCATACAAGTGCCTAGGGCATACTCCGAGGGGTACATTCGATAAGCGAAAAGTCGATGAACAAGACTACTAAGATAAGCAAAGTAGAAATAGAAGAAATAGTAGAGGTAATCTAGAATCGAAAAACTACACAATAAAGACCATCGAGCTGAGTGGAAGAGAAATTCTTAGGAAATCCACAGCAAGTCCGCAACTAAGGAAGACAACTGAAGAGACCCAGCAGCGGGGAACCTGCAAATGAGGAAGATAATAAGTAAAGGATAAGTTTCTATATAGGCCTGGAAATCTTGGTGTTATGGAATTTGTACCAAAGATCATAAAAGATTCGATGAGAAACCAGGGAGGCATTAGCCGACGATGAACCAATTATTCTTGAGTTCTTCTCCTTCCTGACGTGATAAGTAATCCCTCTGAAACAAGAGCGCCAAATGTGACGGTTTCGAGAGTGAGACCAGTTGGACACCTCGTTACACCAAAATTTCCAACTAGATGCAGCAAAAGGGAAACCCAACGTAGCACTCACATGGGTCCAAATACTCTGAGTGAAACTACAGTAAAAGAGGAGATGAGCTATATATTCAGAAGCAGAGTTGCATAAGGCACAATCATATGAGGAATTAATACCCCAACTGAGTAACTTATCCCTAGTAGAAATTTTACCTTCGACAACAAGCCATAAAGTAAATGAGTAACGAGGAATATTGTATTTATTCCATATTAACCCGGCCCACCCCACGTCAAAGGTGGGCGTACGAATATCATTATAGGTATCCTTGATTGTGAAGTTAATGCATGCCTTCGCAATCCAAAAATGAACGTCATTTGAGAATATGTAGTGAGGGGCAGGGTGAGGATGAGTTTGTTGATCTCCATAAGATCTGAGTGACTTCTAGCTCTGTTGATCTGACGTTCTTTTATTATGGGTACTGGAGATAACTTTCATGGTAAGGACAAAGAGGAAAGTAGAAAGTGGTTCCCCTTGCTTGAGACCCTTTCTACCTTTGAAATTACTGTTAAGGTCACCATCGATGTTGATGGAGTAAGAGGGGGTGGAAATGCAGTTGATAATCCAAGTGATCATATTTTTCTAGAAACTCATTGACACAAGAATGTCTAAGATAAGGTGTCATCAGACATTGTCAAACTCTTTTATTAGATCAATCTTAAGAGCTACCATTTTACCACGGCTATTAGTATGATAGTCTCTAAGAAGATCTTCGGTGAGAAAGATGTTGTCTGAAATGTTTCTACCCAAGACGAAGGCTAATTGAGAATTATCAATCAGATAGGGAAAAAATCTGTAATTCTATCAGCTAAGATTTTAGAGATGATTTTGTAAAAACATTACAAAGAGCAATCAGTCAAAAATCTGCAGTTACTAAGGGAATCCTTTTTTGAAGAAGAGCTATGAAAGTGGATTTCCAAGAGGTATTAATAATTCTGGTATGGAAAAACTCGAGAACACCATTACAGATATCCTCCCCAACCATATTTTATGAGGATTTGAAAAAACTAGAGTTAAAACCATCAAGACCAGACAATTCATTACTATCAATGTTATAAATGGCAGACTTAATCTCCTCGCTAGTGATTTTACGAACCATGAAGGAATTGTCAGAGTTTGTTACTTTAGAAGAAATAAAATGGACTACTTTCTCCAACCCCTGAAAAACCAGTAGGATGCCGGGTACCAATGGAGTTTTCAAAATAACTCACAATGACCTTAAAAATACTAACGGGGGATGAAACGGTTATCCTTTGTCGTTATTGATGGAAATAAATTTATTCCGGAATAGATGAATTTTAATATTGTTGTAAAAGAATTTGGTGTTCTTATCACCAAGCTTAATCGAGTTTTCTCTGGATTTTTGCTTGAGGAAGGATTCTTCGACACGACTAAGAAAAATGAAAGTCATAGAAGCCTCAACTTCTTTGGTAACAAGAATAGGGTTGAGAGGATCACTGGAAAGATTAGATTGAGCGTGAGAGATATTAGTTTAGCATTAGTAACCCTGGTACTAATATCGATATACTCATTTTGGTTAAGGCAAGAAAGTTTATGTTGGAGACGTTTGAGTTTGTCAGTGATATGACTCATACCAGAAGAGTATATAGAGAGGTTCGAGCTACTCGACACAATATTTTTGAATTAAGGATAAGACTACCACATGTTAAAGAATTTGAAAGGTTTCTTATGCTTTTTCCGAGGAAGTCCAAGGTTGAGAGTGACAGTGGTATGATCAGATGAGCGAAGAAAACCAAAGTGAGCAAAAGACATCGGAAAAAGATCATCCCAATCAGGGCTGACTAGAACACGGTCGACTTTTGAGAGAATATGATGGGAAGATTGCTTATTGATCCAAGAGAAACGGAATCGAATGGATCTAAATCACTAAGCTCACTGAGATAACAACAATTATTGAAGTAATCAATAGCAGATGACCATTTTTTGGAGGAACCTAATCGCTCATATGGCTGATAAATGACATTAAAATCTCCCAAGACAACCCAAGGAATGCCTTGATTAAGATTGGAAATGGAAATTAAATCATTTTAAAGCGGAGTACGATCTTGAGCATCATTAAAAGCGTAGATAACGGTGAATATGAAAGAAGCATTGAATTTAAGGACTTGACTATACAATGGATGAACGGGGAAGTTCGAGATAGCTATGAAACAGTGATAACACTAGGGTTTCAAATAATCCAAATTCTACAAAAGGGGTGGGAGGAATAATTGGTGATAACATCCCGGAAGGGAACCATATACCTAATAATAGAGTCGACTTTAAAGTGTTGGACTTTAGTTTCTACTAATATTAACAATGAGATATCATTACTAATAATGAAATAAATAACATCTTTTTTCATAACATGATCATTAAGACCCCTCACATTCCACGAAGTAATATTCATTCGAAAAATGACTTACAACACATCAGACAATGGTCGTGTCGGAGGATAACTTACTTTTACCTTTGACTTTGGCATTAGAGGAACGAAGCCTTTTTGGAGTCGAATCAACCTCCTCAACTTGAAAATTGATGAGTGATTGTCGAGAAACGTCCAAAAGTTGATAGTGACATTATTTTTACTTTGCGAAAAATCACATTTCAAAGATCCAAAATAATAACATTCCATTTTAATATGGATGTCCCTAGACAACCATATTAAAAAATAATGAATAATAAAAAATGTAAAAAAGATTTTATAAAAAATTTCATATCCAATATTATTAATCGAAATAAATTGATAATATAAAATTGAATAGAAATCAATAATAAAAAAATAAGAAAACCAAAACCATTAAAGGAATTGATATTGGGTTCACAGTTAAACACTCTGCCCAAAGAAGCAGATGAGGAACCAATACAGGTGACCCATTACCTTTCTTAGTCGACAAAGGAAACCCATAAAAAATGGGTGAAAGTACAAAACCAGATCTGAAACTTGCATGAAATATGCAGCTTGAAGATATAAAAATGAGGAGTAATGTCGTGACGCACAACTCAACGCATATGCGACTGGAAGGGATCAAAGCGACCTACGTCAAAACGACGTAGGAACTAGTAGACCGGCTGGAAGAAATCGAAGCGACCTACGTCAAAACGACGGAGGAACTGACAGACGATAGAACATGAGAGAACGGGCGACGACCATAGAATCCAGCACAGAGAGGACAAGACATGAAGACATAATATATTATGATTAAGATTGAAAGACAAGAAAACTCATTCTCGACCTTGCTACCTAGACACAAGTGGAGCAACATGAACCACATATTGAGGCACTCTTCCAAAAAAAAAAGGACAACAGTTCGCCGTACTGAGATTCAACATTTTTTGTGGGCTAGCGGGGAAGAAACTTCTGGAAAAAAAAGTGGTATGAAAAAACAGTGAGACTTTAGATGAGAAATAAAATAAAAAATGAAAAGATCAGCTAGAAGCCGGACAAGAAGAAAACTTGACGGGGAAGATGTATCGGCCAAACTTGGCGAGGAAGAAGTCATAAAGAAAATAGTCGTTAGAGAACAGAGTTGAACACGTTATGGATAGTTGGTTAATTTTAACTGTTTTTTATTATAGTATTATGATGGGGAGAATATATATTTAATATAATATTAAAATTTATAATTATAAAATGAATTTATAATTTTTATAATAATCTCTTTTTATATATTACTTTATAATTTTTTATTATTTATTACATTTTTTATTTCTTTGGGATCTTTAATAACGGAATAGGTTAGAAATTTGACTAATTAAATATTAAAGTAAATTAATAATAAAGTTTATTTATTTATTTTTTATATTTGAAAAATTCCCATTTTATTTTGATGTTATATTTCTTCAAACATTATTTTTTGTTATTTTTAGAATTTAATTTCATTTAGCTTGTAACTTAAATTGGATTGATAGTTTGGGGTAAGTTTTTACGGTTTTAAGGTAGGGTATTTGATTTTATTTCTATTTTATTTTTCAGTATTAGTTTTTTTTTAGATTTGAAATAAAATATAATTTTAATTCAAAGTAATTCGATTTGTTTCCTAGATGTGGAACTTTATTTTTATCTTTTTATTTATTTAGGGTTTTTATAATTCGATTTATATTTTATTATAAACTTTGTTTGCAGAAACTTTGATTTGAGAAACAGACTTTGAAACCTTATATGCATAAATTTTGATTTGAGAAATTTATTTAAAAACTTGGCAAAATTTTATTTTTAGTGTTTTTTATTAGTGAAATTTATTGATTATTTAGTCTATGTTTTGTTTTTGATATTTTTTGTGTGATTTTTTTAAATGCATGAAGTATTTTATTAATTGTGTTTCCATTATTAAAAGCATGACATGTCTTTTTATCCTAATAAACATGTTAGCCAAAGTTTAGTTCATATCAATAAAGTAGTACTTTAGTTCATATTAATAAGGTTGTATGTTAGATTGTATCTAAGACATGTGATATTTTATAAGAGTTTATATTGATGGTTTAGAATAAGAAAGTCTCAAAAGTTCACTTAATCATCTCGTTCAAGGATATATAATAATCTACCTTCTCGAACGAGAAGAGCTCATTCTCAACCAGCTAGTCATTAACCTAATCGGGTGAGCCCTAATCAGTGGATAAGACCATAATTTTCCGAAGTTAATTGAGAACAAGGAAACCATATATGAGAGATCTAAAGGGCATGTGAATTTTAGAAAACCAGCTCCAATAAACAAGCTAAGTGAGGAACGTAATAATAATTTTTAAGTATCATAGTGATACCGGACATGATACTGTAGACTATATAGCATTAAAGAAAAATATCTGAATTTTGATAAAAACGACAAGTTAACGTTTTTTTGTTAAAGGACAAAATAGTGGGTAGAAAAATCCGAGCACATCAGTACAACAGGGTGTTAACACAAATTTGAGGCAGAAGAATACATTGGTGATGGATTCTAAATTTTACAAGTTTGATACAACATTAGAATACTTAGATTCGGACCTGGATCGTTTAATCTTGTTAGTTGTTGATGAAATGGTTTTTCAAGGAAGAGTTTGAAGTCTATGTGAATTTTGAATCTCTAGTAATTTTTTAAGGAGATATGATGGCTGATAATACAAACAGTTCTAGAAAAAGATATGTGGTGAGGTTGGCAACCCAACTAGAAGGTAGAATATCCACTCACTTGTATGGAAAAATTAAAATGCTTTTTGTTTTGTTTGACAAATATGATATAAGAGGAATAGCAGGACCCTATAAGGATGAAGTGGTAATAGAGGCATATATTGTTGGGACTGAAATTCGACGTATTTTAATAAATACTGGAAGTTCAGCAAATGTATTATTCAAGTCTATATATAATAAAATGTGTAACCCATCTAAGATTCTTCGATCTGAACGTACCATTATTTGATTTACTATAGTAGCATCACAGGTTATTAGGGAATTTAAAGGGGAGGTTTATTTGGGAAAATGTCATTTTAAGAAGAAATTTTAAGTCATGTTTATGGTAGTTGAATGTCCAACCAGTTATAACGCTATATTTGTGACATTTTGGTTGTCAATAATGTATGTTGTTGTTTCAATTGTCCACCAATGTTTAAAATATGTGATTGGGGATTGCGTCAGAGTGATTCGAAGTGATCGGCAAATGGCAAGAGAATGTTATGCAACAGATTTATATTCTCGAATGGCAATTTCTAATGACCGGTAGGTTTATTCTCTTTCTAGCATTACTACCAACAACTTTGGTATTTCAAAATGTTTATCTACCGATGTTGTTGATGCTTCATGCAATATTCATGCCACCACTGAAGTAGTTTTAACTGATATTTGTAGCAATCAAGTTGGAGTTTATTTTTCTTTCACGAAACTCCTATAACTATTGCATATAAGACCTTCCTTTTAGAGCAATTTTCTGAAGCATCATGTCATATTAGAACTTTGGCCCGTATAAGGACATTTGTTAGCCTTATCAAGTTGAGCATTGAGGTAAGTATTATTTTTCTTTCTTACTTAATATGTTTATTTATATAATTTTAACTTTTTTTTTAGTTTTTATATAATATTTTTACAATGATGCATTAAGCTTGTGAAATTCGAATCCCATACTGTCCATGATCTCCTGTCTTTGCTAAATATTATACAAGATCCAATTCTTAGTGATCATGAGCCGAATGCCATACTTCAGGCTGAACTGAGGTTGGATAGAAGTTAAAACTGAGTTACAAGCCAAAACCAAAGCTAAGTCACGTTTGAAGACTGAGCTTCAGCCTAAAGAAAAGTTGGATAAGAAATTTTAAATTGATATAGAGAATCATTATGTTAAAGTGCAATCAAAACAACAACTTCATGTCACTAATCAAGAAAAACACATTGTTCTTTTAAAATGTTAAGGTTGATATTGAGACAATATAACATGGTATGATTGATGTATTAGTTGAGAAACTTCTTTTTGAAAAGATACTTGAGGTTGACCATCTAGAGCGTATTGAATTTGAAAATAAAGTAGAGGCATTTATGAAGAATTATGTTGAGGAAGCGGTGGAAGAGGTTGAAAAGAACCTGACTCTCACTTTCATGACAAATATTCTTAGATGAACTTGGATTATTTATGGTATTATGTTCGTCAATATGAAAGGTCAAATTATGTTAGTTAGACAAGCTCTCTTAGAGAAAGTAGGTCTCTTTATACTACTAAGAAAGGTCGATTTCCAATTATTGAGCTTTTACTTGAAGCATAAAGCCAAATAATATGTTATCCCTATATTTCGTGTGTTATAATTCAGAGGGTTACTTTTAATCGAGTTTACTTTCTTATTTTAAACGAGATTATTTACTCTTTTATTTCCTTCTCTTATTAACATAACATTAATAACAAAATCTGAAATTTGTTAATACAGAAATAAAGACTTCCTCGACTTGGACTACGTCAATACTTATAGAACAATCATAAATGACTTGGACTATGTCAATACCTTTACTTTCTTCTCTTATTAATTTATATGAACATCTTGATAAAAAAATATTTAGTACAACCAATCTTTATGTTAGTATTTGAACTTTTGTATGCTTTTTGGATAATCTATGTTAAGTTTGTTAGTTGGGCATGATATGTTTATATGCCTTTCTCACTAACCATGTACCACAATAACTTTCCAGATCATACTAAAGGTACAATTCTTTTGATTGATTTTTCATCTTTACTATTCTAAGGTTTACAAATGTCAAGTTGAATAAATAAATTCAGCCTCAACTAGAGAGATCAACCAGTGTCTTTTATTTTATGCCGCCGGCAGCACATAATGCACTAATCCGAGATCAGCAAGTTTTTCGAAACCTCACTAACCCAAGTAAGTAAGTTCAATGTTATATTAGGGGCTCTCGACCAAATCAGCCAAATGATCCTCATCTTGACCGATAGAAACTAACATAACATCGATATAAGCGTGTAGGTTTTGGTAAATCTATGTTGAAAATATCTTTTGGACAAGCCTCTGATATGTAGTCGCACTATTTTTTAATCTAAAAAACATTACTTTATAACAATGAAGCCTCTAAGTTATAAATGTAGTGTGTTTTTTATCATCTTCGTACATTGGGATCTGGTGGTATTCCGAATAAGATTATATAAATTTAAGCATCTTATTCCATGATGTTGAATCAACTAATTAATCAATTCTTGGAAGGGGGAAACGGTCGTTCGAGCATACTTTATCTAAATCTTTGAAGTTTACACACATTCTTTGTATGTCATTAATTTTATTTAGCATCATTAGATTTATTATCTACACTAAATATTAGGATCCATGATATCTAATTTATTATTGTTATTTAATTTATTTCCTCCAACATTGCTTCCATCTTTTTGCTGAGCGTATGATCTCTTAGTCTTCTTGATTGGCCAAAACATGTTATACATAGATATCTTGTGGTACATAACTTATATTGGAAGTCGTGTTATATCCTGGGTAGTCCAATAAAACACATCTAAGTTTATTCCAAAAAATATTTAAAAATTTATATTTAATATTGGAAGGAGTGTCTCTATCAAGTCTAACAACTTTATTTTCTTCCATAAGTATGTTTTCTTCCTTATCATATGGTTTTATAAGGTGGGGGTCATCCATATCTGAGATAATAATAAACCCTCTTGATTCTTATTTTTAAAATGTTAAAGAAGTTGCATACCATTCCCTTAAAGTTCTTTTATTTATTTTTATCACTCTTATATTTCCCATTAATTACATATCGCATGCACTTATGTATTGTTGATACTGCAACATGCATTTGATCTAGCCATGGCCTTCTCAATATCACATTGTAAGAGGAAAGCATGTTCATTATCATAAATAAACATTAAACCTTCTTTATGAACTCGTGCTTCCATAATAATGTATCGAATGCATTTATATATTGTTGATACTACACCCATGATCTTCCTAAAAAATTCATGTTTGAATATACCAGTTTTGTTATCAAGATCTTCAACACTAGTAAGCTATACATTTATAGTTGGATAAATATGGATTTAAGGGTTATATAACTACCACACATTGTTATGTTTATTTGTCTATGTAGTGTTACCAATAAAGTAAAATATATGAAATAAACTAAATATTTTAATCTCATTTATGTTAGTATTGTTTCGTATGATAAATTAGTTAAACTTAAATTAAGTAAATGGTTTAAAAAATTGAGAGATTGTTTACTCATAATTTATTTACTATTTGTATGAAGCTTATAAATATCAAAAATTACATATTTAATGTTTATAACTATGTTTTTTTCTTGACATAAAGCTAGTTTTTTTGTTTGTTATATATATATGATGCTATGTTTTTAGGGTAAGAAAAAATAAGAAGAAAAAATAAAACTCATAAGAAAAGAAATAAATAAAAATTGGTCCATATTTCATCATAGTATTTTAAAATACCAAAATAGGTATTAAAATTATGTGACTATGTGTTCATATGTTGTGTTAGGGTGGCGACCAAAGTCCCACATCCCACATCGGTTAAACATGGGAAAGATCAGTGGTATATAAGTAAGAACATACCTCAACTAGTATGAGGCCTTTTGGTAGTGGACCAAATGCAAAGCCGTGAGGGCCTTCGGGTGCCAAAGCGGACAATATCATACTAGTGTTGAGATCGGTTGTGTTCTTACTTATAAACGGAGGCGGAATATGCGGACCGGACCCCTAATTCACAACACCCATATTCCCAACACGTAGACGTGAGGGCCTTCGGGTGCCAAAGCGGACAATATCATACTAGTGTCGAGACCGGTTGTGTTCTTACTTATATACGGATGCGGAATATGCGGAACCCCATATTCACAAGCCAAAGCGGACAATATCATACTAGTGTCGAGACCGGTTGTGTTCTTACTTATATACGGATGCGGAATATGCGGAACCCCATATTCACAACACCGCATATCCCAACACGTGGTATCAGAGCATCAGGCCCAGACGAAACGCGATGGTGGTGAAATTCTCGGAGGTCGAACATGATGAACCAGTAGCCATATGATCAAGGTGATCTGCTCTAGAGATCCTAGTTCGGAGTGCTCGTGGCTCATCAAGAAATGTGGCTTGATTGGAGTGGCGCTAAGGAACAAGACAGTGTGGTTTAAGAGGAGGTGAGCAGTAACATCCGTAGGCTAGGCGGATGAAAGTCAATTGAGAGGAGGCTAAGTGGTACTTTGTTCGAGAGGAGGATTTGTTAGGGTGGCGACCAAAGTCCCACATCCCACATCGGTTAAACATGGGAAAGATCAGTGGTATATAAGTAAGAACATACCTCAACTAGTATGAGGCCTTTTGGTAGTGGACCAAATGCAAAGCCGTGAGGGCCTTCGGGTGCCAAAGCGGACAATATCATACTAGTGTCGAGACCGGTTGTGTTCTTACTTATATACGGAGGCGGAATATGCGGAACCCCATATTCACAACACCGCATATCCCAACATGTTAGCTATTCTTTTTTGTTACATATGATAGTACCATGGTTATTCCAACGTGTCGGGGATTAACTTTATTAAAATCTACAAGTCTAGAGACTCTCACTAGATATTTTGATATCAAATAACTATATTTACAAAATCATAATAGTCAATGGATGAGTTACCATATATAATACAAATTCACGAGAGAGAGAGAGAGAGAGAGAGAGAGAGAGAGAGAGAGAGAGAGAGAGAGAGAGAGAGAGAGAGAGAGAGAGAGAGAGAGAGAGAGAGAGAAAATGTCACCAATGTTATCATTTAAGTATTCAGAGTTATTTTTCTTGATATAAAAAATAAGAAGAAAAAAGAAAACCTTAAAAAATAAAAAATAGAGGTTCATATGCCATGTAGACATTTGAAGCTTATTAATATGTATTAAAATCAAGAGACTACGTGTCAATATTTTGGATGTGGTAGCACTGTGGTGATTCTCGCACATAGTAAATATCATCATTATTATTCTCTAAGTATTCTGAGTTATTTTCTTTGATATAAAAATAATAATAAAAAGAAAAGAGCCCCTAAAAAGAAGTAAAAAGAAGAAAAAAAATAGGTTGAAGAGCAATATTTTGGATGTGACAGCACCATGGTGATTCTCACACCCCATATACTAATTTTATTGAACTCTGTGAGTCCAATAACTCCCACTAAATGTTTTGAAGTCAAATGATTATATATAGAATCGTGATAGTCAATAGACAAATTATTATTCAAATTCGTGTATAATATAACTAATTAGTCTAATAAAATATGACGAATCATATCAGAAAAAAAGGAGATCATCGTTAAAGCTAAACCAAAAATTATTTCCACTATTATCCTCTAAGTATTCAAAGATATTTGGTTCAACGTATGTGCATAACTCCCTAAAAAACTACATCAACTTACGGTGGAGCAACAATCAAATATCATAGTTGAAGATCCCGATGTCAAATACATTATCTAAAGACAAAGCCATGATAATGGATTTACCTTGGACATGTACTTTGATATGTACATCACGAGAGGTTTATCACTTAATTATAAAAGATTTTAGAAAAATAGTTTTTGAATTTTAGTTTGAGCAAGTTATCAAATAGTTAAATACTTAAGTCCATAACGATGAGAAGAAACATGTGGGAATTTTTAGCATTAAGCACATTAGACCAAAGTTGTTGGTATGAATATACTCTATGAGACATAACCAAAGAGTCAGTCTACGACGACGTGTTACGAGGTTAATGAGATTGTATCATTTGTGAAGGGGTATACCAATGTTCCAAATGAACATATGTATGACTGTTTTAAGGGTTTTGACTACATCGTCGAAAGCAAAAGATGAAAAAATTAGGCTCTGGTTTGGATGAAATTTTATTATTATTAACTTCTAGATCTAATGTTTGTATCTACATGAGCATGAATTTAATATTTAACCATTTGTTTATATATGAAAATATAAATTATTTAAAAGAATGATAATTTATAAACTCGTTTTGATTGTCCAAATTATATTTGAGAACTTCTTCTTCGACCATTGAAACCACTCTCTAAAGGTTTTTTTTATCTTGTTAAAGTTATAAAGTTAGTAATCATTTATGAATTTTCTTTTATCGTCTAATTAATTACTCAGATGTGGGAAACTCAAAAGATATCATTATGCAACGGTCTGCTGAAGTTCAAATGTCAAAAATCATTTATTGTAAAAATTATGCACTTGATGATAGAGCGGATATTAAGAATTGCAATCTCAAGTCTTGTAAAAAAATCTCTAAAACGGGGATTAATACAACCAAGTAAATAAATAAATCTTTCATGAAAATTTTGCACAACCGCGAGAAGCGCACTTCTTTATTATCAAACATAACTTCAACTATTAGTTAGATTAATACCCATCAATAAAAAAAGAATAAAAATCATATGTTGCAAAATCACGACCTTCAACCAATAAACAAATTACACCGGGTCATGATCGGGGAAGCCTACTACTTCCAACTTCACACTTAAAGCCGACCTCTTGTCTTAAGACCATCCACCGCAACTAAAGCCATAATCTTAGCATCCGCACATAAACTTGTAAGATATCTAACATTTACTTGGTTATCTTTGTTCTGTTCACCAAAACTATAAACTACTTATAAAATGGATAAATAAATAGATCCGACGACTTATATGCTCGTAAAAGACTAAATCATTATTGTCAAATTAGTATGACTTTATAAATGGTTCCATATTTGTATTTATCCTTATGAGCTCTTTCAGATGGAAAATTATATTTTTTTTTAACTTTTGTTATAAAAACGATTAAGGTTGTGTTGTATCTCAATCTATTTTTGTTGGATTTATCACCATCTTTTAGAAATTCTACCATTTTATGAAAATAACTATAAAACCGTATTTGTTACATTTCTCATCATAATCTTTATATTCTCTCTTATTCAGCAAAAATATCTTAAATAACCTAATCTCACAAGTTTGTGATTTCTCAAATCTATCTCCATACTAAAATTAAGGTACGTAATACATGTATAATATTATAATTTATTTTTGATTTTGTTTTTTATGTTATTTAAGTTTATAAAACTTAATTAGTATAAATCATTTTTATATATATTTTAAGTTTTTGTTATATTGTTTGTTGGTTGAATAATGTATGCTATTGATAGATATATATTTATGATACTTATTTGTAATAAAACAAAGTCGATTTAAGCGATTTAGGTTGAGACTTTCGGTGTGAGTTATGTTTTGTAATCACACAGATCACCTTGTGTGTATGATAATGATGAACGATTATGGTGTTAAATGCGTGAATAAATAAAATTTTATTGTTAGTGTTATGCGATTTTTGCATGTTCCAAGATATTGTTTTTTATTCATTTTCTCATGTCGTGCCACAACATTACACTAAGTAAATACTTTTAAAGTATATAGTTTCATTAATTTTGGTTTTGGTATAAATCTTATTTGTAAACTTATTCTTTATCATTTTTTAAGATGGATCCCCGACATATGAACTCGATTAGAGAGCCTGACATTATAGCCTAAATCATTGTCGTTAAGTTGGAATTGAATGTCTAGATGTCGATCTTACTCATTATCCTACTATGATTCGTTTCCATGTATAAGGGTGAAATGTTGGTTCATTTTTCCCACCTAGAGGGCATACCATGGATTATGTGTTTTTAACACAAATTTCCATGTCCTCACTTATACTCAGACTATAAGAAGCAAGAGGAATTAATCGTCTTCATCGATGATGTAAGTTCCTCAAAACCTTATGTTTGAATGAATAATCCATATTTTTGTTATTAGTTTCTTTTCATGTGTTTTAGGCTCGTTCATCGCCATGATGTTTTTCTATGTACGATATTTTTCGACGATATGATCATAATAGAAGACTAGGGCAATATTTGATGTTATGAGAATGCAGTTGGTCATCTTATCGTTTGTCACGTACATTGGTCCACCCCACATAACCTAGCATATATTTGGTAATAAAATATATATTTTTCAAATCATACACCGTGCACACATCTTGTATGAATTTGTATGAGAGGTCGAAAGCCTTAAAAAATTGAACATGTTTTAAATAACATGGTAGTGACTTTTTTCACGACTTTGTGAAGGTGGTACAATATATGCGCAACATGTATGATCTATGTCATACATGTAGTACATTTTGCATACATATTCATCAGTTTATTACCCCTTATTCTTTTTATAATGAACTCGATTTTTTAGCAAGTGGTTATTTTATTGCATAATCAATTCTATATCAAATAAATTAAAAGTTTTATTTATTTTGATGAAAGAATGAATCATGAATTAGGTCAAGTAAATAAATCCATTAACTATAAATTATTAGATTAGGATAATATAATCTTACATGATTACTCAAAATCTGAGACGTGTAATTTATGAATATAATAATAAATGAGGATGAATGAATTGTTGACGCACTTTTAATATCATTTACGAGGTATTATATTATCTTCACACATAGGTAGCAAAAGACTATAGTTTCACCCCAATGTACGCGAGCCCACCTATACGACTCAAACTCTTTCTAAGAAATAGGGTGAGTACATGCATACTAAGCAATAAGGAGCAATGAGATACAAAATATGAGAAAATGTATGACATATCTACATATTTTACTTACTAATAAGATTTTAGTGAATATAGCTCGATTAAAAATACAAAATGACTCTTGTGTTACAATGAAAGAAGGTTGTACATGCTCACAAAATCCAGTTATCTTACAATGAGAAAAAAGTTTATAAATAGCAGATAAAAATAAAAAATAACAATGATGACCCATAATCAAATACCTCGACCTTTAGTGTAAAAGATGCTTGCGTATCTTAGTTTTACCTCGAGACGACGCATTGAGAGGAACAACATATGAAGATCTAGCATTAACCTCGAAATATGTCTTTTTATCTTCTTTGCTAAAATCAAGATATTGGGATAAATCAAACTCTTTCAAGATCCCGTGAGTCGCTCATCTGAAAGTAGGCTAAGGTAACTATAAAAGGTAGTAGGTAAAAGGTCGCGATGTCAGAATCAATACCATTATATAATTTTCAAATAAATTTGTAAACAGAGAATTAAATGGTACATCAAGGAAATATAATATATCGTACCATATAAGCTCCTCAAAATGAAATTTAAAGTTCACATCAAGAAAGCTTGCACAATACTTTGATAGATTTAGCCTTATCTCGTTTAAGGAAAATATCCATGAAAGGCAGCATCACTTTCTCTTGTTGCTTATTGGTAAGTCGAATATTCTGTAAACACCCCTATCAACCTCGTCGACACAAATGTACATTATCTCATTGATTAACTCGTTTTTTAGTTTTTTTACCCTTATTTGATGTGATTTTTTGGATTTTTTCAAGGCATCCACTATTTTCTTAAGTTGTGTAAATTTAGAAAAAAGTAAGTGATCATCGAGAACCGATCCATTTTCTATTTAAACAATATTGTTGCAAGCGGTAAAGTACTAGCCACAACCAAGAAAATCCCTCAGGCCGACCTTTATGAAGAATACATTTGGACTCAGTAAACTTAAAAGATGATTAATCAATGGGAGCAAAATTGATAACATCAATCACTAGGTCGAGACCAGTACTTAAAGATGAAGTTGAGGCCCTCCGTCTGAGTTATCATTGAGTACTCGACTTAGGAGGTAAGAAACTTCAAGCACTGGAATCAATAAAGTTTTGAGGTTGGAAAATGTCTATAAAGTGAGATAATAAAATGTGGTATCAAAGCTGTAATTTTTAGGAATAGTAAGCAAGTGGAGGAGGAGTTGTGCATGGAAGTCACCATCGCAGAGAACTTTTGCATATTTAGTTGTAAATATTAATGACACAATATTAGCTAATGAGTAAGAGAAACATAATTCATGATTACAAATCTATGTATCGACACATTTGAGGCTTGACAGAGGTAGAAGAAACATGAACACCAAAGGAAAAAGACCAATTACCACTAATTAAAAAGAAACGAGGCTTCCATATCACGTTGGACTAAGCCAAAACCCTTACAACAATGGGGTGTTTCTCTAAGTGATAGAAATGAATCTTATTCGTTTATTTGAGAGAACAAGAAGAGGTAAATAATGGGATCGTAAGAATAATACCCCTAATACCGCATAACACCTAAAAAGCTATCAAAAGACACCACCCATTCAGATTAAGTTGGATCGGATCAAGATTAGCCCATGATAAGCACTCTAACGTGAACGAATCCAAGGAGAGTCGAAGGCCATAACAAAATGTCGAGTTAAAAAATACGGTCTTGTGAGGATACACGTCATGTAGAGTTTTATCGAGACCCGATACCCGAATGGTTATGTCATCCGGTAGATCATTCTCAAAGTGGAAATTTAATTCCTTAGTAGCATTAAAAGTAGATGTAGAAAGACCACCGAGGATTCATCCTTGACGTAAATCATCATCACACAAATGAATGCCTTCACTAATAAATGACATAATTGTAATAATCATCGAGAATATCCGTTTTATCTCTGGAAGGACCCTCAAAAGAATCAAAACTACAAGTATTATCTATCATATGTAAATTAAGCCTTCTTGCATCGTATTATTTCGACATAATTTCTAAAGAGAAAAAACGATAATTTAGAAAGTAATGTTATGGATGAAAATAAAAGATGAAGAAATAAAACAACTAAGTATTTAAAGAATAAAAAGAGCGATATGTGGCGGTGATACTTAAATTAATAAAAAAAATAAGAGAAGAAAAGGAAAAGTAAGAAGCCATCATGCGATATCATCTCGGAGGAAAGGTAAACCACGATTAAGAATACTCCATTAGCTCGACATTAAGCAACGGAGTCGGTGAAGTTACTGATATTTTACAAATAAATCTAAGGTAAACTAACCAGAACCAAACCCAAGAAATTCGGCTTCACTACAAAATGTGAGTCGACACTCTGGATGTACGACCTTAAGCAACAAACTAGTTGTTTAATGCCACATGGTCAACTTGGCCATATGACCCAAAACGACCAGCTAAGTCACTCAACCTCGAGGAACAAAAATCACTAAGCCTAACTGACTTAGCCAAACCTTATATGTCTCCTCGGGCGCAATCCAAAAATAATGGCACACGAGTCTACGCGATAAGCTCGCAATGAGTATGCGCTCAACATCCCTACGGTAATTATCTAACGAGAATTTAACCTTTGTTGGTATTCTTTCTATAAAGTGTCACCGAAGTGTACAAAAACTGTGTCTGATAACGTACGGAAGCCTAACCTGACATTTTATGATACAAAATCCCCTAATGACGTACCTCTGCTTGAAAAAACACATGGATGACCAAAAAATGTTGCACCAATGAAAAGGAAAAAACCTAAGCCTATCCAAATTAATGCCCCTAACAAAGAGTTAATGTTGCATTTGTGAGACATGTGAAAGCTATGGAGAATAGTAACAAAAAAAATGTCATTTTGTAATTCATAACAGAGTTACAATACAAGCGTTCTTCAAACAACCGTTTCAAGTTATTTCTATTTTTATATTGTTGATGTTTGTTTGTCAAAAGTATTCAAATGTCATAAGTTTAGGTGATTTTTGCCTTACGATATCTTTAATCTGTTGACAACTCTTCACGATTATATTTATGATTGCAATGCATAAATTACTTTTTATCTCATCAAACATATACATTTTATGAATAACTTTCATATAAAATCCACTTCTCTAAAATGATTTAATTTTTTTTGAATGTTGAAGATCAATCGATGCATGAACTTTGGTGATAAATAATTTAATATTTAGCTGACTATAATCAATGTAGCATTTTACAATCGCGTGAGGGCTCTCGACCTTATTAAATTTTTTATGATTATAACATTGATTTTTTTAATATATATAAATAAAATTCAAAATTAAAATCTCATTTATCGAATGGTTATTTCATCTTCTAAATGTTGAATATCGTCCGTGAAATGATGAAAATATGGTCCCCGTATGATATTACCCACGAGTTCATAAAATAATCAACAACTAGTGGAAAATAAGAATATTATACAAATTATTGTTAGTTTTGTGATACGCTTCATTTGTGCTTACTTTTGTAACAACTAATTTATTGCTACTTTGTTATTTTTTTGCAACGAATTTACACGTAATTTTACAACTAAAAATAGTCTTACATTAATCTAGTTTTGTTCAACTTAAATAAAACTAATGATATTTTTTAAATATTTTTAGAGGCATGGTTTGAAAGCTATGCCATTAAATAATTAAAAAAACACTAGAGGCTCCTAAGGGGTAGCCGAGTTGGTTAAGTAAGGCATGCTTGTGACCAAAGGTCATGATTTTGAGTCCCTCTACATACTCTTTCTCGCTTGAGCCTGTCACCTTGTGTGGTTTACCTTATGGTGTTGGTTTGCAAGCTATTGCGTCAGACTGAGGGTTTACCCTGTGCGCACTCATTGCACTCTGAGTAGCGGTTGCGGGTTCCCTCCGAAAAAAAGAAAGAAAAAATACGAGAGAGAAAATCAGATCGTAAGACTTATTACGCAACCAAATTTCTATTTTCATAATTTTTTTTTATTTTCGACACACATTTCCGCGACTCTATTTTTTTGTTAACATTCGAAACTCCATATTTTCAAATCCTAACTTTAAAAAGAATTCCAAAAATACCCACACATATATATCTATTTTTTAAAGACAACGATAACGAAATTCATGAGTGATATATTTAGAGATTTTATTTTTTATTTTTGTAACAAATTTACACGTAATTTCATAACTATTTTTTTTCTTTCACAAATCTAGTTTTATTCATTTAAAAAAAACAATACTAGTTATATTTTTTTGATATTCTTTTAGAACTATGGTTAATGTTTTTTTAAAATAACAACAAAATAAAAAAAACCAGTTAAAAATTGTTATGAAAAAAATTAAAAAATATATTTATAAATAATAATTTTACACTATATAGTTATCGATATTTTTTTAAACCTTAAGTCATTTTGTCTAAATAAATATAGGGCCAGGCTAGAAAAAAATCACATTTTCTGAAATCTCTCACCTTACCCCTTTATTTTAAAACTCAGGTGAGAGATCTGTCAATTAGCTGTAAGATTTATCAAAAACATTATATACCTTGTTTTTCTATAAGGGGTAAATTTGTCTAAAATTAAGTGAGAGATCTAGCAATTAGGTGTAAGATCCAGCCGTATAAGATCCAACAAAGTGTGGCGTTTTTGGCATTGTCTATAAATATGATGTAAAATGGTTATTGATATATTAACCGTATATATAGTTTTCCAAAAAAACTCCTCATTCTCTCTAACATTTCAACGGTAACCTCCAATGATTACTCTTTCTTAGAAAATTACTTGCAACTTTGGTTTCTGTGGTGGCTTCAGGCCTTTTGGCCTGAATCCAAAACCCGCTATAGTAACTACTTATCTTTTTTTTGGTGGTTATTTCAAGTATCGAATGCTCTATTCGATGTTCTTATATCCGTGTGCTATTGCTTCTCTTTTTCCGACTTTCTCTAATGCTTATTCACCGGTCGAAGGCATGGACGGTGCTTCTCATATGAATTTTTGCGGTCTCTCTCCCCTCTTTGTTTTGTCTCTGTCATTGTTGTTGCACAATTCACCTAGGTTTATTAAAAACGATGTGGTTTCTTTCCGAGACGTGCAACATTATTTCTTTTCTTTTTTTCGATGTCGAAGTTAAGTCGTTGGTGGATCATAGTGTCCATGTCGATTCTTACCCCCTCGATATATGGTTTTGTCTCCTGCATTAGTCTCGATCTTAGTCAACCTCTTAGTGGAGAATATCACATGGATAAACAGGCATGACTCAGGTTTTTGTTTCTATGTTTCGGGTCCAAGTTTTACATTCGTTGTTCTTACTCCGATCGCCAACGAGCTTTTTCTTGTTACTCCGTCGCCAGTTTGCTTTCACTGGTTGTTAAATTTTATTATTGCTACTCTCTCGGTTATTAGTGTGGTCGATCTTTCGTTGTCGATTGCTATAGTGATGCGTTTAGATATGATGATCTTGCGGGTGGGTGAATTGTTGGAGAAACTGAAAACGACACTCTGTAGGATATATCATAGCGTTTCGGTGCTGGAATAGAGTAAGACAGTATACAAAAATACCCTTAATCTGATTGAATCTGCTATGCATGGGCCTAAAGCTATATCATTTACAGGATGTTATTCTTTATAGTAATAAATTTTTGGGTCCACCCATTTATTTCAGCATTATTATAGAAATTGCAATTATCAATGCAGGTTTGGGCCCACCAGTTTATTTTAGCAATATTATAAGATATGTGCATCAATTAGAAATTGTAATTGTTACGCGTATGATATTTAATTATGCAACAAAGCATAATATTTTTTTTTGTCGATCATTCAAATAATTTCAATAAATCCATGGTGGTTTTGAATTTTTTGTTAGTTTTTTCAAGTATTTTATGAGTGTGTATCGCTTTTTTTCCTGTTCGATTCGGTCTTTTATTTCTTTCATAGATTATGATATTCACGATTGTATCATCACTGATGTTTTCGTTGGCATTTTTCGGCCTCGCTTAAAGATGTTAAGGAGATTTATAGTGGCGAGGAGGTGAATTCACATCCAAATAGGCATACTACTGGTATAATGGATTTGTCCTCCGACAAGACCATTGTCTGACGCATTGTAAGTTTTTTTTATGATTATTATTTTATGGAATGTGAGCGGCCTCAATGACCCTGTTAGACAAAAATACGTCACTGATTTTATTATTAGTAATTATATTTCCCTTTTAAAATTAGCATAAACTAAGGTCCAAAATCGTAATGTAAATTTAATTACTAGGACTATGGTCCCCTTTTGGAGTGTTATCACCAACCACTCGTCCCATCTGATAGGTAGAATCTGGATTATCCATTGTAAGGCTAAATTCCATATCACTCACTCTCATTTTTGCTTCACCGCGATCTATGCTTTCAATGAACCCTTAAACCGTATTCCCCTTTGGAATGACTTAAAGTCTATTGCTACCCAAGATAATGGTATCCCCTGGGTCTCCCTTGGGGATTTTAATGTCGTCCGTAACCCTGCAGAGCATTTACGCTCTTCGAATAATTGGTCATCTGCTATTGATGACTTTAACAATTGTTGTTACCAGTGTGAACTTAGTAATATTTGCTCCACTGATTTCCAATTATCCTGGATCAATAAACAACCTTCTCATCCTATTATATCCAAAATCGATTGTGTCGTGGTCAATCCTGATTGAGATAATTTTTTTCCCATGTCTTTTTCTCATTTTGGATTTCTTCGCTGCTCTAACCACACCACCGTCACTCTCAACCTTAGGTTACCTCGTCAAAGATGGAAAAAACCCTTCAAATTCTTTAATATGTGGCAATCTTATCCTCAATTTAAAAACCATGTCACTAATACCTGAAATCTTCCCATCAATTCTTCTAGAATGAGCATTGTCACCCAAAAACTCAATAGGCTTCAGCATGAACTTGCTTGTCTCAGCCGTAAAGAGTTTATCGATATTAGTTATAGGGTTTCAATGACTCAATGCACTATTTTCCAAGCCCAATCCTATCTTGCTCAAGATCCTCTCAACCCTTCCCTCGTTTAAAAAGAAATAGAGGCTTCCGCGTCTTTCATCTTTCTCAGTCCTGCTGAAAAAATTCTTTTTCAAGCAAAAATATAGAGAAAAATGGATTAAGCTTGGTGATAACACCAAATTTATCCACAATAGCATTAAGTCTCGTCTTTTTCAAAGTAATATTATCTCTATTAATAATGACCAAGGTATCCTTGTTTCCACTCCAACTAGCGTTTCTAAGGTTATTGTGAGATATTTTAAGGATTCACTTAGTACCAGACACCCTCCCGGTTACCCTGGTCTTGAAAAAAGTCTCCAACCTTCTCTAATCCAAAGTTAATGACTTAGAGAAGTCCTCATTGATCCGTGATGTTACTCGCGAGGAGATTAAGTCTACGCTTTCTAGTAATGATAATAAAAAATCTTCTGGTCCTAATGCCTTTAATTCTATTTTTTTCAATTCTCCACGTGATATTGTGAGCAACGAACTCTGTAATGGAGTCCTTGAATTCTTCTAATTTAGAAATCTTGATCCCTCTTAGAAATCCACCTCCATCGCTATCATCCTCAAAATCGATACCCATTCTCATGCTGCTGATTTTAGACCCATTGCACTATGCAATATTATCTATAAGATCATATATAAGATTTCCAAACAATATAATTAAAGACTCATTCCCCTACCTGATTGACAACTCTCAATCAGCTTTCATTGCGCGCAGAGAAGTTTCCGATAACATCTTTCTCTCCAGTACTCTTAAGGAGAAAATTAATGGCAACATTTTCCAATTCCATTGGAAATATCACAAGCTCAGAATTATAAATCTTTGCTTTGCGGACGATCTTATGATTTTATGTCATGGTGATGCCAACTATATCCTCCTTATCAAATAAAGTTTTGACAATTTCGTATGGTCTTAGAGTTAATCCCTCTAAAAATCAAATTTTCTTCTCCATAATTGATAACTCTCTCTGTATTGATCTCCTATTTATCCCGGGTTATGTGAAAGGCTCTCTCCCAGTCAAATATCTCGGTGTTTCCCTTTTGACTGGCCGCATTTCCCATTCTGATTGTCCTCCCCGCCTCCATAAAATAACATATATGATAGATTCTTTGACTTCCAAACATCTCTTCTATGCTGGTAGACTCCAACTCATTAAGTATCTCTTACTCGCATGCCAAGTTTATTGGTCATCCATCTTTACCATTCCATCTAGTATCCTTAAAGAGTTGACTCAATACATTTGTCGTTTCCTTTGATCGAGCTCTACCATGAAAATCCAATGGGGCAAAAGTGGTATGGGCCAGCGTTACCACTCACACAAACGAGGGTGGCCTTTGGATTCTAGACCTGCAAACCTAGAATCAGGCGATTGTCCTTAAACATCTATGGTCTATTATAAGTAAAAAAAAAATCCACTTGGTGTGAATGTATAAATACTGAAAAAATTAAAAATAATAACTTTTGGGATCTTTCTCTTGGTTTCACCCCATCGTGGACTTGGAGGAAAATTTTACGTCTTTGCCCTATGGCTGGTAACTTGTACAGGGTTGCTATTGGAATGGTTCCAATACTTCTTTCTGGTTTGACCTTTGCCTTATTTCCACCTCTTTGGATGCACACTATGGCCCCAACTTCATCAAGGATTCTCGGCTTGGGAAAAAACTAAAGGTATCTAACATTATCCTCGATGGTCAATAGAATTGGCCTTCCAATATCAGATCGGTTAGGGCCATAAGCCACAGTAATCTCCAGTAGATCAACAATCTCATTCTCACTCTACCCTCTCCCACCATCATCTCTATCGATGTTCTTTAATGGATTGCGAAAACAGGTTGCTCAGAATTTTCAATCAAAAATACGTACAACGCTATCCATACGCCTGCCCCCGCAATAGGGTGGGCTGGCTTAGTTTGGAATAAATTTAACATCCTTCTCCACTCTTTCATTTCTTAGCTACCCATACTTGGCAAACTCTCTATTAGAGACAAGTTAATCAGTTGGGGTATTAACTCCCAACTGTTTGTGTCTTATGCAACTTTGACACTGGAACTATAACTCATCTCCTCTTTGATTGGAATTTCTCTAAGAGTCTATGGTACAATGCTAGTACTAAGTTGGACTTCCATATCTCAAATTCTTGTTGACATATGTAAACTGGTCTCACTCTCGAAACCGACATATTTGGTGTGCTTCCTTTAACGCGGTCATTTACCATGTATGACAGAAGAGAAACTCAAAAGTGTTTGGTTCTCATCCCGCCGCTGCTTCCATGGTTATACTCTGAATTTTCTTGGATCTTTGGTTTCGATTCCACGACACCAAATAGTGCTTACATGTATAATTTGAATTGTTGGTTGCTTTCGTACGGTCTGGTCTCATCAGATTAATGTATTGTTTTTTAGAGTCTATATTCTATAGTTATTTTTTTCGTTTTGTTCTGTTTATCTTGGTTGATATTTTGTTTTACACCTCTCATGATAGTTGTACTCTCATGATATTTTACGCCTGTCATGATATATTTTGTTCTGTTTATTTTGGTTGATATTTTGTTTTATACCTCTCATGATATTTTGTTCGGTTTATCTTGGTTGATAGTTATATTCTCATGATACGTTCCAAGCATTTGCAAGAAATATCTTATCATATTTAATGTTTTTTATTAAAAAAAATATATTAATCCTATATTTATCATTGTTATGTGATTATTATATTTTCATCATTAACAAAAACAAATAAATTACCCGTATGATATTTATTTAAAGAAATTAGATAAACCCATTTTATATGAGTTCGCGACTATTCTAGAGTATTCTACCACAAAGAGTGCCAATCTGGTGCATACACTATTTTTAAGCATATACTACATATATAATATATTTATCCAATAAGAAAACGACACGTATTCACTTACTCTCCACGTAAATTGACCTAGTCTACATCCCCATCTAATTCATTATATAAAGGATCAAGGTTTTGTGTGTTCCTCACGCACTTTAATTTTGTCATTCCCATTTATCTATCTCGTCGTTATCTTCTTTCTTCGTCGCCTCTTTCATCGACTAGTCATGGCTCGCCGTAGCTCCGGAGGTGAGTTTTCAATTTCAAAACTCGTGTTTTTCTTGCAGATCTGTATGTATACCACCGTGATTTAGTTTATTCTTTATGGATTTATCGTATCCTATAGGTTTCAGGTCTTTTTATTTTTATCTTGTTTCATTTAAATTTGTGATTGGATTAGGGTTGGATGACGGACTTGGTGAATGAATAGATTTTTTGAGCTTCCTTATGTATGTTCGCCATAGGGTTTGTTGATTTCATTTGTATGCTCATCTATTTCAAACCCGATAATTGGGGGATTGGATAATCAACAAATATATCTTTGATTTGTTGATTTGATTTGATGGAATTTGCCTATCTTTACATGGTTCATGAGAATGAGTAGATTTAGATTCCTATATCGTGACCATCTAGGTCGGTCTCTTTGCTAAATGAGATTTTGCCTGTTTTTAATTTCTTTCCAGGAAGGTCTCGCCCTGCACCCTCTCGCCGTCCTGCTCCAGCTCCTGCACCAGGTAACAATGTTAACATTGTTTGTGGCTAGAGGCTTGTGTGTACGTTGTAGCGGTTTTAGATGTCTAAATCGTGTTTTTTGTTCTAAAATAGCTATGTTGTTTAAACGCAGTTAACCGTGCCCCACCTCCAGCTCCTGCTCAGAGCAGCGGTGGTGGATCTTTGCTTGGAGGTATTGGTTCCACCATAGCCCAAGGTAATCTAAAGGAAATGTCTACTATGTGAAGTCTTTCTCATTTTGAAATTCAGCTGAACATTTTGGTTTGATTATTCTCTATCAGGCATGGCTTTCGGAACTGGAAGTGCTGTGGCACATAGGGCTGTTGATGCTGTGATGGGTCCACGTACCATTCAACACGAGAATGTGGTCTCCGAGGCTGCTGGTATTCCAGCTTCAGCTCCTATGGCTGATGCTTGCGGTCCTCACTCCAAGGCCTTCCAAGATGTATGCTCTTCTCATCTTGCTTACAATTAAGTTGTTAGTCTTAGAAATTTGGTTTGATCTTCACTGCTATCTTATTGCTTGCATCTGCAGTAACCTGAAACTGATATAACATGGGTTCTTAGCTGTTTGGTTCTATAGGTTTTCTGCTACACCCCTTGCTAGACATTTTGATTAACCAGATTAACTTGAAAGCTGGTCCTTTTTCATTTCATCACTCTAGCCTGTATAGTTCATAACCCATACACCAGACTAATCTTTCAGTGCCCATATGTCTAATCCATAGTCTAGGTTCTTAATAGGAGGGAATGCTATAATGTCATATTCTGTAATCTTATATTCTTTAACTGCTACATTGTGGAACCTGTATGTTTCAGTTATTCATTTATGTTTCAATCTTGCTACATTATGGCTTGACCTTTGCTTTGATGGTTATACCCATGTATTCATCAATGTCCATTTTTTCTTCTTGTCCTTTCAGTGCCTGAACAACAATGGTACCGACCTGAGCAGATGCCAGTTCTACATGGATATGCTGACCGAGTGCAAGAGGAACTCATCTTTGAGCGCTTAAGTTGTCTCTTAGGATGGTTAGCTTTGATCTCAATAGTTAATACATATATATGCCAATCACAATGATCAAAGGCTGCTATGCTCTTATGTTTTTGTCGGAAGAATTTTAATAATAATTCTTTTAAAAGCGGATGATGCTTTTTGACTATTTAATGTTTGTAGTTCAATCGAATTGGTGCCTCCTTGAATTTGAAATATTGATTCAATTTAGATTGAGATTTTTCTTGCTTGTTTTGGGGATTAGTTTTTGCACTCAGTGTATAAGGGGATTGTTTTAGAATATGCTCTGCAACCTAAGCATATGCTTGTTTTGATCTCATAGTCCATATTCCATATTTACATTGGAAGTCCCAATATTCTTCATGTTAAAAGACCGCAGATACATAAGTTGATGCTTTTTGAAAATGTGATATAAATACTAGCTTCTAAGAAGCTGTATAATATGGTAAATAATAACCTTTTTAGAAATTAGCCATCTTTCTTTAGTTGTTCTTAATTTATATAATTTATCTTTTTCTTACATATAATTGATCATTAACTTTTGAATTGATATTGTATTATTGACATATAATTAGCCCTAATGAGAACTTACTTTACCCAAGCGAGACCTAAACAGCAACAACATACTGATTTTCTAAAATATATGGCTAAATTTTTGAACAAGTTCCAAAAAAAGATCATAGTCTTTTTGTCAATCTTGGTAAAAACAAAAAAAACATTGACATAGTTTAATTTTGAGTGAATTTGGTTTGAATTTACTTCAAACACAATTAGAATCAATTTTAGTATTAATTTATTTATAAATTTATTTTTTTGAACTCTATTGAAAAAATAAATAAAATCATATTTTCGTAAGAAAAAATGGAAAACAAGAAACAAATGAAGAGTCAAGTTTATTGATAGTTAGTTATACTTTAAACTGATATGGAGGATCAAGACGATGCTCCAAGAAACATAGTCTTCCTCTTTTATGGAAAATAAAAGTTAATCAACTTCTTGTTGATTAATCTTCTTTCTCTCTTTCATTGGTGTTCTTCTTCTCGGTGGGATTTGTTGTTGCTTCATCTTCGTTCCTGAATTGGTTTTCCTCTGTTTTTCGGGTTTTATCTCTGTTCTCGCAGAGGCTTTGATGTTTTCCGGTTTTTTGTGTTTTGATGGCTATGGATCTGCTTAATGTTGATGATGTCCCTTCTCTGAATGGTTCGCATAAGAAGATCTCTGATGTTGACATCAAAAACAAGTTTGAAACGAAATCTTACTCTGAAGCCTTGAAGAATGATACTGATTGCAAATCTTTCTCCCCTGTTTGTGTTAGTTCTTTTGAAGATCACAATGTGATCCAATATTCAAAACAAACTAAAACCATTCTTCTGTAAGATTCATGTTTTTTAACTTTAATTGAGAAATTTAGTCAGGGAATTCCAAAAAAGCGGCGTTTCAGTCATTCCTTGATTCTTTCAAATTTAAAGGATCGTTCTCTTATGTTACTCTTGATTCAAGACAGTTTGCTGGAGGATGTTGATAGAATTGGTCGAAGTGTATATGGAATGTTGGTGGTAAAGTTATGCGAATCATAAAATGGAGTCCTGAAAGCAGCAAAAATTATGAATGCCCAATTACTCTTCTTTGGGTGCGATTCGAAAGATTGCCAGAATTTATGTATAACAGAACGATAATCAAGGATATAACTGATTCTTTGGGGTTAGTTCATCAAATTGTGGTTCCTAACTTTAATAGGGCCTTGGTGAATGCTTGCTACGCTCTAATTGAAGTTGATGTGTCCAGATTATTGAAAAAAAAATTGTGGATAGGATTTGGCGAGCAAGAAGGTTGTTGGGTGGGGGTTAGTTATAAAAATGCTCCATATTATTGTTTCAGATGCCATCATTTGGGCCATAACCTTACGGAGTGTAAAAAGACTGTAAATAAAGAAGATTTAGATGCGAAGTCTTATAGTATAGAAAAAAGGCAATCTGTTTCTGTTAAAGAAAGTGATTCACGCTCTCACATTCCTAAAGTTGATTTGGTTCAACCCCTTAGTCAAGTTTACAAAAGAAAAATGAAATCTATTATCATCTCTAAGGATAATTCTCTGAATGCTCAAAACAATGTTAGTACAACAATGGAGGTCTTTTCTTCTAAGGATGGTCATATCATTCAAGAATGTGATAAGGGTGCCGACTGGGTTCATAAACATGAAGAGATGGAGATTATTGAAGCAATCAAGAATCTGGATCAAGGATACTATCAGAGGGATTCTTATGAATTTGACAATTCGAATGATGTAGTTTTCAGTAAATCAGACTGTAGTACTCCTGAGGATCAGATTGTGAAACTGTCTTCTCCTATGTTTAAAGAAATTCTTTTGAAAAAACTAAAATATAATAAAAAAATGAGGAAACCAGATCCAAAGATCGTTAAATCCTTACGTTTTAAGGACATTCGTAACAAATCTTTTTCTGAAAATGATAAGTCTGATTAGTTGGAACCTTCATGGTATCAACAATAATCCTACCATTTTGAGGTTAAAGGACATAGTTCATACTAATAATATTCAAATTCTTGCTTTACATGAGCCTTTGGTGAAGGTTGATAAGATTAAGGAGTTTGCTGATAAGCTTGGCTTCAACAATTTTGCTGCTAATCTGTCTAATAAAGTATGGTGTTTTTAGAAAGATGATTTCAGGATGGAGGTGCTGATTGATCATGAGCAATGTTTACATTTGGAGGTGTTTAATTCTGATTCGGGGTCTGAATTTATTCTGTCGATCATTTATGCTAAGTGTAATAGATATGAGAGGAGAAATCTTTGGAGTTTTCTTAATTCTATTTCTGTTACGGGCAAAGCTTGGTTGATTGCTGGAGATTTCAACGTGATTTCCTCCTCGGATGATCATATTGGTTGTACTTCTTTATGTGTAAACAACATGGAGGAGTTCAATGAATGTATTAATGATTGTTTGTTGGAGGATGCTGGTTATGGTGGCTCGAGGTTTACTTGGAATATGGGCTCTAAATGGAAGCGTTTGGATAGGGCTCTGGTTAATAGTATTTTGAATAATTGTTTTGGTAATACAAAGGTTCTCCATATGATCAGAACCTGTTCTGATCATTCGCCATTACTGATTAAAGCTGATAAGGTCATGAATGTTCATCTTAAGATAGGTTTTAAATATATGAACATGTGGGAGAATGATGAGTCTTTCTTAGGCATTGTTGAGGCTAATTGGATGCTGCCTATTTATGGTTACCCTAATCAGCTTTTTTGGCAGAAGTTAAAGAGACTTAAAGTGTGTTTGAAATATTGGAATACTAATAGTTTTGGGAACATTTTTTTGCAAGCTTAAAGAGGCAGAAGACTGTGTTAAGAAGTTGGAAGATTCATTGGTGAATAATTTTGACATTAATCCGAAGGCTGAGTTAGATAAGGCCAATAGCTTGTACATTAAGTATCTCAAAATTGAATCTGATTTTTGGAAGCAGAAGTGTTACAGTGACTGGCTTAAACATGGTGACAAAAACTCTAAGTTTTTTCATTCATTTGTGAACAAGAAGAGAATAAAAAGGAAGGTTAACAGCATTAAGGATGGAGAATGCTGGTTGAATGATGATGAGAGTATTGGTTTATCTGCTGAGAAGTTTTTTAAAGATTCTCTTACTTCTGAGTCTTATAGCAGTAAGGATGAGGAGACTATTCTTCTTAATGATGATATTTTTCATGACATTCCTTCTTTGATCACTGATGTGGATAATGCTGATTTGATGAGGTTAACTACTGAAGAGGAAATATGGAGTGTGATTTCTCACGAGAGAATAAATGTCCAAGGAATATTTCGGATCTTGAACCTCATGTGACTAGAGAGAGAGATTCTAGAGAGAGAAAGCACAAAGTGATTAGAATATTATTCAATATCCCACCTACTAAGAAAGTGGGTCACCTTTTATAGTAAAGTAAGGTGGACCCATTAATATCCTTAGTGGGCTGATTTTATTATCATTTTGGTCCCTTATTAAGCACACTGTTTACAAATTTGCCTCTAAAGGATAATAAATACATTAATAGCCATACCAAGTATCTTTTACTTATAATCAACCCCATATTATTTATTCCGACAAATTATACCCTTATCAGTAGCCCCCCAGTCTTCGGGAGCATCGGGAGCGAAGACTCATAGAAGAACCTAAACATAGTAACCGCCGTCACCCGCACCCTGGGTCGATGGTCATCCTTCTTCGGGCGGATTTCCCTTCTCCTGAGCGTCGGGCATTTTAAAACATTTACCGACCCGGTTTGATCTGTTGAGGCTTTCTTCCTCCCGCTACACTCCCTAGCAAACTCTGTCCGAAGGCAATGTTCAGATGTTTTTCTTCCATTCACCGCGCACCCTGTCGGGGTTCATAGTTCTAATCGGATCGGCTCCCGTGCCTTCTTGCAGGTTTATTCCTGGGCTTAGTGTGGTGGGCCGGCTTTCGTGGCGAATCTGGCTGAGGCGGCCCATCTTACACTTCGGTTCGAAGAAGCTAGCCTAGGTAAGCCCTCGTCAGAAGATGGTTGACACGTGTCAACCGTTGACGCGACGCGTGCTTGCCAACACAGTTTCTTAGAGAGGCTCTTCGCCTTACCGCTGTTTTTTGTCGATAGGTATTCCCCGGTCATGTGATGTTGCCTATAAATACTTCATAAATCCTGATCTCTCTCAGAGGCATTCTAGAGAGAGAAAGTGCTGTCCGAACTTTTCTAGAGAGGGAATGCTCGTTTTATGAAACCCAGACATCCGAAGCAGCCATCAACCAAGAAAAAGAAGAAACCCGTGTTCAGTTTTAAAGAGTGGGCGAGCATTGGTGACCGAGCCGAAGAGTACCGACGTGCTGGCTTGATTTGGGGTTCTAATTCCAAACCATTCACACCTGTTCCGCAGCCCCACGATCCCGTTCTAGCTACTCCGATCCCCGCCGAATCCTTCTTTTCGCCCGAACCTCCCGGCTCTCTATCCCCTGAGATCGGTCTATCTCCAGAAACCGTTATCATCCCCTATAGTAGTAGTTCCCCTCGTTTTCCGGTAGTTCGGTCAGAGAATCCGACCTCGTCGTCTGTCAACTCGTACGCCACTTCGCCTCTATTACCGCCCCGACGCGTACACAAGACCAAGTTCTTAACCATGGGTGAAAACAACCCTCCAACATCTCCCTTAGGAGGTAATTATCTTGAAATGGTTCAGCTCACTCCCTCCATACGAGGGTACCGAACTGGTACTAATACTGCAATAACTTTTTTAGGTCTTAATCAGCGGCGATTGACGCCAGAGGAGTTAGACCCCGAGCGGGCTCGTCGGGAACATGACGAGGCTACTCTGGCGCATACTGGAAGCAGTGCTGGTCCCACAAGTTCTCGGGTTCGGCCGTCAGACCCAGGCGCTGCCGTGGCCCAAAGCTCTGATCAGGCTCCGATCTCGAATATTGAAGAGTCGGAGGTGGATATTCTTCCCGCAGAGGTTAGCATTGCTGCTGCTGGGAACGCCGCTAATCCTCATGAGGATCCTCTTCCCGAGGAAGTAGAGGCTGCAATAACCACTACCTACTTCCGCTGGCTTCCGTCGAAAGACGTTGTTTCTCTTTTCGAAGGCAAGTACCTTTACTTTCCAGCGGCTGAGCACAAAGAGCTGCTGATTCGCTGGGGGATTCCCGAGAGCATCACTGTTCGATTTCTAGTCCCCGGGGAGACCCCTGTGCATGTCCGATCGCGGGAGATAGTGGTTTTTACCGAGCTGTTCAACTGAGGCCTTCGGTTCCCCCTGGATCCCGAAATCGCGCTATACTTCCGCACCCTCCAGATCTGCCCTTCTCAACTGATGCCCAATGCATGGTATACCTTGATGTCCTGCATCATGGCTTCGCGTCTGTTGGGTCGGGTTATGCCCATGGAAGAATACATCGCAATGTCTGGTCTGTCCAAGTCTCCTAAATCCCCGTTCTTCTACTCTTCACTGGCAAACAAATGGAAGATAACGATTTTCTTGAGGGAGACAAGGGCTGGAAGCATTGCTTCGTATTTCTGAGCGGCTGCTGGGAAAACGGCCTCCCTTACAGCAAGGAGAACCAGAAGCGGCTGCTCCGATCCTGTGTTCCCGATGGTAATCCCTGTTTTGTTTTTTAAGGACGAATCCCTTGTGCAGTGTCGAAGGAGTTCCTGCAGGGGCTGAAGAAAGATTACTCGAAAGCCGGTGAAGTCACATTCCAAGTGCTGAAAGACTATGCTAGGCAACATTGGGGTCGGGCGATGCACCAGACCTTCAAAGACACCAAATTGATCATGAGTAATCTTTGGCGTTGCTCGTCAGAGGTGCTCACTAATGTGCAATTGCGACAGCCCCCGAGCATGGAGAACCTGATCGCAAAGACAGATGCACCCGGGTCTCAGTTGTATCTCCCGAAACGTAACAAGGCGCCTAGCAAGCGCTCAAAAGTAGACGACGAGGTCGGGGAGAATAACACCGGGGCTGAAGGGGCAGGGAAAGTGGCTCGAGAGGAAGGAAATGTTGCTGAAGGTGGTGCGGCCGGGCAGACCCAGGCTCCGGTGCAGAAGGGAAAAGGTCGAGCCGATGCAGAGGGGGTCAAGTTGAAGAAGCCAAAGCACTGCAAGAAGGAGAGTGGGGCCGTCGCTGGTGCGGACAGTGTCACCGTGCCGAAGCTGTTTGATCAGTATGATGGGGCTAAGGGCGATTCAATGGTTGATCCCGTAGTGGTGATTCCGGATGACGCTAGCCCATCCAAAAAGTCGGACCCTGCCGCGGCGTCGTCGAGTGGTACGAAGTACCCAGTGCTAACTACGCTTGGAAGTCCGCATACTTTCCCGTTGCAGGGATCCGACGGACTGGCCTTATCCTTGTACAATTTGCTTATACCAGCGGCTATGAAGGAGCGTCTGGCGATCGAGCTGAGCCAGAAGCTAGAGGGCGCAGAGGCAAAGATCACTGGTTTGGTAGAGGAGGTGCAGAAGGCTAAGGCGGCTCAGGAACTGGCGGAGGGGCGGGCTGCAGAAGCTGGCCGGGTCGTAGAAGAGACAAAGAAAGCCGGGGAAGATCGCGCCGCTATCTTGACTCAGGAGGTCCAAGAGTTGAAAGCCTCGAACACTGCCTTTGCGGACAAGTGTAAGAAGTGGATGGAGAAAGAAACAGCTGACGCTAAGGCCGCGTATGTGCTGTCGTTTCATAACCGCTTCCCGGACCTTCACCTCGGGGCGATGTGGCTGGATGTGCCGGAGGAGGACCGCCCTTCTGATGTCGTTTGTGAAGATGAGTCGGACGACACTGAGTCTGAAGAGGATGACGAGTGATCCGGACGCCCTATCTTTGTTGTTTTAACTATCTGACTTTGTTGTTTGATTGTTTTGTTGTATCTGACTTTTGGGGGCCGCGGGGTCCCCTATTAATTTTCCCTGCGAACAATCATATTATTTTTATGTTGACATGTGATCGGGTATTTCCTGCCATAATATTTTAGTAGATGTTTTTTTCAACTAAACCACCCATAGAGGTTCTGTTGATTGATATGATGGGTCGGAAATTGGAAAATATAGATTAGTGCGGAAACCAAAAAACCAAAGGAGGTTCTGTAGATCAATATAATATTGAAAATTCCTGATGGGATCGGGAATCGTAAAATGTGGATAAGTTCGGAAACTGAAAAACCAAAGTAGGCTCTGTAGATCAATATAATATTGAAAATTCCTGATGGGATCGGGAATTGTAAAATGTGGATCAGTTCGAAGACTGAAAAAACAAAGTAGGTTCTGTAGATCAATATAATATTGAAAATTCCTGATGGGATTGGGAATTGTAAAATGTGGATCAGTTTGGAAACTGAAAAACCAAAGTAGGCTCTGTAGATCAATATAATATTGAAAATTCCTGATGGGATCGGGAATTGTAAAATGTGGATCAGTTTGGAAACTGAAAAACCAAAGTAGGTTCTGTAGCGCAATCCAGGATTGCAGGGACAAACGCCAACCAGCTCGTCAGCTGTTCAAGTTTGTAACACTTCAAAAATTGGAAGGCAAAATCAAATTTTGATTAATTCAATCAAAGGGGTCGGGTGTTTATGATGCCTCATTAAAACCTTCTCGCGCCACCGAGGTAGGAAAGAGTGCATCCCCGACTAATAAGTTCTTACAGACCATGTATAACGAATTACAGACATTTATAACTATTCTAAATACAACTTTAGATGTTCGATGTTCCATGGTAGTCTCAAAGGCTGCCCGAGCTTGTTTTGCAGGTGATATGTCCCGCTCTTGATTTTTTCTATGATTTTGTATGGTCCTTCCCAATTCGGGGCGAGCTTGTCGAGGCTTTTGTCTTTGGTGTGCAGAAAGACGCGCCTCAAAACCTTGTCACCGACTTTAAACTCCCGAAGGCGTACTTTAAATGCGTATCGACTTCTCATCAGGGTCTGATAGTGCAACGAGTTCAACTCAGCGCGACTGCGTTTTTCTTCTATAAGATCGAGAGCGAGTCGTCTGCTGCCGTCGTTTGTGTTTTCATCATAGGTACCGACTCTGAAAGATGGAAAGATGGACTCTGCTGGGGTAACCGCATCCATACCATAGACCAGAGCATAAGGCGATTCCTGGGTCGCCGTCCGGAGGGTGGTTCGGTAGGCCCACAACACTTCTTGTAGGTAGTCCGGCCACTTACCAGTCTTTCCTTCGAGGTTCTTTCTGAGTCCGTCTAAAATGGTTTGGTTGGTGACTTCGACCTGCCCGTTTGCTTGAGGATAGAACGGAGCGGAGAAACATTGTCTGATCATGTGAGTTGTGCAAAAAGCCTTCATTTCTCCGCTGTCGAACTGTGGTCCGTTATCCATGGTTAGCCTCTGGGGTACCCCGAACCGACAACATATGTTGGACCAGATAAACTTGATGATGTCTTTGGCCTTGGTAGCCGATAACGGCTCAGCTTCGACCCACTTAGAAAAGTAGTCTACTGCCACGACAATGGTCTGTCTCCCGCCAGATGCCATTGGTAGTGGTCCGACAAGGTCGATTCCCCATCGGTGGAAGGGTAGTCCCTCGGATATGGACTCTAGAGGAGCTGCGAGAACGTTTATCGAGTTTGAGAATCTTTGACATGTGTCGCAAGTTTTCACTATTAGTCGTGCATCTGCTGTTATCGTAGGCCAATAAAACCCTACGAGAAAAATCCTTCAAATTAGAGCCTTGTAACCGTAATGTGCCGCACCCTCACCGTCATGCAGCTTAGATACAATTATTTGCGACTCGTGGACCCCGAGACATCTGAGCAGAGGTCGGCTGAACGATTTCGTGTATAGTACGTCGCCTAATAGCGTGTAACCCCGAGCCTTGCTGCGAACCTTTCGAGCCGAGGCGCCATCACTAGGGAGTCTACCTTCGGCTAAGAAGGCTATGATATCGCGCCGCCAATCCGAGATTGTTACCAAGGAGACCTGATAAGCGGTTTCAGGTCGGTTATCGAGCTCTTGTCGTTTGATAATGGATGGATTTTCTTGCTCTGTTACTCAGGGATAGTTGCTTGAGCAGGAAGCTGTCGCTAAGGAGTCTGCCACCATGTTTTCGCTCCTCGGGACGTGCTCGTACTTGATTTTGACGAACGAGGCAGCTAGCACTCTAAGTGCTGCTAAGTACTGTACCAGATGCCCTTTCCTAGCTTCCGCAATTCCCGAGGCTTGGTTTATCAAAAGTTGGGAATCATTTACAAGGCGTACTTGCTTTGCACCACATACTTGCGCCAGCCGTAGCCCGGCCAGGGCAACTTCATATTCAACCTCGTCGTTTGAAGTGTGAAAACCGAATCGAATGGACTGGTGCATACTAATGCATGATGGGGTGATTATCTGTACGCCCGCCCCGCAACCATTGACATTTGCCCCTCCGTCGGTACGGATGGTCCATTCATTCAGTCTGGCCTCTTCTGACGGTGTATCCTGATCCGGGCGCTCGGAGTGGAATTCTACCAAAAAGTCAGCTAGAACTTGGCCTTTGACGACCGTCCGTGGCTCAAAATTGATGTCAAAACCGCCTAATTTGACCGGCCATTTAGACATTCTTCCGGACATGTCCGGTCGCTGGAGGACGTACTTGAGTGGAAACGATGTTCGGACTACGATAGGGTGGGCCTGAAAATATGGACGCATTTTCCGTGCTGCGGTCACTAGGGCTAAAGCCATTTTCTCCAGGCGCAAATACCGCGTCTCCGCGTCCAGTAAGCTTTTGCTGACAAAGTAGACTGCTGTTGGGGCTTGTCCCGACTCGCTGATTAAAGTCGCACTAACCGCAAAATCTGTAACAGCAATGTAAAGAAAAAGGGTCTCGCCTGCCAGAGGCTTTGTTAAGAGGTTCGAGGACGATAGATATCGTTTAATCCCTAAGAACGCTTCATCGCATTCGGGAGTCCACACGAAATTCTTGGCTTGTCTTAAGACCTGAAAAAAGGGAACGCATTTGTCAGACGAACGAGAGATAAAACGATTTAAAGCCGCCAAGCGCCCAGTTAGGATCTGGACTTCCTTGATGTTCTTCGGTGGGGTCATGTCGGTAATTGCCCTGAGTTGGATGGGGTCGGCTTCGATCCCTTTTTCGCTAACAAAGAAACCTAGAAAATTGCCCTAAGGTTGTCAAAGGTTTCCCGCAAATCTGAAAGGTGGTCCTCGTCCGTCCCGCTTTTGACTAACATGTCGTCAATATATACTTCCATGTTCCTGCCAATTTGGCCCTCAAATGTTTTATTTACAAGCCTCCGGTATGTTGCCCCGGCATTTTTCAGTCCGAACGACATGACCTTGTAACAATATAGACCTCGGCCTGTTATAAACGTGGTGTGTTCTTGATCCGCTAAGTACAGCTTGATCTGATTATAACCGGCGTACGCGTCCATGAAAGACAGCAGCCTATTTCCCGAAGTCGAGTCTACCAACTGGTCAATCCTTGGCATCGGGAAAGGGTCCTTCGGACATGCCCTATTGAGGTCGGTAAAGTCCACGCACATTCTCCATTTCCCGTTTTTCTCCTTGACCAGGACGGGGTTAGAGGTCCACAGCGGATATCTTGCTTCCTTTATGTGCCCGACGCTGATCATTCTTTCGACCTCGCGTAAAATAATATCGGCATTTTCCGGGGAAAAAGCCCAACGCTTTTGAGAGATAGGTCTGACGTTTTTGTTGATTGTCAGCCGGTGAATAACACAAGACTCTGGGACCCCTGTCACGTCTCCTGAGCACCATGCGAATAGATCTAAATTTTCCCGTAGTAAAGATAACAATTGTTCCTTGAAGATTGGTGATAAGCAAACCCCGATCTGCAGAACTTTTCCTTCGACAAATAGGTGTCGTTCGCATTCTTCGTCGGTAGTCAGATAGCCAGGAGCTTCCCTAGGATTATCAACAGGTAACGACCCCGGGGGGAGCCCCTTTAACTGCTATTCCCGTGCTTGAACCATCTCTTGATCTTTTTTAGGTGCCAATGCCGCTCGGTAGCATTCCCGTGCTGCTTTCTGGCTGCTTCGGACTATACCCACGTTGTTCCCGACCACGTATTTCAGACACTGGTGGATTGTAGAAGATAACGCATGCATTCGCGATATCCACGACCTGCCGAAAATTGCGTTGTGGGAGGCCGGTGCGTCTACTACTACAAATAGAACGGTGACCTCCTTTTTAAATGGGCCGCGGCCCAACTGAACGACGCCCTCAAACTCTCCGATGACATCGGCTGCTGATCCCGTGAATCCCACAATAGTACGGTCGGACCGCACGAGGACCAGGGGTGTCCTAAATTTTGCGAAAGTGGACGCGAAGATTATGTTGGCCGAGCTACCCGTGTCCACTAAGATGCGTCTGACTTCCTCCCCCGCAATGGCTGCCCCAATCACGATGGCATCCTCGTGGGGGCCGGCTATGTCTCTCATGTCGTCGTCGAAATACAGGATCGGGGATGGGGCGCCTTTAGAGTGTAGGATCGGTCGAGCCTCTAACTGAGTGGTTAGATTCACTATGTGCCTTTTCCTGGAGGAATGTGTGGTACCCGCCATTGAATCTCCACCGAAGATAGTCAGAGACTCAAAGAATTTACAAATGTTTCTTACATTACCGACGTTTTCCTTAGCCTCTTCTTCGATGATCCCGATGATGTTGCGGTTTTCCTCTGGGTCGAGGTACTCAATGGAGACATCGAATGGGTCGGTCACCTCGGAGATGATCATAGCGGTTTCGGGCTTTGGAACCACCACGACTTCTTTTGAAGTTGCCCTCTGCTGGGATTTCTTAACATACTCCAGGAGGTTACCATGCTCTATGGGAATATGTATTTATTTTTTAAGAGCAATGCAATCCTTAATATCGTGTCCTACGTCTTCGTGATAGCGACAGTAACGATTATTCCTCTGCTCCCGTGGCGTCGGTATTGGGAAGGGTCTTCGGTACATCCCGCTCTTCTTGGTTTTTTCGTAGATCGATGATACACATTCTGTGAGATCCGCGAAGTAAGCAGGCCGGATCCACTTGTTTGACATGGGCCGCGAAATCGTCTGACTCGTCTGTTTTGGTTTCCGGCTCGGTGGAGCCGGAGGTCTGGTAGATACGGACTGGGTCAGATGTATTTTGCTGACCGGTTGGGCTGCCCGAGCGTAGCTCGATTGAGTCTCTTGCCTGATAACTACCACTGCTTGTGCACTTTGCTGAATTTGCGCAGCCAGCTCGGACGCTTCGATTTCTTCGATCAGTATTTGCTTTTCTACTTGAGCCAGAAGAGCGGAGAAAGTGAACGCTTGTTTCTTCGTCACTGCTTGCTTCATAGGCCCCGAGAGTAAGCCCAAGCGATACGCAGTTAAGGCCACATTCTCCTCACAGTGGTCCAGGTCGGTTTTAGCGTCAATAAACCGCCGGGTATACTCCCTGAGGCTTTCCCCCAACCTCTGTTTACAGTTCATAATAGTATCTCCGTTGGCTCGGAAACTCTTACTTCTGACGAAATGTTGCCTAAACATCGTCCAGAACATCCCGAAGTTTTTGACGCAGCCTTGTGGTAAACGGTTGTACAATTTGGAGGCCAGATCTCGGAAGGTCATCGAAAACGCTCTACATAGGAGTTTATCGTCATTGTCGAAACTTAGCATGAAGTTTTTGAAGGCTTCCAAGTGGTTATCCGGATCCTTCTTCCTGTCGTATTTCTCTAGTTTGGAAATATCAAATCGCTTCGGGAGCTGCCCCGCTAATATTTCGTCGGACAAGGGCGAGGCTCTCCAATTAACTCCGAACCCGAAAGCCTCTCCCCCGAGTCCTTCTGTTTGAACTCCGTACAGTCTTTCGTCCCCTGGATTGATAAACTGGCTGCTGGTTCGGTAACCTAGGTTCTGGCTGTTCGATGGTTGCCATTTCCCTTGAAGCAGCGCCGCTTGTTCTTCACGACTGGCCGCGGGCATTTCTTCCTTTTCAAACGACACCGGAGTTTGTTTCTCGGTGCTACCCTTTTTGTACTTTGGAGAGTCCGACATGGGTCCTCGGTGGCGTCAGGAATGATTTTTCTGAGCGCTGCAGGACCCTTTCCCGCCGTCGGTACTCCCTACCCGATGAATCATCCGAGGTGTAGTCAGCGGAAACGCCGTGATGGCCCTCCGGGTATTGCTGCGTTCTGGTTTTTTGCCCTTCCTCGGGACGAGGCTCTCGATAATATCTGACAGGTCGGGCCTCGATGCGAGGTGCAACAGTTGGATTGCCCTCGCTGCGGTCCTCCAAGAGCGGTCCTTTGCCTTTTCCTTCCGGAACCCTTTTCTCGTCTAGTGCCCGCTCTCTTTCAGCGTTTAGCCTGGCGATGTCTTCTATGAGCTGTCTTCGGGTCATGATAAGGGTCGATCGTTTGTCCCGACCCTGGTCGTAGCGCCCCCGACCTGGGGCTTCTTCGCATTCGGATACCGAAACGGCTCGTATTACTTCTCTCCCGACCCTCTCTTCCACAGCCTCGTCATTCATCTTTTAAAGCGTGATTTTCAAAGAAAACGATTCCTTTTTGGTATCACGGTTTCCCACAGACGGTGCCAATGGTGATAGAATAAATGTCCAAGGAATATTTCGGATCTTGAACCTAATGTGACTAGAGAGAGAGTCTAGAGAGAGAAAGCACAAAGTGATTAGAATATTATTCAATGTCCCACCTACCAAGAAAGTGGGTCACCTTTTATAGTAAAGTAAGGTGGACCCATTAATATCCTTAGTGGGCTGATTTTATTATCATTTTGGTCCCTTACTAAGCACATTGTTTACAAATTTTCCTCTAAAGGATAATAAATACATTAATAGCCATACCAAGTATCTTTTACTCATAATCAAACCCATATTATTTATTCCGGCGAATTATACCCTTATCAATTTCAACCATGAAGTTTGATAGTGCTGCTGGTGTTGACGGTTTTAATCTTCAATTTTATAAATTCTGTTGGAGAATTATCAAATGTGATCTCTGTATTTCCTTTAACGTTTTTCTCAGTGACAATTACATTCCTAATGGCATGTTTGCTATTGTTTTTTGCTTGATTCTCAAGACTAAGAATCCCATTACTTGGAACGAGTACATGCCTATTGGCTTGTGTACTATGATGAACAAAATATTTTCTAAGCTCAGTAACTCCAGGCTGGCCATTCTTCTTTCTAAGATCATTTCGACTTGTCAGGGGGCTTTTGTTCGTGGGCGTTTTATTCATGACAACATTCTTGTGGCCAAAGAAATGGTCTATGACATCAAGAGGAAGCCTAAAACTGGCAATGTTATGATCCAGCTCGATATGTCAAAAGCGTTTGATAAAATATCTTTCTCCTTTTTATATAAAGTCTTATCCAGTTTTGGTTTTTCTAATGAATTTTTGAGTCTTATTAATAGGTTAACTTCAAATGTTAGCATCTCTATTCTATTGAATGGTGGATCTTTTGGTTATTTCAGAACTAAGAAAGGTTTGAGACAGGGTGATCCCCTGTCTCCTAGCCTTTTTATAATTGGTGAAGAAGCCTTGATTCGTGGAATGCATAGTTTATTTGAAAAAAATAAAAAAATGTCATACAATACTAGATCTCAGTTGTTATTGCCTTGTCTGGCATTTGTAGACGACATTTTAATATTTACAAATAGTTTACATGACTCTATTAACAAGCTTAGTGTTTTTCTTGACAAGTATCAGCTTGTTTTAGGTCAATCGATAAATAAGCAAAAGACTAAGCTATTTACATCATCTTCTCTTCAACATTCTAGGGCTGCTAATTTGGAGGCTCAAACTGGCTATAAAACTGAGCAGCTGCCCACAAGCTATCTTGGATGCATCCTGAATAATAGTAACAAGGCCTGCAACTTCATCAAAATCATTGATAATATTAATGATAAGATATCTGATTGGGACTCTAGATATTTATCTTTTGGAGGCAGATTAGTTCTTATCTCTAATGTTCTAATGACTTATCCTAATTATTGGCTTCAGAATAGTTTTCTTCCTAAGAGTATTATAAATAGGAATGAGAAAATATTGAACATGTTTCTTTGGAGGTCTAAATATAATGAGCCTTCTACTCATTGGGCTAATTGGAAGTCGATCTGTAAGCCCTTTGAGGAAGGGGGTCTTAATATCAGAAGAATTCTTGATAATCAGTATATCTATTCTTTGAAGTTATGGTTCTCTTTTAGGAAAAATGAATCTATTTGGGCCAAGATGATGCACAATACTTATTCTAAAAATATTCATCCTTTGTATGCTAATTTTAATAGGTCTCGGTCTCATTCTTGGAGAAGATTGGTTAGTGTTAAGAATGATGCTGAAAACTACATCAAATGGGTCTTGGGCAAAGGTGAAATGGACTATTGGAGGGACAATTGGCATAATTACAAGCCCATTCATAGTGATCAAACTGAAGTCAATTACCTGGAGGCAAAAGTGAGCTCCTTTTGGAAGAATGGATGTTGGGACACTGATGTCATGATTCCTTTTCTTTCCCCTGAAAGATGGAGTCATATTCAGAATTTAAAGGTGGAAAGTTCAAAGAATGATATTATGATTTGGACTTGTTCAAATGATACAACATTCAACAGCAAAGCTACTTCGAATACCATTAGACACAAGGCTAATTACTCTAGAATTTTCAAAAAAATCCGGAGTCCTATCATTCCCAGGAAGTTTTCATTTTGTCTAGTGGAAAGTTATAATGAGCTACATCCCTATAGATTCTATTCTTCGTAAAAGACATGTTCAATTGGCTTCTAAATGTCTTTTTTGCAGAAACAGTGAAGACATTAATCATGTCTTTGTTAACTGCACTCAAGCTTGGCAAATTTGGAACCATTATAGCATCATTTTCAAAATCAATATCAAAAGATGCATGACTCTTACGCATGTTATCAAAATTTGGCATGACTTTGTCAGCAGCAATTCTCACATCACTCATCTCATGCCTGTAACAATTTGCTGGTCTATTTGGTACAACCGCAACAATGCTAAGTTCAAGGGAGTTTCTTTCAATTTTAACTCAACTATAAACTATATTAATCGTATCATCTTATCTTTAAATGCATTTGTTTTTAAGAAAAAGCATTGGTTAAAGACTAAGAATGCAAGTCTGCTTGTGGGTTGCTCTAGTTTCAGTTCTAAGCCTAGATATAATACCGAGAATCTTCCGATTGAAGGTCGTATCAAGCTTAACTTCGATGCTTCTGTTTTGAGAAATGCGGAGGCTAGTGGTGCTGGTATCTTCAAGAATCATCGTGGTGAAGTTTTGCAGTCCTATGGCAATACTTATGGGAAAATGTCCCCTCTATTAGCTGAAGCCCGTGCGTTGCTTGGTGGATTGCTAATCTGTAAGCAGAACCACTGGCTTCATGTTGACATTGAATCTGATTGCCAGATTCTTGTCAATTTTATTGCTTTTGGTGTTACTCCTTAGTATCTCAGTCCTGTCATCAAGATTTGTCGAATGACCTTTGCTTCTTCTATGGTTATCAAGTACATCCCTAGAATCCAGAATCAGGCCTCCGATTGGCTGGCCAGATGGATTCTCAGATGCATTAATAAGCCTTCCTTCCTTCAATTCGTTATTCCTTCAGAATTGAATGCGATTCTCTTTCTGGAAGGTTTAGGATTAGGTTATGTATCTTAGAAAATCTGAGGTCTTGTTTTATCGTTTTCAGGTTTGGTGAAGGCTTTTCCGGTTGGATGTATTCTGGTGATTGGAGTTGTTGCTTGAAGAGCTCGGTGCTCCTGTTGGATCGAGTTGTAGATTTTGTTCGACGTCGTAGCTGTTGGGATGAGGTTGTGGAAGCTTTGCTATGGATCGTTGATGCTGGAGCTTAAGGAATTTTGATGGAGTCTTTTTTTGGAGTATTTTTTGATGAAGCCATTGGTTGGAAGAAGTTCTGGTGGGGAGAGAAAGTTTTGTCTCTGAATCTAATTCGTTTTAGTAATTAGGGTTTGTTTTTGATTTGATACTTTACCAATTTCATCAAATTCTAATGTCTGGTTAAAGATTTATTTCTCTAGATCCTTATATTTTGTATAACTCTTAATTTTGTTTTTTATAAAATTTGTTATTTTCGATTAAAAAAAGAAGAAGAAGTTTATTGATAGTTAAAATTAGAAATGAAGTAAATTATTATTTTTATGGTGATTAATGTCGTACAAATATGATTCATGTTTTAAATCATCGGATGTGTGGATGCATCATTACTATATCGACAGACTATATATAGATTTTAAAGTCGTGACGTTGATTACACCGTCAGCACTAACAGCACCGACGGTTTTGTGCGAGTACGCTAATGGTTTTTTTGTGTGTGTGTAAATCATTGGTGTTTTATCATGTATATCGCCATCAGACTATTCGATGTTGTTCAAAATTTTATTTTATTTTAATGGTTTTGATTTGGATTGTTGTAGAAGGTCTATGAATCGATCTATCCGTTTTAGTTTAATTTACATTTAATATTTTTATAAATTATTTCTTTCATAATTTAGGTACATTTTTTGTATAGATAAAATTTTAATCATATATTCTAGAACGCATGCTAGTTTTATTTAATAGGAATCATAAACAGAATGGTTAAAGAAATTACAATATCCACGTGATTGGTATATTTCAATTAAGCTATTCAGATTCTAAAATTTCAATAAATAGATGTTTTAATTTTGTAAGCACATAATATTAAAAACTCACATACACGTGTGAAGCCAATTGAATTGTGCACGAAGATGCACACATGCTCAAAAGTAGTTGATTTCGTGAAACACACAATGTCGAAAGAAACACCTGATTTCATCGACGAAATTTTATGGAAAATGTTCTTTATGCACGGAAGGGAAACAACGTGCTCTAGTTGTATGATGCTCCGACAATGCTCCGACATGAAGAAATCGTTGTCAGATTAGATTATTTGGAAATGGTTATGGGTTTCCTTATTAACTGGAACGCGACATGCACAATTTTTTTAGTATAACATTTTAAAGTTTAATTACGAAAGATACTCTGGATCATGTTGATGTCGCCCAGAAAGTCCAAGCAAAAGCCTTTTTAAATTAATTTTATTCTATTCAAATATCTTATGTATTTAAATCAAATCTAATATGCCTTAAGTTATTTTAAGTTTTTGAGAAAATATATTTTTATCTCTGAAAATTTCACTCCTTGTTACCTTTAGATTAGGGTTTCATCATGTTACCCTTAGATTATGGTTTCATCTATCGTCGTATTTATTCTATTTCCGCCGTGTCATCAGTTTGGTATCAGAGCCTCAGTTCCTGCTATGGGGAAGCATGCTTCTAAAGCCTCACTATTTTGATTCAAGGTTTAAAGAAGAGAACAACACACATGGTCATGAAGATTGGGAAGATTGTTTGAGTATGAGGGGGCATACCAACCGTTTCAATGACGATCGTATTGACCGGTTACTGAAGGAGTTTAAATTGGCTACCGATCGTCGAATCAAGGTAAAAATTTCTTATCGAGATGCTGTCTCATGCTATGAAAAAGTTTTCAAAACCATCTTTTTTCATCAACTGGACATGGGGATGTTGTCTTCAGGCTATGAAAATGTTTTCAATTTTTTTTCATCAACCGGATGGCTTCAATGTGACTTCGAATAAGGAACACTCGAAAATAATTTATCTTATTCCGACAAGGTCAACAATTATAATTCCCAATGTAACGATTGAATAAAATAAAATAAATAATTTGGATTCTTGATGGTGATGGTGTTGTGAATTCGAGGACGAATTCTTGTCAACTAGGAAAGGATGATGTAGCCTAGAAAGTCCAAGAAAAATCCTTTTAATTTAATTTAATTTTATTCAAATATCTTATGTATTTAAATCAAATCTAATTATATTAAGATTTGATTTGATTTATTTTAAAATATTTATTTTATTTCCTTCTATTATAATTTAGCGTTTTGAGAAGCTTTTATATAAAGCCTCATATGCCTTAAGTTATTTTAAGTTTTTTGTAATAATATATTTTTATCTCTGAAAATTTCACTCTTTGTTACCCTTAGATTAGGATTTCATCATGTTACCATTAGATTAGAGTTTCATCTATCGTTGCTTTTCTTCTATTTCCGCCGCATCATCACATGTGGTGCAACAACTTAAAGATAAAGTGGATGCAGAAGTCAATCGCGTCCAAAACTCTTACTTAAACTTTGATGGAGCTAATATCCGTTCAAAAAAGGTTAGAGCATTAATAAAATTATCCATCACCGTAAACGAACCTTTAACGATGACAGTTTCAATTACCTATCTATTTTGCTTACTTGCATTTATATTTCAATTACATTTTACATATGAATTATGTAATCTTCTTAATTGTGTCAACTAATTTATGTAAATGTTATCGTAATCTTCATATACTTTTTTTGAGTACGTACAAATTATACGCGCCAGTTGTAACGTTAAAATCTAATAACAATTATAATAGTGAAATTTACATTCCACAGGAATTATATAATTTCTGCGCCGCCGGTGGGAATAACTATACTGCCAGTGCACAAATTTTATATGAAATGAGGGAAATCACACCCACAATGAGCTCATCGGCGGTGTGAACACCACAAAACTACCCATATATATATATATATATATATAATTAAAGTTACACCGGTTGTGTGAAATTTTAACACTACTAGTGCTAGTTCATTACCGTCGATACGTTAATTAAGCACCACTAATGTTTTATTACACCGCCGATGCAAATATTATAAACTGACAGCTAAGCAGAGCACTGTCGACGCCTAGCTTTTGCACTGGATGTGAGAAATTCCACCGCTGATGTATAGATGTTTACACCGGCAGTGCATGACTAAAAATTCTAAAAATAATATACACACTAAGAGCATCCCCAACACACACGCTATTCCAGATAACAGAAATACAAGTTATTTTTTTAAAAAAGCTTTCCAACAATTAATGTAAAATATAGTCTAACTTTGGAGATTTTATTTTAATAATATATATTTACCTAGGCGGTTACAAAATATGTATAATTTCTTCTTATTTTTCTTACCTCTCACACAAATAAAAAACTAACTTAACTATCACTATCTCTTGTATTATTTAGTCGTATAAAATAATAAAGTGCCATAATTGAATTCATATTTACCTAAATTATAGGTTAGTTGTTGGAGATGCTCTAATCATCCAACTTAAACCAACATGTATTAATAAAGGCAGAAAATAAATAAATAAACTTACATAAAAATTAAACAAATATATATTTAATTAACTTAAATCGAAATCAAATTTGGTAAAACATCCATCCAACATCATCCAAATCCAAACCAATATTATGAATAAGTTATAGTCTAAAAACAACAACTACAGAGTGCAACAACTATATTGTGCAAACAAGATACAAGATAAATAATATTAAGACGAGCTAGAGGCTGGTGATCGTACGAACTCGATTCTTGAAGTTGACAAGCCCCTCATGGCTATCGTCAATAAACATGATACGATTTATGGTGTGTAACGCTTTTAACATGTTCTATTTCTCTAGAATACGTGAAGTGATATGAAACCAAATGAACTTCGCCATGTACGCTTTGTACTGAGCTGTAAACGTCCTACGGTTTGACACAAGGGGCTGAATGGACTTGTCAGCGAGAAAATATGAGTTTGCCAATTATAACAATAAGACTTGTTACACGGGTAGCACTGGTGGTCACCCTTATTCAGATCTGTATGTGCGTAAAAAATATAGATAAACTTCTCTTGCACCTAACCAAACTGCCGCATCACTCGATCCGACATACACGTTTTGCATAATCCGAATAGGATTATGATATAACCCCATCGACTGCACCAGGAAACTATCCCACATATTATCATACGAATGGAAGATCACCTACGGACAAAAACATATAAACTAATATACTATTCGCACTTGTCAAAGTAAAAAAGGCAAAAGATAATACGCGCGTCTTTCTCCCCGAGACAAAAAATGAGCTCGCGGTAGTATATATTTGTCATAACGTCCCCCCTGTCTTCTTTTTAAGCGACCAACTAAGATGCTTCAGCTTAGATAAATTATAAGCGCCGGTAACCTGAGGCCACAAAAATGGGAAATAATTATATATTCAGGAATTTAACAGGGCTTCGAAGTCAATCAGACTCTTCAGCGACGTCTTGGATGCTCCTTCCAACCCATTGTATAGCCACGCCAACACGCAAGTACCTCACACTATACCAGCTATCTGATCTATGTGCTCCAAAAAAGCTTGGAAATCAACTTGTACATTGTTTTGGCTGGTGTTCGTGAAAATGGTGCAACTGAACATATATAATACGTACGCAGATGCAAGTTGTCTGACTATTGCATCGGTACAATACAGATTAATATCACAAAACTAAGGCAATAAAAAAATATTCTTCAGCTATTTCAACCCAAAACCAACCTCATCTTGCTTGTCTAATTCATTTTGGATATCAACCTCTGAAACTCCCACCAACGAGGCATAGTTCGTGTACGCACCACCAAAAGTAGGACTCGACTCGATTTCAACTATGAAACCCACCATTAGAAAGCTAGTAATAACGTATACATCATCTAAAGTGATGCTCATCTCTCCGGACGAGAATCAGAAACTGTTTCTGATGCCAACATTCGAGGAAAGTCTGGCTCAAGTGAGTGTTTGAGCTGAACTTGCTCAAGTGCCTTATAAGAGACTATAATGAAGTCCCTCGTACGATAGTTTGAATAACCACCTGCTTTCTACTAAGGTCCCACTGCCATAAAATTTTATACTTCGTCTGACTGTTAATACCTTACCGTGATTGAAAACACGAAAACAAAACAGATTGTTATAATCTAATTATCAAAATAAAATTAAATAAATAATTAGCATTATAGGGTGTTGAAACGAAACAAAAATTAAATAAATAATTAGTATTATAGGGCGTTGAAACTCACATTCCTAAGAAAAATATTGTACGCCTCATGTTGCTTGTAGTTTAGAAAAATACAATATTGTTCTGCGTAAAAAAAACTCTCCAGATGGTCAGAACTGTCAAAATGTGCAAGTTGCCTATCCGATGTTTCGGTAGGAACCCGAAGCGTTTCATTAGTATCTGAAGCTGTATCATCTTGCGATGAAGATGAAACTTTGTTGTTAAGTTCTTCAACAATAGCGGCAAAAATTTGGCCTCGAATAATTTCATACTTATGGTGGCGCGCGTATCGAGACGCGTGGTACGAACTCTGAGATGCGACCGAAGGAGAACCAATTTCTATTTCATAATTGATGGTTCCGGAAATGTTTGGAGGAGGTTTATGAGTAAAACAATGTTTGGAGGACTAAATTCGTTATATCAGTTGTTATATATATATATATATATATATATCTAGAGAGAGAAGCTCCTCATTCTAGAGAGAGAAAGTCACAAGTAGTTATTATCTAATCATTTATCTATCCCATTTTCCTAAAAGAGATGATGTGCTTTTATAGTAGATTTATTGGGTCCTGTATGCCTAAATAAATTGCCAATTGTGGTACTTTCCTCAAGTTATTATTTATTACAAACTAGTCGTTTTGCATTACATAGTTGTCAATTACTAATAAGAGATTTTATTTAAGCCAAATTACACCCTTAATTTGCTAATTGAAAGAGAGAAACGTAGCAGAAGCTTAAAAGAGGGATAAAACCCTAATTTTGTTTTTATTTAATCAAAATAGTCTGACGACAAAATAAGGTATAGGATGTTTTATATAGCATCTATCCAAAACCCTAATATCAAATAAAGAAAATTACATAAATGTCTAGAAACTAAAACAAATAAATAAAATAACGTCTAAATATGAAAACTGATTTTCGAAGGTTTTAAAGGTCGAATTTGGGTATTAAACTTTGTGACAAGTCACAGTTTTGAAATCTTACGGTCTCGTCGAAATCTTCGATTTGAGTACCTATTTCACCTAATTCCGATACCTGACCAAGAAACCAGTTTATCCGCAATCTTCGCTACATCATCCTTCCCCGGTTGGAAAGAATTCGACCTCGAATTCAAAACGTGGAAACATTGGATGAACTGCACTACGACATTCGGAAGTGACTGAATCAACTCCCATGCTATGGAAACCCCGAGTTATAGCATCCAAGTCAGCATCGAAAGAACCGAACAGCAAAAACCTGCAATATCGTGTGATAGCAGAAGCCTCCAATCTCTTGTAACCCAAACTCTCTATCCCATACCTAGCATACATATCGACCACGACACTGTCTCTTTTGGACATTTCATCAAATACCTTAGGTGCACAAGAATAAGAACGAAACACAACGATGTCATCCAGTGAAGACCCGATTTTAGAGCTCACAAAATCCGTAATCTTCATATAACCATTCCAACCCAATCGTGTATCACAATTACAATTACTATTGAATGTAATCGATTCATGTAACATCAAAGTGTCAACACTTCTAAGAACATAAGCATGACGATACATATAACCCGAATTGGGATCGGAAACGCTAGAGAAAAGAGTGAAATCAGACAGACCATATGATTTTGGCTTACCTTTTTCAGCTTCGTACTGGTTGGAGTATTTTGTGAGAGCCTCATTAATGAGGCCAGTTTGTTTTGTCTGTGTTCGTCTACCCTGTGTGCGTTTTCCTCGTTTTCGAACCCGTACCCTTCTGAATCTTTGTTCTCTATTGGTCCCAGACGGTTTGGTTGGTGGCAAGAACAATGGTAAGAACCCGTACCCTTCTGAAACTTTGTTCTCTATTCGAACCCGTAACCTTCTGAATCTTTGTTCTCTATTGGCTCCACTGATATATTTTCTTTTATTTTTTATTTTTGGTTTTGAGTTGGAGAGGGTATACTGGATATCATATCTTTTATCCACCGATTCATCCGTAGGAAAAGAAGAGAAACTTGAATTCGAAATTAATTCTTTGTTTTTCGATGAAAAAAATGGTGTAAAAGGTTTTGTTTCTTTATCCTTAGCTCTAGAACCTCTGGTGTTTTTAGGAGTAGAGAAATAATTATTGTTTACCTTGTCGAAAGAAGATGCGATTTTTTCTGGTGTTATCCAAATATCATCGTCTACATTATTAATCGGATCATCTTCTTCCTCATCACCGTATACATCATAAATCGGATCTCCTAATTCCGACCAAGTTTCATCAGAAATTTCACCTTCGTTGTCAGCCTCATACTCATCAAAGAGTGGATGTTTGAGTATCAGCGACTCCTCCATGTCACCATCAAAGTCAGGAATGTTGACTTTCTGGGTCCGGCGAGCCAACTGGTGCGGCGACTCGGTCACATCTGTGCGAGCCAGCAGCTGATAGAATTCGTCGGTATATTTATCCACAGATCTAGGTTCCTGACGAAGATTCTGACGTCGTTGGTAGAGATCCCGCTCGAAGTTGTAGGGAAGGAAAGCCTTGCGGAGTTTTCTTTTGAATTTCTCCCAACTCTGGACTTTATCCTTGCCTTCACGCGCGCGGTTCTGCTTCACCTGCTGCCACCAAGCCTGTGCCCTACCGCGTAGGTGAATGGTGACTAATGCGACCCTTCTCTCCTCGGGAACTTCCTTGAAGTCCAGGACTTCTTCAATCTGGGATAACCAATCGATAAGTGCCTCTGCCTTCAGGCTGCCATCAAAGTCCGGGATGTCTATCTTGAATCCAAGCTCCCAACAGCGTGGGTGAGAAGTAGTCTGGTCGATCCCCTCCCCAAAAGGGTGAACCATGCCCTCAACCTCTGTGCTTTGTTGCTTGGCGGTAAGAACAGCCACCTGCCGGGTAAGATCGGCTACCTGACGGCGTAGGTCAGCATCTTCACGATCATCTACATCACTTGTATCTCGGTACACTCTAGCGCCACCGCGACCGCTGGTTCTTGCTCGTACCATCGCGCAGGACTGCCTGTATCTGATACCAAATGAAAGAGTGAAACGTAGCAGAAGCTTAAAAGAGGGATAAAACCCTAATTTTGTTTTTATTTAATCAAAATAGTCTGACGACAAAATAAGGTATAGGATGCTTTATATAGCATCTATCCAAAACCCTAATATCAAATAAAGAAAATTACATAAATGTCTAGAAACTAAAACAAATAAATAAAATAACGTCTAAATATGAAAACTGATTTTCGAAGGTTTTAGAGGTCGAATTTGGGTATTAAACTTTGTGACAAGTCACAGTTTTGAAATCTTACGGTCTCGTCGAAATATTCGATTTGAGTACCTATTTCACCTAATTCCGATACCTGACCAAGAAACCAGTTTATCCGCAATCTTCGCTACATCACTAATTTCTTCTAGTTGCATAATTCTTCCCCTATCAGCCGTCCAGTCTTTGTGAAAAGGTTCGAACAATGACTGTTATCTTGCTAATTTTTATCCTCGTCGAACTACTTGACGCTTTCATTATTGTCAACCTTCGATGTAAAAATCCTTCATCGAATTTTGCCAATCACTTTTCTTAGGCAAATAACTTTTCTTCGGATTTTGTCAATCACTATTGGGCAAATAATTCTTCTTCGAATTTTGATCAAACTCTGTTGGCGGAGAAAATTATTAGAGGAATTCTTCCTCAAAACTTTGCTCAGTGTTTATGAGCAAATAACTTTATTCAAGGACTATACCCTCGAATTTTGTTCAATTTTCGTTGAATATTTTAAGAACATTGAACATGAAATATGTTATCAGATTTAGTTTACTTCTATGCATCCATACCAATCGTTTCTTCCAAATTCTTCTTTACCAGTGACGTCATGATTCTTTGACACCAACAATAAAATGCTTCCTCCTCTATCATGTGTTGATTGTCATATAATTTGCGTGTCTTATTTTCTGATACAAATTAGCCGAGGAGCAGTGAAACCATTCCATAATCACATATTACCTTTACTTTAGACAGTTTTACCCTAGGAAAACAGACCCCCACACCTCTGGGTTTTGACACTTTCTAATGCTAATTATTATCCTATAAATTCTATTTGATTCTTATCGATCTCATTCTAAAGTTTTAGAGAGAGAAAGTTTCTGTAAAACACCTTTTAGAGAGAGAAATATAGTTTATGCCAAAAAGTATTCCAATCTTAGATTGGAAGTCGATTAGCCAGAAAGCCGAGGAGAGACGAGGCAGGGGTTGTACATCGATCCTCAGCCTCAACCACCTATTATTACATATTATAGTGCTTGGCCCCAAGTGAGAGTTCTAGTGCAATCATCCCCTCAGTCCCCCAGTCACGTTTGCCTAATAACTGACAAGGGTGACTATAAAGTAATGGGTAAAGAAAAAAACATTCGAAGGTCTCTTTATAAAATATAAAACGCCACAGAAATCCGAGAAAGAAAGTAAACATTCCAAAGATAGTAAACGTTCCAAAGGTTCCTCCTCGGAAATACCTGCTAGTCCATTTTCAACACCTCTCGAGACTCCTCGACAAACACCTGAACTACCCCCTAAAAAGTTAACAAAAGTTGACGTAGTTGTAATGACAAAACGGTCCCTCGAACCTATCCAAAAGACAAATTTGAACATATCTTCTGCTGAACAACATGTTACAAAATTTGGCGGTGATGATGTTGAGGAAATTTTGGCCTTAACCTTTGGGGAAAAAGAAGAGCCAATTGAGACCGAGAGCGCGTTAGTACCAATGTTTGAGGAAAAAAACCCAGCCGTTGTTACTGATCAAATTATCGAAGAGAAAGAACCAACTGCTACCGCTCTTCAAGTTCTTGAGGAGAAAGATTCAACTGATACTATGCTTCAAACTAACAAGGAGAAAGAACCAACTCCTGTTATTCTGCAAGTTGAAGAGGAAATTCCCCTATAAAGAAAAAAGCGAAGTCAAAATAAGATGTTTTGCTCCCCCCTCACATTGATGCTTTAGTTGGAAATAACCTTCAGATGGTTGAAAACAAACACATTTGGGCCTTGCACAAGGTTCAATACAATACTATGATATATCCAAAGAAGCAAAACTGAGAGCCCGATGGGGAATTCTTTCAACTATCTCTATTCATTTTCCAATTGCTGGGGAGACATCTCTATTAGTCGAAGACCATGAACTGATTTTATACTCTAAAATAATGAATTATGGATTGCAATTCCCATTGGATCCTCTTTTCATCGAATATTTTTCCATGGTTGATCTTTGCCCAACCCAAGCTAGACACAACATGTGGTTCACTCTCATGGCTTGTATCATGGATTCTAGAATTTTGAGGACATGTTTTTCTCTAGAGCATTTGATTGGCCTTTCTGGTTTAGCTAACAATCTGTACTTCAATTTCTATTCATTAACCTTTGGTCGTAACCAGAATGTTGTATATATTTGTCCAATCTAAATAAAACTTCTAGTCCAACATGCAAAAGACAGTCGACTTTAACATCAAACTTATATATGATATTTGATTTATGTCGATTTTCTAATTATAATTTTATTTAAATTGTTTAATGTTTCATAAAATTCATTTTAAAGTTTATATTTTATCATTTTCTATAATTAATCACATTTGTTAGTGCGACATGATATTTTTTTTCATTAATGAAATGATTAGTCTTTTATATATTTTATCATATATATATATGAATTATGTATTTTATGGAATTGTTTTATACACTATATATTTGGATTATCTATATGTATGAAAGATCCAGTAAGCGTAGTATTTTTATAAAGACGGGCTAATATTCAAAGATGGATGCATATAATCTAAATATTCATGAAGATAATCTTGCCTCGAAGACTAAAAGACCATCTATATTTATGAATCAAGTTAATGACAATGATAATAGCAATAGTCAAACATTATATATTTTATATTTTTATAAATATTTATTTAATATATTTAGTGTGTATTTTTGTTTGACTTATATTTTTCTTCATCACAAGAAGAGAATTTTATATAGATTTTGAAGAACAAAAATATTGAATGTGAATATTGTTTTTTATTTTGGATTAATGAATCTCTTAAAAGGCAAATCAAATGCGAATTGATATAAGTGTGGAATGTGCTGTTTAAATTGTAAAGTGAAACTAAGATTATCAAAATCCACTGCATTTTTTTGGATAATTTATTAAATCCAAATAATAATGAGAGTAGTAAAAAATTTCAAACAAATATAAAAACATATAATTCAATGTTTTCATTTTCTTCGATAGAGCTACGGTTAAATTATCATTAATAGTAATGAGACGATAAATTGTTGGGCTCGAGTCTAGAGACAACAATAAATAAATAAAATTAATGTATTCAACCTACTATTAATTTGTAACAATAATTGGAGGAAAATATATCCCAAAATATTATAAAGTAAGGGACTAAGGTGTAAAAGTAAATAATAAAATAGAAGGACCACAAAAGGAAAAAGGGTGGAGACCACCTCACCCACTATATAAGGGAACCCCCCCTTTTTCTGGGTTGGTGGACATTATTAAATACTTTCTCTTTCTATTTTCTCTCTCTAAACTTTATCCTCTAGTCACATCAAACCCTAAATCAAAGATACCTACTTTATTCACATTTAATCTTATCATTGGCGCCGTTTGTGGGAATGCGTGATACCCGAAGGTCACATTTCCTCAAAATCACGACACATTAAAATATTGATCTAGAACTAACTAAGGATATGGTCAGGAAAGGTCCCACCAGAGCTGCTTCATTGTTTGAAGGTGGACAATTAGGAGAGAGATACCCTGACCACGATCACTACGGACGGGTCGGGACAAACGATCCACCTTAATCATGACAAGAAGACAACTGATGGAAGAAATTGCTAAGCTGAACACCCAAAAGGAAAAATCACTGATCGAAAAAGCGATTCGAAAAGGGAAAGACAATGAGCAGTTAATCAAAACCGATAGAGAAGACTCTTCTGATAAGGAGAAACAAAAATTACCCCTATAGGAAAGGGCATCAGGAGTTAAAACAAGTAAAAGAAGTGGAAAGAAAAGTTAAGCGTTCTTCGAAACAAGATCACGATGATTCCACCGATTTTACAACTAATAACTCCTCATGAAGAGAAGCCCGATGTCGGATAAGACGCAACAAATTAACTAGAAAGAGAAGATCCTGACGCAATAGGTCACAGTTATTCGACTCGCCTAAGCACTAGAGAGAGAATACTGAAAAGAGAACGTCGAATTTTTACAAAAAATAAGAAATAGTAACAGCAGACAAAGAAGAACAGGTGGTTTTGCCACAAGTGCAATGCAAGCCGTCAGGAAGTCAAACGCATGGGTACAGGTTAGGTAGCCAGTTCGCAGTCCAAACAATGAGGGTTTGTACGAGATCCCTACTGAAGGCCTTGGGAGTGGCGCTTATGGTTTCGGGCTCAATTAGAGAGGTTCCCCATTATCACATGAGATACCGTCGGGACATCTCCCAAAAAGATTCGACATATCTATGTTGGAAAAGTACAACGGGAAAAAGGATCCAGATAATCACTTAGAGGCTTTCAAAAATTTTATGCTAAGTTTTGACAATGACGATAAGCTCCTTTGCCGAGCCTTTTTCATTGACTTTCAAAGATCGGGCTTCTAAGTGGTACATCAGATTTCTGCAAGGCTGCATAAAGAACTTCGAGATGTTATGGGTTATGTTTCGTCAGCAGTTTGTTAGAAGCAAGAGTTTTCAGGCGAATGAGGACACAATTGTCAACTGCAGACAGAAGGTGGGCGAAAGACTTAGAGATTACACCAGGCGTTTCATGGATGCTAAAATCGACCTCGATCACTGCGAAGAAACGGTGGCCCTACCGGGATACCGGTTAGGATTACTTCCAGGACCAATGAAACAAGCTGTAATAAAGAAGCAGGCATTTAATTTTTCCGCTCTGCTGGCCCAAGTAGAAAAACAGATACTGATTGAGAAGACAAAGGCATCTGAATTAGCCGCTCAAGTCCAACAAAATGCGCATGCTGCGGTCGTTACACATCAACATTCAAAGTTAAAGTATAACCCGATCCCGCAACCGCAACCAATTAATACACTACCCCACGTGGCGAAGTCTAACCCGGTTAAGGCTCAAACGTCGCTGATACAGAAAGCCAAACAGAACAACCAAGTGGTCACCCGATCTATATCTAATAAATGGATCTACTCTGCCCATTATGCCGACCTTATTGAATGCGTGTCGACCATTTATGAGAAAACAAAAAAGAGTGGTATTTACCATAGATAATTTCTAATCCAGATCCCTCGGGAGAGCAAGAACAATCGACATTGTAGATACCATGAAGACGTAGGGCATGACACGAAAGACTGTATCTTGTTGAAAAAGGAAATATAGATGTTGGTGGAGAATGGGAAGTTGCTTAACTATGTGAAAACAGGTGCAACAAGGTGTGGCATCCAAAGAAATCGTGGCAGTACCAAAACTGGAAACAATGATAGCCATAACGGAAGTTACCGACCTTTTTGATGTGTCAGTAGAGTATCTTGATCCCGACGTTCATCGTAATATCATCAGGGTCATTGAAGAAGAAATCTTAGAAGGAAGGAAAAATGTAAGTAGTCTTTGTCAATTTTTGAGTCTCTAACAATCTTTGGAGTCGATTCGATAGCAGGAGTCACCAATTCTTCCCGAAAGCGACACGTCGTGAACTTGACAACTCAATTGGACTCCCGAACCTCTCCTCATTTGCATAAGACTCACTCTCCCATCCTATGATTCGATTATGACGATATGAGGGATATTGCAGGGCCTCACGTGGACACAGTCGTAATTAGGGCCGCAATTGCGGGAGAGGAGGTTCATTGTGGACACTGGAAGTTCCGCAAATATAATTTTCTTGTCTACCTTCACCCAGTTTAAGAAACCACCGGTAATTTCGAGATCAGATTGGACCATCGTCGGATTCACAGGATCGAAAACTGTAGTGATTGGTGAATTCGAGGGCCTGGTATAGCTCGGCCGCTGGCCGTTCAAAAAGGAGGTCACGGTCCTATTTGTGGTTGTTGACGCGCACGTTTTACATAACATAATTTTTGGCAGATCATGGCTGTCACTAATGCACGCGGTGACATCCCTTATTTATCAATGCCTAAAGTATGTGATCGGCAACAATGTAGGCGTGGTTAGAAGCAACCATAAGACGGTAAAGGAATGCCACCGAGCCGCGCTGACGACAAAGGGCGACCAAGAAATGGTACAACCAAAAGACTAGCAGTTTATGGGGTTTTCTCTGGGATCCCTACCGGTAGACGATCCCCGAGAAGCCACAGGTTTGTTAACTATAGATGAGGAATCTGAAAACTATGAATTTACATAAGGATTTTTTTTGAAGCTCGGTACTAATTTATCACCCAATTTTCATGAGAAACTGATTTCATTTTTGAAGGAAAGACTACATCAGTTGGCTTGGCGCTCGAAAGATGTGACGGGAGTTCCAGATAGTTTAATTATCCACAATTTAGCAGTAAATCGAAACGTCCGACCAATTTCGCAGAAACACAGGGCCTTCTCACCAGATTAAGAAGAAATAATACTTCGGGAGGTCGAAAGGATGATAGGCGTTGGGCATATTAGAGATTCAAAGTATCCACGATGGACGTCCAACCCTGTTTTGGTAAAAATTAAAAATGGAAAGTGGACGATGTGCGTAGACTTCACCGACCTCAACAGAGCATGTCATAAGGATCCTTTCTCGATGCCAAGAATCGGTCAATTGGTTGACTTGACGTTGGGAAATAGGCTACTCTCTTTTATGGACGCATACGCCGGATATATCTATATCAAAATGAACCCGCACGATCAGGAAAGCACAACTTTCAAAACCGGACGAGGTTTATACTATTATAAGGTTATGTCATTCGAGCTGAAAAATACGGGCGCAACGTACCAAACGATAGTGAACGAGGCTTTTGAGAAGCAGACCGGGAGAAACATTGAAGTTTACATCGACGATATGCTTGTGAAGAGCGGGACTGACGAGGATCACCTAGCTGACTTAAGAGAAACTTTCGATAACTTAAGGGATATAAATCTCAAACTTAATCCCAAAAAATGCTCTTTCGGCATTCGGTTAGGGAAATTCTTGGGTTTCTTGGTCAGCAAAAGAGGAATTGAATCAGACACGACCCGAATGCAAGCTTTAAGTAACATGACACCCCCGAGAAAGGGTTAAAGAAGTAGAAATACTAACAGGGCAGTCGACAGCTTTAAATCGATTTATATCCCATTCTTCTAACAAGTGTGCCCTATTTTTTCAGGTTTTAAGAAATGCCAAAACATTCGCGTGGACACCAACCTATGACGAGGCCTTTTTGGGAATCAAAGATTATTTTTCATCCCCGAACCTGTTAACAAAGCCTTTGAGGGGGGAAACTTTGTTCTTATATGTGTCGGTTTCAGACCATGCGGTGAGTGCGACATTAATCAGCGAAGCGGGGGCAATCCCTAAAGCGGTTTACTTCGTTAGTAAAAGTTTGTTAGACGCTGAAACAAGATATTTGAAACTCGAGAAGTTGGCTCTGGCTTTGGTCACTGCGGCGCAAAAGATGCAACCGTATTTCCAAGCTCATTCGATAATCGTTCGAAACATATTTTCCTCTAAAATACGTGTTACAGCGCCCAGACATCTCTAGACGAATGTCCAAATGGCAGGTGGAACTAGGAGACTTCGATATAGAATTTGAACCTTGAGCTGCTATAAAGGGCCAAGTCATGACTGATTTCTTGGTAGAATTTCATTCAAGCCGGCCGGAGGAAGCAAAGTCGTTTGAAACTAGTAAACCGTTTGAATGGGTTGTCCGAACCGATGGAGGATCAAATATCAGTGGATGCGGGGCTGGCATTCAGATAACTGCACCTTTGGGAATAACGATGCACCAAGTAATTCATTTTGGTTTCTCCACATCTAACAACAAGGCTACATACTAGCACGTTCCTAGGACGGAGAATGTAGTCACAGATTCCCTAGCGTCCGTCTCTTGTTCGAATAATTACCCGTGGATCCTAACTAAGGAAATCCCCTCAATCATTAGAAGAACAGAGCTTGAGAATCGACCTGAAATCGCCAATCAGATATCATCTTTAGCTTCATCGGATTGGACAAGAGATATTGTAAATTTCCTAGCAGAGCATTCCTTACCCGAGGACAAAACATTGACAAGAAAAATACAGAATAAGGCTCAATGATACATACTTCTAGGAGAGGTGCTCTACTAAAAATATTTTAGCAGACCATTGCTAAGATGTTTGGGAACCAAAGAATCGCAAATAGTTCTATCCGAGCTCCATGACGGAGAATGGGCTGCTCACTGTGGTTTCAAAGTGCTGGTAAGAAGGGTTTTCCTTGCAGGATTTTACTGCCCGACTATAAATTCCGACGTAAAAGACATGCTGAAAACGTGCGATACTTTTCAGAGATTCGCGAACGTAATCCACACACCCGCAACCTCCTTGGAGTCGATCTCAGAAGGTCTCCCATTTGACCGATGGGAAATCGATCTAGTCGGGCCGTTAACAATGGTGTCTGGTGGAAGACAGATGATAGTGGTCGCGATGGACTACTTTTCCAAGTGGGTTGAGGCCGAGCCATTATCTAGAACAAAGACTAAAGATATCATCAAGTTTATTTGGTCAAACATCTGTTGCAGGCATGGAATTCCCTAGAGGCTAACCATGAATAACGGTCCACAATTTGATAGCAACGAAATGAAGTCTTTATATTCGTCTCATGGAATGAGGCAATGTTTTTCAGCACTTTTCCACCCGCAGGCCAATGGCCAGGTTGAAGTTACAAACCGGACCATCGTAGACGGACTCAAAAAGAACTTGGAAGGGAAAGCCGACAAATGGCCAGACTATCTCCATGAAGTACTTTGGGCCTATCGCACGACCCCCCGAACAGCGACCCATGAATCACCTTACGCTCTCGTGTATGGTATGGACGCGGTAAGCCCTACAAAGACAATTTTCCCTTCCTACAGGGTCGAAAGCTACAATGAGGACATAAATAACAACGACCGACCTTTAGCTCTCGACTTGGTGGAAGAGAGACGAAGCCGAGCACACCTAAACTCGTTGCATTACCAGACCCAGATAAGAAGTCGATATGCATCGAGAGTTCGCCGAAGAGAATTCAAAGTTGGGGACATGGTTCTACGAAGAGTTTTTCTGCATACAAAAGATAAGAGCCTCGGTAAACTAGCACCCAATTGGGAAGGCCCATACCAAGTTGTTGAAAAAGTAAAGAACGGCACCTACATACTCCAAGACAAGCACGGATGACTCTTACGACTTCCTTGGAACATCGAGCACCTTAAAATCTATTTGGATTGAACTTGTTCTTTTCTTATTCCTGTTTATAACTATGTAAAAACTTTTGATCGGGGATGCATTCTTTCCTACCTTGGTGGCGCGAGGACCTTTTAAAGAGGCATCCATAGTAACCGATCTGTTTAATCTACCCGTTTTTGCCTTTAAATAATAATTACGATACCAAACTATAGGATCTCCTGGAAAGTTCATCAACTGATGAGTTGATAGACACAATCCTCGAGCTCAGCGATACAATTGTTTTTTCACTTTTAACTGATCTACATGTTATTCCGAACCTTAATAGGTTTTTCAGTTTTAAGTGATCTACATATTATCCCGACCTTAATGAGAATTTTTAGTTTTAATTGATCTAGATATTATCCCGAACCTCAATGAGTTTTTTAATTTTAATTGATCTACATATTATCCCAAACCTTAATGAGTTTTTCAGTTTTAACTGATCCACATTTTATCCCGAACCTTAATGGGAATTTTCAGTCTTAACTGATCTACATATTATCCCGAACCTTAATGGGAATTTTCAGTTTTAACTGATCTATATATTATCCCAAACCTTAATAGGTTTTTCAGTTTTAACTGATCTACATGTTATCCCGACCCTTAATGGGAATTTTCAGTTTCTAAATGACCTACATATTATCCCGACCCTTAAGGGATGTTTCATTATCAAGTCTTTTGAGAACGGACAACAGATGAAGAAACCATAAAGATCAAATAAAGGCACAAAACGACGAGTTACATATTCAGAATGGTTCTTCAAAACATGCCTGCATAGGCGAGAAGTACAAAAAACACAAAAAATACAACTTTGATAAGATCAGACATCTTCCTCGTCGGGATCAGTATCAGACAAACTAGCATCATCATTCTCTTGGTCTTCGCAAACGACGTCGGGCGGAAAATATTTTTCAGGAACATCCAACCACATCGAACCCAAGGGCAGGTAAAAAAATTGGCTATGAAAATTAGAACGTAGGTGGCTTTAGCGTCAGCCACTTCTCTTTCCATTAACTTTTTGCACGAGGCTACGAAGCGAGTGTTTTCCTCCTTACTTTGGGTCCGAAGTTCGTCATTCTCTTTCGTCTTCTTTACCACTAAGTGGCGGAGAAATTGGTTCAGGAGTCTCAGAGCAGCCAAGTTACGCCCTTTATTGTTGCGATCCTTCTTGACTTGCGAAAGAGAATTATTCATAGACGCTTTTCTTCACCCGAAGGAATGTCAACTCCGCCTCAGATTTCATCGCCTTCCCTTCGGCATCGTCGGCTCTCTTCTCCAGAAGTTTTTGGTCTTCGTTTCTCCCCTTAATCTCTCTTTCCAAGTCAGCTACACGTTTCTTAGCATCTGACAATTTGTGGCTCAGCTGTCCCGCCCGTCTCTCTTTCATAGCTAACGACACGATCATGCTATATAACTACAGAGAAAGAACATCCGAACACTCCAAGGGAACAATATTCGAATTTCGAGGCACTGAGAGTACAAGAAGTTTCATCCCAATAGACGACGCTCCAACAACGTCTTTCCCATCAAAAGGGCCGACCCTCTTTTTCTTCGGTTTAAGCTCACCAATTTCATCTTCATCAACAATCACCACTACAATGACGTTCTCCGCGGAAGGCAGTTCTGGCACAATAGGGTCCCTAAATTTAGCACATTCATCATATTGTTCAAAAAGGGTCGGGATAGTAGCTTTCTCGACGGCCGACAGACCCGCTTTGACCTCTCCAGTCTTAGGTCCAACTTTTTTCTTCACTACTTTAGACCTCTTGGCATCACCACCGTCAGTTACAGTCTTCTTTATTTTCTTCTTAACAAACTCCTCCTCTTTACCGCTGGCACTATGGTCGTTAAGAACTACGGTAGTCCCACCCTCAGCAACGACCATCAGATCGTTCCCTTCAACATCAGCTTGATCCCTGTTTTCCTGCTCGACAAGTTCATCAGACTTGGAACGCTTACTTGGCGCCCTCTTACGCTTGGGCAGAAACAAGTGTGCATCAGGTGTATCAGTCTTAGTAACCAAGTCCACCAAGCTGGGTGCCTGACGCAACTATTCAACAGTCAAAGGCTCGTCTGAGCAGCCATAGGTTGCTGCCTATTAAGTTGTATTCTTGAAGCACCGATGGAACGCCCGACCCCAGTTCTTTCGAGCGTAGTCTTTCAGCTTCTAGAAGGTCAGCTTAACAGACTCAATGTAATCTTTCTTTATCTCCTGGATATTTTCCTTACACACAGAAGCAAACAGTTTAGTTATATATATATATATATATATATATATATATATATATATATATATATAACACTTACCATCATGAATCTATTTGCGTAATAATCGCCTCAGATTTGTCACCCTCCAATAAGTCATTCACTGTCTTCCAGTTATTGCCCAGAGAAGAGTAAAAGAAGGGCAACTTGGGTGATTTAGAAAGGTCAGTCATTACGACATACTCCTCCATTAGCATACGATGACCGGACAATCGATAGGCCATGATACAAGACATTAGCGTGTACCAAGCATTGGGGGTCAGCTAGGACGGGCAAAGGTCAATAATCTCAAAGCACCTCACGATGTCGGGATCCAGAGGAAGTCTAAGACCCCAGTTGAAGAGATCGGTAAAAATTAATAAATCTCGACTCCTAACAGGAAACGACGTTTCCCTAAGAACGAGAAAACGCACGGTTAGATTCTTCGGTACACCCCATCTGACCTCTAACTCAGGCTGTTCTTTTGTGGTATAATACAAATACTTACCAGCAAACAAGGTGATAATTTTGTCCGTGGACAAACCCTAGTGGTATCTGGTCGTTACCGCATCAAATTTTGGCGGGAGACGTTCTTCGATCGGAACTGATGAGGGTGGAATTCGCCAATATAAATAATAAGGACTTAATTGTAATAAAAGGTAGTTGGTGTATTTATTAAGGTATTTAGGATCTCTCGAGGACCAATGTGTAAATATAGCATTAGCTAAGGGGCCTCATCAAATATGTAAAAACAGCCCACTAAGGCATTAAACGGGTCCACCTTATTTTAGTATAAAAGGTGACCCACTTTCTTGGTAGGTGGGACATTGAATATTATTCTATTACATTCTCCTTCTCTCTCTACACTTTCTCTCTCTAGTCACATCTGACACAAGATCCGAAATATTCTTCCAAACAATTATTGATTCATCATTGGCGCCGTCTGTGGGAACGAGTGATACCGAAAAGGAATCTTTGTTCTTTGAAAATCACGTTTTACGAGATGAACAATGAAGCTGTGATAGAGAGGGTCGGTAGAGAAGTAATCCGAGCCGTCTCAGTGTCGGAAGGTGAGGACGACCCTGGTCGGGAACATCACGACCGGGTTCGGGACAAACGATCGACCCTAATAATGACCCGAAAACAGCTCCTTGAAGATATTGTCAGGCTAAACGCGGAAAGAGAACGAGCACTGGATGAGAAAAGGGTCCGGGAAGGAAAAGGCAAGGAACCCCTCTTGGAGGATCGGGAAGGGGCCGACCGTGACATCGGGCCGCGCATTGAAGCCCGACCTGTTAGGTATTACCGAGAGTCTCATCCCGACGACAAACAAAACGCCAGGACTCGGCGGTACCCGGAGGACCATCGTGGCGCGACAATGGACTACACCTCGGATGACTCGTCGGGCAGAGAGTATCGGCGACGGGAAAGGGTCTAGCATACGCAAAAGAATCGTTCCCGACGCCTCCGAGGACCTCGGGCGGACTTCCCAAAATACAAGAAGGGTAGAATCGAGAAGCAGACCCCGGTGTCTTTTGAGAAGGAAAAAATGCCAGCCGCCAGCCGTGAAGAGCGGGCAGCATTGCCACCAGTGCCATGGCAACCGTCGAACAATCAGAACCACGGCTACCGAACCAGTAGCCAATTCATCAGCCCATGGGATGAAGGACTCTATGGAGTTCAGACAGAAGGACTTGGAGGAGGAGCATGTGGGTTCAGAGTCAATTGGAGGGCATCCCCATTATCCGACGAGATATTGGCGGGACAACTCCCGAAGCGATTCGACATTTCTAAACTAGAAAAGTACGATGGGAAGAAGGATCCAGATAATCACTTGGAGGCTTTCAAAAACTTCATGTTGAGTTTCGACAACGATGACAAGCTCCTATGCAGAGCCTTTTCCATGACCTTCAGGGACCGAGCATCTAAGTGGTACAATCGTTTACCGCAGGGCTGTATACGAAACTTCGGGACATTTTGGACGATGTTTAGGCAACACTTTGTGGGAAGTAAGAGCTTCCGGGCCAACGGAGACACTATCATGAATTGCAGGCAGAAACTGGGGGAAAGCCTCAGAGAATATACCCGGCGATTCATCGACGCGAAGACCGACCTAGATCACTGCGAAGAGAACGTGGCCCTCACTGCGTTTCGTTTAGGTCTGTTCCGGGGCCAATGAAGCAAGCAGTGACGAAGAAACAAGCATTCACATGTTCCGCACTTCTGGCACAAATAGAAAAGCAGATATTGATCGAGGAGACCGAAGCGTCTGAGTTGGCAGCACAAATTCAACAAAGTGCCCAAGCGTCGGTGGTAATAAGGCAGGGCACCCGATCGGATTACGCTAGGGTAGCCCAGCTGGTCAGCACTATACACCCGAACCCTCATGTGTCAGCCAAGCCTTCGGTCCTAACCAGCCCGAAACCAAAGCAAGCTAGTCAGACGACTTCGTGACCTATGTCTAACAAATGGATCCGACCTGCATATTTCGCGGACCTTACGGAGTGTGTAGCATCGATCTACGAAAAGACTAAGAAAAGCGGGATGTACCGAAGACCTTTCCCGATACCAACACCTCGGGAACAAAGGAATAACCGATATTGCCGCTATCACGAGGACATTGGGCATGATACAAAGGACTGCATTGCTTTGAAGAAAGAAATACAGGTGCTCATAGAACACGGAAACCTCTTGGAGTACGTTAAGAAGGCACGACAAAGTACGACCTCGAAAGATGTCGTAATAATACCAAAACCAGAAATCACCATGGCGATTTCAGAAGTAACTGATCAGTTCGATGTTTCCATTGAATACCTCGACCCCGAAGCAAACCGCAACATTATAGGGATCATTGAGGAAAACTCTGAGGAGAACGTCGGTAATGTGCGAGGCCTTTGTGAATTTTTTGAATCCTTAACAATCTTTGGGGGATATTCTATGGCAGGAGTTACGCATTCATCCAGGAAAAGGCACATCGTCAACTTAACCACTCAGTTGGAGGCCAGAACTTGCTTCCAAACCAGAAGCGGCCCTTCCCCGATTCTGTACTTCGACGACAACGACATGAGGGACATAGCCGGCCCCCATGAAGATGCCGTTGTAATCGGGGCAGCCATTGCGGGGGAGGAGGTTCGGCGCATCTTGGTGGATACCGGAAGTTCGGCCAACATAATCTTCGCGTCCACTTTTGCCAAGTTTAGAACACCACCAGCGATTGCACGGTCTGACCGAACCATAGTCGGGTTTACTGGATCAGCAGCCGACGTTATAGGGGAATTCGAAGGTGTAGTCCAATTAGGCCGCGACCCTTTCAAGAAAGAGGTTACGGTCCTATTCGTGGTAGTGGACGCACCGGCTTCCCACAATGCCATTTTCGGCCGATCATGGATATCGCGAATGCATGCAGTAACTTCTACAATTCATCAGTGTTTAAAGTACGTGGTCGGAAACAACGTAGGAGTGGTCCGAAGCAGCCAGAAAGCAGCACGGGAATGTTACCGAGCGGCATTGGCGCCTAAGAAAGACCAAGAGATGATTCAAGCTCAAGAATAGCAATTAAGGGGGCTCCCCCCGGGATCGTTACCCGTTGATGACCCCAGGGAAGCTCCAAGCCTTTTGACAACAGACGAGGAATGCGAACAGCACCAATTCGCCGCGAGAAAATCTCTGCGGATTGGGGTATGCCTTTTACCGACCCTCAAGGAGCAACTACTGGCCCTCCTACGGGAAAACCTGGACTTGTTCGGGTGGTGCTCAGGAGACGTCACCGGGGTACTGGAATCGTTTGCTTTTCACAAGCTAACTATCAACAGAAATGTCAGACCAATTTCCCAAAAGCGTCGGGCTTTTTCCCCAGAAAAGGCGGACATTATCTTACGAGAAGTGAGCGGATGATCGGCGTCGGTCATATCAAGGAAGCGAGTTGGTAGTGGAGAATCTGTGTGGATTTCACCGACCTTAACCGGGCGTGCCCGAAGGACCCTTTCCCGATGCCAAGGATCGATCAGTTGGTAGATTCGACGTCGGGTAACAAATTGCTGTCATTTATGGACGCTTACGCCGGTTACAATCAGATCAAGTTGCACGCGGCGGATCAGGAAAGTACCACATTTATTACGGGCCGGGGACTATATTGCTACAAGGTAATGCCCTTCGGGCTAAAAAATGCTGGTGCGACTTACCAAAGGCTAGTTAACAAAACATTCGAGGGACAGATCGGGAGGAATATGGAGGTTTACATCGATGATATGCTGGTTAAGAGCGGCACAGATGAAGCCCACCTTGCCGACCTCAGGGAAACCTTTGATAACTTACGGGGGATAAATCTCAAGCTCAACCCGGAAAAATGTTCTTTCGGAGTCCGGTCGGGAAAGTTCCTAGGTTTCTTTGTTAGTGAGAAAGGGATCGAAGCAGATCCTGCCCAACTTCGAGCTCTGACCAATATGACACCACCCCGAAACATCAAGGAAGTCCAGATCCTAACTGGGCGTCTGGCTGCCTTAAATCGATTTATTTCTCGCTCGTCTGATAAGTGCGCTCCCTTTTTTCAGGTCTTATGACAAGCCAAAATTTTTGCATGGACCCCCGAATGCAATGAGGCGTTCTTGGGAATCAAACAATACTTGTCATCCCCGAACCTTCTAATAAAGCCCACCGCTGGCGAAACACTTTTCCTTTACGTTGCGGTTACCGACTTCGCGGTCAGTGCGGCTTTGATCAGTGAATCGGGACCGGCTCCTACAATGGTCTACTTTGTGAGCAAAAGCTTGCTGGATGCAGAAACTCGGTATTTAAAATTGGAAAAAATGGCACTCGCCCTGGTGACAGCAGCGCGGAAGATGCGCCCGTACTTTCAAGCCCACCCTATCATAGTCCGAACGTCATTTCCGCTCAAGTATATCCTCCAGCGACCAGACATGTCCGGGAGGATGTCCAAATGGTTGGTAGAGCTAGGGGATTTTGACATCGACTTCGAACCGCGGACAGCAATCAAAGGCCAAGTCCTGGCTGATTTTTTAGTAGAGTTCCATTCCGAACGACCTGATCAGGATGAACCCCAATGAGAAACCGCACTGAGCGAATGGATTATCCGAACAGACGGGGGGGGGGGGGGGGGGGCGAACGTCAGTGGCTGCGGAGCAGGGGTACAAATAGTAACCCCTTCGGGCATTAGCATGCTCCAAGCCATCCGATTTGGTTTCCATACCTCAAACAACGAAGCAGAGTACGAGGCTGCTTTGGCAGGATTACGGTTAGCACAGGTGTGTGGGGCGAGACATGTACGCCTCATAAGCGATTCCCAACTTTTGATAACCCAAGCTTCGGGAAGTGCAGAAGCTCGGAAAGAATACCTGGTGCAATACCTAGCAGCACTCAGGGTTCTAGCTGCGTCATTTGACAAAATCACCTATGAACATGTCCCGAGAAGCGAGAACACAGCCGCAGATTCTTTGGTAGTAATTTCATGCTCTAGTAACTACCCATGGGTGACAGAACAAGAAAGTCCGTCCATTATCAAACGTCACGAGTTAGACAACCGACCTGAAATCGCCTGTCAGATCTCTTCGATCGCAACCTCGGATTGGCGGCGCGACATTATCACCTTCCTAGCTGAGGGTCGGCTCCCTGGTGATAACGCTTCAGCTCGGAAAGTACGTAACAAGGCTCGGGGGTACGTCCTTCTAGGGGATGTACTATACAAGAAATCCTTTAGCCGCCCCCTGCTTCGATGCTTAGGGGCCCATGAGTCACAAATAATTATGTCCGAGTTGCATGATGGTGAGGGTGCAGCGCATTGCGGTTACAAAGCACTAATACGGAGGATTCTCCTCGCGGGATTCTATTGGCCAACGATAACAGCAGATGCACGACTCATAGTCAAAACCTGTACATGTCAACGGGTCGGAAATGCAATAAACGTCCCCGCGACCCCCTTAGAGTCCATATCCGAAGGACTACCCTTTGACCGATGGGGAATCGGCCTAGTCGGGCCGCTACCAATGGTGTCGGGAGGACGACAGACGATAGTCGTGGCAGTGGACTATTTCTCCAAGTGAGTCGAAGCCGAACCTCTGTCCGCCACCAAGACCAAAGATATCATCAAGTTTATCTGGTCTAACATATGTTGTCGGTTTGGGGTACCGCAGAGGTTAACTATGGATAATGGACCACAGTTCGATAGCGGAGAAATGAAAGCGTTCTGCACCACTCACAAGATCCGACAGTGCTTCTCCGCTCCTTTCCACCCTCAAGAAAATGGGCAAGTCGAAGTAACCAACCGAACCATTCTGGACGGTCTCAGAAAAAATCTTGAGGGAAAGGCCGGAAAATGGCCTGACTACCTACAAGAGGTACTATGGGCTTACCGAACCACGCCCCGGACGGCTACCCAAGAATCTCCTTACGCTTTGGTATATAGTATGGACGCGGTTACCCCTGCAGAGTCCATTTTTCCATCTTTCGGGGTCGGGGCTTATGAGGAGGAAGCAAACGACGATAGCCGACGGCTCGAGCTTGACCTCATAGAAGAAAAGCGCAACCGCGCCCAATTGAACTCTTTGCACTATGAGACCCTGATGAGAAGTCGATATGCTTCTAAAGTCCACCGTCGGGAGTTTAAGGTCGGAGACAAGGTTTTGAGGCGTGTCTTTCTTCACACAAAAGATAAAAGCCTCGGTAAACTCGCCCCAAATTGGGAAGGACCATACAAAATTGTTGAAAGAATAAAGAGCGGGACATACCGCATGCAGAATAGGCTCGGGCACCTTTTGAGGCTACCATGGAATATTGAACATTTGAAATTGTATTTAGAATAATAGCAAAGTTGTATTTCAAATTGTATTTCAACATTTTGTTTCGAATTGTATTGGTCGGGGATGCACTCTTTCCTACCTCGGTGGCGCGAGGAGGTTTTAATGAGGCATCGTCAACACCCGACCACCCGATTACATTAATCCAAAATTTATTTTTCCTTCCAAATATTAAAGTGTTACGACCTTTGTCAGCTGACGAGCTAGACAACGTCCGTTCCTACTAATATTAATGGATCTACATATATGATCTTCCAGACCCTATGGGAGAACTTTCGATGATACATCGATCTATAGAACCTTAATGGGGTTTTCGGTTTCTAATGATCTATATATATGATCTTCCAGACCCTCTGGGAGAACTTTCGATGATACATCGATCTACAGAACCTTAATGGTTTTTTCAGTTTCTACTGATTTACATATATGATCTTCCAGACCCTTTGGGAGAACTTTCGATAATACATCGATCTACAGAACCTTAAGGGGTTTTTCAGTTCTACAACTGATCCACATATATGCTTTCCCAGACCCTCAGGGAAATGTTTCAATATTGCATTAATCTACAGAGATTGCTTAGGTTTTTCAGTTCCCGAACCGACCCACACTTCACGGTTCCCGATCCTATCAGGACTTTTCAATATTACGTTTGGACTTAGAATTTTTTAATGTTCTTTTGATGTTACACAGATACCAATATGTGAGAGGATATAACCAGAACAGTTAATATATTAATAGGGGACCCCGCGGCCCCCAAATCATAACTAAAGGTGTTCATCAGAAATATTGACAAGGGACCCCGCGGCCCCCAAAGTGTTACAAAATACAACTAAACACAAAAAAAAACGAGCGCAACTTCTGGATCACTCGTCCTCATCCTCATCCTTCTCATCCTCTTCAACATCATCAGACTCTTCTTCTTCTCCGCAATCGACCCCCTCGGGTCGGTCCTTCTCTGGCACATCCAACCACATTGCCCCGAGGTAAAGGTCTGGGAAGCGGTTGTGGAACGACAGCACGTACGCGGCTTTGGCATCAGCAGTTTCTTTCTCCGACCACTTCCTACACCGATTTGCGAAGGCAACGTTCGAAGATTTTAACTTTTGGACCTCCAGATCCAAAGAAGCAGCACGGTCTTCCGCGGCTTTCTTCGTCTCCTCCGCGGCCTTCCTTGCCTCTTCCACGGCTGCCTTCGCCTCTTCCGCCTCCCCGGAAGAGGTGAAATTTTTTTCCACCTCCCCGGTCAGGCTAACAATTTTTGCCTCCGCGGAGACTAGCTGCTGACTTAGCTCGTTCGCCCGACGCTCTTTCAAGGCCGCCGGTACGAGCAGGTTGTACAAGGACAAAGCCAGACCATCCGATCCCCGCAGCGGGAATGTGTGCGGACTGCCAAGTATCGACAGCACCGGGTACTTAGTACCGCTCGACGAGGCTGCAGCTGGGTCTGACGCTTGGGGGGGCTCGCCATCATCTGGAATTTCCACAAGGTCCACCGTTGGAATACTTTTCGCATCGCCATCCTGATCAGACAGCTTCGGTCCTATGGTGCCAACCCCCGCGCCGTCAACCGGCCTACTCTCTTTCCTCGAGTGCTTGGACTTCTTTGCCTTAGTCCCCTCCGCATCAGCGCGACCCTTCCTCTTCTAGACTGGAGCCTGGTCCTGGTTAGCCTCCGCCCCTTCATTCACGGGTGCCTCTACCCGAATCAGCTCACCAGCCCCCGCAGCTCCGGTCTCCTTCTCCCCTCCCTCGTCATCTGACTTCGGGCGCTTGCTAGGCGTCTTGTTGCACTTTGGCAGATACAATGTCGACCCAGGAGCGCCGGTTTTCACGATCACCTCCTCCAAGCTCGGGGGCTGTCGCAGCTGCTCGATGGTGAGAAGCTCGGACGAGCAACGCCAGAGGTTACTCATGATTAAGTTCGTATCTATGAAGGTCCGATGCATAGCCCGACCCCAGTGCGTCCGAGCGTAGCCTTTCAGCACCTCGAACGTGGCCTCAACAGCCTTCGAGTAATCTTTCTTCAGCCCTTGCAACCAGTGCTTCGACACTGCACAAAGAGTCAGTATATAAAAAAAAGGGAGAAGAGCGGTACCATCATGGACCCAGGTCCGGAGCAGCTGCCTCTTGTTCTCCGAGGTATAGGGAAGACCCTTCTCCCAGCACCCGCTCAGAAACACAAACCGATGCTTCCAGCCTTTGTCCCCCTCCAAGAAGTCATTAACTATCTTCCACTTGTTTCCCAAGGAAGAGTAGAATAACGGGGATTTTGGAGCCTTGGACAGACCCGACATAGCAATATACTCCTCCATAGGCATAACCCGACCTGAAAGACGGGAAGCCATGATGCAAGACATTAAAGTATACCAGGCATTTGGCGTCAGCTGCGATGGGCAGATCTGGAGGGTGCGGAAGTAAAGCGCGATCTCGGGGTCTAAAGGGAAGTGCAGCCCCCAGTTGAACAGCTCGGTGAACACCACGATCTCCCTAGGTCGGACATGAACGGGGGTCTCCCCAGGAACCGGGAACCGAACATTGACGCATTCGGGGATTCCCCAGCGGATCAGCAGATCCTTGGAATCAAACTCAAGGAAGTAGAGGTACTTCCCCTCGTAAAGAGAAACGACATCTTTCGTCCGAAGCCAGCTGAAGTAGGTAGTGGTAATTACAGCCTCAACTTCTTCGGGCAGAGGTTCGTCAGGAGGGTTGGCAGTATTACCAACAGCAGCAACGCAGACCTCTGCGGGCGCGACGTCCACCTCTGACTCTCCAGCTTCGGGATTCGAAGCTTGGTCAGAGCTTCGGGCAGTAGCAACATTCGGATCCGACGATCGCACCCGAGAAGTGGAAGGTTCAGCTGCATTTCCAGAATGAACCCGATGCGGAGCCTCCAATTCCTCTGGCGTCAACCAACGCTTAGGCAAACCTAGAAAAGTTACGGCAGTGTTAGTACCGGTCCGATACCCTCGAATTGAGGGAGTAAGTTGAACCATTTCAAGATAGTTACCTCCTGCGGGAGATGTAGGGGGACTGTTCTCTCCCATGGTCAAGAACTTAGATTTGCGAGCGCGTCGGGACAGGGACAGAGATGGAGAAACGTTCGAGTTGACCGACAATAGGGTTGGATTCTCCGACCGAACTACAGAGGAATGGAAGGAGCTACTACTGGAAGAAAGGACAACGGTTGCCGCAGAAAGGCTAACCTCAGGAGACAGAGATATGGGAGGATCGGGTAGAAGGAAGGAATCAGCAGGGATCGGGGTGGCTAGAACAGGGTCGTGAGGAAGCGGTGCGGGAGTAAAAGGTTTGGAGTTAGATCCCCAGATCAAGCCGGCGCGTCGGTATTCTTCGGCTCGGTCTCCGATACTAGACCACTCTTCAAAACTCCACTCAGGCTTTTTATTTTTCTTGGCTGGTGTTTGCTTCGGGTATCTGGGTTTCATAAAACAAACATTCCAGGTCTAAGAAGGGTCTGATGAGCTCTATCTCTCTCTAGAAATGATCTGACAGCACTTTCTCTCTCTAGAATGCCTCTGAGAGAAATCAAGGATTGTGAAGTATTTATAGGCGATGTTGAATGATCGGAGAATACCAATCGACAAAAGCACAGCGGGAAGATGAAGAGTCTCCCTAAGAACCTAGTCTGAAAAAGGCGCATCCCGTAAGCCGGCGACACGTGTTGGCCACCTTCTGACGAAGGCTTACCTAAGCTGCCCCCTACGAACCAACTAACAATATGGGCCTTCGCAGCCTTGTCCACTAAGAAAAGTCGGCCTATCACAGATAGGCCCGGGTTGAAAGCTCAAAAGAACGCGGTAATCAACCCGATTCAGAACTATGAACAGTGGGAAAGAAAAGTCCAACAGAGCCTAAGTATTGCCCGAAGGTCAGATCGAGATGAACAGCGTCAGGGCTCGATCGACGCGAAAGGGAAAAGAATAACTCGCCCAAGGACATGCCATTGTCCCGAAGCACAGGAAGATGCGGGCGACAGGTGTAGGTTCGGCAGTGAGTCTCCGCTCCTGATACTCCCGAAGACTGGGGGCTACTGATGAGGGTGGAATTCGCCAATATAAATAATAAGGACTTAATTGTAATAAAAGGTAGTTGGTGTATTTATTAAGGTATTTAGGATCTCTCGAGGACCAATGTGTAAATATAGCATTAGCTAAGGGGCCTCATCAAATATGTAAAAACAGCCCACTAAGGCATTAAACGGGTCCACCTTATTTTAGTATAAAAGGTGACCCACTTTCTTGGTAGGTGGGACATTAAATATTATTCTATTACATTCTCCTTCTCTCTCTACACTTTCTCTCTTGAGTCACATCTGACACAAGATCCGAAATATTCTTCCAAACAATTATTGATTCATCAGGAACAACATTAACAACCCATTCGCCTTCAACCATAACTTCCTCTTCTTCCTGGTATCCCTCTTCGGTATCAACATCGATTGACGGCCGAAGCTGGGTCGATAGCGGCCATCCTTTCTTCAAAACTAACAGGTTCGGCCTCCTCAGAATGTTTGGCCGAACTGAAATGCTGGCTTTGGCCGTGGCAGCGCCCTTTTGACGCCCGGGGGGCGGGGGTATCTTCTTTGATACAAATTTTGATAAGGGAGTGGGGACTTTCTCTTTATGCATCGCGTCGTTTCTTGAAGCTTGGGCAGGGTCAGCCGTGATCGAAGCAGGGTTAACAAATCTTGAGCTGCTACCGACACGCTTATGGTGTGACTCACTATTTTTTAAACCCTTTAATGCAACTTTTTTTTTCTGACGCTCAGCATCCCACTGAGCGACGCCCCAAGGAGTGTTAGCGGTATTGTGGCCGGTCCGGAAACCAACGAAGGTTTTGGTCAACTGAGCCAATTCAGGTGAAGATGAAGCACTGTAATCACCCATAACTAGGAATTGAGGTTGGAATTTTGTCGATAAAAGGGGCTCGGGGGCGGAAGGATCGTCAAAATCACCAATGAAAATCGCTAAGTTAGGCTTTGCCTCACTAGAAGGGATGGGAGAAGGACTTGGGGTAGGATCACTCGAAGAAATAAATATCGGATCTCGGGTCTGGATAGGAGGAAATTATTGGGGCAAAGGGTCGTCTAGGGGTATCAGTGATGACCGAACAGGATCGTGAAGAACGGGAGCTGACGTATGAAGATTTTGGGCAGAGTCCCAAATTAATCCCGCAGCTCGATACTTTTCAGCTCTTTCAGTGATACCCGCGTAATCAATAAACCCGAAGACAAGTTTCTTTTTTGGTCTAGGTTCTTGATTTTAGTTCAGAATTTTTTTTCTCATAAACACACTGCAGTTTCTCTCTCTAGAACAAGCAAGGTTGAGACTTTATCTCACTAGAATTTCTTTGTGGAAGCAAATGGTGAATGAAAGGAAGATGTATTTATAGGGAGCCTTATTCATCAACAAACTCATGTATGGGGAAGACCAAGCAAAAAGAACCGTGGGAAGGTGAAGAGTCTTCTGGAGAAACTCGCGCTCAGACACGCTTCAAGTGAGAATATGACACGTGACAATTATCAACAACTACAAAGGGTTAGTGCAATGATTAATCTAGCCCAGTAGGCGTGCAGAGGCATCAAAATATGTGTGTCCTTCAAGCAAGGTCCACATGTACACCAACACAGAAGAGCGTGACATCTCGTCTTTTTGAAATGGGCTGAAAAAAGTTTTAATAATTCATATAAGGCCCATCAAAAAGAGGTCCAAGAATTAAATGCCCAAGAATAAGCAAAGCAGAAGCAGACCTTATTTTCCGTCCAAACACCATAAATGTAACGATCGGGATCATGGAACCAAAACTTACTGATGTATCAGTCCCGATGCAGTAACGAACCCAAAGCTTTTCCTTACAATCGGCTATATTAAAGCAACAACGAACATATATCCCCAAATATTGAAAGTAAAGGACTAAGGTGTAAAAATAAATAATAAAATAGAAGGACCACACAGGAAAAATTGGTGGGTACCACCTCACCCACTATATAAATGAGCCCATTTTCTGGATAGGTGGACATTATTAAATATTTTCTCTTTCTACTTTTTCTTTTTAAACTTTATCCTCTAATCGCATCAAACCCTAAATCCAATATACCTACTTTATTCACATTTAAAATTATCAAATATCACCAGATGGAATGAATTCCCAAAATTCTCTTGAACATAAAATTGTTGGTCTTATAAAAATACTTGATAAAACAAATAATTTAGTTAAACTATTTGAGAATGTCAGAAATAGAGTCAATGAAAATTTAATTGGTTAATTGAAAATGAAACTAGTAAGGTGTAGAATAACATATAGTAAACCGTATGACCAACATTAGTGAGAGATATCGTGAGAGAGATAAATATAAATCTAATTGTTTATGAATAATAACAAAATTACTTATAAATTTATAAATTTATGTCACTGGCTCTAGGTCAATCACAGCGGTGGCTTTTGTAGGTTAAATTGCGAAGGGACTGGGGGCTTCAATCGGTAGGAAATATTACTTTTGTTTGGCACCCGGCGCTTTTGCAACCTTTGTGTTTCTAATATTCTGAAGTCTCTGTAGCCCAGTTTTGGCTAGGAGGTCCTCAGATTGCTTCTTAGAGTCTTAGTCCCATGTCGTTTGAGGTTCTTTGGCTGACTTAGATGCTATGGTCGCTATTAGGCTCTATATCGTACTTTTCTATCGAAGCCTTTTTCTCTTTCTTTTTTTGTATAAACTGATACCATAGTCCATAGACCTTGAACTTTCTCCAATATTTGCTTTACCTTTACCCGATACCTCGACCGAATGATTAGTACGAGTACTTATTTTCCGAATTTCTCATACATTTTATCTTAGATGGGCGAGAGGGATGTGCACTTTGCAATATAGTCGGTTCGGTTGTTCTTTGCACTGTAATTGGAGGCTATATAGTGCTCTCCTCATGTTCTAGTGACCCGGTGTTTGTAGTTACTAGTGTTGTTACAGTAAAATATTACTCTTTTTCATGGTTTGGTTTCAATCACGGCACATTAAATCCACTCCAATCTAGTCTAGTTCGGTTTGATCTTACTCTTTTTCTTCTAATCCGACTCCGTCCATTCCTCTCCACTCGAAAAGATTAAAGAGATTACTGATACAGTCGATAAGGATTTCATACTATGAGGATCAGTCGATAAGGATATTATAAATACATATCATATATATGAGGATCAAATATTTCTTTTATACTATGTAATAACCTTATGCTGCATCAGTCGCATTTACGGTAACGAAGGGGGTTCACGTCTATACTGTAGTGTGGTGCTTGGGCCTACCCACCCTATTTGTTCCATGATCTACTGGAGCTACGCATTTCGATCAATTAGCCAAGATGTTGACCCGATTCTATCTATGGCTGCAGTGTTCTTATTCAAGATCACTGTAACTCCAAGATTTCCTCTTCTTTGTATTCCTTGACGTGTTACTTGATTTTCTTTATTCTTTTTCACACGGAGAAGTACTTTTTTGCTACGTTCAAGCTACTCGAACTCCTCCCTCCATTTTTTTGAAAATCCCTTAGAAAATGGTTGATTGGATGATAATGACACTTAATATAAATCATCTCATGAATAAATAAAAATATAAAATCCAAGGTTTTAACCTTTTAAAGTGCTTTGATCTCTCCAAAACTTAACCAAATGCTATTTGATATTCTTCGAACTTGGGTAGTCACGTACGTAGTATGTTAAGATCATGATGACTACCCATGAATCGCATAAAACATCCAACTAACAAATCCTATTTTTCATTCTTGTTTGATAAGTATTGATCTCTCTTTTATCATTCAAACCTGTAATTGTCTCCATATTTTCACGTCAGTCTCATGAATTATTTATCTAACTTAGTTCAAATTTTCATATTTTATAATTTTCGCATCTACAAACACAAGTGATAAACAAATTATTTAGAAAAATGAAACAAAAACATATAATATTAAAACTATCAAATTTATTTACAAAAGTCATATACCAATAAAAATATATGATTAAAAAAAAATCAACACAAAATTTCTATATAAATTAAATAATTTTTTATTTAACTTTTTTTATTTATTATCTCATACCTAATTTTTTTTATAATACTCAAACTACTCTTAATAAATTATATAGTTTTTATGTTTTTTATTTAATTTTTTTTCTCTTTCTACCGTAATAATAGTATGATTTATATTTTCTTTCTCCCTATAGATTGCAGGTACTACCACGATTCAACTTTTCGTTTGATTCTCAGTTTTTTTTGTTTTCGGTTTATTTTTTTTCTTATATTTTGATTTCATTGTTGATTTTCATTTGATTTCGTCGTTAATTTGAATATATTTTATTTTTTAAATTCGATTTTGTTGATCATGTGTTTATGCGGTCATAATTTTTTTTTACTCAATTTTTGGTTTTATAGATAATATGTAGTTGAAACCCTTAATTGAGTTAGGTTCTATTTGATTTTTTTAAAGTTTTTTTTTTAATAAAATGTAGTTGAAAAGTAAGGTTTTAGATAAGTTTTCACAAAAAAGATGAAGTTACAAACATGTGTTTGTTATGAGTCTCGTGTCTCTTGTCTCGCATGTGCGAGACAAGACATAACAATAATTATTACATAAGAGACTTTCTTATGATGTGGGACACTTGTTTGATAGATACTAAAAACTTTTTATTTTTTAATGATAGAAACGAGACCATTATAGTCCAAATAATTCCGGAGAGAAACCCCATTGACCTATGATTAACCAATACTCCTAGGGTCAACAATTTAGAAATCAAGGAAATCAATGGGTTCGACTTAATCAATTTGCAGAGTTAACAAAAAATATTGCAATCATATATGATAAATTAAAGAATTTTGTGCAGTTTTGAAGGCCACCATTCATTCATTCAAACTCCAAGGGAAAATCAGAATACCCGCTTAGGTAGGTATCATAATGATGTGGGGCATGATACCAATGATTGCATTGCTTTAAAATCAAGAAATCCAAACCTTGACCAAGAATAGAAAAATAACCATTTTTGTCAAAGCACAAGTGAGAAATAGAGCCTCCAAGGGGGTAGCCGAGTTGGTTGAGTATGACATTCTTATGACCAAAAGGTCATGAGTTCGAGTCCCTCTACATACGCTTTCTCGGCTGAGTCTGTCACCTTGTGTGGTTTACCTTCTGGCGTTGGTTTGCAGGCTATCGCATCAGACTGAGGGTTTACCCTGTGCGCACTCATTGCACTATGAGTAGCGGCTGCGGGTTCCCTCCGAAAAAAAAGGTGAGAAATAGATCATTACCACTAGTAGTGGGATAGTCTGCTGTACGAAATAGATCATTACCACTAGGTGAACAACTCCATCTCACGAGCATGGGAATCTAGAAGAATATCACTCCTATCTGAGAACTGAACCCCCTATATTATCTATAATCACTCATTTCTTTGACTTATCACGTTTTTAATTTTGTCTAGATGTACTTATAATGGTCTTCAAGAACCTTTTTACTTTCAACAACAAAAAGGAAATTCATCATATATTGAACTCTATTTGGTTCATTCGCTCTGGACTAGACCATGGTGATGGGAGCTGTAGATGTCATTGATGCATGCATATGAAGTGCACTTTCTTGATCTATGACACGAATAATAGCAAGAGTAACATTATCTCATATCACAACATCCTCGTGTACATAATATCATATCACAACATCCTCCCGTACATCACCCTACTTTGTTATTTGAGGATTTTTCCTCATTCTCTAAAATGCCAACAATATTCTTCCTTAGGTTTGGTTGGTGATGTCGACCCAAAAAATGTCATAGTAGTCAGGTTTTAACGGTTAGATTCATACCCCTCGTGGCAGTACTCTACGTTTGGCTGACTCATTCTCATAATTTTTATTTTGGAAGCTTGACTTAATAAGAGGTTGATAAGTCTTGATGAATTCTTTGATTAAATCGTATATTTTTTTAGTGCTTTTGAGTTTCAAGATGAAAAGTAGACCATTGAGAATTATAATAAAGAAGACAAAGAAAAGAAAAAATAGAGAGAGTGATATAGTATAGGACTATGTATACTTTACTTTGAGGTTATCTTGACCATCCATATACTTTTAATCTAACGACAGACATTCAATCACAGGGAAAAACCTTTAATTTCTTCCACATGTAAGCTCATGAGGAAAGAAAGAGAACAACCCGACATGTGGATTTCTCTCTCAATGTATAAGCTTCCGCCATCTATCATCACACATGCATTTCTCCAATGTCATTCTTCTTTAATTGTAGTTAACCCCTTCATTAAATCAATATCTTCAGTCATAGAAATATATTATTTAAATTTCCAAATCGGTTTTATAAACATAATATAAAGGGATAACATTCACACAACAAATAATTCTGATCCGTAAAGCTTTGGTCAACCCCAAATTGAACAAAACTATATTTGAACAAATCCAAACATCCATCATACCCTGATGAATCATCCATTACTTCAGACTTGGTGACTTAGTTCTTTGTTCATCTTTCAATAAGGGTTATGGAGGAAACTCTCATGTACCTAGACGCAATCCGAACCAAATCCAAGCTTATTGAAGACTCCCATGATTTACCCGAATATATCAAGAAAATCAAGAACCCTAATTCGATGATTTCTCTTCTACTCTCGTTCTGTTTCTTCAATCTTTAATGGAAGAAGGAGAGGGCTCCTCTCGGATTTTCAGATCTACTGATCTGGATAATCAATTCCCAGCATTGAATAATCATTCAGGCCTACCGAGGATCAGGAATAATCCAACATTTGAGTCTAAAACAAATGAGCAGGGGAAAAAAGAGGCTTCAAAGTCCTTCGCTGATCTGTTCAAGCAAAGCACAGGAAAATTAGTCCATAAAAACGTTCAAAGTTCTTGGATAAATGATCAGGTAGAGATTAATTTTGAAGCTGCAGATCTAATTCAACTACAGTCTAAGTCTAAGCATACGATTGTGGGGAAATTTTCTACGGGTAAACCGAAATATGTTATGGTCAAAGCATTTCTTGACTCTTTTAAATTTAAGGGTGAATTTGAAGTCTCATCCTGAGACTTTCGCCACATTTTCATTGAGTTTTCGGCCTTTGAAGACTTGAAATTGATCTGGAGAAGAAATGTTTGGAAAATAGGTGATAAAATTATGAGACTATTTGTTTGGTCACCCGATTTTAACCCTAACATTGAGAACCCATCTACCCCAATATATGTGGACTTGCCTAATCTGCCAGAATTCCTTTATAATGAGTCCACAATTCAAGAAGTAGCCAAGTCAATAGGCTCCCCTTTAAATGTCTGGGTCCCTGAAAGAAATAGGGCTAGACAAAATCACTACAGAATGTGGGTAATTATGGATGTATCTAAAGCTCTCCCTAATGAAATTAAACTTACTTTTGGGAAACATACTTTTTGTTAAAGGTTAGTCTACAGCAGAGTTCCCCAATTTTGTAAGGGGTGTTCTCATCTAGGGAATTCTGATAAAGATTGTAAAAAACTTACCAAAAGGAAACCTGGAGATCAGGTTATAGCCTCCAAACAAGACAATCTTGTTCCTGAATTTCAAATCGAGAAAGATGGTAAAAAGTTGAAATCAGTGATAGTAAATCAACAAAATGATGGAAAAAGTAGTATTGAAAATATCAAAGATTTTGATCAAAATGTGGTACCTTTGGAGGGGAATGAAATGATAGAAGCTATCCATATGCTCCAATTGGGTTTCCTAGCTATCGATATTGATGGGTCTTCTCTGCATGATCATACTTTGCCAACGAAACAGACTACAGGCAGTCTCCCTCAGTCTCCTGTAAACACAGAAAAATTTAGTATCAATGAAGAAAATAGAGTTGAAACAAGTAAAGCAAAAAGACTAAAGGTATCCAGTTCAAAAGGGATCATATTCCCTAAATTTGTGCAACATAAGAATGTTGCCAAAAACCCTAAACATTTAAAATGATAGTTCTGCTCAACTGGAACGTTCGAGGGATAGGAAACAAGATAACTCAAGCAAGGATCAAAGGTTTGAAAATATCTAAAAAGCTAGAATTCATTGCAATACAGGAACCAATGGTTTCTGAGTCAAAGCTAGAAAAAATATCAAAAAGGCTGGGATTTCAAGGCTGTGCAAATAATATCTCTAATAAAATCTGGGTGATGTGGAGTGGTTTGTACGAAGTGGACACTCTAGCAAATGATGAACAGTTCTTGCATGTCAAAATAAATCACAAATTAACCTCTGTAGAATTCTATGTTACTGTGGTATACGCTAAGTGTACAAGAAATCTAAGAAGTCTGCTATGGGAAAACTTAAAGGCTATTAATACTGGTGACAGGAAATGGATGTTATTGGGTGATTTCAATACTATAGCATCTTCAAATGAACAGCTAAATTGTGTTACTAACAATCTCTCTAGCATGAATGACTTTAATGATTTCATGAAGGAATGCAACCTTATAGATGGAGGCTTTACTGGAAATAGGTTCACTTGGACCAATGGTAGGCAATGAAGGAGATTGGATCGAGTTATCTACAATGGGGAATGGCTGAGTTATTTTGATAATACTACTACTCACCATCTACCTAAAACTTGTTCTGACCACTCCCCTCTTCTGGTTACTATCACTGCTACATGTATAAGAAGGGCTTCTACTTTCAAGTTCCTAAATATATGGTGTCATCATACTGATTTTTATAGTTTTGTGGAAGATTGCTGGGGAAAGGAAGTGTATGGTACTCCTATCAAAAGGTTCTGGTTTAAGTTAAAATCTCTTAAAGCTAAGTTGAAAGTGTGGAATAGAACGGTATCTGGGAATGTTTTTGATTCATTAAATCTAGTTGAGGAGGGAATTTCTATTCTGGAAGCTAATCTTATTATCTCAAACTTTATGGATGATAAGGCTAGATTGGATATTGCTAAAAGTAAACACCTTACTCTTCTAGAAAGGGAAGAGACCTACTGGATACAGAAAGCTAATGCTAAGTGGGCAAAGGATGGTGAAAGGAATTCCGAGTTTTTTCATAAATATGTCAAAAAGAAACAAAAGAAGTCTATTATAAGTAGAATCTGGACTGAATCTAAATGGGAGGATGATCCTAATGCTATTGGGGATTCTGCTGTCAAAGATTTCAAAAACATGATCTCTGATTGTTCTAATCCTTGGTGTTCAAATGTTCTAGAAGACTATATTCCTAAGTTGGTAACTGATGCTGAAAATGAAGATTTAATGAAAGCTCCTACTGAAGGGGAAATCTTTGAGATTATCAAAGACCTAAGTTCTACTGCTGCTACTGGTTCTGATGGGTTCAATGGCCAATTTTATAAATTTTGTTGGCATATTATCAAAAATGATCTTTGCCAAGCCCTACAGGAGTTCTTTGAGGTTGGGCGATTTCCTATGGGTATTTTTGCAACTGTTTTATATTTAATTCCTAAGAATGCTTCTCCTAAGGAGTGGAAGGATTATAGACCTATCAGTTTAACTACTTACTTCAGTAGAATACTTTCTAAGCTTATCAATATGAGGATTGCTTTTATTCTACCTAAACTCATATCAGAAGTTCAAGGGGCATTCACTAAAGAGAAGAGTATACATGAGAATATTATGCTGGCACAGGAATTTACAAAGGATCTACATACTAAATCTAGGGGAGGAAACATAATGCTAAAGCTGGATATGGATAAAGCATTTGATAGGCTTGACCATACTTTTTTACTTTGTGTGTTGCAAGCCTTTGGTTTCAGGAATGATTTTATAAGACTTATTGAGAGGAATATTGAAAATTGTCATTTCTCGGTCTTAATTAATGGGGAGTTGAAGGGCTACTTTAAATCTAATAAAGGGTAGAGACAGGGTGATCCAATGTCCCCAACCTTTTTTATACTGGCTCAGGAGTATCTACTTAGGTCTCTTTTTCATCTGTCTATTACTGATCCTAAAATTAGATACAAAGTCAGAAGTGGAGTTTACATACCGTGCCTTAGCTTTGCTGATGACCTAGTGATCCTCTGTAATGGCTCAAATGCTTCTGTCAAAAAGGTAATGAGCAAGGTTAAACATTACGAAGATGTGTCAGGCCAGATCATTAATAAAAGCAAATCAATAATAATAGTTGCTAAATATACTCTACCTCAGAATGTCAGAAGGCTTCGAAGTCTTCTTGGGTTCAAGATCAGTCATCCTCCTTGTAGTTACTTGGGCTCTGTTATCAATAATAAAAGGTTGGTTAGCAATTTTGAAGACATCATTACTAAAACAAGGAATAAGATTAATGAATGGGATCAAACTACACTATCCTTTGGAGGGAGGTTAATTCTGATTCAGTCTGTCTTATCATCATATCCATTATTTACTATGCAACACTCTCTAATTCCTTCTACTGTCATTAAAAGACTTGAGGTTCTCTACAGTAAGTTTCTATGGGGCTCTAAGCAGGAAAAGGCTGCCATCAGTTGGTGTAGGTGGGCAAAGATATGTAAACCTTTTGTTGATGGAGGCCTAGATACTAGAAGTATTGAGGATATGTCTCTTGTCTTTTCTTATAAGTTATGGTTCAGTTTGAGATGTCAGAATTCTCAATGGTCAAGGGTCATGAGGGACATTTATTTTAAGAACTTTCACCCCTTATGGTTCCCTTACATAGCAGTAGTTCACAAGCATGGAAGAGAATTTGGGCTATAAGGAACGAAGCTGATAAATATGTTATTTGGTATGTCAAAGGAGGGAAGTTGGATTTAAAGCTTGACAGGTGGTGTTCAATTGAGGTATTTAAGAGTTTTGCTAGGGATGAAGATAGACTATCTTATACTACCTCAATCATTAAGGATTACTGGTCAAATGGATGGATACTTAACAACCTTGAGAATGTACTGACTCAATCACAAATTCTAAATATTCTCAAAGTTACCCTGGATGATTTTACGGTAGATACATGTTCCTGGACTTTAAGCAATGATGGCTGCTTTAATTCTAAAACTACTTGGGGAAAAATTAGTAAAAAAAGAAGTGAATCTTATCTGTATGCTAGGACTTGGAATAAGGTAACCCCTCGAAAATATTATTTTCTTCTGTGGAGAATTTTGAAGAACTGGCTGCCAGTGGACACCATCCTGCAAAACAGAAATATCAAGTTAGCATCCAAGTGTCAGAATTGCAAAAATATTGAAAGCGTTAATCATGTTTTTGTGAATTGTGAGAAGGCTTGGCAGGTGTGGAATTATTTTGCTGGCCATTTTAAGATCTACATCACCAGAAATATGACTATTTCTCATCTAGTGAGAACTTGGTTCTGGTCTGCTAACAAACAGGTTCATGTCAGGAATATCTTACCTCTTATAATTGTCTGGGTAATATGGATGACCAGGAATAAGCTCAAAATGGAGAATATCCATTTAAGGGCCGTGGATATGATTGACAAAGTAATGCAAATTCTATCGGATTTGGATAGGGCAAGAATCCTAAAGTACCAGCACTGGGGTTTTGACAGTACTATTGGTACATCCCTAAATTGTGTGAACCATCTCAAAAATAAGCACAAACCAGTGGTACTTAGTAGGGTTTGTCCTAAATTGGGGCGCTATAAGCTTAATACAGATGGAGCTTGTTCAAACAGAGGGGAATGCACTGGTGGTGGTATCCTTCGCAATAGCAAGGGGGAGATGGTCCTTGGATTCAGTAAATGGTATGGCAAAGGGAATTCGATAATGGCTGAAACTAGGGCGTTTATAGATGGCATTCAGATTTGTCTGTCTAAGGGCCTTTTTGATATTGATATAGAAACATACTCTAAGCTACTGTGTGAAATGATTCTTTCGAATAAATGTCATTGGTTCTTAAGGGCGTCTACCAACCTTTGTTACAGAATTCTAACTCCTACTATGAAGATTACTCATATATTCAGAGAACAGAATGAAGCTGCGGACTGGTTAGCTCATTCTGTCTCAGATAAACAAAGGGGAAAAGCTTTACGATACGGATGATTTTCCAACTAAGCTCAGAGTAATTGTTTTCCTAGACAGCATAGGGTTAGGGCACATCAGACCTAATCCTAAGGACTAAAGGCTTTTCAAATTAAAACAATGAGTTGTAGTATGTTATTACCTTGGCTCGAGTGCTAAAAGCTGAAGCTCTGGGCTCGTGTGCCTCGAACAAACAGAATCACGAGCTTTAGAGTACCCGGTCGATTTGAAGAAGATGCATGTCAGATTCTTCTCCAGATTTTAGGGTTCTTGCTGAGTTTGAAGTCATCTATGTTTTGAGGAAAGCTACTTCTGACTAAAGGCTTGCTGAGTTGTTGAATGCAATTTCAGAGCATCAGTTTGAAAGGGTTATTGATGGTAGGATCGAGGGTTGCTGAAGGATTTCATCTAGGGTTTGAGGAAATTCGAAAATTGCGGTTCGATTTAAGGGTTGGATGTCAGATTTAAGGGTTGGATGTCAGATTTAAGGGTTGGTTTTTGGCTCGTTTGGAGGAAGACCACCGGTATTGAAAAGTATGGGTTGAGGAATTGAAAAGACAGATGTTGGTCAGGGTTTGAGGATAGTTTGATCGGAATGGAAGGTCTTGACAGGTGAATTGTGGCTACTTGGATCAGAACTGAAGATTGCAAAGATGGTTTTGTGGCTGGTTCAGAAAGAAAATGGGTGAGTTCGTGTTTTTGGAGAAGTGTTTTTGGTGTTTGTGGCTGTATTTGTTCTAAGGGTTCTTAGAAAAGGAGAGAAGAGGATAAAGAGGAGAGTAAAGAGGAAGACATCGGGCTAGGGTTTGCTAATGGGTTTTGTTTTTACATTAATGGCCTTGGATTTGGGCCTCCATTGTATAATTTTGGATGTGACTAAGCTTGAGGTTTTTATAAAAGAGTGATGGGTTTGGCCCATCAGATTATATAAAAAAAAAACCTAACAACATGCTACATGTTACTTGTGCTATTTTCCATTCACGAAAATAATCTTTTTTCCTTCAGCAGAGGTTTTGACCAACAAAGAATTCTTAATATAGGTAGGAACATGCTGAGTATGAACCAATTCAGAGATGCTTCTGAGTTTTCATTCGCCTAATGTGAGTTGAAATTTCATCAACGACAACACAAACAAATCTAAAGACTCTTATGAGTCTAGCTGCAATTAGGTTGTGGTACGCATTAATAAAAAGATCATCCGACTTAAAGCGACAAGGCACAAAACGTATCCATCCATATTGACGACGAAAATATATCAAGTGCATGAGTGTTCAATAAATATTACTTCTTCATTAAATCTCTTGCAAAGACTAGAGAGACAACTAATAAAGGTGAATTAGTAAACTAGAGAGACCTGATCCATAAATGAATATGAGTCAAATGAATGGTATCTTAATCAACAAAAATAGAGATAATTAAGAAGAGATATGTGATACAACACAAAAAATTGTACGATCACACAATTAATACCACGTGATATTCATTATCATATATATATATATACTTTATCTCCCTCTTATATGATATTGATAATATTACTCTCCTATATGATATTGATAATAATACTTAATACTTACCCTACAGAAATTTAGGAATTTATTATGTTGTACATAACTTTCCGATTAAACTTAAATCTCGGATTTGGATCCTTTTAACTAGAATTTTTAATATTAATATAAAATTACTAAAATTTAATATATAGATTGCGTTTGTGAAATTGTCCAAAAATCTATTATTAGTGAAATAGTGAATCCTAATAAAATAACGTATTCGTAAAAAATTAAATTACGTGTTAGGATTAATTTATTATGACTTTGAAACAAAATATATAGTATTTTCATTTTCGTTTTGTTTATTGATATAGAAAACCGAGGGCAGAACGGTGTGGTTGTCTGTGGGAAAATCCACTTTTTTTTTTGTTCTGTATATAACATTAACAGATATAAAAATTGGTAAAGTAGATCCTAATGCAACGAAAAAATCACCTGTAGAGGAATCCAGAAGTTCTGGATTCAAAACTTAGAATTTGAATCATAGTTGGAATTTGAGGGGAACATTTATTTTGTTATACACTTCCAACAAGTTAATAAATTAAAATATATCATTTAATTTTATGAATATAATATAATTATGACAATTAAATGTAATAATAATATTGGTTATAAAACTTTAAAATAAATAGATAAAATTAAATAAGTTTATTTATATAATAAAATTAAAGAAATATATTATTTTTTATAAAATAAAAATATTATTAATAATTCTAAAATGAGATTTTGGGAATACTTTTAATTAATTTATTTGAACGATTCTAAGTGTCGTCAGAAATGTACAAAATTAAATAAATGGCCTAAGGCCCAAAAGAATAGAAGGCTGAGACTGAATGGTCCGAAAGGGGGTGGTTTCAAATTCCACTGTCAACAATTATTGTTTTTGTTAATAAATTTTTATTATATATATATATATATATATATATATATATATATATATATATATATTTATATAGCAAGGTCAGTCTGTAATTTAATATAATTTAAGTTTTTTTTCTTTTTTCTTTATCACTTTAGTTTAATCATGCATGAAAATTTAATAGAAAATATAACAACTATATACACCATAGTTGGATAAGTTTTACAATATCAAATCGTTACTCATAAGTAAATTGGGTTTTAAGTTTTAAAAATATAAATAGAAATGCAAAGCCATAAAATATTAATTTAAAAAAAGAACTTGTCATTTTATAACAAAGTTATTAAAACACGGGAAAATATTAAATGTATAACATCGTGATTCAGCTGATTTATTAAATGTTCGAAAAATTGATAGTTAAAAAATAAAAACGTATAAAAACAAAATTAAAATAAATAAAAAAATAAATTAAATACTGAATAAAATATAAACTATAAACAAAGATTGTATAAGAAAAATGTAAAAAAAAAACACTTTACAATATATATATTTCGAAATTTGGTATAAACTTTATATATATTTTAGATATATAACTAGAAATAACTTCCGGCGTTTCCGTTTTTAAATTATAAAAAATATCTTTATATTTGAATTTTTTTTTATGATGGTAGTTATACAAATCAACAAAAACTACAATTTCTTTTTTATAAAATAAAAAACATAAATAAAATAAAAAATAAAAGAAGTTTCAACCAACTAATGATATATGTTACTTATATGAATAAAAAGAAATTACAAATAAACATTTGTCTTATAGAATATAAAACATAGATAAACATAAAAAATATTCAAATAATATAACGTTTGCAAAACATACTAAAAGGTGTTTGAATTTGCAAAATATACTAAAAGATGTCTTCTTTGTATTGGGGTGTTTTGTGATTTGAATAATATTTCAATTGTATCATAATCACTGCATCAAATCTAATAATATATGCATCAATTATTAATATAAAATATTATGTCATAGTCTAATACAATATATTCATAATGGTACTCATAATTTTTATGAGTGTAAAATAGTTTGCTACTTTTGTACCTCATTACAAATATCTGCATCAAATCTTATATATCTGCATTAAATATAATATAAAGAAATTAAATATCATATCTCCATCAAATATAATATAAACCCAAAGCTAAGTTTGAGTTCGTAATTGTAAAATATTTTGTTACACATATGTCTAAAAAAGTATCTTTAGTAGTTACTTCGATTAACGAATTAGTTAATCCTGAACCACATATCATCTCACCAAGTATTTAAGAGTTTATTACATAAACATAAAAAAATACCTAAAAAAATACCTCATTTGCAACTCCAGTCCTGTGCCTTCCCTCTTGTGATTAAGTTAATTTTTGAATTAATGTTTAAGGAACACAAAAGTAATAAACAAAGTTAATAAACATACAAAAGATTAATAGTTTAATCCGAATTCCAAATAAACAAAAGTAATAAACATACAATAGATTAACAGTTTAATCAGAATGCCGAAGGATTTATGAATACTTTTTTTAACTAATGTTGAAGAAACACAAAAATAATAAACATGCAAATAAAATTTAATCTGAACTTCGAAGAATTTCATAATAATAAACATGCAAATAAAGATTAATAGTTTAGTCTGAATTCCGAAAGATTTCATAATACCTTTTTTAGTTAATATTTAAAAAACTCAAAAGTAATAAACATAGAAATAAAGATTAATAGTTTAATCCGAACTATTGCGGAATATTTAGTATTCTAAACTAAAAGGTAAATTTAAATAGATGCATATAAATATATTTATGTAATATGACTCTAAATTTTGGAGTGAATTAATAATGACCAAATTCTCTACCAAATTATGCAAACATAATCGTCTATCAAATTACCTATACATCTTACCGGTAATGCTCTACCAAATTACCTATACATATAACATGAATTAAACATCTTAAAAACCTATTTACCTAAACTTTTAGCAAAATTTTAGCATACACATTTGTCAAATTATTTATAACGTGTTTGAGAGGATACAGTGAAATGAAGAATAAATTTAGACTATAAACTACTCCTTAATGAGGAAACTAAAATCGAAAACAAATCCAAATCTAGATAGATCTATGTACAACACGATTTAAACTAAAACTAAAAAAACTCTTAGATGCAACTGAAGAAAAAAAACCTAAATATAGATTAAAAAAAACTTACCTCCAAAATTAAACTCGTCACAAAATATAGTTACAACACAAATAAATAATTTATATAAAAAAGATAATAATATAGATTAAAAAAGAGAAAACATACCTTTATTACCTTTATTGCAGATGCAATAAAGCACGAATGCGATTTTTTTGGTATAATAAACTAAAAAAGATTAGGGTGAAATTTGTGAATTATTTTATTTTCAAAAAATAAAACTAAACATGACAATATTTTATTTTTTAATAAAATAAAAATGTAAAAGAAGCATTGATATAGATTCAAAGAATAAAAAAACTTACCTTTATTACTAATGAAAAAAAATCCAAAGTGTCAATAGAAAACAAAGAGAAACATAATTATTATATTTAAAACATATTATATTAAATTAGTATTAATTTTTTTTTAAATATATTTATTAATAATAAAATATTCCATTGTTTTTGCGTCATTTGGTTTCTAAATGCATTCAAAATATATTTATTAATAATAAAATATTCTATTATTTTTGCGTTATTTGGTTTCTAAATGCATTCAAAATATAGTATATTAGTATTGATAATAATTTTTAAAATAAAATACTAAAAAAAGTAGAAAACTCTTTAAATATAATAATTATATTTTACTATTTTAATTTTAGGAAATGACACACTAAGTACTTTTTGGCCAAACCTATTACAATCTAGTACCCAAAATAGGTTAATACTCACTTAATACCCACCTCAATAAACATATCCACTTTCAATACCTAATTTAATTTTAATACCATAATTACCCTAAACCTAGTATATAAGGGTTGATTTGTGAAAAAGGGACCATTTTGGCTACAATACCTTCTCTTTAGTTTTGAATTTTGAATTTTGAATTTTGAATTTTGAATTTTGAATTTATTAGAATCTCTCTCTCCTCTCTCCTAACCTAACAAAGAACCCTTTTTTAAGAACGTCTGTTCGTTTCCAAATTTCTTGTCGTGAACACACTTTTTGCGGCGAGCCTAACTAACCACCGACGATACATAACTAACCACCGACGACGTATCTAACCACCGCAAACAACGTTCCGACGACAGGTCACCAAAACGATTGACTTAACTAACCACCGTATGTTTTTCGAAAGCTCCTCAACCGGCGAACTAAATACCTATATCTTATCATTCTCCATCGACTAAAGCTCGTAGCTGGTCCGGTACACCACTAGGTTACCGTCGACGGCGCCGGTGAATTGTATCCGAAACATGCGACGTTCTAGTTTGACGAACTCTGCAATTTCAGGCGTATCTTTCCAGCTCAGACCACTGAACAACCTCCATCCATCATTTTCTGTCGACTCAATCTCGTAGCTCGACCGGTGCACGACTACTTTACCGTCGACCTCACCGTTGAAGCAGTTCCGACGTCAGAACTAAAGGTCAGTATCGTGTTTCATTTGCAACTGCATTCGTATTTTTCCATTTTCGACCTTAACAATAGAATCACTGGTGTTGCTAATGTGTGTTAATAGCAAGAAATCGTTTAGTTTCTGTTTTTGTTCGAATCAAAGCATCGATACCGGCTCCGATTACATTCCGGTAAGAAATTGCAGTTTTAAAGCTCTGTGTTATAGGTTGTCATTGTTGTTTTGTACGTGTATGGTAAAGGTTGCGATTCCATCAAGAGGAGAGGTTACCACCAGCCAGTCCCGTTGTGGTCGCTGTTTCAAATCAGGGCATAATAGGAGGTCATATGATGCTCCATTCTGAACTTGTGTTCCCGATTTTTTAGTAACATTTTGATTTTCATAGATAAGTACTCCTTATCTTTCGACTTATATTTTTGGATAATGTTAACATTGATATGTATCATGTCTGTTTGATTGGATGATTCTTATTGTTATTAATGTCTAAATTGATAGATACGCTGAGATTACAACGGTAGATACTCGTTATCTATTTGCAAGATATTGCTAGATATGTGAATTATAGTCTGATAGATACAGAACCTCTGCATTAATAGATACTTGAGTATAAATCTGATAGATACGATATATTGACATTGCTAGATACGTGAACAATAGTCTGATAGACACGATATATAACATTGATAGATCGTGGAGTATACGTCTGATAGATACAGCAATTTATGTATGCGATTTTAAGGTTCACATCCATCTGATAGCTTAGTTATATTTAGTTTGGTAGGTACTTTAGATTCTCCCTTTAGTGTTTCATCTCAGAATTTACTAGAGGCTGCGATTCACGACTACTATAGCCTGGTAGATTGAAGATAGATATATGACATCGATATTGCTAGATACGTTATGTTGTGGTTGGGATTGGCATTGATTTATTTGAGGCATTAAGTTTGATTTACATTCCAGTTACTGGAAGTTCCTATCAGCCATATCCAACATTGCTAGATACAACAAGTTTTGTCTGCGATTTTAAGGTTTACTTAGTTTTGATAGATTAGTTATAACTAAATTTCGATTGTGAATCCAAACTGCCATTATGACTGCTTCACTCAACTGCTTACTATCAATGTTAACTTGTAGTATTCAAATCTTAACCAAAATTTTTAAGATAAAACTACACAAATACTAATAAAACCATAACATTAATTAGCATCAGTCAATGCATTACATCTTCCAAATACACCAACCCTTTCTAAAAAACAAACTGCTCAGAGGGTTGGTGAAAGTTATAAGTCCATCAAAGCATAAAAAAATATTACAAACAACAACAAAAAACATAATGAAAGGAAACTGCATAAACTTCTTTAAACCTAATCAGAATCCTCTGCATGACATATGGACATTGATAGATACTCGATAATAAATCTGATAGATATGTAATACAGACATTGATAGATACAACACTTTGTAGTTGCTATATACGACATATGGATATTGATTGATACTCGATAATAAGTATGATAGATGTGTAATACAGACATTCCTAGATACAACACTTTGTAGTTGCTATATACGACATATGGACATTGATAGATACTCGATAATAAGTATGATAGATATGTAATACAGACATTGCTAGATACTTGATTATAAGCCTGATAGATAAGACGCATAGACATTGCTAGATACGGGAATACTAGTCTGATAGATACGATATATAGGCATTGTTATATACGTGAATAAAAGTCTGATAGATACCTGAGTAAACGTCTGATAGATACGAATGTAGACGTTGCGAGATACTTGAATATTACTCTGATTGATACGAAATATAGAAAATACTAGTACTTACAGTGGATTAACACTAAGGTGAACGTCTGATAGATACGAATACAGACATTGCGAGATACTTGAATATTACTCTGATAGATACGAAACATAGAAAATACTAGATACAACATTGAAGAATGTAACAGTGATGTGAAATTTATTCATGCAACAAAGGGAGGATCTTTCGTCGTCAGCCTTACATGCTTACGTCCTATCTGGAAAGACTTCCATCTCACATCGTAAAAACTACAAATCGCCTCGATCAAGTAGTGGAACTTTTTCAGCTTCAGAACCTCGTTCCTTACGTCGAACGATGTTTTCAAAAAGGTATAGAACGGTGTTCCTCTAGCAGCCTCTTTGTGTTCGGATGTAATTATATCCCATCTTAGTAGGTTGATTATGCTTACCAACCCTGACCTGTAGAATACTCATGTTTTAATCATGTTTGTCTGCAAACATTCCCATTTCAAACTAGTTAGTAATAACAATACCAATCCCATAATAACTAAAACAATAAAAACAATAAAACTAAGCAGCCATCATATACATTAACACTTGAAGACAACACTAGTCCAACTTACTCCAAAACAACGTCTAACTCGCTGTATTGCTACATTGCTAGACGTGACCAAATTCATCTACTACATTGCTAGACGTGCAGTGCTGAGAGTAAACTAGTCCCAGACACTGCTAGATACGGCCAAAACTACAGTCCACATTGCTAGATCAGTAAAACATCTATGCATACTAACAAAGAACAACCTCAACTCTGTACGTTGCTAGACGATGCTACACACTGCAATTTCAAGCATGACAGATTCTAACCAGTTGTTGTCGATGTCGTCAGACGGCACTATCGATACTAATAACAACTAACATCGACCCATGTCTAACTACCGGTGGATTAACACTACGTACTACAACTAAATTTCAACACCATCGACTAACACTAACTCCGTACTGTAAACGAAAGGAGAAAATCTCGCCGAAGAAAGGAGAACTGTTCAATACATAACTGTATCGACAGTCAGTACTCCGGCGACGCTTATACATTCTGGCCTAATGCTCACAGACAGACAGTACGCCTGACGGTGACAAAAACGTACCTGTTCGATGGTGTTCGACGGAGTAGGAGGCAGTAGATGGTCGACGAAGGCCGAGTAGATGGAATGATCGGAATCGACTCGATAGTTACGGTGGCCGGAACGGTTATGGTCGACGGTTGAGTCATAGACGTTTCAGTTCAAAATCGTCTTTTGGTTTCGCTCTCATGCAGCACTTTTTAGTTGCTAGGTACAACATATAGAAATTGATAACTACTTGACTTTAAGTCTGATAGATACGAAATTCGTACATTGGTAGATACAAAACTTTTTAGTTGCTAGATTCTTAAGTAGGAGTCTGATAGATTTGAAACATTGACATTGCTAGATAAGTTAGTATAAGTATGATGGATACGACACATAGACATCACTAGATACGTGTGTATAAGTCTGATACATTTGACATACAACCATTGCTAGAACCGTGAATATTACATTGCTAGACGTGCATTGTTGACAGTAAACCAGTTGCAGACATTGCTAGATATGACAAAAAATACAGCCCACATTGCTAGATCAGTACAACATATATGCATAATCATAGAAAACGACCTCAACTATGTACGTTGCTAGACGATGCTTACACATTGCGATTTCAGGCAACACAACCTCTAACCAGTTACCGTCGATGTTGTCGGACTGCACTATTGACACTAATAACAACTCACCAGTGCATCGAGCCATGTCTAACTACTTACGGTCGACGAACACTACGTACTACAACTAGATTTCAACACCAACGACTAACAATAAATCCGTACGTTAAACGAAACGACAAAATCTCGTCGGAGAAAGGAGAAGTGTTCAATACCTAACTGCATCGACAGTCACGGCTCCGACGATTCTCTACAATCTACCCTAATGCTCGCTGGTTACTTACATTCACAAACACAGAGAGTAGGGAAGACGGCGACAAAAACGTACCTGTTCGACGGAGAAGGAGGCGGAGTTACAGTGGACTGTCGGTGCAGTTACGGTGGCCGAAACGTTTGGTATCGGCTCAACAGTTGCGGTGGCCGGAATGGTTAACGAAGACGGTTGAGTCGTAGAAGTTTCGTTTTGGTTCAGACTCGGCTTTTGGGTTCGCTCTCGTTTTTCGTGTTTCTCTCTCCTCAAATTTCTAAATGTGAAAGTGGAGGGAATTGGAACCCAAAAGTCATATTAGAAGTTGAAAAAAGTGGGTTTCAACAAAAAAAACCCCTTTTATACGCTAGAGGGTATTTTTGTCCAAAATATGGCTTTAGGTATTTTATGAAACTAGTCTAAAAGTGGATACCATTTTGGTATTTGATAGTTGACTAGGTATTTATGGGTACTTTCCTCTTTAATTTTTATTAGTAATTGAACAATTATTAATTGATTTTTTTTTCTTTTGTTATTCATATGGATATATAGTTCTTATTTTTTATTTAGTAAAATTAGATATAAATATTTTTCTTTTTTTGTCCTATTCAATCTTTTTATATTTTTAACTATATTTTTTTAATTTTTGTTCAAATCTATGTTTCATCCGGATTTTTCTATAGCTTTTTAAAATTTGATTTTTTTATTGTTTTTGAAATTCAAAGTTTTATCTTCATTAAAAGAAATAATTAATAATTAAATACTAATTCATTCTGATTTTCTAAGGTCATAAAATCTTAAGTTTTCTTATTTGTTTCACAATTTTAACATAACCGAATTTCTAATCTATCTTAGATTTTGTTTTTCATTTTATTTGGTTGAGAATGTTTTTTTAATCAAAAAACTTTATTTCAATTAGATAATTTGGTCTTAAAGACCAAACAAAGAAGAGAAAGGTCAGGATGGTACTGAGAAGCCGAGTCCAACACAAATAAACCCCAATGTTTAAACACAGTTCCTTCTATTAAGTTCCTACGACCTCATTCTCACTAATCTAGACTTAGACGACCTCATTCTCACTAATCTAGACTTAGACATACACCATCTCAAATAACCAGTGAAGGAAACAGAATCCACCGAGATCGATCCCATTTTCAATAGAATTCCAATCCATGAAACTATATCACCATAGGGAGTCAAATTTAAAGTCAAAATATATGATTCATCTATAATCAAAACAATCACTTCAATAAGTTCAAAGGGAAGACATCAATGAAAAATCATCCAATAGAATTGGTTGTAGATGTTAAAATTATCAAATTTTCACTTTATACAAATAAAAGATAAAAATGAGCTATATTTATCAGAAAGAGATCTAAATGCTCTAGAGATGGATAAAAATGCGCATAAATAAAATACCTCCAAGTTAGAACAAACAGATACATAAATTTTATAGTAAAAAGCAAACTCTGACTTGTACTATTTTTAGAAGAAGACTTTGAAAACAACATGAACTCGATAAAAAATAGAAACAAATTTGAGACGAATTAAGTCTGTCACACGTATAGACTCATATAAAATATAGGCATGGTAAAAAAAATGAACCCGAAACGAATTAAATATGTGACACATAAATAGACTCATATAAAATATGAAACCAAAATGAATTAAGTCTATCACACATAGATAAACTTAGATAAAATATAAAATTGATTCGGTAGATTTTTAAGTTTATATAAAAGCACAACATAAAATATAAAATTGATTTGGTAGATTTTTAAGTTTATATAAAAATTGGTATAAAAATCCAAACACGTAAATGATTCTTGAATCCATTTTCATTAACCTGCACTTCATAATTAAAACGTGAGTAAACTTGTAAAGTAGCGATTGACGGTTCATAAACACAAAAACACAATGAATTACTATTTTACTTTAGATTATATATAATTTCTATTGGTGCATATGCACCAACATTATATCATATGTGATAAATAAATATCAGCTAGTTTATTATTTGGATTTTATATTTTACGTGGTAGATGAAGTGGTTTTAAAATATAATATCAATCAGTTTGGATGCATTACTAGTTTAAACCAAATTCAACTGATATTCGAATTCGGCATATCGAATACTCATATCTGATTCATCGGATATGAATTATTTATATTAAATTTTTTATATAATATATTATTATTTTATAAATTTTAAGATTAAATTAAGATAATTTACTAATAACCTTCTAATAACCAATAATCATACAAGGTTCGATAAATTTACGGATAACCACATGATGATAAATTATTATTTACAGATTACAATTTTCGAAATACTTTTAACCATTTTCTCTCTTCTTTTTTGTTTTTTTAAAATATCATATTTTCATTTCAATCCACAACTCCAAAAATATATTTGAAAATATCATTGGTTCTGTTTTTTAAAGATGAACAAAATTAGATCCATGAAATATATATTTTTGAACATTTCTTTTGAATATTTTAGTTACAAAATTATGTGTAAATTGGTTGCAAAATAAGTCTAGAAAAAACAAATGTGTTCCTTTACGGAATTCCGTGTAATTTGGTTACTAAAAAACAACTATGTTATAATTATGAAATTACGTGAAAACGTGTTCGGAAAATAAGAAGAAAATAGTTACAGACATATGACTTTGGTTCCTAAATAAGTTTGATTGTGTGAAAAACAATATACAAATTTATTTTGTGAAAATAAGTGTTAATTGAGTGTGGAACAACCGATTTTTTTGTAGTTGTAAAAATACTTGCATTTTTGTGTTGTTTTTTTTCTTACAAATATATAAATAAAGTGTATTCTAGTTGCGAAAACACATGCAATTTGGTTGTGAAATAAGTTTGGAAATGACATTTGGATTCCAATTTGGTTGTTAAAAAATAATTGTGTTCTAGCTGCGAAATTACGTGTAATTTGGTTGCAAAAATTAGGAAAACAAATCTCCAAAAATATCACTTATGAATTTCGTTTTGTTCGTTTTTAAAAAGATACAAATATATTTTTTTAGAATTTTCTTTTTGAATGAAAAATATGGAGTTTTTAAATGTTAAAAACTACTAATTGTTTAAGTCCGTGCGTGTTTGTGTATTTATGGGTATTGTTGGAAGAATTTAGGCTACAAGTGATTTTTGATACACTTCAAAATTCAGATGTTATCAATAATTTAATTAATATTCAGGTGATTATCGGTGATTTATCTATTATATTATAATATGATTCCGTTAATTTTTTTATTTGTAATTTATGTATTTATGATTTTTTGCTAGTTTTATCTGTGTATAATTTTTAGATTTAGAATTAACCAAAATAACTTATTTTTAAAAAACCTAAAAGTTTGAATTGAATAAATTTTTAAACAGTTACAATTTAAAAAAAAAATTATATATAAATAAAAAGTAAGATTTATTAAAAATTTAAATAAGTACAAATTTTTGGATAGTTAATATTATAGATTTGTTACTAAACGTGAGATTTTATATTGGGTATATTATTATTATTGCCATTATTTAAAAAAAATTGGTTTCTTTAATTTTTTAATTATATAGTTAACTATAAATATTTTCATAGATAAAGTAAATGATCTATAGGTATCCGCAAACCTGAACCCAAAAGATTTTAAATAAAATAAAGACAAGATGAGGTACGGGTTTAGCTATATCCGCATGAATCTCGATCCATTGTCATTCCTAACAAGAGCACATGTCCAAACTATATGTGACTGAAACATCCTTACTAAATCTAGACCGATCAATATGTACTAATAATTAATATAATTGTGGATGCTAAATTAGTTCATATCGACACTGAATGGATAATAATAGATATTAGTATGGATTTTATATATGGAGAGTTATGAATAACTCTCAGAGTAGAAATTAAATTACTAATTAATTACAAAGTATATTTACACTTGCCTCCACTACATATTTATAGTAAGGTAATGTCATGCGTAGTATAAACTTGAGTATATATTAAACTCCAAATTGTCAAACTATAAACGATCGTTTCCATTTCTTCAGTTTCAAGTTTTATTTTTGGACACTGACCCGGACTTAGTTTGTTACTCTTTGATATATGGGTACTCAAAGTTTACATTTTTCCAATGTGTAATGTTGCAACACATTTTCAATATATGCTTTTTGTAATAATCCAAGAATACTATGAGAGCGAAACTCTATTTGTATGGTGTAACAATTCCTAATTGTTCGAGATAAGCAGTATGCCATCGACATATAATAACATAAATATGAAATTACTCCCACTGAACTTGCGATACACACAATCCCCAACCGAGTTGACTTCAAAATCAAAATAGACTATCACCTCAAGAATTTTGTGGTACCACTAAAGAGAAGCTTGTTTGAGCCCATAAATGGATTTCTTAAGCATGCAAACCAGATTCTTTGAGTTACCCACTATAAAGTGTTCCAGTTGCACCATATAAATCATTTTCTCAATATTACCATTGAGAAACACGGTCTTTACATCCATTTGGTGAAGCTCAAGATCAAAGTGTGCAACTAATTTCACTATTGCTCTAAAAGAATCCTTCATCGATACTGAAGAGAAGATTTCTTTAAAATAAATACCATCATGTTGAGTATAAAATTTTGTTACAAAGAGTACTTTATATCTTTCCATATTATTATCAACAGTTCCAACCCATGACTCATCATGTTTATGAAGATAAAGTATAAAATCTGGATGTGTAGTACTTTTTTTTCTCTCGTGAACCTTCTTAAGTGCACATTTACCTATTGTTGCACTTTTTGAGGATGTAGAGTTTGATCTTCATTGATAAATATTGGTGTGGATTATTTCCGATCAGAGAGTACTTCTGGTCTTCTGTTTAATGGAATATTAACTTTTAAAGTAGAAGATAGAGAGATAAAAGAGGTGTGTGCCTGTAGTTAAGATTCTTAGACAAAGTCTAACCCCCTTAAATTTGGTTGGTTGGAGTATTTATGCTCTCATTTTGTGACCCATGGGCCGTTCTGGTCGGATCTTGGACTCGGATCCATTTCAAGGTGTCCAAAGCCCAAACAAAAACAATCTAGCACACAACTGAGTCATAATCCACTTAGCTCTATTGTTCATCACAATTTTGATGTAAAATTTGTCCAAATTACCCCTTCAGATTTTGTCCCAATGGCCTTCCAAAAATATCCGACCTTATCCTGTTTAGTTCTTTTAAAAATGTTTTCGAAGTGCTAACTATCAAAGAGAAGACCTGGATCAGAATATTTTACACTAGCTAGCTATCTAAGAGAAAACCTGGATCAAAACGTTTTGGACTAGCTAACTATCTAAGAGAAGACCTGGATCGGATCCGAATGGATTTTTTCTTGGTAAGAAGGAATCCTAAAGTCAGTTTTAATAACAAACATTGGTTTACACGTGTCAGTCTCTGGTTCGACCTCTCAGTCGTTTATTCTTTAGGTACTTGCACCTATCCTTTGAAAAAGTAATTAGTCTAGGTCAGTAGTCCCTAATTATTGTTTAGATGGTTCATCTCCCCCAGGTGAAGTACTCAAGTCTTTTTTACCTATATATACATATGTTTCACTATTTCTATTTTTAAAGCAAGAAATGTTTTCAAATTTTAGTTTCTAAAGATAAAGCTTGAATCTTTGATTCGTTTACAGTTAGAGAAATTTTTATGTTAAGAGCTAGAACTACTCTGATCAAAGGAGGCTGGTTGAATCTGTCTGAGTTAGAAAGAGAAATAAAGTGAGCAAGAATCGTCGAGCTCCTTGCTTTCCCTGGTAGATTGACTAGCCAAACAGTACTGGATCCATACAAGAGTTCATCTTCCTTGAAAACCTCGGTAATTAGAAAAACTCCTTTTATTCCCATTTTATCTACACTAGATTCTGAATATTCAGTTTAGATATCCATAAATTCTTTCTCTAAGGACAAAACTGTTTCAAGTATCAAGAAATCCTCACCATTCATCGCTATGGGGTCAGGTGCTGAAAATACTACACCCCAAAGAGTCATTCGACTCTCCAAGGCTAAAAGTATCCCTCAATTCTTGAAAATTGTTAGCTCAGAGGCAAGATAAGCTTATGCCCAACTCTCTTCCGATCCGAATCTATCACTCCCCCTCAATGAAGCTACTCAAACTGAGGATGAAGCTAAATGTGCTTAGTTATCCGATCAACGACCAAGTTTAATGGAGGAAAACATGGAAGACTGTGGGGAAGATACCCCAGTGGAGACGTCCAGATATACTGGAGATATCATGGCAGTTCGGACTACCAGAGGAAATGTGGGGATGCCTAATACCGAAGCACTTCAGGAGTGCCTAGAGGGGAAAGTAGGGCCCAACTTTTGCAAGGTTAGTATGAAGTACTTACTGGCCCTTCATAAATCTCATACGTGTATACATGTACTGCTGAATTGGATATGATTAGGAAAAAATAGGGCTTTCCAGAGTCTGTTAAGGTAAGGATTCCCATCCATTCGGAAACTCTGATAGACTGTAAAGTCGGGGAAATGATGTTATACACTGAGGAGTTGAACTGGGGTCTTCGTTTCCCTTTAGATCCAAAAATAGTAAGGTATTTTCATTTGATAAAGCTTTTCCCAAACCAACTGAGTCCCAATGCCTGATATACTGTTAGCTAGCATTATTGCTTCGAGATTCTCACAAATAACTATGTCCATGAAGCAGTTTGTTGTCGTGACTAGCTTGTGTAGGAATCACCACATCTCTTTCTATCATTACAATATGGGAAAGGATTATAAAGTGGTTAACGATCTGTAGGAGGCAGAGAAAACCATGAAAGAATCAGTTTCTCTACATAAGCGGGGCTTGGGAGAATGGAAAAAAGATAACCGCCAAAGGAATTTTAAGCCAATTGACTAGATACTGGAAGAGATCAGGTTACTTCCGTTTGAATTGACCAGATACCAAAATGACTATTGTATCTATTTTGTAGTATTTCCAAAAACGTTTTCAGAGCACATGGAGTCTGGGAAGACCACCTTCAACAAATTAAACCAATGAGCTTCAGAGAAGTGGGGTCTTGGCTTCCACAACTGTTTCACTGCTGGAAACATGAAGCTTACTTGAGAACAACTTACTACTCCCCCTTCAACAAAGGTCATTCTAAAAAAAACTGAGGCAAAGGATGGTAAACTCTACTTTCCAACTCGGAATAAAGCCACTAGTCATCTGGACAAGATAAAAAATAAGCAGAAGAAAAAATAGGAAGTTAACCCATCACATCAGATTCCTAAATGGGGTGGTTCAGATAATCTTGAAGGGATGAATGCTGCTTTGTTTGAGGCAATTGCTGCAACAGTGGATGAAACCGAAGGGTCGAAACATCCACCTTAAATTAAGAAAAAAGTTCATACAAGATCCAAAGAGGGTCGTGACTAAAGGGCTGCGAAAAAGAAAAAGGTTAACATAGGGTCAAAGATAATAATCCAACCTACAACTGTTTTTCATACTTTTCTAACTGAAGTTCCTTCACAAGAAGATGTTCACGCTGATCCTCCTTCTCTGACGTTTCCTACAACCGATCAGCCTACTATTGAAGGTGACGTTAATCTCGAAGACCTAGGTAACATATATTTCAGTGAGTTCGATAAGGATGATTTTGACCAAACCTTCACCCAAACAACCACCATAGCTAATCTAGTGATTTATGAAGGTGAATATTTTGAAATATCAAGTGAGCATGATACCTTGGGTCATGCATTCTTAGGCTATATCAGGCCAATAGTTGATATGGAAAGATAAACTAGGGCTCATGCTAAAAACATTATTTCTCTTGGCACAAACAATCAAGACTTAAAAAGTTCCATTTCAGCCGAACAACATAAAGTGGAGGATGTAGGCAAAAAGAACAAACAACTGAGAACTGATTTGGAACAATCCAAGATTGCCCGAGGAGACATTCAGACCAAATATTCCGAATTGGAAACAACTACTTCTAAAGAGATTAAGTCTTTGAAGGATCAACAAGTCACTGATGCAGGAACCATTAGCGCTTTATCTGAAGAAAAGGGGAAGTTAGAGAAACTTCTTAAAGATAAAGAAGAAGAAATTACTTCTTTAAAACCAAACTCAAGAGATAACTGCAGCAGTGGAGAAATATGTTGTTGGTGTGGTGGACTCTATGAAACAGAGGGATGAGGGTATTAAAGCAGACATGGTCTTGTTATTCCATGAGACATTTCCAATGAAAAATCTTCGAGCCCGATGGAAGTTCGTACCATACGATGAGATACCTTTCCATACCCTGCCCTATGGTGATAAACATGGTGTTTCTTCACCAAGTGAGTTTGATTCCAATGAGGAATCTGATGAAAGTTCAAGTACTGATGTCAAAAGTCCCAAGCAAGATGAAGATGAAGGGAAAAAGCAAGAGAATGATAAAGGTAAAGAAAAAACCAAAGGGAACGACCCCTAAAGTTATTGTATTTTCAGTTTTGTGTATGAGACTAAAGTCCTTGGATGGACAAGACATTTTTTGTAATGGTGGATCGGACATCTTTTGATGATTATGTAAAGTTATGTTTTCCTTCATATGCATTTCTCTCTCTCCTTGTGTGTGGTTTTTACAATTTCACTAAACTCTTGTATCTAATAGGTGGTATAAATGGATTAACCCAGTCCAGTATTTAAAAAAAATGTAAAGTTTAACCAATCTTTAATATGTCCGAGCCATTCAACAAGACTTCATTTTCAAGGCTAAAGGTATTTAAAACATTTAATCATTCTTTAATATGTTCGAGCCATTCAAAAGTATTCCATTTGAAGGCTAAAAGTGTTTAATTGGTGTTTAAATTATCTGAACCATTCCCATATATTTCAAGGTGTTTAATACACCATACCATTCACAAGTATTTCAAGGAGTTTAATAGGTGTTTAATCCATCCGATCACCACCATAACCACAAGAATTCTTTAAAAAGGAAAAGGATAATATATTGATTAGGATCCGGACACCTCATTAAAACGTCCTGCCGCCACCATGGTAGGAAATAGTATGCCCCCAAATATTTACATTGAAGCACGACAAAGTAAATATTTACAAGACGATTTTATTCTAAGTACAACATGAGATCCTTAATGTTAAATGGGTGTTTCAACATGTTGTCTTCTTTGTCTTGAAGTATATATGTTCCTTGCTTGATTCTCTTACATACCGTGCATGGGCCTTCCTAATTTGGAGCCAGTTTCCTAAATTGTTTCTCCTTGGTATGTAAAAAGACTTTTCTTAACACTTTGTCCCCTATCTGGAAATCTTTTATTTTACTTCGGATACAAACCTACTCCTCATCAAACCCTGGTAGTGTGATGTTCTCAAATGTGCCTTTACTATTCTTTCATCAATCAGATCCAACTGATTCCTTACCAGCATATCATTAGTTTGTTCAGAATAGTTTTGCACCCATCTTATAAACAAGAGCAAAAAAAGACTGTTGAGTAGCTATACGAGGAGTAGTTCGGTAGGCCCGCAATACTTCATGCAAATAGCTCGGCCATTTCCCTGAAGCTCCTTCAAGGTTCTTTTTTAACGCTGTTAAAATTGTCTGATTAGTAACTTCAACCTGTCCATTTTCCCGAGGATGGAAATTAGAAGAAAAGAAATGTTGAATTCCTCTGATAGTGCAAAATATTTTCATGTCTTCATTTTCAAATTGTGGCTCATTGTCTGTAGTAATACAATGGGGAATTCTGAATCGACAACATATGTTAGATAAGATAAAATTTATAACTGCCTTAGAAGTGGTTCTAACTAGTTGGATAGCTTCAATCAATTTAGAGAAATAGTTTATTGCCACGATTATCGTTCGATAAACTTCAGAGGCCATAATAAGAGGTCCAATTAAATCCAAAATCCATCTATCAAAAGGTATGGGTTCAAATATTGACTCTATAGGAACTACTGACATATGTATTTCATTTCTATATTTCTGAAAATGATCACATCTTCTGGCCACATCTTTGGCATCTGCCATTATAGTAGGCCAGTAGTATCCAGCTAATAAAACTCTCTTGGTTAAAGCTTTATAACCACAATGTCCCGACCCCTCTGCATCGTATAAGTCAGATATAACATTTTGGGATTCTTCAAACCCTAGGCAACGTAGGAGAGGTCTGGTAAAAATATTTTTTATAAAGAATTTCTCTCAATACCAGGAAACCACGAGCTTTGTACTTCACCTTTTTAGCCAAATGTTTATGCGAAGGTAAAACTCCATTAGTAATAAATTGTTGTATTTCATACCTCAAGTCTTTGGATTGTATGCTAGATATGTTCATAACTTCACCCTCTTTTCCTTGAATTGGGCTTATGGATGTACATTCTTGCATAAGAATCCACAGATTCGCTTTAGAGTAGGCTATGGTAGCTAAAGAATCTACCATAGTATTATCTGATGTAAGGACATGTTCATACCAGACACTTTTAAAACTTATAACTACTTCCTTTAGGACTTGCATATACCTCACCAACTCCCCTTTTTTGGTTTCAGCTTGCCCTTGAGCCTGATGAATAAGTAACTGGGATCACTTACTAATCGAACCCTCTTTTCCTCACATAATTGAGTTGACCTTAAACCAACTATAACCGCTTCATATTATGATTCATTATTGTATTCCTGAAACCAAAACATATAGCTTGGTACATAATATCACCATAAGGGAAGGTTAAGAAAATTCGAGCTCCACATCTCATCGTGCTAGACCCACTATATGTTTGGATTACCCACTCTTTCTTAAACTTGTTTTCTTGATCTTCTTCGTATATCCTTTTATTATGAAATTATACCAAGAAATTAGCTATATTTTGAGCCTTGATTGCAGTTCGAGGTGCAAAATAAATACCATAGTCTCCAAGCTCGACTGACCACTTAGTTATTCTTCCCGATATGTTATTTTTTGTAGAACATTCTTTAAAGGGAATGACGTTCGAACTCTGATTAAATGTACTTGAAATTATGGCCTCATTTTCCTGGCTGCTATCACCAATGCCAGGGCTAATTTTTCTAATTTCAAGTACTTTTTCTCTGCTTCCAACAAGCTCTTGCTTATTTAATACACCGGGCGGGGGTAATTATCGACTTCCTTACTAACACAACACTTACTGCATACTCCGATACAACTAAATACATATATAGTTCTTCTCTTTGGATGGGTTTGAACAGGTCTTGGGCAAAGATAAGTTCTTTTTTATTTCAAGAAAGGCTTGATCGCACTGTGGAAACCAATTAAAATCCTTAGCATTCCTCAAAACTTAGAAAAACTGACCACACATATCCGACGATCTTGAAATAAACCGATTCAATGCAGCCAATCGCCATATCAGTCTTTGGACTTCTTTAGTATTCAGAGGGGGATTCATGGCTAATAAAGCATTTAACTCATCCAGATCGGCCTGAATCCTTTTTTCACTTATGACATATCCCATAAACTTGCCGCATCTAAGTTATAAAAAGTTTCTTAAAGATCAGATACGTGATCTTCTTCCTTGAGGCTCTTCACCATCATGTCATCTATATATACTTCCATATTTATGCCAATTTGGCTAGCAAATGTTTTATTTACCAACTGCTGATAAGTAGCTTCAACATTCTTCAACCCAAATTACATCACCTTATAACAATGAAGCCCTCTATCAGTGATAAATGTAGTATGATCTTGATCGTTTGGATCCACTTGTATCTGATTATACCATGAAAAGGCATCCCTCAAGGATAATAACTTGTTGCCTGGCGTGGAATCTACTAACTGATCTATACGAGGCACTGGAAATTGATCTTTAAGACATGATTTGTTAAGATCAGTGAAGTCAATACACATGCATCATTTTACATTTTTTTTCTTGACCAAAACGAGATTAGATGTCCACAAATGGTATTGAGACTCTTTGATATGGTCCATCTTGGTCAACCGGTCAACTTCTTGCACTATCACATCGACTTTTTCTTTGGAAAAAGTCCTCATTCTCTGTACTACTAGTCCAACATCAGATCAGACTGATAATTTATGACAGATCACCTCGGCTGGCACTCTAGTTACATCATCATTGCACCATACAAACACATGTAAATTATTAGATAAGAATGACAATAACTTTTGTTTCAGTTTAGTTCCAATCCTAAGACTTTTGCCTTCTGCTAGGCAATGGAGTTCAACTTCTTCAACAGGTATCACAGTACTAGGAGCCTTCCTCGGATTATCTATTTCATTCTAATTGGTGGAATGGCTGATATTCCTTGTTAACCTTAACTTCCTCCAGTGATTTTGAGGCAATGAATGTTACATATCACTCCCTAACAACTTTATGGCTGCTTCGTACAACACCCACTTTTCCTCCCATATCATATTTTAAACATTGGTGGGCAGTAGAGGCCATAACATGCATCCTAGAGAGCCAAGATCTTCAAAATATGATGTTGTAGGATGTTGGGTAATAAAGCACAACGAATAACACTCTTACCATTTTTTAAATGGTATTTTTCCCAGTAGTACTTCCTCTTCGAATTCACCGATGACATTGGCCAAACTCCAAGTAAACCCTACAATAGTTCTGTTTGATCGTTGGATAACTGAAGGATTCTTCATCTGTCTATAAGTAGTTAGAAATAACACGTTTGCCGAACTACCAGTGTCAATTAGGATTCGTCGTATGCCATTTCGCCCAATTTATGCTCATATTACCATATCATCTTCAGGACCCGCTGTATCTCTTAAGACATCTTCATCAAATACTATGAAAGGAGCAGGATTTTGGTAAAGATGTGCAAACATTTTTCCTTCCAACTGAGTGGTCAAACTGTTGACATGCCTTTTTGTTAAACAACTTGAGGGTGTTGTTGCAGTGTTTCCCCCAAATAAGGTTAATGATTCAAAAAACTTTACCAGATCAGAAAACGTGACAGAATCATCCACTATTACCCCCACCTGATTTCGATTTGGATCGAGATCAAGATATTAAGTGTCTACATCAAATCTTTCAACAATCATCATGGTGTCCTCCTGTCTGGATGTCCCTAGAGGGGTTGACGAAGTTGTCCGGGGGGCATTGGTATTGGATTAAGTGTTTTCCGGTGTACTGCCCCCTTGTCTTTTAATCAAGGCACCCAATTTCCCCGCTCAATGAGATTTTGAACTTCTTGTTTTAATTCTATACAATCATGTGTGTCATGACCCACATCATTGTGATATTTATAGAAGTGGGTATTTTGAGTCTCTCTAGGGGATTGTAGTGGAGTTGGCTTTCTAAAACGTATATCATTCTTGGTTTTATCATATGTTGTTACTACACTTTCTCCTAGCTTAACAAACCATTCAGGTTGAACCTAAGGGCCTCTCTTGCTTCTTACCTGCTGGTTTTGATTGAACTGATTTTGTCTAGACCAATGTGAGCCTTGTCCGGATTCTTTTGACTTGTATCTGACAATAGGTTGGGATTGAGTTGTCGCTTGTGGAATTGATATTATAGTAGTAGATCTGTTCGGACGAGACACTCTAAACTTTTTAGTTTCTGCAATCATGATCTTTTTCCCAACTTGATTTAACAACCCTCCAAAAGTCTGTTTTTTTTTCCGGGTTACTGAATTAGCTAAATTTCCCGGCTTCAAACCTTGTCTTAATAAGGCAATTGCAACATGTTCAAAACAATCAGTGATCCCGTTCTTGGTATTCACAAACCTACTAATATACTCCTTCAAAGATTCGTTTGGCTCACGGGAACAATGAATAATAGTATCACCATTCCCTTTAAGCTCCTTGTTTCCAACAAATTTTCTCCGGAATGCCACTCAGAATATATCAAAATTCTTTAAAGACCCCTGGGGGAGACGATTGTACCATTTAAGGGAACATCCCATAAAAGTTTGTGAGAAAGCCCTGCATAACGGTTTGTCATCATCGTCAAAGTTCATCATAAATTTTTTGAATTGTTCGAGATGGTTCTCCGGATCTTTTATTCATCGTACTTTTCCATCTTGGAGCTATCAAATCGTTTGGAAAGATGTCCGGAGAGTATTTTCGAGGAAAATAGTGATTGTCTCTAATTATGGCTACGACTAATATCTTTATCGGGTCTAGAAAAGATACCCGGTTCACATTTAATAGCAAAGGGATCAAGCAATAGATTATCAATGTGTTGATCAGCCAAACCCTTTACTTTTCCCTGATACTTGTTCTTTTTTATTCTACCCATTCTAGTCCTTTTTTTCTTGAATGTTTCTTGGTTAACCTTAATTTTTTTATATAGGCATCCCTCATCACTACTGGATAAAAGTGACTCTTCAAGGTTTGAGTCATTTGACAAATTATTAGAAGACTCTGAGGTTGTACTCACAAATCGTTTAGACCGATGTAATTTTAAGAGCTGATATGAGTCTTTGTGGACAGCTCATTATCAGCAGGCTCATCCCTAGGGCAGAGTCCAGACGCATCAGAATTATCTTCACTTTTTTTCAGCTTGCTTCTGGGCTCTTAAAGCTTAAATTTCAGCCCTTGGTTGATTACGTTCATCTTGCATGAACCATCTTACAGCTGAATTGTGATGAAAGATATTGTCATGGGTCACACCTTCACCTCCTGGAAGTGGAGCCACAACCCCTGGAGGTAGAACATTCTTTATGATACGATCCATGCCTTAATGATGTCTGAACTATCCTTTCTACTCATTGTTTTGAATTTGCTATTTAGGCATTGTCGCCTCCCACTATGGTCGCCAATTTGGTGTGGATTATTTCTGATAAAAGGGTATTTTTGGTCTTTTGTTTAACGGGGTATTAACTTTAAAGTAGAAGATAGATAGATAAAATAGGTGTATGCCTGTAGTTAAGATTATTAAAAAAAGTCCAACCCCTTTAAATGTGGTTGGTTGGGGTATTTATATTCTCATTTTGTGACCCATGTGCCGTTCAGGTCCGATCTTGGACTCAAATCCATTTCAAGGTTTCTAAATTCCAAAACCAAAATGGTTTAGCACACAGTTGAGTCATAATCCACTTAGGTCTACTATTCATTGCAAATTTAGTGTAGAATATGTCAGAATTAGCCTTTCGGATTTTGTCCCAATGACCTTCCAAAAATATATAACCTTATCAAATATCATTTTGATCTTCTTGTGGGTGATTACCTAGAAGTTTATCTTGTTATAACTGGACAATATCTGTATTTTGGTTAAAACCCTTAAGTGGAACATTAATGTTATTGTGAGTATAACCTTGCTTTAATAGAACTGAAATGATTGGCCTGCATTCCAATCTTCTGAAACTTGAGTATCACCGTTAAAACCTATATGAATATCTATATATTCTTCCTCAAAATTAACATTTGTTCTATTATTATTCCCCAAACTCGACATCCTTTAAAAACTTTATCATTTTTGTTTGAAATATACTACCAGCGAGAGGATCATAAAACTTAAACCCAAAGAGTATTTGGAATAGTAAATGAAGTAGCAACTAACTATTTTTTGGTCAAGTTTATTTTCCTGAGTATTGTAATCCCTTACCTCACCTCGACACCCCCATATATGTAGATGTTTTAAATTAAGTCTGCATTCATTCCAAAGTTCATATGGGGTCCCATTAATTGCGTTAGTTGGTATGCTACTGAGTATATAATCGCAAAATTTGTTAGTTTCCCTCCATAGAGATAGTGGTAGAGGTTGATGAGTCCGGATTCTGTCAGCACGTTGGACAGGGTCAGTTCGGACAATGTCTACTTAACCGGACAAGGGCAGTTCGGACACCATCATCCAATGAACTGTTCGAACATAAATAAAGTACTTAAAACCTAATCACTTCTTGACTAAGCTGACTGTTCTCCTACTTAGAACTAATGGGTCCTTAAACTCGACCCAGGTCCATTAAACACGACCCGAAAGCCCATAAGGCCCAAATATAAGGGTATAAATACCCAACCACCAACATTAAATGAGGGTAATGAAAATTAAATACAACCAAGCTGCTCAATTCTCCCTCTACACTCTACTCAAACATTAAATACTCACAAATTCCACAAAACTCTAAACAAAAATTACAGACTTAACCTCAGACAAAAACAAACCACACCAGAGGTGAGTTATTTATCATACTCATAACAATATCGTTTAGTGTAAGGTTACGTATCTCATATACACCATTCATGTAGGGTGAACCCGATATTGTATACTAAGGGACTATTCCACACTCATTTAGGTATTTTACAAATGGCAATCGATGTTGTTCACCCAATCCATCATATCTACCATAGTATTCACCACCACTATCATATCTAACATTATTAATATTTTTACCTAATTGCTTTCAAATTTTGGTCCTAAAACCTTTGAAATTTTCTAAGACCTCTAACTTCCCAAGAAGAAGATATGGGTATATGAACCAAGAGAATTCATCGATAAATGATATGATATACCGTCCTGTTCCATGATTCTTGTGGAAATGGTCCACATATATTGACATGTATCAATTCTATGACTTCAGTCACTCGATATGCCCATACTCTTTTAGTTTTGGTTTGTTTCCATTTGATACACTTGATGCATGTATCCAAATAATAGTAATCTACGGTGGTTTGGTTTATTTTTGGCTGAGGGTAATCTGGTAAAAGGGTTAAAGAGTGTTTTGATAATTTTGTGGTGTTTTGTGTTTAGTGTGTAGAGTAGAGAGATAATTAAGTTGTCTGCTAGTATTAAATTCTGATCACCCTCATTAATGAAAGTGGTTGGGGTATTTATACCTTAATTACTGACCCATGAGCTTATTGGGTCGGGTCATGAAAACGGGTCGGGTTTAAAGACCCATTAGTCATGTATAGTTTTAAGTTGATTAACAACTAGCTTAGTCAAAAGTTAATACATTTGTATTGTTCAGATACTTGGTGTAGTTGTATAATCCGAATTTCCCTTCGGATTTATTTGTGGAATAGTGGTTGAAAACTCCAAACTCATCAGTAGCCTCTTTTAGGTCTTGTAAAAGATCTTTGAAAGAGCTAAAACTCAAAAAATTAACACCAATTTTGTCCGATCTGCCTGTGTTGTTCAAACTACAAAAATTTCTCTTCACAAGTGAGCCTGTTCGAATTTTTTCAGAACTGATTTCTCATCTCAGAATTCTAAGAGTACTTCTTGAATCGTGGGACACGTGTCAAAATCTAGTTCGACCCTCCAGCCATTTTTTCTCCTAGATTACTGCACCCATTAGGCCTAGAAAGTTACATAGATTTCATTTTTTTCACACATTGTGCAGCCTTCAATCATTGTGAAAATTCAATCCATCTTCTCCTAGGTAACTAATATTTTTACTGTTATATATAAACCTTTCTACTGTTTCATTATCTTCCACAATCAATTTTTCTTAGAGAGAGAGCTCAGTTCATCTTTAAACTTGTTCTTGAGACATATATGTTCACAGCCAAAAACTCTTTAGTTAAAGGAGTGTGGTTGAACTTGTCTAAATTAGAGAGAATACAAAAAATAGCAAGGGATAAACGCATTGATGTTGGTCTTCCCGCTTCTCCAAGCGAGAAAGGTAATCAGCCAAACCAGAACGTCGATCAAGGGTCGTCTTCTTCATAAAACCCTATAACTAGAAAACTTCCATTCACAACAAGCCTTTCGCAAAAGTTAATTAAGCTGTCTGCTAGTATTAAATTCTGATCACCCTCATTAATGAAAGTAATTAGGGTATTTATACTTAATTACTGACCCATGGGCTTATTGGGTCGGGTTGTGAAACCGGGTCGAGTTTAAAGACCCATTAGTCATATAGTTTTAAGTTGATTAGCAAGTAGCTTAGTCAAAAGTTAATACATTTTTCCTGTTCGGATATTTGGTGTAGTAGTATAGTCTGAATTGCCCTTCGGATTTATTTGTGGCATAGTGAGTGAAAACTCTGAACTCATAAGTAGCTTCTTTTAGGTCTTGCAAAAGATCTTTGGAAGAGCTAAAACTCAAAAAATTAATACCAACTTTGTCCGATCTGCTGGTGTTGTTCGAACTATATCAGAACTGATTTCTCATCTCAGAATTCTAAGAGTTTTTCTTGAATCATGGGACACGTGTCAAGATCTAGTTCGACCTCCCACATCTACACCCACATCTTCAAAACCCTCCAGTTTGGAGATAAAAAAGGCTGTTCCACAAGTTAAAACATCCGGACAACAGCCTCCACCAGATACCAGAATATCAGAAGCGTCATCTGCCCAACCTTCTGAACAACCATTTACAAAGCCAACCGAACCGCCACCATCAAAGGAGTAAGAGCAGCCTCCTTAAAAAACATCTGAACAACCTTCCACAGTGATGGAAGAGAACATAGAGGACATCATAGAAGAAGCTCCTTTCAAAGTTGAGGCATCCGGTCAAATAGGAGATACAACCTCAGACCGGAAAGGCAAAACCAAAGTGGGCATGACCCATCCTGACGCTCTTCTAGAGAATTCGGAGGGCAAAGTGGGCTTTTGTTTTAAGAAGGTGAGTGTCAAATACTTGATAGCCCTTAAGAATATCAACTATGTGTATACCCACATAGCTGAATTGGGTAGGATCCGCACTAAATTGGGGATCCCATAGTCAGTAAAGGTGAGGATCCCTGTTACTCCGGAGACCCAATGTACTGCAAGTTGAATGAGGTGGTTGTCTACACCGAAGTACTGAACTGGGGACTTCGGTTCTCCTTGGATCCAGATATTGTCAGATAATTTCATCTGATCAAGTTATGTCCTAGCCAACTGAGCCTCAACGCTTTGTACACCCTCCTAGCCTGCATCATTGCATCCAGGCTATCTAAGATTCCACTTCCAATAGAGCAGTTTGCTACTGTGGCAAGCTTATGCAAGAACCATCAAATCCCTCTAACCATTACAACATGGGGAATGACTTTAAAGTGGTGGATGACCTCCTGGAGTCCGAAAAACATTGGAGGACGCAGTTCCTCTTTATCAGTGGGACTTGGGAGAACGGTAGGAAAATCAAGGCTGATACAAACCTAAGCCTTCTAATCAGTCGCTGGAAGAGCACTGGTGAGTTCTTCTTATCGTTTTCTTTTCTTTTTTAAGTTATAATTTTTATATTTTGACTAACTGACGTTCCTCTTCAGTTCTTCTGAAGGAGTTTTTGGGCTATTTGGAGGTGGGGCAGAATACTTGTGCGAAACTAAACGCTTGGGCTTCGGAGAACTGGGGGAATGCCTTCCATAATTGCTTTAAGTCAGACAATTTTGTAAGGTCTCGCATGTAGAACATCACAGGCAGAAGAAATCTTACATGGGAAGAGTTAACCACCCCTCCCCTGCTGATGTGATCCTGAAGAGGACATAAGCTAAGGATGCCAAGTTGTATCTGACTTCCAGGGGCCAAAGCCCCTAGCAAAATGAAGAATAGTAAGAGGAAGGCCACAACGAACTTATCCCAAACAACTACAGAGGGGAACGATTCGGAGAACCAGGGAGGCATCAATGCGGCTTTGCTAAAAGCAATGGAGGTAATTGTAAAGGAAGTCGGAGGGTCAAAGAACCCACCAAGGCCTCCTAAGAAAGACAAGAAACACAAGGCTAGCAACGATGAGAAGATTGTCAAGAAAAAGAAGATCTTGCTGAGAGCAGGGATAATCCTTGGCCCAACAGAAGTCCCTCCCCCAACTCCTGCCGACCCCACCTTACCATGAGGAAATTCCAACAGATTCCAGTCCAGACAAGTTACTGGTGATGGCAATGGTAATGGCAAGATGGACCTTGAAGCCTTTCAAGATATTAGTATTTACTTTAATGATATGGAGAATGATGGCTTTGCAGGTCCTTACCGTCATTCCAGCTCCTCCAACATGTTAACTTACAATGGGAAGTCCTACTCTATATCCGGAGAACAAGACACCTTGAGCCATGCCCTCCTAGGCTACATCCGACCAGTACTTGATCTGGAGAGGCAGGTAAAAACTCAAACATACACCTTTAATTCTCTAACCATTGACAAACAAACCTTGTCAGATAATCTTCAGAGTGCTCAGCAAAGCATAGAGGTGCTGAAGAAGGAAACAGAAGATTTGGTAGCCAAGCTGATTGCATCGGAGGCAGCTAATACTGAGCTTCAAACCAAATACTCCAACTTGGAGACCTTTTCTTCACAAAACCTCACAGCTTTGAAGGATAAATTGAAGACCAAGGATGATGTTATCCAAACTTTAGCCAATGAGAAAACCAAGTTGGAGAGCACTATTTAAGACAATATTAAAGAGAATGAATGGAACGCCAACAAAAACAAGCTGTTGCCGATAGTATAGCGAAGTATGCCAATGATGTGGAGGAATCCCTAGAGAAGCTAGATGACGGGATCAAATCCGATTTCGTGTTGCTGTTTCATGAAACCTTTCCTAAGATGACGTTTGGTCCCTTATGGAAATATGTGGAGTATGAGGATATCTCATTCCATACTCTTGCAGATGGTGACAAACGCAACTATTCTAGTGGGATAGATTCTACAACTGATGATGATGAATGAACGGGTGAGAGTTCAAGTGCTGAACTCAAAAGTACCAAGAAATATTGTGGGGGGTGAAGAAAAATCTGAAGGGAATAAGCCCTAAGGTTTTACTATGTTAGTTTTACTTTTTGAAATACTAAATTCCTTGGATGGCCAAGGCATTTTTCATACCACTGGTCGGTTTAAGTCTGATCAGGTTTAATTATTCAATTACCTTTTTTTAATGCTTTATTTAAATCTTTCACGGCTAATGTTTAAGTATCCCATACAATTTCAGAAGTGTTGAAATCGAGAGTATTCAATATCTCCGATCAAATGTGTTTAATAATTGTGACCAAACGTTAAACATATGCGATCTACTAAAGAAAACTTTCTTGAGTGTCAGGATGTTGAATGAGCAATTTATATTTGAATTGAATTGAGATAAAATCACGCCAGACTTTTAAAGAAGTTATCATGTATTATGTTGAACACCTCATTAAAATCTCCCCGCGCCACCAGGGTAGGAAAGAGTATGCCCCATAATATTTACATTGGTATTTAACAAGTAAATATTTACAAAAGAACTTTATTCTAAATATAACTGAGATGCTTAATATTCCAAAGATGCTTTAGAGCTCTTCCTTATTTATCTTGAAGCCTATATGTCCCAGGTTTGACCTTTTCACATACCACATAAGGGCCTTCCCAGTTCGGAGCTAATTTACCGAACTACTTCTCCTTGGTATACAGAAATACTTTTTTTAAAACTTTATCTCCTATTTGAAAATCTATTCTTTTGAATTTGGAAGCAAATCTGATCCTCATCAAGCCTTGGTAATGTGCTGTTCTCAAATGCGCTTTAACCTGTTTTTCCTCTATTAAGTCCAACTGATTCCTAACTGATATATCATTAGCCTGTTCGGAATAGTTTTGACCCTGTATGATGGTAAAATAGCTTCTATGAGAGTAATTGCATCCATCCCATATACCAAAGTAAAAGGAGATTCTTGTGTGGCAGCCCAAAGAGTAGTTCAGTAGGCCCATAATACTTATTGTAAATAACTTGGCGATTTTCCTCCAGCTCCCTCCAAATTCTTCTTTAATCCGGACAATATAGTTCTATATGCAACCTCAACTTGGCCATTTTCTTGAGGGTGGAAATGAGAGGAAAAACAATTTTGAAAGACTCTAGAGGTACATAAGGCTTCCATGTCTTTATTGTCAAACGGTGGCCCAATTGTCTGTAGTAATCACTAGAGGAACCTCAAATCTACAACATATGTTGGATAAGATGAACTTAATAACGGCTTTCGATGTAATTCCAGCCAAAGGAGCTGCCTCTATCAATTTAGAGAAATAATCAATGAAGACTATTATAGTTCTGCATGCACCGGATTCCATAGGAAGAGGCCCAACTAAATCCATTCCCCACATGGCAAAGGGTATTTGTTCAAAAATAGACTCCATAGGTACTGCTGGCACATGAATTTCATTCCAATATTTTTGACATGGATCACATTTCTTCACCATTTCTTTAGCATCTGCCATTATGGTTGGCCAGTAGTACCCGACTAACAAAACTCTTCGGGTCAGTGCCCTGTAACCACCGTGTGCTGAGCCTTCCCCATCATGTAATTCACATAATACAACCTGGGATTCTTTAAACCCCAGACAGTGTAGCAAAGGCCTGCTAAAAGACTTTTTGTAGAGAATTTCTCTTATTATTAAGAAACCACGAGCCTTGTACTTAATCCTTTTTGCCATAGCTTTATCTAAAGGCAATGTCCCATCGGAAATATACTGAAGGAGTGTGTATCTCCAATCTTTAGGGTGAATAACAAGTATGCTCATATTCTCTTCATCATCTTTCTTCTGATCTATATGTATAGATGGACATACTTGGACAAGAATTCATGGGTAAGATTCAGAATAGGCTATGGTTGCCAAGGAGTCTGCCAAAGTATTCTCCGATCTGGGGATGTCCTCATAGAAAACACCTTTAAAGTTGGATGCAACTTCTTTTAACATAAGTAAATACTTGATCAACTGTTTTTTATTAGCTTCAGACTGCCCTTGAGCATGGTGGATGAGTAACTGTGAGTCACTCATTAATCAGACTCTCTTAGCCCCACATAAAAGAGATAGTTTAAGACCCGTTGTGGCTGCTTCATACTCAGAATCATTATTGGAGGCCCTGAACCCAAAACATATAGCTTGATACATTTTATCACCATATAGGAAGATTGAACATATTCGAGCTCCACAACCCATAGTGTTTGATCCACTATCAGTTCGAACCATCCATTCTTTTTTGAAATCACTTTCTGAATCCGGTCCGGAAGATCTGTCAACATGAAATTCTACCAAGAAGTCAGCCTCCGATTGAGCTTTAATTTCTGTTCAGGGGAAAAGTCAATATCATAGTCACCCAATTCTACTGACCACTTGGTCATTCTACTTGATATGTCAACCTTTTGAAGAACATTATTTAACAGAAAAAACGTTCGAACAACAATAGAATGAGCTTGAAAGTACGGTCTCATATTTCTTGCTGCAATTACTAAGGCTAGTACCAACTTTTCCAACTTCAAATACCGTTTTTCACCATCTAGTAAACTCTTACTGATGTAATACACCGGACGAGGATAATTGTCCACTTCCCTTACTAGGACATTACTTATAACGCATTCTGATACAGCTAGGTACACATAAAGCTTTTTTCCCCAAACAGGTTTGAAAAGAGCTTTGGGTTAAGATAAATGTTTCTTTATTTCAATAAAATCTTGGTCGCACTATGGGGACCAATTGAAGTTTTGAGCATTTCTCAATACTTGGAAAAACAGAGCACACTTGTCCGATGAACTTGAAATAAATCTACTCAATGCAACCAACCTTCTTGTGAGCCTTTGAACTTCTTTAACATTTCGATGAGGGTCCATTGCTAATAAGGCATTAAGCTGATCTGGACCAGGTTGGATTCCTTTCTCACTTATTATGTAGCCCAAAATTTTTCCAGGTCGGACCCCAAATACACACTTCTCATGATTTAACTTCAAATTCATAGTTTCCAAATTAGAAAACGTCTCTTGAAGGTCGGATATGTGTAAATCTTCCTCTAAGATTTTAACCATCATATCATCTATGTATACTTCCTTTTTCTTGCCAATCTGATTAGCAAAAGTTTTGTTCACCAGTCTCTGATAAGTATCCCCAATATTTTTCAAACCAAAGGGCATCACCTTGTAACAATGAAGACCTCTATCTGTGATTAAAGTAGTGTGATCTTCATCCTTCAGATCTACTTGTGTCTGGTTATACCCTGAGAAGGTATCCATGAAGGACAACAATTTATTTCCAGATGTACAATCCACCAACTGATCTATCCGAGGAACGAGATAAATATCCTTAAGGAAAACCCTACTGAGGTTAGTGAAATCAATACATATACGCCATTTGTCTTTCTTTTTCTTGACTAGCACAGGATTGCAGTCCACAAAGGTTACTGGGATTCTTTAATATGAACCATCTTGGTCAACAGGTCAACTTCTTGAACAGTCACATCTGCTTTTTCCTTGGAAAAAGCTCTTCTTTTTTGCACAACGGGTGCAACATCACACCGGATAGATAACTTGTGCAAAATAGCATCTGATGGCACTCCGGTTACATCAGTGTTGCACCATGAAAACACATGTTGATTATCCATAAAAAAAGATAACATTTTTTGCTTCACTTCTGGTGCCAATTTGGAACCAATCTTGACATTCTCACCATTTGTGAGGGAGTGAGTTTCAACTTCCTCAATAGGTATTATGACACTAGGAGCCTCTCTGGGATCATCAATCTCACTCTCTTCAGTAGAAAGCTCCAGTACCTGCTAATCCTTATTAATCCGGATTGCCCCCAACGTTTTAGGAGCAAGAGCTGTTGTATAGCATTCCCTGGCTATATTTTGACTACTCCGGACAATGCCTACTTGTCCCTGAACCACATAATTTAAGAACTGATGGACTGTAGAAGCCATAACATGCATTCTGGAAAGCCAAGAACTCCTAAAATTGTATTGTACGATGCGGGACAATCCACCACAACAAATAGTACTCTTACCATCTTTTTAAAGAGCCCCTTACCCCATAACATTTCTTCTCTGAATTCCCCGATTATATCTGCAGAACTCCCCGTGAAGCTTACAATGGTTTTGTTTGAACGTTGAATAACTGCCGGATTCTTCATTTTCTTGTAGGAGCTTAGAAATAGAATGTTTGCCAAATTTCCTGTATCAATCAGGATTTGGCGTATATCATTTCCCCTATAGAAGCTCCTATAACCACCGCGTCCTCGTGAGGTCCTGCAATATCCCTCGTGAGGTCCTGCAATATCCCTCAGGTCGTCTTCATCAAAGACTATGAATGGGAATGGAGACTGACACTGATGGGAAGACATTCCAACTTCTAACTGGGTAGCCAAATTATAGACATGCCTCTTCCTTGAGGAAGTGGTAGGTGCAGTCATAGTATCTCCTCCAAAAATGGTTAATGATTCGAAGAAGCTGATCAGTTCGGAAACTGTCTTAGTTTTCTCTGTTATCACCCCCACTTTATTTCGAGTTGAATCTGGATCGAGATACTCAGAGTCTACATCAAATATTTCAAGGATCACCATCGCACCCTCTTGAGGAGATGTTCCAGGATTGTTTGAAGGACCCGTCCCGGGAGCATTATTATGTGCATTGTCCAGTCTGTTTCCACTTTACCTTTTAACATATGCTCCCAACTTTCCTCTCTCAATAAGGTTTTGGACCTCTTGTTTCAAGGCTATGCAATCCTGAGTATCATGGCCTATATCATTGTGATATTGGCAAAAACAAGTGTTCCGGTTCTCTCTAGGGGACTGCAATACCGCTGGCTTTCGAAAGTGTACTTCATTCTTGGTTTTATCATAGATTATGGCTATATTTTCCCTCAATTCAGTGAACCATTCAGGCTGGACCCAAGGACCCCACTTATTTCTGGTTTGTTGGCTCTGGGTCTGGTTGGATTAACTTTGCTTGGACCGGTTAGACCCTTGTCCGGTCTCATTTGCCTTGTAACCGGATTGGTTAGTGGCTAGAGGAGTTGTTGTAGTGGTGGACCTCACCTGACGGTGCACCCTTGTCTTCTTTTTTTCTTATACATTGATTTGTTTTCCCATTTGGTTCAATAAACCACCCCAGGTCATAGCCTTCTTCCGAGTCACTGAATTACCTAAATTCCCATAATTCAATCCTTGCCTAAGGGAAGCAATTTCCACCTACTCAAAGCAATCTGCTAGCCCATTCTTTGTATTCACGAAACGACTTATGTAATCTTTCAAGGACTCATTTGGTTCCTGCGCGCAATGGATAATGGTGTCCCCATTACCTTTCAATTCCTTACTCCCAACAAATTGCCTCCGGAAGGCAACCCAAAATGTATCAAAGTTTCCAATACATCCCTCGGGTAAACTGTTATACCATTTAAGAGCACTCACCGTAAAAGTTTGGGAGAAAGCTCTGCACAAAAGCTTATCATCGTCATCAAAGTTCATCATAAATTTTTTGAATTGTTCCAGATGGTTATTCGGATCTCGACTCCTATCGTATTTCTCCATCTTGGAGCTATCAAATTTTTTTAGGAAGATGTCCAGAGAGTATTTTTGCGGACAAAGGCGACTGCCTCCAATTTTAATGCGATTGAAAACAGTATCTTCATTAGGAGTTGCAAAAATACCTGGTTTGGACTGAAAGGCAAATGGATCAATCATCAATTGATCGACTTGCTTATGGAATGATCTTTTACCATGGTGCCTTTTGAGCCTACCATGTATGTCCCTCTTCCTCGAGTGCTTTTTGGTTAACCTTATCTTTTTTCTAGATCTTCCTTCATCACTACTTGAAGACAACAATTCTTGAAGTTCTGCCTCATTTGAGGAACTACTGGAGGATTTAGATCCAGAACTTTCAACAGGCTTAGACCGGTGTGTTTTATTTGAACTGAGGTGAGTATTCAAAGATGGCTCATTTTCCACAGAATTGTCAGTGTGGTGAAGTACTGACGCTCCAGATTTCTCCTTGATACCTTTTTCTGCTTGTTTTATTGCTCTTAACGCCTCTATTTCAGCCCTCAGTTGGTCTCGCTCCTCGATGGTATACTCCTTATTTTTCTTTGCACCTTCCACCTCCGGGAATGGAGTATTTTGACCATTCGGATCCATCCAAACTGCTTTACTTACTGGTTTTGAATGTAAAATTCAGGCACCGTCGCCTCCCATTGTGGTCGCCAATTCGGTTTGGTTTATTTTTTACTGAGGGTAATCTGGTAAAGAGTTTAAAGAGTGTTTTGATAATTTTGTGGTGTTTTGTGTTTAGTGTGTAGAGTAGAGAGATAATTAAGCTGTCTGCTAGTATTAAATTCTGATCACCCTCATTAATGAAAGTGGTTGGGGTATTTATACCTTAATTATTGACCCTTGGGCTTATTGGGTCGGGGCATGAAATCGGGTCGAGTTTAAAGACCCATTAGTCATGTATGGTTTTAAGTTGATTAGCAACTAGCTTAGTCAAAATATAATATATTTGTACTGTTCGGATACTTGGTGTAGTTGTATAGTCCCAATTGTCCTTCGGATTTATTTGTGGCATAGTGGTTGAAAACTCTAAACTCATCATACGGGACCCAATAAACTTCCGGCTACAAGATTGTCCATCATAGGTTTGGATATATGACCTACTAGCTTGTGCCATATTTTAAAATATTTTTCAAACTTAGTAATTTTATTTGGTATAAGTTATGCATTCGTGGATTTGTTTTTATTATTAATAGTTTAACAAATATAAATTATCTTTATTTATCGAATTTTCATGCTCAACAATCACATTACATAAAGAGAGAGTAAGACTATTGTTTCCCATAAGACAAGAATATCCATACAAGTGTAAAACCGAAGGGAAATTAAGTTCCTTCAAAAACTCCGAACAAACACTACATTCTCTAAAAATAAAAATAAATCCAGTGGATAGTTCAAATGTAAATCATAAATTACCAATACATGGCATGAGCGCCCCTCTGTAGTGTATATGGATCTTTCATCCTCACTTACCATCCTGCTCCTTGACATACCCAGTAAAGAAATAAATACATGAGTTGTTACAACCGTATCAACCCACCAAATATTCTTTCCCATAGAAATAAGATAACTTTCTGAAACAACCAAAGTTGTGAGAGTAGTTTTGTTTAATATGTAAGCTTGACGCTTCTCATAATACTTCTTTAGATTTTTTTCTTCTTGCAAAAGAATCATCGATCAACCGTTGATTCCTTAGGTTTTTTCTTGTTAGATGAGACTTGACCCATTTTTTTACCATCAATATTCCGTTTAGGCCCCATCCCCATCTTATATGTTATTATGTTCACTACATACCTTACTTTTTAAAGCTTTTATTCCTCTTGTTTGGCATGGACCATCAACTTATTGATATTACACTTTTCTCGCATATATTTATAGATAGACTTGAAATGCTTAAACATTTCCGGTAATAACTGAAAAATGGATCCTACCACACACTCCTATGGTAAGTCTACGCCAACTGCTTTTAAATTTTGGGCAATCATAGACATTCCCAGAATATGCTCAAGGATTCTACTTTGCCAATGTATTTCTTAGATTAGAGCTCATTAATAAGAAGTTGCATCTCTACCTTGTCATTCTTAGAAAAACATTTCTCGACTTTCGAGAGAAAATACGTAGCTATGACAGCATATGTTGGAACAGTCTCACTTCTCATAATATTTCGTTTACTTAGGTGTACTTTTCTGACTACGATTAGAGGGTTTGGGGTTCATCATTGCATAGTCATATTCATGAACAAACAAATACAGTAACATATCTTCTTTCTATATAGTGAAATCTGCGGCATCCAACATGAGGGGTTTATTCCCCAACAGATTGTAACCTAAGTACACCTGAAAAAATAAATAACACACAACACTTTTAGATTCGTGACATATAACAACTAGCATGCATGAACATGGTTTATACATATAAAACATAATATACTCTGATAATAGATACCAGAACTAAAATGCACTTATTCGTTTGAGAAATATTTTGATCATTATTTTAATTTTCTTAAATCCTAGTAAAATCCTTCGAATGGATGATTTCACTTGCTTAAATTAAAATGAATCTAATTTTATTTTCCCAAATATCAGTGAAACCTGCTAGAGGACCAACTTAACTTACTTAATAATTTAAAAAATCAAGAATTAATTTCATTTTCCTAAGTACTAGTGAAATGCTCAAGAGGGTTGATTTCATTTATTTTGAATTAAATTATCACAAGGACAGTTTTCAGTGAATTTTGTCAAGTTCATGATTAATCAATCCCAAAGATTAACCTTTCGGAGAGTGGGAAATATCTAAATTTAAATTAACCCCTTGAACCTCTCGAATCTTATGATCCTCATAGATTCTAATTTAACCTTTTAGACGGTCGATTAAATTAATTCTAAGATTCACATATCAGAATTCGAAACTTTAGGCATGCATATTCATTTAACATTCAAACACATAAAATTTCACAAATACAGACATAAAACAGCATGCCCAAACACTTTATCATATGAAACAAATCTAATATTTTTTCCGATGAATAGTGTTATCGATGAATAGTATTTTGATGAATAATATTTTTAGAAAACAATACTCACATTCTGAAAAATATTGTTCATCTTACAAACATTTTGTTTTTCCGAAAAATCAGATTTTTCAGCTTGTTGTTGTCACTAGACGAACCACCCAGCTATTAGCAAGTGGTGTTACTAAACCACCTTATGACAATAACTAAATATATATCCAGCATACTAGTTCATTAATAATTCAATGCATTAAAGTTTTCATTTTAAAAAATACAGTTCTTATATGTAGAGAGTTTAACAAATAAAAAAATTAAAAAAATCAAATTTAAATTATCTTCCACGACCAAAAGTCATTAAGTAAAAAATATATTGCAAACCCTTAAAAACATAAAATCTTAAACAAAATCGTCTAACAAATTAAAACTCACAAAATCTAAACTTGTAAAAATAGTTTCACAAAATAAATATTTTCGGTTATATAAAATAACTCTTTATCGTATACGTACAAATCCAAATACGTAATATAGAAACCTAAAGTAATATAATTTTTTTAAACAAACGTCATAAACAAAATACTAAAAAGGATTATTTTGAAACAAATCAAAAAACATATATACCTCATCCCAGTGGCATTTGATAATAGGAAGGACGTGGATATTTTGAGAGTTGAGAAAAAGTTTCGAAACTGTCGTCGGAGATAAATGGATGCTTGTTACTCCAATGTCCCAATCGCCCTACCTATCGTTCGTCCTAGTGCTCGACTTAAAATTTGATAATTAAGTCCCGAAAAACAAATCAATCACGATCTCAAAACCCAATTGTGAGAAAAAATATTATCACATATGGTTAATAAATAAAGTTTATAGAAAAGATAAAGACTAAAACCAAAACAAGTGGAAAATAAAATTTTAGCACATCACAAAAAAGATTAGTAATTTCGTGGAAACACGCATATGCATGAGCACTATGACAATAGACAACCTTTACCGATATAGATAAAAAATATCACATATTGTTAGTAAATATATTTTATATAAGGTGTTGTTTGGAGCTTAGGTTAAATCCTCTTTTGATTATTGGTTGCAAATTGCAATAATAAATTAATAAGAGAGGGTGATTTTTTGAAAGATAAGTTTATTTTTATATAGATAAAGGTTATTATCTCAATACAATAAAAAATGGTTTAACAATTTTTAATCGAATCAAGTTGTATTTAATTTACAGCTAAACAAAAAACATTAGTTTAGGTTTCTCAAGTTTCGGATATCGAACAAAGTATTTTTCAGTGTGTTCATTTTATTAAATTTTAGTTCATGCTTTCAGATTTCGGATATCTATACAGTGACTTTTAAAGTGCTTTAGATCCATTTTATTAAATTTATAGGATACTTGTGGAAGTGTAGCTAAATATACGTAAATGATGGGGAAATTTATTATGTCATAAGGGCACGTAACCATAACAAAGATTTGGATGATCCAATTTTATTGGATCACTTATAAGTTGTACACATAACGAATATAAAACGTGTGTTTCAGTTTTATTAGAATAAAACCAGAATCGTTTATTACATAATTGTTTATGTTCAATTTCATTAGATTTGTAGATGCGTTTTTGATATTCTTTATAAATTAATTTTTTATAAATATTTTCAACAAGAAAGGATACTGTATTTGCAGACAGAAAGAAAAACCTGATGTGAACAAGAAAGACAAAAGTAAATATTTAAAATTTTGTTTCGTAATTAATTTAACACAGTGTTTCGTAAGAATAGTGATAAAGTACCGAATTTATATCTCTGGCATGGATAATGAAATTAGTGTTAAGATTCAACCCCAATTGCATTATATTCTTATATTTTGTTTTGTTTTGTGATGGTAGATTACGATACATTAAATTAATTTCTTTCAATTTAGTCGTTATATTTATTTTGTGGAGTGTGTGATGGTAGATTACGATACATTAAATTAATTTCTTTCAATTTAGTCGTTATATTTATTTTGTGGAGTATGTACGAATGTGCTTTATATTTATATGATCTTTCTGAATTCGTTTTTTTTTTTAAGAGACAAGAACGTAATATCCATGTGTTTGGATTTAGATACGTTCATGCTACTTAACCGTAGAATTATAGTCACATTATAGCCTTAAGGTACTTTATTTCTCTTATATAATAACTTAGTTCTCTAACATAGTGGCTCGTTGGACGTTTTAAAACATGCAGCAAATTTCATTGCCGATAAAACTAATGCTACTTTACACTTTTCCATACTGTTGTAACTCTAACTAATATAACTATGTTTCCTATAATGCAATCAAACGTGTCCACATTGATAAGGAAGAATAAAATACAATGAGAAACGTGTGAAGAAGAAACATGACAGAAGAAAATAGCAAATAAAAAGTATGAGAGGAGGAAAACGCATAGGGAAAACAGTGTAAGGACTAAATTGTATAAGCTATATAAAGAAGTAGCCAGAATAGGAGGAAAGTAAAATCTAGGGACTAAAAGATGTAATTAACAGGAGTTAAAGTGTGTGGGGTCCGCAATTGTAATATAAAAGGACCACACACGCTTCACAAATCCCGAGATGAATAATATGATACTTTCTCTCTCTACTTAACCTAATAACTCTTACTTTCTCTCTCTAAAATTGACACTAAGAGATTTCTGTATCACCAAATTGCCACTAAGTAATCCTCGTATCGCATAATCACCCATGGACTTTCCTGAAACTCTTCAGTGGCATCGTCTGTGGGAAGCGAGGATCGCTCTGACGACAATCGCTTCATGTAAATAATCCTTGTTCCGAGGAGAACTATGGATGAGCAAGGGGACGATTTGGTTAACAATTGCGAGGAGAACCTGATAGGCGATGACTACCGGAATGATATGGAATACGAGGGACCAGGGGGTCAGCGAGTGGAAAACGCTTTCGATGACTCAGATCTGCTGGCTCGAAGGAATGAATTGCTGCTAGAGATCGAAAGATTGAAAGCAGAAAAGGAAATCGTACAGGAAAATCTTCGATCCGAGATAAGGAGAGAGACAGTTATTGAAAAGGGGGAGCGCGAAACTGAATTTCGTCCCAAAAATAGGGACAACAGATATCGGGGACGCGAGCAGCGATCGCCAAGGAGGAGAGAGAGGCGTCGTTCGGATTCGGCTGACTCAAGCGATTACTCCCAATACAGCTCCTCGGAATCGTCCCCTCGGAAATACCACAGAAAGAAAAAACGTGATCGCAGGCGTACCGATTTCCGAAGAAGAAGAAACTCGGAGAGGAAATCTTCGAGGGAAAAGAGTCACCATGCCCGAGGTGGTGATCGGTCTCATGAACAGGCAAAGTATCCTGATAAGAAAGAGGACATGGGCCCTCGGAATTCGGAGTGGCAGCAACAATACACTCTACCTTCCGAGGAGGGGTTGTACTTTTCGAATAACGACAATTTACGATCTAACATTTATCATACGGGTCACAATTGGAGAGCCTCTCCTCTGTCCTCGGAGATTTTAGTGGGGAACCTTCCAAAGCACTTTGATATTTCAAAGTTAGAAAAATTCGATGGGACGCAGGACCCGGATAATCACATCGAACAATTCAAAAAATTTATAATTAATTTCGAAGATGATGATAAGTTGTTGTGCAGAGCTTTTCCCCAGACTTTCAAGGGGGTAGCTTCTAAATGGTACAATAGACTTCTGCAGGGCTCCATAAAGAATTTTGATATGTTTTGGAACATCTTCAGACAACACTTCGTGGGGAGCAAGAAGTTCAGAGCTAACGGACACACGATCATCTATTGTCGACAGAAAGTTGGGGAGAGCCTCAAGGATTACACTAATCGTTTTGTCAAAACGAAAACAGACATGGAATATTGTAAAGATTCGGTGGCACTTACAGCCTTTAGGATGGGCCTGCTCCCCGGATTGTTGAAGGATACGGTAGCAGAGAGCCAAGCAATGACCTTCAGAGCGTTACTGGATCAGGTTGAGAAGAAGATCTTGGTGGAAGAGACTCAGGCGTCGGAAAAGGGATCTGGGGACCAGTTGGATAAAAATCAATTTCAAAGATCTGAGTCGAGTAACCATGGCCTCCGTTCTAATGTTCAGGCTAAGAATACGGGTCAATATCCGCCGAGACAGAAATCAAACCCACAATACTATGGCAACCAGCACAATTAGAACCAAGGAACGAGACCCATGTCGAATAAGTGGGTTCGACCCGACTACTTTGCAGAGTTGACAGAAAGTGTTGCTACAATATTTGACAAAGCGAAATCTACGGTACCGTTCAGGAAGCCTTTTCCCATACAGACTCCGAGGGAAAGCAGAAGCGTTAATAAGTACTGCAAGTATCATGAGGATATTGGACACGATACCAAGGATTGCATAGCTTTAAAGAAAGAAGTGCAAGCCTTGGTCGAGAATGGAATGTTGCTAGAGTTTTTCAAAAAACATTACCAGAAAAATACCGTGGTAAAAGCTGTCACGAAGAACACTGACACATCCATGGTGATTTCCGAAGGGATTGACAACTTTGACATTGAACAGGAATATCTAGATCCCAAGGAGGGGCAGAACAACGTCAATATGGTGGAAGAGATTATTCCGAAGGGGAGGGTGGATAGCCTCTGCGCTTTCTTCGACTCTTTGGCAATTTTCGGAGGAGACACTATTGCGGGAAATTCTAATAGCTCCCGCAAGAGGCACATGGTCAACCTAACTACCCAGATCGAAGCAGGGGTGTCGGTACAAATGCACCGGTCGCCTTCCCGCATCATTTGTTTTGATGACGATGACATGCGCAATGTCGCAGGCCCCCACGAAGATGCGGTGGTGATCGCTGCGGGTATCGCTGGGGATCAAATTCAGAAAATACTTATTGATACAGGGAGTTTAGCAAATATATTGTTTATGAGCACTTACCGGAGAATTTCTGACCCACCAGTTATCCGAAGATCCGACAGGACTATAGTGGGCTTCACTGGTGCTACAGCAATGGTGGTAGGAGAATTTCAGTGTGTGGTCGAATTGGGCCGAGGGCCATTCAATAAGGAGGTGGAAGTACTGTTCATTGTCGTTGACGCGCCGACGTCGTATAACGCCATCTTAGGCCGCTCTTGGTTATCCCGGATGCACGGCTTAATCTCAATGGTGCATCAATGCTTAAAGTACGTGGTAGGAAACAATATTGGGATAATCTGAAGTAGCTAGAAGATGGCACGTGAGTGTTACCAGGTAGCCCTATCCTCGAAGGGGGTTCGGGGAGAAACTTCAGACAAAGCAGAGCAATTAAAGGGGCCTCCCCCCGAAATCATCCCATGCGATGATCCGAGGGAGGCCCCCGGATTTCAGGTCCCAGAAGAAGATTCTGCGACACATGAATTTGCGAGTGGCAAATTTCTGAAGATTGGAGTCAACCTCTCTCCAGAATTTAAGGAGAAGTTAATTGCATTTTTATCTGATAAACTTGATATGTTTTCTTGGTGTGCACATGATATCATTGGAGTGTCGTCGGAAATTATGTGTCATAAACTCGCGATACGACTTGATGTCCGACCCATAGTCCAGAAAAGAAGACCTGTCTCCCCGGAAAAGGCCACGACAATTCTGTTGGAGGTCGAGAGGCTACTGAGCATAGGTCATATTCGCGAGTCGCATTATCCTGTGTGGGCGTCGAATCTAGTGTTGGTACGAAAGAAGAATGGCAAGTGGAGAATGTGTGTTGATTTCACGGATTTAAACAGAGCTTGTCCTAAAGATCCATTCCCTGTGCCTCGCATCGATCAGTTAGTGGACTCGACCTCCAGAAATCGAATGTTGTCATTTATGGACGCTTACTCGGGATACAACCAAATCCGATTAGCCTCTAACGATGAGGAAAACACTTCTTTTATTACCGGGCGAGGGTTATACTGCTACAGGGTCATGCCGTTCGGGTTAAAAAAACGCGGGGGCAACTTATCAGCGCCTAGTCAATAAAACTTTTGAGGGTCAGATTGGGCGGAACATGGAGGCCTATATCGACGATATGCTAGTCAAAAGTGCAAGGGACAAAGACCATTTCGCCGACTTAGACGAGACATTCCGTAACTTAAACAGAATCAATCTAAAACTCAATCCGGAGAAGTGCATTTTCGGGGTGAGGTCGGGTAAATTTCTCGGTTACATGATCAGCAAAAAAGGCATCGAGGCAGATCCTGAACAGATAAAAGCTCTGATCACAATGACCCCCCCTGAAATATCAAGGAAGTACAAGTTCTGACAGGGAGATTGGCTGCTCTAAATAGACTCATTTTTAGATCTTCAGATAAATGTGCACCATTTTTCAAGGTACTGCGAAATGCGAGACAGTTTTGTTGGACCGAGGAATGCTCGGCCGCTTTCCATCAAATCCAAGAGTATTTGACGTCCCCTGAGGTATTGTCTAAACTATTGGTAAAGGAGACATTAATTATCTATGTAGCAGTATCAGGATGTGCGGTCAGTGCCGTTTTACTCCGCGAAGATGAGTCTCTCTTGAAGCCTATCTATTATGTCAGTAAGAGTCTGCTGGATGCGGAGAAGCGATATCTCACGTTGGAAAATGTAGCTCTAGCTGTGGTAACGGCGGCTCGAAAGATGAGACCGTACTTCCAGGCCCACCCTATAATTGTTTGGACGACTTTTCCCCTAAAGAGTTTATTACAAAGGCCTGATATCTTTGGTCGGATGACTAAATGGTCAGTGGAACTGGGAGACTTTGACATAACATTTGAGCCTCAAACAGCGATAAAAGCCCAAGTTTTAGCTGATTTCTTGGTCGAGTTCCATTCGGATAGAGAGGAAACAGAAATCCATGACTTTGTTGATGAAGCGGAATGGGTGGTACGGACAGATGGGGGGTCGAACATCTCGGGAAGTGGGGCCGGTGTTCAATTGATCTCCCCAAAAGGGATAGCTATGTTCCAAGCCATTCGTTTCGGTTTTAAGGCTACTAATAATGAAGTTGAGTATGAAGCTGCACTAGCAGGCTTGCGTTTGGCTCAGATATGTGGGGCCTAAAAGATTAAACTCGTCAGCAATTCAAAATTGGTGATAAACCAAGCTTTGGGAGAGTCCGAAGCCAGGAAGGATAAGCTGATACAGTATCTGAAGATATTGAAAGATTTAGCATCTGAGTTTGAGGAAGTCAAGTATGAGCATATTTGAAGAGAATTAAATGCTGTCCCACATTCTCTCGCCTCCGCTTCACGAACGGAGGGTTACCCTTGGGTTTTGCTCCAGGAGCGCCCCTCGATCTTGGTTGACGAGGAGCATACAATAAATATCCCGGAGGAAAGTAATGTGATAACGGATGATTGGAGATCGACAATTATCGATTTTCTGGTCCATGATACTTTACCCGCCGACAAGCAAGAGGCTAGGAAAATCAGGTTCAAGTCTCATGGCTATATTTCGCTGGGAGGAGTGCTGTATAAGAAATCTCTGAGTCGCCCGTTATTGAGGTGTTTGAATAAGCCTGAGTCACAACTCGTCCTGTCTGAACTACATAATGGGGAAGGTTCGGCCCATTGTGGCTATAAGGCATTAATTCGAAGAGTGTTCCTGGCTGGATACTATTGGCCTACTGTTGCTGCCGACGCAAAAGAATTTGTAAGACGATGTGACACATGCCAGCGCTATGCGAATGTAATACACAAACCTGGGGTGTTACTGGAAAGTATTTCAGAGGCAGTCCCATTTGACAGATGGGGCATTGATCTAGTTGGGCCCCTACCAATGGCGTCTGGGGGCAGACAGACTATAATCGTAGCAGTCGATTATTTTTCTAAGTGGGTAGAGGTTGAGCCGCTAGCAGGAACAAGGGCCAAAGATGTGATCAAGTTTGTCATGTCTAACATTTATTTTCGTTTTGGTGTACCATTGCAGATCACAACGGACAACGGACCTTAGTTCGATAACAAGGAGTTCCACAGTTTCTGTGTATCAAGGGGTATACGACAATGTTTTTCTGCACCATTTCACCCTCAGGCTAATGGGCAAGTGGAGGTGACTAATCGCATGATTCTCGATGGTTTAAAGAAGAACTTGGAAGGGAAAGCGGGAAAATGGCCTGACTATTTGCAGGAAGTGTTGTGGGCATACCGGACGACTCCGCGAACGGCCACTGCTGTGTCTCCATTTGCCTTAGTATATGGAATGGATGTCGTTGTCTCTCCAGAGATTCTTTTTCCCTCACATCGTGTAGCAACATATGCCTCCGACACGAATGACCAGAGTAGAGCACTGGCTTTAGACTTGGTTGAAGAAAAGAGGCAGCAAGCACAGTTGACATCCCTCCATTATCAAACTCTTATGAGGAGTCGATACGCGTCTAAGGTAAAGCACAGAGATTTTAAAGTGGGGGACAAAGTCCTACGTAAAGTTTTCTTGCACACCAAAGACAAGAGTTTGGGAAAGTTGGGACCGAATTAGGAAGGTCCCTGTGAGGTCACAGAGAAGATAAAACCAGGCACATACCGATTAAAAGACAAGGAAGGGCGATATCTCCGTCTCCCTTGGAACATTGAGCACTTAAAATTGTATCTTGATTGACGAGCTAGCTAGCGAGTAATGATTGTATTTTTTCTTCTTCTTTGTATCCCATAGAATGAAATTTAGCGAGGGCACACTCTTTCTTACCCTGTTAGGCACATGAAGGTTTTAATGAGGTGTTTCGATGAGCTGCTTCAATACAAAGAATTCTTTGCCTTAACTATTTTTGGGTCACAGTAACATGTGCCTCGAATTCGTGTCTCTTCGAACTATTTTCGGGTCACAGTAACATGTGCCTCGAATTCATGTCACTTCGAACTATATTTGGGTCACACTCAAGTGTGCCTCGAATTTTATTTGACTTTATTATTATTTGGGTCACATTAAGGTGTGCCTCGAATTTTATCTGACTTTATTAATATTTGGGTCACACTAAAGTGTGCCTCGAATTTTATCTGACTTTATTAATATTTGGGTCACACTAAAGTGTGCCTCGAATTGTATTTGACTTTATTATTATTTGGGTCACATTAAGGTGTGCCTCGAATTTTATCTGACTTTATTAATATTTGGGTCACACTAAAGTGTGCCTTGAATGTTATTTAACTTTATTAATATTTGGGTCACACTAAAGTGTGCCTCGAATTTTATTTGACTTTATTATTATTCGGGTCACATTAATGTGTGCCTCGAATCCAATTTGTCTTTATTAGTATTTGGGTCACATTAATGTGTGCTTCGAATCCTAGCTGCCTTTATTAATGTTTGGGTCACAATAATCTGACTCAAGATGTTATCTCTTCAAATTGTCAGGTAGGTCACAATAATGGTTCGAAGGATTTGTCTCTTCGGATTATTGATGAGAGCATAACATTTGGTTCTTTGGATTGAACTTATGCATAAAAATGAAAATTGATCACTGACCTTACAAAATTGAAACATGTATCATCAAATCAGCGCAGTGCAACATGCCCTAGTCACATTACAAAAAGAGGCCCTATTGGGCCATACACAAAACATTAACAGCTTAGACACTTCCCTCAGTCTGAATTTTTCGAGGAGACACTCCCCTCAGCCTCTGAATCTTCGCTATCACTTACTACTATATGGGGAGGACGAAGTTCAGAGGGGACAAGTTTCCAAAAACTCCCCAAGTTATATTCAGGATGCTCAGCATGGATTTGGGTGAGTAAACCAGCTCGAGTAGTGGCATCCCGAGCTTGCAGCTTACTTGTGCACGTCGCTGCACAAGCATCCACAGCTTTGTCCTTCTCTTCCTCGACTTGTCTAGGAAATTTCTCAACCCGTTTCAGTAACTGATCTCGGTCTTCTTTCACCTTTCTAAAGGCCTCGGTACACTCTACGAATCCATCGCAAGCCAAATGATGTCCTTTTTTGTACTCAGCTATCAATAGCTCTTGAGCATCAGTCTTCTTTTTATACAAGTCCATCTCTCTTGACAACACCTCTCCAGCATTATTAGAGGTCCGATGAGGGCTTGTGGATATTCGTGGAGGACTGGCAGAGGTTCGAGGAGGTCTGGTAGACGTTCGAAGAGGGCTAGCAGATGTTTGAGGAAGATTTTCGAGGGCTGTTGGTGACGTAGGCTCCCGAATGACCAGGGGCGCTTCCCTGGCACGTTTTCGCTCATGAGAGCCTTTCCTATCCTTGTGAGACTTCTTTCTCTTCCCGGACGAGTGTTTATGATGCCTGTCCTTACCTATTTCTCCGAGGGGGTTAGAATCGCTATGCAGGCTTTGTCGAGCGACTTCGAGGGGGATAATTGTAGTTGAATCTGCTGAGGGAGGCCAGGAACTAAAGAAAGTAGTAGTCGATGGTGGGGGTTGAGGCCTCACGTCTTCACCAGCAGCAACTCTCTCTTCGAACCTCTTATTGATCAACAACCACTCAAGAATCCGACGGGGTTTGTTCGCCAGAAAAGTTGAGTTAATGAGGAGAGAAGGTCAGTATTTATAGGTGAAGCTGGACTTTCCTGACAGATCAGGCCCGAGGACTTTTTCTGGTGTTTGCCTAGGGACATTATGGTCCATATAGGTATGAATTATTCTGACACCAGCCACAGGGGAAGTTGAAGAGCTTTCGTAGTCAGGAAATGTCAGGAGAAGATGGAGAGTTTTTCTGTCAGAAAATGTCAGGGGAAGATGAAGAGTTTTCTGTCAGAAAATGTCAGGGGAATAGGGAACGTTTTCAAAAAAGATATGCTGACACATGTGTTTGTTTAATGACGTCATGATAAAGATTAATCCTGGCACCCATTTTAGCCTTAATTTGAAATCATTCGGGGTACTGATACAGCCAAAGTTGGGGGGCTTATATGGCTAAAATGGTGCAAGGATTGGGGGGCTACTCGGTTATCAGGTGAAATTCGAAGAGCGATTTTACGAGGAGCGATTTATGGCTTCGATGGATCGAGGCAAACTGTGGAAATTCGAAGAAAGAAAATATTCGAGGAAAATGATTTCTGCCTTTCAAAAGTAACTATTCGAGGGTATGTGAAGTGATCAATCGGAGAATTATTCAGTCCCAGTAAAAGAACTTTTACTAGGACTGGGGGGCTACTGATAAGGAAGAATAAAAGACAAGGAGAAAAGTGTGAAGAAGAAACATGACGGGAGAAAATAACAAAGAAAAAGTATGATAGGAGGAAAACACATAGGGAAAACTGTGTAAGGACTAAATTGTATAAGCTATATAAAGAAGTAGCCAGAATAGGAGGAAAGTAAAATGTAGGGACTAAAAGATGTAATTAACAGGAGTTAAAGCGTGTGGGGTCCGCAATTGTACTATAAAAGGACCACACACGCTTCACGAATCCCGAGATGAATAATATGATACTTTCTCTCTCTACTTAACCTAATAACTCTCACTTTCTCTCTCTAAAATTGACATTAAGAGATTTCTGTATCACCAAATTGCAACTAAGTAATCCTCGTATCGCATAATCACCCATGGACTTTCCTGAAACTCTTCACACATAACCTACTAAATTAATGAGTCACAACACCCTTTGACCTCCACATTATTCTAACTTCTTATATGTGAGAGTCCCTTCTGACCATTTTCTAATGGTACATCTCTGGACTACTTACATATATTTTTCAATAACCGATAACACATGCAATGTCCGACCTGGTAAAAACTTGACCATATATCATATTATTGACTGCCAAATTATATGGAACTTTTAACATTTCCTCAATCTCAAAGTTCATAATTGGACATTGACTTACATTTAATTTATCAATAGATGTATCAACTGATGTACTAAAATTATGAACCTACTCTCATTGAACATTTGATACCCATAGTCTTCAACCGATTTCATCTCAAAACCAAAAGCAACTATTATCTAAAGGAACTTACGTTATTATCAACGAGAAACTTATTTGATCCCATAAATGGGTTTCTTAAGTTGGCTTACCATAGACCTTGAGGTACCTATTTCAAAGTGTCCATTTTTCACCGTATAGATCGTTTCTTCAATATTACCATTGAGAAAAATGGTATTTACATCCATTTGATAAAGCATCATATCAAAGTGTGCAACTAATGCGATGATTAGACTATAAGAGTCTTTTATGGATACTAGAGAGAATGCTTATTTAAAATCAATCCATTTATATAACCTTTCAATACAAGGCACGTTTTATGCCATTCTATGTTACCTAAAGAATTTTATTTAGTTTTGTAAACCCTTTTACAACCAATCTCATTTTTCCTACATAACGAGACAAGCTCACATATCGCGCTGTCTTGCGTTGATTATTACTCTTCTTTTATAATGTTGATCCACAAGTGAAAATTTTAATCCACAAGTGAGAATCATAACTCTTCATGACTTTATAGAAACATGACAAGTCATTTACCTATACCTGCGTGGATTTTTATGGTCTGGAGGATACATTATACTATCCAAATATATATTGCTCTTCTTGTCTCTAGTGGATTTACTTAATGGTACTATTAACTTTTTATTTTATTGAGGTGGTAGTGTTTGAAATTCTTTCAATAATTTCATTCTTTTCCATAAGTGGAAAATAATATCCATCTTAAGTGAACTAATGTTCTAATAAGACTTCAATGACTGGCATTAAAACTAACCACCTGATGCTTGAGCATCAATCCTCTAACAACCTTCCTTTGTGTCGATATGTTTTCTTTATGACTAATATCTCTCTGATAATCAATTTACCAACAACCTTCCTTTGGGCTGATGTGTTAGCTTGATAACTTACTTATCATTGTTAGAATCTTTATGAATCTATATAGATCTTTTTCAAAATAAAAACATGTTCATAAATTCTTCTCTTCAAACTCAACATCCTTAAGAAACTTTATTGTTCTCGTCTAAAAAATAATATTAGTCGAAGGATCATAAAACTTATGATCATTTGAAGGGTTAAAATATCAAATCAAATAACATTTAACCTTATTATGGTATAATTGTTTGTTGAAGCTTATAAGCTTTTGCTTCAGATGGACACCCCCTATATACATATGCTTTAAACTAGGTTTGCGCCCAGACTAGAGCTCATATGAGGTCATAGTGGTTGCCTTAGTGAGGAATATATTGAGAATATAATATGCATATTTAATGGCTTCGCCCCATATTGATAATTATAGAGGTTAGTTACTTATCATACTTCTAACCATATTATTTAGTGTTCGGTTCCACCTCTCAGATACACCATTCATGTTAAGTGGTCCCGACGTTTTATATCGAGGGTTATAATCCTATAGATATCTACTAATGTTTTCTTATGTTGTTCACCTAATCCGTCATATATGTCATAGTATTCACCACTACGGTTATATCTAATAAACCGAATGTTTTTATCTAATTATTTTTCAACTTCACTCTTAGAATCTATGATCTTTTCTATGGCTTCTTATTTCCCAAGAAGAAGTTAGAGGTACCCGTAACACGATAAGTAACATATAAATGATAGATAACACCATTGTCCGTTCATGATTCCTTCGGAAATGATCTATAAGTGTAAGTATGGATCAATGTCTAAGATTTATTTCCCTTTATATACCTACATCCTTTTTATTTTAGCATGTTTTCTGTTTTGATTCATTCAATACAAGTACGAAAATATGAATAATCAAGTGCATTTAATAAAGACGCAAAACTTATCCATTTTTTTGTTTTTGTATATTATTTATGTATTTGTGTAACGTTTACCTAATTTCAGTTTTTCAATTTATTTTGTTAGATACTTGCATGTTCATTACTTATTTGTGACGCTTAATAGTATTTCATAAATAAAAATTATCATTCATTGTTAAATATCTAGTTACTATCACATTATAATGTAAAATTTTTCATTTGATTATTCGTAGACATCTTTCAAAACATCTCTTATAGAAAAAAATATTATTGACATCTTTCAATTACAATATATGCTCACTAGAAAGAAACAACTAAAAATCACAAATGAATACACTAAATATGAATTTTATTTACTTGATGGGTGAATCTTTCACCACCACTAAGGATTCAGTTTTATTATTATTATTATATCATTAAGATAAATACAAGCATGGGTCATAACCGTACCAACCCACAATGTGTTTCGTACAACTTAAACTAAATTGATTTTCGAACAAACCAGAGTTGTGAAATTATAGTTAGGTTTATTTTAAGCTTGATACTTTTCGCACTCTTTTTTTACATACCCTTTTATTTTCCAATATGAATATCAAACTGAAGCTGGTGATTCCTTATATTTTTTTCTCATGAACCGAAACCCTTACTATGTGCTCTGTCATACTTTATCTTTTATACTTTCTTTGTTAAGAACTCTCTTATGCATCTCCAGACGTTCTCGCTTCATCATATCATATTCTTAAGTATTATAAGAAGCCAATTTACTAACTATCCACTTTTCATATCGAGAAAAAATAAAATCAAAACCTATTACAACTACTTTAAAAATTTGATCTTAAATGCATTTAGCTTTACGACAATCATTAACATCCAAAAACATGGTGTCTTAAATTCATTTTACCATTAACCTTCATGATGGAGAGTTGCATGAACAACATATTAATCTTCTATGTATTAAACCTTCACAAAATGTTTCTCAATTTATCTGAGAGACTATATTGCATAGGTTATCTTAGTCGGGATAACCTCATGTATTCATTATTTCATGATTTTCAAGCTCAACCTATGTGAATTCCCCACACCTCAAATTTTATATTTTTCCTTATCATAATTTTCTTTAGTGAGGTCAATGGGCATTATAGTCCTTAATTCCAGGTCATGATCATAGAAATTTAAACACGGTACCATGACCTCCACTCACGAAAAAATTAACGCATAAAAAACCAAGGTTTGATTGCCTTATGGGTTATAGGTCTTTAAATAACTTTACATATAACAAACACCACATAGACACTTCATTTACATAAATCACTTACACGTGTTTAAACTTGACATATACATGTAAAACATAACATACAATGATAATAAAATACCTTTGGAAATACATACTAACATGTATTTATGAGTTTGAAAAATTCATCAGTAGTCTAATATTTTAATTTGTCAAGTACCAGTGATACACTCATTTGGACCCCTTACTTTAATTAAAACTTAATGTTTATTTTTAGTAAAGTTTCTCCAATTTATGTTTAGTCATGTCAAAATATTGACATTTCTTTGAGCTGCAATACTTCATATAAATAAATCCTTGAATCTTTCAAACCATAGGATCATTAATCCACCAATTAACTTTTCTTTAGTCTGATTAATTGATTCCATGATTCACCTACCAGAATACGAACCCTTAGGCATGCATATCCAAATAAATATTTAAGCACATAACTTATTTCAACCATATATACATACAAAATTCAACATATCTAAATCAAATCATGTGGTCACAGGTTATAAAATTGAAAGAAGTTTTCAAATTTAAAAAATAGAAAAATAAATAATCTTCTGTAATATACTCAAGATGTCATGTTGCAAGGATGATAATTTCACTACAACGGGATACTGGCCTTCGTGGCCATAATTGGCCCAGCCAAAAATTATTGTTGATGAATCAAATGGCCCAACCAACAACGTTATCACTGGAGTCGAATCGATCCAACCGCCACGATATCATAATGTTGAACGCTCAGCCAGTAACGATGTTGTTAGAGCCGAACCAATCTAGCCAACAACTGCAACTGTTGTCCTTGTGACAACATCTAGATTGCTCATAAATACAAGTTACGATGTTGATCCGCAATGAGAACGTGTTGTTGTCCAAAATGAATGTTTTCAGATAATCCCCGACCGACATTAACATCAATGGTCCTTCATCGATTAGCCATTGTCCAATCCAGGGTTTATTTGATGTAAAAATTGAGAGAATAATTTTATTTTCAACAATACATAAACCCTGAATTAAAAGAAAATATTTCTAATTGATATAACTTATTGAATCACTCAATTATTTTATAACATGCAGAAAACAAACCGACCATTTCTGTTTTAGTTCCAATAGAATAAAAGCGGAATCACTTACTTGTGTGGTTACTCATTTTAGTAACAATTAATTCGATTAGATTTGTAAATACAGATTTCATAATGCACTTCCTGGATATTCTTTGTTTATGAGTTTATCCAATATTATAGAAATGTTAAGTTCAGAAAGGACATTATACTTGCACACACAAAGAATAATCATCTATGAATAGGGAAGATAAATATAACAATATATCTAAGATTTTGTTTTGTGGTCAATCTAACCAAAAACATATTATTTGTTAAAAATAGGGAAGGAATCCAAAACCTACGTATTTATTATATAGATAATGTAATTAAGAGCCCCCAAGGGGTAGCCGAGTTGGTTGAGTATGGCATTCTTATAACCAAAAGGTCATGAGTTCGAGTCCCTCTACATACGCTTTCTCGGCTGAGCCTGTCACCTTGTGTGGTTTACCTTCTGGCGTTGGTTTGCAGGCTATCGCGTCAGACTGAGGGTTTACCCTGTGCGCACTCATTGCACTCTGAGTAGCGGCTGCGGGTTCCCTCCGAAAAAAAAAGAAAAAAAGAAAATGTAATTAAGGTTCAAATCTAAACTTAATTACATTATACCCCCTATACTCTGCTTTATGATAATAGATCACAACCCATTAAGTTGATTTTTATCAATTTAGTGTCTCAACTTACTAGTTGAGTCTCAACTTACTAGTTGAATCTCAACTACTGGTACCTGAAATAACCCTTCAAAACATCCAAATCTAACCCAGTTTTACGTTTATATTTTTATACTAAATTCTAACTGTTAACTTTTTTTTATTTAATTATATATTAATATAATTAATATGATTATTTATTAATTTGATCGGGTTATGATAATGTCTAAATATATTATTAAGATATCGATTTACAATTTTTAAACAATAAATTTAATTATAAATATCATTTTTTTCAGAGAACAACAAATTTATTACTACTTTCTTAAATGCCAAGTTTAATACAAGATATGTCTAAATTGTTGGCTCTAATAATGTTGGAACTAAACCAAATCAGAGATAACTAATTAACATTTGAAATTCTCAATAATACAAGACTTCTTGAGTAAGAAATTCTGATTGCTTGAGCTCCAACCTGAGATTGTAGTGGATTTGAAGCTTGGAACCACAATCTTTTTAATATATTTGACTAATTTTTCTTGGGGCTTTCTGATTCTGAACCCAATCATTTTGCTCCTTTCAATAATATACCTAAACCTCTAAAACGGAAAAACTTCTATTTTGAATTTGATCAGAATAATGCCTGTCAAAACATGCTAGTGCCATAAAAATGAGCATATCATTGAAATTTGATTATCCACATTCATCAACAATTCTAAGGTATCTAATATTAATACTTTCAAGGAAAAACATAGGCTACAACTCAGCATGAGCTTCGTGTTCCTTAAAACACAATTAAGACGGCTTCCAAGAGACCATTTCGATACCTAATCTTCTGCAGAAATTTCTTATTATAAATGTGCTTGATGGTCATTTGAGGAGTAATTATGGTTCTACAACAACTAGTAATTGTCCTAAAATACCAAGATGCAAGACCAGTGCTAAGCATGCTAATTAATACTAAAGAGTTTGATTCAATATCAACATTACTTTAAGTCATTTGCGTTACATAATATGAGCCCATCTAGATTATTTCTAATTACCATACCCTCACTAGCTTCTCCATTAGACAGACAAGAACCATCATAGTTTAGCTTTAGTCTTGCTATTTTAGGAGGAGATCACTCATATTTTTAAAAGGCTTTTATTCTTCTAATGGTATCCTTATTTCCAATCCCTCTGGAATTCTAACTAAGGATATTGATTTTTATTTTTAAAATGAGTTTAAGGATCGATTGATCCTTTGAAATATGAAGCACTGCGATTTAAGGGTCCATTGATTGTTTTCCTTTTGGATTTTCAAGTCTATTACTTATACTTCTATTTTTTCCTTTATTTTTTAGCATACAACCTTCCCTTATTTTGGTATAAAGAAAGACTTCTTGATAGAGCCATTTTGGGAGAAGATTGGTCATTTAAAATATCGTCCAGATCTTTAAAATTTTAAAGGTGTTACTTAGTTCAATTGTGTGGAGGGCCTCTATTATTTCCTTACTTAGAACTTCATTTAAATCACGATTTGAATTTAAGAGTAATTGATTATCTTCTACAAGATTTGTTTTAACATTACCAGTGTTTTCCACATTGATAATTTCTTTAGTTTTAAGTCCTTTGTTTTTTTAAGTCTTAGCATTTTGAATTTGAATTGAGGTTTCTTCAAATTATCTTTAATAAATTTGAAGTGTTATTTTTATGGTAATCCTTGTTACTTACTATTATTGATTTTAACTTCTGTGCTTACGTTTTTTTTGAGGAAGTGGATGCAGAAATTGAGTTGGGTTTAAATTTGAGGTAAGATATTATTCATTTACAACTAACCTCTCTTGGTTGTTTTTACCTTTATTTCAAACTGTTTCATTATGGCCCAAATGATTTCATGTTTTACAATAGTTTAGCTTGGCTCCATAGCTGATGGATTTCCAGAATCCACTATCCTCCCCAAATCATATTTAATGTTTTTGTAGGAGAGATTTTGAAATATCAAGAATTATAAGAGCTTTACAATAGCTGTAACTAGCTCTATTTTTAGTGGGAACCCAATTTGACAAATGTACACCAATTGCCTTTGGCATTTGGGTAATGGAGTCCTGAGAGTATAAAAACTCGGAGATTTTTAAAAATGTAACCCAGACTTGTGAAAACTCTACTCTAGGTTAAAGTCCAAAGTCTATTTTAAATTCTAATTGGGTATTAACCTATATTGTAGACGCTTCTTTTTTATAATTTTCTTGTATCCTCAATATTATCTAACTTTATCAATATATGTATGTAGTCCAATACAAACATACTGAATAGACCCAATAAATTAAAATATTCTAGAAAAGACTTTATACATTTTAATCTAAGGCGACCGAATAAAAAAATTTCTAATAAAGTATGCTTAGAAGAAAAGAGGAGGAAGGACTTATATGTTTCCTTGAACTAAAGAGCCATGTGGTCTCTCATTTTTCTGAAAAACGGCATGTTCGTGCTTGAAAGCTATCCCTTAGGTTTTAGAATTTCAGCGTAAGACTTTATCTTGGTGTTCGTTGTGCTTGTTTGATTCTGGCGCTGAGGGGGTTGATGCTCGAACGCCAGATTTTCCCTTATCGTATGTTTGTGCATGTCTTCAGTTTGAATAAATTGCTTCTTGTTGATAAAGAGAAGTGAAAATTCTTCTTGTTGACGCACATCTTGAGTCGAATAATACAAAACTGTTCTAAAGACTCATTCGATCACCGAGTTTTGCTTATTGTTGTTTTTTGAACTTTTGAACTGTGGATATTTAAAAAATCAGTAATTTCATAACTGCATCTCTATGAGATGACAAAGATACAACCTAAGGGGAGTTTGTATAGTCGAAACCGCCATAAATTTGAAAAAATTGGACGAGATTGATAAATTATAATTTATTTCGATTAGAAAAATGTTTTGATTGAAGAAGGGAATTTTTTTTTTCTTTTCAAAATTTTATCTCTCCATTTTCCGATTCTTGTTTTAATTATAAATATTAGTATTAAAACACCAATAATTATATATATATATATATATATATATATATATATATTGCCCCCAAGGGGGTAGCCGAGTTGGTTGAGTATGGCATTCTTATAACCAAAAGGTCATGAGTTCGAGTCCCTCTACATAGGCTTTCTCGGCTGAGCCTGTCACCTTGTGTGGTTTACCTTCTGGCGTTGGTTTGCAGGCTATCGCGTCAGACTGAGGGTTTACCCTGTGCGCACTCATTGCACTCTGAGTAGCGGTTGCGGGTTCCCTCCGAAAAAATAAAAATAAAAAAAAATATATATATATATATATATTAAAATAAGTAATAGTCAATAAAATATACACTATCTTACATCTAAAATACGTTAAAAAAATTCAAACAAATCTGAATGTTTTAAATATTTTCACTGTTTTCGTTATTTTCACGCGATAAAAATCTTAATACAGATGGACCATTTAAGATTTGTCACTTGTTCGAACGTATGCCAAAATATAATAGCGCGCCGAGAGAACATACACAGATACTGGACCACGTGTCAGATAATATCAATCTGACGGTAAGTGGACCGCATACACCTGTACGCACCGCTGACACCACGATACACGCTATAATTTACTTCAAATTAGCGGGTTCGAACATATAAATACAATGGTGAATTGCTGTTTAATATTCTAAAAATTTGTACGTGAAAGATTGTATTATATAAAATCAATAAATCCGTGTTTATATATATCAAATCTTAAATTTTTTAAACCGTGATTAAAAAAAATACAATAGATTTTGTTTTGTCAATGATAATTACTTTTTTCAATAAACTTAATAAATCATACAATTTTTTGGTCCTGCATGTATCATCTAAAAATTATGTTTTATATTATTTACGCAGATTTCATCTCTCATTTTTGCGTATCTCGCTTATTCGTCTCTCGTCTTTCGTATTTCGTATCTCGTCTCGCAACTCTTTTCTCTCTTCTATGCGTCTTTCTCTTTGCGTTTTTCATCTCTCGTCTTTGTGTCTCCCATCTATGCATGTCTCGTATATTTTATCTCATTTAATAACTCTCGTCTCTCGTCTCGCAACTGTCATCTTTGCGTCTCTCATCTTTTGTTTTTACGTCTCTCTTCTCTCTTCTCTTGTATCTCGTTTCACGTTTCTCGTTTTTACTCTCTCGTCTCTTGTCCCGAAACTCTCCTCTAGTCTATTGTATATGGGTCTTTCATCTATATGTTCGTCCATTGCCTCTCCTCCCGCAACTCTCGTCTCCTCTATTGTCTCCGCGTCTCTCGTCTCTCATCCTGCAACTCTCGGCTTTCGTCTTCATATTTACACCTCTCGTCTATGCGCCTCTCATTCTCGTCTCTTGTCCCACAACTCTCGTCTCTCGTCTATGCGTCTCTTGTCTCTCGTCTATGCGTCTCTTGTCTCTCGTCTTTTGTCTTTCGTCTCTGATCTTGCATATTTAATCAGTATTCTAAGCATATTTATGGAAAATCTAAGGAAGTACAGATAAAAAAAAGTTCGACATACATTAGGTTGTGTTATAATCAAATTTACAGAGATGATGATATACAAAGAGGGTATATGAACTCCGATTATGCAGACTTCATTGCTACTAAGAAGTCAACTTTGGTTTATCTGTTTAATGTGTTTGGTGGTGTCGGTAGTTCGAAATGTTATCTTTAAAATTTTGTTACTGTGTCATCTACCAAAGTTGAATATATGGATCCTACTAAAGCAATGAAAGAATTCACATGGTTAAAATGATTGTTAAGTGAGATAATTGGTTCATAACAAGAAGTTACATTGTTATGTGATAATAATAATGTTTTTCACTTGATGAAGAATATGAAGTTCTATGAGTGAACAAAGTAAGTAGATATCAAGTTTCACTTCATCCAAGATGTGGTCGAGAGAGATCTTGTGAATGTTACAAATGTTGAAACTAAGGAAGATCTTTATGATGCTTTTAGAAAAGTACTACCACTTTTAAACTTCACGTCTGAAAGAGACTTGTTCAAGTCTCAGAAGTACATGAAGTGAATATTAGATTATTTAAAACATCAAGTAATGTATATTGAAGTCATTGTAAGACTAGGTGGGAAATGTTAATTTAGGCTCAAATGGACTAATACAATAAATTTTTCGAGACTTAAGTGCAGAAACATCTGGCAAGACCTAAAGGAAATAATTATGGGGAAACTTATGTGAATAAGTTTTGTTGGAACCTTAGTGCAAGAACTTTACTATTATAACTTAGAAGAATAAAATTTACCGTTGGAACCTAAGTGCATGAAATTTACTTTTATAAGTTAGGAACATCTTTATTGTTGGAACTTATGTGCCGAAGTTTTTGTTGCTTTAAGGTACTTCATTATTTTTATATGAAACTAGATTTCAAAAAATCTGTAAATGTGGGACAACTTCAGTTGTTTATCAAAATGCGTTTGATGTGAGCATGTAATAAAGTTGTTAGAAATAATACATGCAATACATATGCTAGATTTGGTGCTACTACCTCTCAGAATTAGTACGTGCAACACGAATGTTATAGGGTTTTTATTACTACATGTCACATGTTTGTTACAACAAATTATCATTTGCTATTGTGAGTATGAAGTGACTTATTCCCATATTTGGTTCTATAAATATGGATGAAGTAGTATGAAATGGTGAGTGTGAAAGCAAAAACGTTACCGATTTTTAAAACGATAAGAAAAGCTATGAGTTTTCTTATAAGAGAAACGTTAAGACGACTTGATAATATATGGATATAAATAAATTGCATATTGTATTTTAAAAATAATTTACTGAATAAAAAATAATTATATATGTTAAGACTGGTATGAAATGACAATCTCACACTTTTGTGGCAAAATATTAATTTCACGTTATTGGATTAAAATTTAACGGTGCAGATATTTTTAATTAAAATTTGACATATAGATTCCACCCATTTATCACAAATACCGAGATATACGTAGACCATTGGATTTTAATCAAACTTTTGTTTAAAATTACATCTCACAAGATTAATATGAGATTCTTATATCAGTATGTATATCAAAATTTATATTAAGATTCGTTCTCGTTAAACAACGTAATATTTTTTAAAAATATGGATACAAAAATATAGACTTAAAAAAAACTTGGTGTCATGAAAGATTATATTTTAAGTTTTTAATTGTTATAAATCTGACTTATCTCATGTTTTTCAAATATATGTAACAATAATCATTATATTCACAAATAAAATATGTATAAAAAATAATATGCATGTAAAATTTAACCATATGGATTCAGACACATGTGACTATTAAAATTATTGTAATATAACCTTCAATAACTTATAAAAAGTTTATATAAATAATAATATCATGATTTGTAACGAGCGGTGGAGCTGGGTGGGTTACTAAGAAGTCCAAATGTTTGGGTTCAAACATCAATAGCTTTTATTCCTATTTTTGTCAAAACCAATGTGAAAGTTCGTAAAAAAAAAGAGACCGACGGTATTGATTTGACGGTATCGGTTTTAAGTAATGTCGAAATTGTTCCAATACGTTTTATATCTAATATATGTACGATTTGTTTATTATTTTGAGTTTTAATTTTTGCATTCTTAAATGAAAATGATACTGATCAAGTGAAGATAATACATGTAAAATTTAAATCATTTTTTTTCACAACAACTTATTATATGAGCAAATCAAAGAAAATGTAAACAAAATGACTATGTGATTATATTAATACGCGACAAATATGTGTTTAGTACAAAAATCTATTGACTCGTTTTCGAATACGAGATATCTAGATGATATTAAATATTGGTTTAGGCAAACGATATTTAGAGAAAATTGACCGGATAAAAAAGTATGAATGCTTTTTCAAGAGGTAGGAAAATTGGACCACTCCATATCAATGGTATATAAAAGTTATAAATTCGACACACAACCATCCACTGACGGAACATTTCGAACGTTATCGCAGGCGAATAATATATTTTATAAATATTAAAATAAATAAAAAATCATAAATAAAGTTTATAATATCAACTGACATATCTAGATATCACCGGAATAAAACTATGAATATATATACTTGACTATGGTGGAAATAGAAATGCATGACTCTAGCTTAAGATCTAGATCGAAAAACCCAAAATCATGATATGTAAAACCTTAGATCTAGAACAAAGAACCTAGATCTAGAATTGAAAAAAAAAACACAATATCCTATCTGATTTTTTAGGGAAAAAACAAGATATCATTCGCGGTGGTGGTGAAAAATATAAAATATTCGAGCTAAAAAAAGCTTCCAAAAACACTGTCGTAGTGTAAAAAAAAAGAATTATCATCCACTACACTTGGAGAGGAAATAGAAAAACACGTAAAAATAAACAAAACATTAAAAAACAAACAAAACATTGAAAAACGGAATAGGAAAAAACGAAATGTCTCTGATTTTAAAATTTTGAAAAACCCAAAAAGTTAGATATTTGCTAAAACTATAGTTTTCGATATTTCACCTATTCATTATATTTAGACTCTTTTACCAAAAAATCTAAAATAGTTTAGATATTCACTTTTTATAAATTTTATGTTAAACAACTACGGATATCAGATATATAAATAAATGAAATTAGTTTGGAAATATTTTCTTGAATAAAAATACCAGTACTTGATATTTTTTAACACTCACTCAAGCCAAAATAGTCCTTCTTTCTTTATATTTGGCACAGCTTATTAGATGGGCTTTGACCTGTAAAGCTGTATTGAGCAAGTTTGATTTATATGCCTTTTGACCCACTATGATTGAAAGAAAAGCTAGGGTATTCTATAACTGTTAACCCTTTAGCCTTATTTGAAAAAACGATTTTATTTATTTACATATTTCCTCTCCATTAGTTTTGAAGGGACTCAAAACTGATACCATAATACAGATCAATGGTTTTAAACTGAAAAATCAAAAGATATTCAGTAAACCATAAGTTACAATCGGAGTTTTTTCAATAAAAATATAAATAACATTTACAAAACTTTGTTCATTTCTCGTGTAAACAAGATAATATCATCAAAGTCTACCCTTGAGAAACCCAATACAAATCTCCTTCCATGCCTGTCTACTAGGTTCGAGTTCCTTCACTTTCTCCCTCACTTCATCAGCATAAGATTCCTACCAAAAAAATCAAACCACTTAATGTATAATGCCAAAAAAACAGAAATCAAACATATTGATGTGCGATATGACCCTATAATATTTAAAATAGACTATGATATATAACATACAATGATGTAATTGCGCTGAAGAAGACGATCTAGCAAGTGAAGAAGAATATCTTTGGTGTATTCCGGATGACCTTGAATCCCCATTATATGATCACCATACTTAAACATCTCTATCCCAGTCCGGTCCGACTTAGCTATAATCTCAGCCTTTTCAGGTAGTTCCCAAACCTAAGATAGTATTTGAAACGTTCTAAGCTAAAATGATATTCACAAAACTTATTTTGAAAATAACATGAAGAAAATCGGATATTACCTCGTCTCGGTGGCATTCGATAATAGGAAGGGTGGTTGATACTTTGAGAGATGAGAAGAGTTTTGAAGCTGTCGGAGATAGATTGATGCTTGTTACTCCAATGTCCCAGCCTTTCTCGGCCCTACCTATCGTTCCTCCTAATGCTCGGCTTAAAATCTGATAATTACGTAACGGAAAATCAAATCAATCACGATCTCAAAACCTAACGTGTGGAAAAAGAATCACATATTTTTAGTAAATAAAGTTTATAGAAGAGATAAGACGAAAACCAGACAATTGTGGAAAGAAAACTTTAGGACGGCCCAAAAAGAAATATATACTAATTTCGTGGGAACACGCATATGCATGAGCACTTTGACAACAGACAGCCTGGATGGATATATCATATAGTTATTATACAAGGTGTTTTTTTGGAACTTAGGTTAACTACTGTTTTTAGTGGTTGGTTGTAATAATAAATTAATAAGAGGGAAAATTTTGAATATAAGTTTTGTTTTTACGTACAATAAAAAATGTTTTAACTCTATTTTTTATAGAATCAAATTGTACTTAATTTAAAGCTAAAAAAAAAACATTAGTTTATGGTTTTCAAGTTTTGGATATGTAAACATTTTTCTGTCCACTTTATTAAATTTATAGGATACTTGTGCCGTGGATTAAGAAGTCTAGCTAGATATCGTGAAACGTGGCTTGATTATGTGGAAACCAATCATAAAGCCACGCAGAATGAAAAAGACATTAGTTTAATTATTAGTAATACTTTTATTAGAGCGCAATAATAGGCATTTTATAAACTAAATAAAAATCCATAACATATATAAACGTTAAAAAAGTAATATGACAAATTTAAATGTTCAAAATATTTTTCACTGTTTTTATAATTTCAAATGCACCGGACCGGCCATAACAAAATATTGGGTCGCGGTGTGAAAAGAACGGGTCTCCATCGAGACCGAGATCGCGTAAAAAGAGAAAGAGGTTAAATACATAGAGAATTTATATAAATATTATATTATTACGCATATTTTAATTTATTTAAATAAAATCATTATCAATTAATTTATTATACTAATATATATAAAAGGGGAATTTAGAATTATGAATCAAACGTAATCAAATTATTACTATTTAAAACTAATTTTGAATTAATATTTCCATTCAAGTATAATATGTACTGTAATTTGTATTAGTTAAATTTTAATTAATTTAAAGACTAATGTGATTAACTAATTTATCAATTAAGACACTGAAATATTATGATCGTATTTGAATTAAATGTTTTTAATTTAATATTTCATAATAATTATTATGATATGATAAATTAATTTTTAACAATGTTCGTAAATATTAAATTGTAAAATAATATTATAAAAGTGGGATACCAAAAAATTAAATAAATAACAAAAAATAATAAAATTATTTGATGTAAATTATTTATATTTACATTTATCAATATAATAACCTGACTATTACTGCTGTGTTACAGATCCGTAAATAAACCGAAATCTCCGATCTAAACAGGGTCTCCGAAAAAACCAGCGATTAGAGGGAGGCCTAAGAATCTCCAGTCACATGGACAAAGTCACAAAGGGACAATTTAAGATTTGTCATTTGTTCGAGTATGAATCACATGCCAATAAATAAAAGCGCCTCAACGTATAAAGTGAGGGAAGATAAATAGATATTGGACCACGTGTCAGATAATATCTCAATCTAACGGTAGGTGGACCATATACACCTAGACACACCACGAGACACACTATAATTACTTGAAAAAGATTGCTTCAGAGAATCTAGTGTTTTAGTATAAACAACTTTTAATCTTAGATTATAATAATATTTTTTCTTAAATCTGGCAAAACGAAAATTATAATGTATAAATTTTCTAACTCATACGTCACGAAACTAAACTATTTAACCACATAATTTTTTCAGTATAATTGTTTATGGAGCTATAATTGATCGGGTTAGGTTCGGGTCGATGGAATCATGTTGGTGGCCCGCTTAAATTTATCGGTTCGGTTAGAACCCGTAAAATTTTTAGTTCTAGTTTTTTAAATTGGACTGGAGTGTTAAATTTGATTCAGACTTCCGCCCCGTCAGCTTACAATACAATAGTTTAAATTTAAATTCTTTATTTAAATAGAGAATATAATAATTTAAATTTAAATATTAGTCTATGTTTTTTTTTAAAAATTGGTCTGCCCCAGTGCCCCTCAACAATTTTAATATTTATATTAATAATTTTGACAAAATAAAAAATAGATGTTTAAAATAGAACTGCAACTAAACCTATATAATTGGAACCGATCCGGTTTGGTTTCCGACTCTCAGAAAACCATTAGCACACCTAAAGACTTCTAATCAAAATGATATACTATAGTTTCACTACTGAAATTGTGAAAAAAAGTAATAGAAAAAATGAACCAAAAAAATGAGCCCCTAGGTTTTGACCAAATTTGTAATGTGTAAATCTACAAACTCCACGTTGCTTTAACCTAAATTCGCGGCTGAAAACTATCAGATGTGTCGACTGTAATGGATTTTAATTAATATCATTGGTTTTAGAATTATTTAATATATTTATAATACCTGATGACCGAAGCAAATCCCGAGAACTGTTTTCTGCATCGAATCCAATTTGTTGAGCAGGCAAATCAATTTGCAGATCCAAAGATCGTTTCCAAAAGCGTCGCTGCAGCTACCAGTGATAACGAATCCGTCGTAATCTCTGATCTCCGATTCATCCGGAAACTCACCGGAAGCAACGCGATAGGAGCGCCAAATCTCTTTTTCCTCCCCGAACATGCTAACGAAAACTCCGAAGTAACCTCCATACATTTTTTTCACGTACTCGGAATCATCGGCGCAAAGAAGAACAGCGTATCGTTTTATTTTCGATTCCTCCATATAATTTTATTTCGGAATCGATAAAGAATAAGTATTCTAGAGAGTAAGAGATCTGATTTGTAAGTTTCGCTCTCTAAAACTTCTGGATTTGGGGGTTTTAGAGAGAGAGGAAAGATGGAAGAGGAGATGTGTTGGTGTTTATGTTTATTAGGTATCTTTTGATGAGTAGAATTAAGAGTGTGTATGTAGTTATATAGAGATACAGTATATGTTAGTATATAATATTATAATATTATAAGTGCCTTATTTGATAGACTTAATTTGTCATGATTTAAACGTTTTCTCAATCCCTATTTTGTAATTTTACAATTTTTCTTTTTGACTAATTTGTAAAGTGGTTTTTAAAAATCTACGTCAGAAATATCATTCAGTGGTTTAAATTTTGATTTGTTTCTTGGATCTTTCAAAATATTTCCAAATAATAAATTTTATTTTATTATTTTTAATAAGATTTTGGATACGTTTTTTAAAATTTAATAAGTATTTTTTTTGTTATTAAAATAAATAAATAAATAAATAAATAAATAAAAATAGTTGAAAATCATTAATAATATTAAATTTAAATTTTGGATTTATAGGGATTCGAACTCATATAAGGATTGCAACTCATGATAAGTATGTAGAGGGACTCGAACTCAAATCATGATCTTTTGTCATGATCATGCCTTAGTTAACCAACTCTGATAAGTATATAGAGGGACTCGAACTCAACTCATGATCTTTTATCATGATCATGCCTTAGTTAACCAACTCGGCTACCTCCTTATGAGGTTTGAAGAAAAATTATATATATTTATCATGGATAAAGACTCAACAAAACTAACAAATTTTATATTTAGAACATCTCTATATAAAAAATCCAATAAGCGCAATCAAAAAAGGCTTGTTTGACACATCTTTTTCTTATATTTTTTTTTTAATTTAAATTTTTAAAAGCTCAAATCTTTTAAATTGTAACTCGGAAAAAAAAATCAAAAAATACTATTGGTTTTACTTTTTTAAGATGAACAAAACTAGATCTATTTAATAATATGTTCTGAATTTTTTAATATATATATATATATATATATATATATATATATATATATATATATATTACACTAGTTTCTCATTATATGGTTTCACATATATCGTATGTGTGGGCTAAAATTCGACGAGAATTTTATCTCTAAGACTATTATTAGAATTTTCAATAAGTTGGCGTAGTCGTGGATAACTCACTATATATATTCATTCAAATGAAATTTGGATTAGGATGAATCATAAGAACTAACACTATTCTTTGGTTTTATTATATATATATATATATATATATATATATATATATATATATATATATATATATATATATTTAACAATAAATTTGAAAAGTATTTGAAAAGTAAATAAAACCGGTTACAATTTGTTATATAAAATCAAAATTTTATGTAAAGAGTTATATAAAATCAAAATCAAATTTGTATTAAACATAATTTATAATATAAATATATAATTTTATTTTAAAAAAACTAAAAAATATTTCCATACATATTGTGTTTAAACTAAGTAAATGTATTTTCACTTTCCTAAGTGACCGCAAATCAGATTAGAAAAACAATATTGATTAATAAGTGTTTTAAGATAAAAATAATAATAACTTTTCAAAAGAAAACAAAAAAATATATATACCTTGAAAAAATAAATTGGTGAAACTCCTTCTGATCTGATCGTTTTCTTCCTTTTCTCCCCTTTTCTTTAATTTCTTAGATCGGAAAATAGTCTCGTTCATAAGAAGCAAATCATTATCTTTTTATAAATCAAAGTAAGAGATAAAACATAATTAATTAGAAAGATTAAACGAATATAAAATCAAAACAAATTATGGCAAAAACAATTTAGAATAATTACAAAATCAATCGAGTTCTAGTATTCTAGAGATTAAGATGCTCGAGACTACATCCAACAATTTATAAACATCAACTTAAAATTTTCTTTTAAAATATTCAAGATTTCTAACTTAAATTATTCCTTAAAAATAGCAATAATCCAAGATTTTGTAAATTAAAATTTCCACTAACATTATCTGAGACTTCTAATCTATAAAGTTTCTTAAACATAGTCAACATACTAATTTTTAAATTAATTTTTTCTATCATTATTTCAGACATTAAATTTAAAACATTCATAAAAAACAAATATTATCTTAAATTTTTACTTTAATATTATTTAAATAATTATTACCTTAAAAAATTATAAAATTTATATTTTAGGTGAAGGGGCTAAATTGTTAATTTAATATTATTTAAAAAATTATTACCTTAAAAAATTACAAAAATATATATTTTAGGTAAAGGGGGGAAGAATTTATATTTTAATATTATTTAAAAAAATCTACCTTAAAAAATTTATAAAAGATATATTTTAGGTAAGGGGGCCTACGCCCCTGGGCCCAACGTAGATCCCCCAGTTTAACATCTATTATAAATGGTCTGGTTTCGCATCTAGTATCTGTCATAGTTGACATGGTTTCGCATCTATCATAATTGTTATGATTTCGCATATATGACAATTGGCTTTGTTTAGCATCTATCACAATCGGCTTAGTTTAACATCTATAATAATTGACATGGTTTCACATCTATAATAATTGGCATGGTTTCACACCTATCATAATTGGCATGGTTTGGCATCTAGCATCTATCATAGTTTACATGGTTTCACATCTATTATAAATGGTCTGGTTTCGCATCTATTATAAGTGGTTTGGTTTCGCGTCTATCATAATTAGCCTAGTTTATCATCTACAATAATTGACATGGTTTCACATCTATCCTAATTGGTTTAGTTTCACATACTTAGCCTGGTTTAGCATCTATCATAATTGGAATGACTTCTCATCTATCATAATTGGCTTGGTTTCTCATTTATCATAACTTGTCTCATTTCGCATCTAGCATCTATCATAGTTAACATGGTTTAGCATTTATGATAGTTAGTCTCGTTTAGTTGGCATAGTTTCTCGTCTAGCATAATTGGTATAGTGTCTCATCTATCATAATTAGCATGGTTTCTCATCTATTATACTTGGTCTGGTATTTTTATCTATCACAATTGACTTGGTTTTGCATTCAACATCTATCATAGTTTGTATGGTTTCTCATCTATCATAATTGACCTCATTTTTCATCTATCATAATTGACATGATTTCTCATTTATTTGGTATGGTTCCTCATCTATGTATGGTTCCTCATCTATCATAATTGACATGATTTATCATTTATCTGACATGGTTTATCATTTAACATAGTTTGCTTGGTTTCTCATCTATCATAATTGACATGGTTTCTCATTTATCATAATTTGTTATAGTTAGCATGATTTCGCATCTAACATCTAACATCTATCATAGTTGGTCTGGTTTCTCATTTATCATAACCGAATTGCTTGGTTTCTCATCTATCATAATTGACATGGTTTCTCATTTATCATAATTTGTTATAGTTAGCATGGTTTCGCATCTAACATCTAACATCTAACATCTATCATAGTTGGTCTGGTTTCTCATTTATCATAACCGAATGATTTTTTTTAGCTTTCTTAGTATCTTTAGGCTTCAAATCAGAATCTTCTTTATGTTTTGCCTTCGTAGGTTTTGAATTTGAAACACTTTTGGATTCTTTGTCGGATTCTAAATTCGAAGAGTTCGTTTCACCCGATTTCGATTCAACCAATTTTTGATTCACGCGATTTTGATTCACCCAAATCCGATTCACCTGATTCAGTCCCTTCGACATAATTAGTTTTCTTAGAATAACTATTTGCATCTTCGTATTCGTCATATTATTCCTTACTGGAATCAGGTTTTACGGTTTGTAACTGGATGTATAAATAACATTATATTTTATGTAAAAGAGAAAGAAACAGAAGTAATATATTGCAAGAAAGCAAATTATCTTTTATATAAAAAAGAAAGAAACAGAAGTAATCTATTGCAAGAAAGTGTCAGTGTGTAAAAAAATATTTTATATAAGAGAGAAAGAAACAAAGATAATCTAGTGTAAGAAAACGTCATTGTATAAGAGAGAAAGCGTCAATCTATAAATAAATAGATGTACAAAATACAAAACGTTCTATATAATTAACTAAGGGTATTTATGATATTATTGGGTCTTATGGGGTAAATTTTTGAGTGAAATGGTTCTTTCTCAGAGATACATGAAAATATGGGAAAAAAGTTTAAAACGTCATGTAAATTAAATAGTAGTACATTTAAATATTTTTAAAATAATAATATATTAATTTTTTATACTATTATATAAAATATTTTATTTTATTTTTAACGTGTTGCAATTTGTTTTTATTTAATTTTTAAATTTCTAAGTTGATGGATAAAAAATAAGATGCAAATGAATAATATGAAAGAGCTGTAAATGATGAATATAAAAATCGAAAGGCTTAACCTATATTTTACCAAAAAAACTTTAATTCATCTTCCAATAATTGTAGGACAAAAATATATTTATTGGATTATATGATAGTAGTTTTTTATGTATTGTTTTAATTTTAAATTTGAGTCTCACTCTTTTTAAGTTTTCTTATTTCTCTCCCGTTTTTTAATTTTGATCATTTTCAATCTCCGACAATCCAATCTTGACGATCTACAATAGTGAAGAAGGGTGGTAACAAACGGAATCCGCCTAACGAATTTGTAAGTTTGTTGTACTTTAATTTTATTTAGTTTTTGTGTTCTTGATTTTGATTTTTTTTTCTGTTAGTTTCCTTGTTAAATGTACATACATAATTTTTTTAGTGTATTGTTTATGAGTGTTGCAATATATGTATTTTTTACGTTTGCGATTTGTCTCACGTTAGTCTCCATCGTCCAATTTCGTAATAAACTGGTCCCCAACATTTAAAAAATATTATCAAACTAGTTATTTATGATTTCGGTAGCTCTTTCTGTCCAATTTTATCCTTTGACTTTCCACGATAGCTCCCACGTAAGACGCTGACGTGGACGTTGTAATAATTAAATAGTTACCATTAATTTTTCACTTTAACTATTTATCTTATATCTAATCCAATACCCAACCCACCCATAAAACCCCAACCTATATATAAACTCAACCCAATCTAATTAAAACCCCAGTTATTATATTCATAATAACTCAATCTTTCCCCCAAGGGGGTAGCCGAGTTGGTTGAGTATGACATTCTTATGACAAAAAAGGTCATGAGTTGGAGTCCCTCTACATACGCTTTCTCGGCTGTGCCTGTCACCTTGTGTGTTTTACCTTATGGCGTTGGTTTGCAGGCTATCGCGTCAGACTGAGGGTTTACCCTGTGCGCGCTCATTGCACTCTGAGTAGCGGCTGCGGGTTCCCTCCGAAAAATAATAATTACTCAATCTTCAAATAACCTGAATCCAATCCTCAAATAACCAAATAACCCAATCCTTAAATAACTTGAATCCATATATTTAATTATATTCCCAAATAAAATAAAAAGATACCTTCAAACACTCTCTCTGAACCATTATCCAACAACCTTAGCCTCAAACTATCGAACACTTTCTCGATTTCACTCATCAAACCATTTCTCAATTTCACTCATAGAATCCTTTTTCTAGACAATTTCTCCAATTCCCACATCAATCGCTCTCTTAAACCTAAATCTATTTACATGACATTGGGTTTTTGATAGAGCTTGAAGCATAGTGACCCATCAATAACATCATTCAGTTACAAGGGTAAGAACCATACTCTTTTAATAGCTTCTGCATTTTAGCTTCACGATACTTTTTAGTGTTATGTTATATTGTTTGAAGCATAGTTTCACTAGAGTTTGTGAATTTTAACTTCATGAAATTTTTTAAGTGTTCAATTTTATGAGATTTTAATGTCATAATTGTTATTTGATGCGTGATTGTTACTTCATTTTGTATTTTTATCTGATTCATGATTTTTTTAGTGTTATGTTATGAGATTTTTAGTGTATTTTGTATAGTTTTATGAGATTTTTATTATTTTATGTATTTTAAGTCCAAATAAAAACCCATTTACAATCAATTACCACTTTGACGGAAAATTGGTGAGTAAAAGAGTTGAGGTATAGGGGAGGAAAATCAATATTTATCGATTTTGTAAAACTAGACAGGTTCTCTATTTTAGGAGTGAATTTCAGCCATGACCCCATAGCCGCAGAAGGTAAGGGTCTATTTTGTTTTTTCCTAAAACCTGCATGGTATAGATGAAACAATTAAAAAAATAAAGACCGATATAGAACTGTATGCTTTAACACAGAAGTTTGGTGATGATAAAATGGTCAATATCTATTTAGATAGGACCGCACCCCTAAAAGTCGTGTCTCCAACAAGGCTGATATTGGTTCACATTGTAGGTATTGAGTTAATCAATGATTGAATTCTTAAAGTTTTTGTTGAGTCACAATGTAAGTTTTTTATTTACAATTACATGAATTAAAGTTATGTTAACATTTGTATATTTACAGTACCATAAATATATAGGATTTCATTTTTATGAGTCAATATAGACCATTAAATACACATATAAATCCTATTTTTATGAGTCAATATAGATCATTAACCATATCTGTGTATATATAGTATCATCAATTTACAATGACAGAAACATAACAATATTTAACAATTTCTATATCAACAAACACATGATTACAATTTCAGTTAAGAGCAACATATTTGACAAACAATTCACAAGAAACAGATCATAAACCTAAGATATCATAAAATAATAAAAATATCATCAGAAAGAATTCAATCATTACAAACAAACATCAACCAAGTTTAAGTGAGATATAAAAAATCACCACAAACATTTCGTACAAAAGCCATCGAGAAATAACAATCTCAACTCAAATGTTTAATCAATTTAGTGATAACTATACTTTACTAACATGCGAGACACATGATATTATAATTGATATATGCGAGAAATGCTATATCAATCATGTGAGTGGTGACCAAATATCTTTGGGAAACCTATAAATGGATTTTTGCAAGACGAGATATATATGATACCAGTTTAAGTTGTTGTTGAGGTATTTTTCATATCACATATGCTATTGTTGGTTGTGAAGATGCCAAAAATTAGCTCTGTTTTTTAGAGAGGCTGAAACTGTTAGAACGTCAAATCTCATTTATTTCTGATTGTCATTTAGGTATCATTAGTGTTTTTTGTATCCAAACTGTTGTCATACCTACTGTATTTTCCATCATGTTCAGAATTTGAGGTATACTCTCAGATGTTAAGATCCAAACTTTAATTCTATGATAATTTTTAGGTTTAAATAATGTATTTATGCTCCAAAGGTAGACCCGTTTAATGAAATATTTAAAGTATTTATTAGTTAAGAGGGTTAGAGTTAGTAACTTTCTCGATACTTTACGTGAGGACAAATATGCCCAAGCATTTGTTAAATGTAAACGATATGGTGTTATGACATTTTCTCCAGTTGAAACTTTTAACCATCAAGTTAAAAATCTATGTACTCTACCTATTTTTGAATTAATTGACAATATTAGAATCTTACTTATGGCTCAAATTTCACAATGTTATTCGAAGAGGCTAAGTTGGAGTAGTATATTATGTCATTAGTTTGAAAAACAAATTAAGCTCAATATTAAAGTAGCTCGTTCGTGCCTACTTCGTAAGTCTTCGCAACCATATTTAAGTTTTTTTGAACCTGTTATGATCGTTAATTTACCGGATTTCAAATGATCTCATGGTGTTTGGAAACAAGATTTATTTTCATGTTCTCATGTTTTACTACAATACATTCTAGTGTGGATAATTTTAGTCTGAGGGTAATTTTGTCAGGAGTTTTGTAACGTTTCAAGGGTATTTAATGTTTGTGTAGTTTGTAGTGAGAGATTTGAGCTGTCTGGTTGTATTAAATGTTTATTACCCTCATTTAATGAAAGTGATTGGTTATTTATACTCTTAATTATCGGCCTCATGGGTTTTCAGGTCAAACTCATAAAACCGGGTCGAATTTAAAGACCCATTAGTTTATTAAGCAGGTTGGTAATTAGCTTAGTCATAAAGTGGTTAGTTTTTAATACATTAGTCCTCTTTGGATTGTTCAGTGGGTGGTTTTTGTCCGAATTTCCCCTGTCCGGTTTCTACAGTGAGTGGTGAAAAAATCCGGACTCATCAGTAGCCCATTTTTTGGGTTATGTTCGTAGGCCTTCGGCAAGACCTAAAAAACTCTCTTGAGCATCTTGAAACAATGTCCGGACATATTTCGATTTGTATAACGAATGTATCCGGACTAGCAAATCTCTCAGAAGTTCAAAGGTTTTGTTCACAGATCATGGGACACGTGTCCTTTCCTGATTCGTCTCACCAGCCGTTTTTTCTCCTAGAATGACGCTCCCACTAACCTCAAAAGTAACCTCTTCAATTAATGCTCGTGATGTTAGCGCCGTCTTTAATCATTACTCTATCTTTTCGAATTCTTCTAGGTTTCAAGGCATCTTTTGTCTCTTTAGTATAAATTAAATCATTTTCACTATTTTACCATCTTCAACATCTTTTCACTTCTAATTTTCAGAGCTTTTACCTATCTTCTCAAAAACGCATTTTAGTGTAAGTTTATGTTTATAGGAAGAAACGCTTTAGTAAAAGGTAGGTGGCTGAATCTATCGGAGTTAGAGAAAGCATAAAGGGTCGAACGAGAAAAGCGCATTGCAACAGGCCTCCCAGTCTCTCCTGTTGACAAACCTGAAACACCAACCTCAAAGCGTGATCGAGGTTCGTCTTCTGCCAGAAACTCCAAACCTAGAAGGTTATTTCAACCTAGTCTTTCACCGATCATCTCAAGCTCATCGGTCCAGGAGTCGGAGCCTATTGTTGAACAAGAGCAAGTAGTTACGAGTGCTCGGAGACCCTCTACATTCATAGCCATGGGATCAGATGCTGACGTTTCTCTAGAAAAGCTAGTAAATCGTCAAAAAGGTCGTCTGGTAAAACGCATGACTACTATTCCACCGTCTAAATCTCCAAAATCTGCGCCCTCTAAATATGGGGCCAAAGACAAAACTTCAGGGTCAGATGCGCCCATAAAAGTTCCTAAGGACAAGTTGTCTGGTCCGGAGGCCACCAGTTCAAGCCTTCAAAACGAACCCTCCGGATCCGAGCCCCAGCCAGACTCTAGACCACAAATAGAAAACAGTGCTCAACCATCCGGACAACTTAATGAATCAACCACAAGCACTTCCCTCCCAAAAACAGCTGATAACCCTTCCATGGTAATGGAAGACGTAATGGAGGATAGTATTGAAGAAGCCCCTTTTGAGACCAATGTCTCCGGGCAGACAAGTGAGGCCGCCATTGTTAAGAAAAACAAGGGCAAATAGAAACTATGCTTAAAACACCCGGACCTGCCAGAGTGCCTTGTTGGAAAAGTGGGACCTTGCTTCCACAATGTGAGTGTGAAATATCTGCTCACCATGCAGAAGATTAATTACGCTTTTATCCATATAGTTGAACTAGGCCGGATGCGGACGAAGTGGGGAATCCCAGAAAACATTAAAGTAAGGATACCAGTCAATCCTGAGACACCAATGGATTGCAAACTCGGTGAGATAGTTTTCTACACGGAGTTATTTAACTGGGGGATTAGGCTTCCCTTAGACCCAGAGATTGTCAGATATTTTCATCTGATAAAGCTCTGCCCAGGTCAACTGAGCCCCAACGCCTGATTCACCCTCATATCCTGCATCATGGCCTCAAGGCTCTCCGGAATTCCTCTTCCGATGGAGCAATTTGCTGCTGTGGCCAACCTTTGTAGAAACCATGTCATCACCTTCTGCCATTACAATATGGGTGATAATTACAAAGTGGTGGATGACTTGCTTGAGTCGGAGAGGAACTTGAAGACTCAATTTTTGTTCATCAGTGGTGCTTGGGAGAATGAGAGGAAGATTAAAGCTGGTGATAATCCAAGCATGCTTATCAGCAGGTGGAAGAGTACATGTAAACATTTTATTACATCTTTCTATTTCTTCTTATAATAAGTTTGTTTGTTTAACTTCTCTCTTTTTGTTTTTTTGGTAGTGATGCCAAAGGAGTTTAATGACTATTTAGAGGTGGGGCAGACTACTTGTGCCAAGCTAAATTCTTAGGCTGTTGAGAAATGGGGAAATCGCTTCCACAACTGCTTTATCGGAGGCAACTTAGTAAGATCTCATCTCTGGAATACTACTGGACAGAGGGAGTTGTCTTGGGAGGAATTAACCACTCCACCTCCTCCAGGGTTGATTCTTCAGAAAACAGATGGAAATGATGGAAAGCTAGCCTTGCCGGGCAGAGCTAAAGCCCCAAGAAAAATGAAGGGCAATAAAGGCAAGGCTAAGCAAAATTTGGCTGAGGTCAACCCAAACGATGCTGAGCAAACTGTCCCCGCAAACCCGGAGGGGCAGGAACAAGGAAGGATTGATGCTGCCTTGCTACAAGTGGTAGAAAATGAGAGTACCAAAGAGGTGGTTGGATCTCCAAAGCCCCCAAAGGCTCCTAAGAAAGATAGAAAACGAGGAGCAGAAGGTGGAGATAGGGAGGCCAAGAAGAAGAAAACCTCCAAGGGAGATGAAGTTGCTCTCCGGGCTCCGGAGTCTTTTCCTCCGGTTGACCCAACAGACCCAACTTAAGCAGATGAAATCCCAAGTGAATTTCACACCGGAGAGGGTGCCGGAGAGGACATCAACATCGATGGAATTGACATCAGTGGGCTTCAAAGGATTGGTCTTTACTTCAATGACCTTGAGAAGGAATGTTTCGCTGGCCCTTACCTTTCCCCAAGATCCTCGAACATGGTCACCTTCAACGGTAACTCTTTTTCTGTTTCAGGGGAGAAGGATGTGGTGACCCATTCCTTGTTAAGCAACATTCAGCCAATACTCAACTTGGAGAAGCAAGTGCGAAACCAGTCATACATCATCAACACACTCAATTCTGACAAGGAGAGTTTGTCCAACGACCTCCTTACAATCAAGCAGAGTCTCGGGGCATTAAAGAAAGAAAATGAAGAGTTGATAAAGGGGAATGAGGACTTGGCCACCAAACTAGCCACTTCGGATGGGGTTGTCACAGAACTTCAATCCAAGTATTCTGACTTGGAGAAAAATCTTTCTACTTCAAAAGAGGAGGTGAAGGCCAAAGACCACGTCATTCAGACCCTAACAAATGACAAGATATCTCTTGAAGATGTTGTGTCTCGGGCTAAGCAAGAGAAAGATGACTTGCTAAAAGAGCAGGAAAAGACAATCCAAGCTAGGATTGATGTGTATACCAACGATGTGATAGACTCCCAAGAACAAAGATATGATGAGGTCAAGTCAGACATGGTCCTACTCTTTCATGAGAAATTTCCGAGGAGGACACTCTGGGACTTATGGCGATTCGTGGAATACGAAGACCTTCCTCACCATACTATGGCTGATGGTGATAAGAACGGTTATTCCAGTGGTTGGGATGACACCACTGATGAAGATGAAAAGACCGGAGAGAGTCCAGATGAGGAACCCACCGATCCCAAGAAAAAACCAAGTGAAGCTGGGACATCTAAGAACTAAAGACCTCAAAATGCCAACTATCTTTTAATTTTGTGTTTGAACTAAAGTCCTTGGATGGCCAAGGTATTTTTGTAATCGTGTCCGGCACTTTACCAGACAAACCTTCTTTCTTAAAAACTTCAAAGTCCTTGGATGGCCAAGGCATTTTATATATTTAATATCACTCCCCGGTATCTACCGAGAAATTTTATCTTACATATTATTTAATTTTGATGGCTTGTGTTCAAATGGCCTTTAGTTATTTCATAAGTGTTTTAAAGTGAGAGTGTTCAAATTCTCCGATGACACATGTTTAAATAGTCATCACCTCATCGAATTGAATTAAATCAAACTGCTAGTCAAACCACTTCGAATTTTTTAAGAAGGCATCGAATTTGATTTAAATGGCTTGTATTTAAATGGCTTGTATTTAAATGGCTTGTATTTAAATGGCCTTTAGTTATTTTACAAGTATTTTAAAGTGAGAGTGTTTAAATTCTCCGATGACAAATGTTTAAATGGTCATCACTCCACCGAATCAATCCGATTTGTCAGTCAAATCACTCCAAATTTTTCAAAAAATCATAGAATTTCATTAAAAAACCCGGACACCTCATTAAAACCTCCCCGCGCCACCAGGGTAGGAAAGAGTATGCCCCCAAATATTTACATGGACTTTAAACAAGTAAATATTTACATAGTCTATTCTAAATACAACTGAAGGTGTTCGATGTTCCAAGGGTGATTCAAAATCCTTTCATCTTTATCTTTGAGCCTGTACGTCCCATACTTAATCTTTTCACTGACCACATAGGGTCCTTCCCATGTTGGAGCTAGTTTGCCGAACTGCTTCTCTTTGGTATACAGGAAGACTTTTCTTAGCACCTTATCACCTAGTTGAAAATCCCTCCTTTTGATTTTAGAGGCAAACCCGCTTCTCATCAAACCCTGATAGTGTGTGGCTCTGAGGTGAGCCTTAACTCTTCTTTCCTCCATCAAATCAAGTTGTTTTCCTTATGGCCACTTCGTTAGCTTGTTCGGAAAAATTATAGACTCGAAATGAAGGGAGAGTGGCCTCTATGGGAGCTATAGCATCCATCCCATATACTAAAGCAAAATGAGACTTGTGTTGCAGCCCCAGGAGTGGTTCGGTAGGCCCATAACACTTCTTGTAGATAACTTGTCCATTTTCCAGCAGCTCCCTCTAGATTCTTTTTAAGACCGGACAGTATAGTCCTGTTAGCCACCTCAACTTGACCATTTTCCTGTGGATGGAAAGGAGAGGAAAAACAATGTTGAATGCCTCTAGTAGCACATAAATTATCCATCTCCTTGTTATCGAATTGTGGTCCATTGTCGGTAGTTACCTTTTGTGGAACCTCAAATCTACAACAAATGTTAGACAGGATGAATTTTATAAAAACTTCCGAAGTAGTTCGTACAAATGGGGCTGCTTCGATCCACTTTGAGAAGTAATCAATAGAAACAATTATAGTTCTGCACCCTCCAGACGCCATGTGTAGAGGTCCCACTAAATCGAGCCCCCAACAAGCAAAAGGTATTGGCTCAGAAAATGACTCTAAAGGGACTGGTGGAACATGGATTTCATTGCCGTATCTTTGGCAAATATCACACTTCTTCACCAATTCCTTGGTATCTTGCATTATGGAGGGCCAGTAGTACCCAGCCAACAAAACTCTTCTAGTTAGAGCCCTGAATCCACAGTGTGCTGATCCCTCGCCATCGTGTAATTCGAAGAGCACTATTTGGGATTCTTTGATCCCCACACATCGTAAGAGAGGTTTACTGAAAGGATTGTTTTATAAAGAATGTCTCTTAAGATGACAAAACCACGAGCCTTGAATTTCACCTTCCTTGCTACTACTTTTTCCGGAGGCAAGATGCCATCTGAGAGATATTGAAAAAGAGGAAATCTCCAATCTTGGGGTTGTCTTACTTGTATATTCAAGCTCTCTTCTTCCTTATCCGGATTGATTTGAATGGATGGGCACTCTAACACATGAATACAAGGGTAAGACTCGGTATAGGCTATGGTTGCCAAAGAGTCTGCTAGCGTATTTTCTGTTCAGGGTATGTGCTCATAGGTGATGCTTTTGAAATTAAGTACCACTTCTTTGAGAACAAACAAGTATTTAACCAGTTGCTCCTCCTTGGCTCCGGATTGACCTTGTGCATGATGGATAAGAAGCTGAGAATCGCTCATTAACCTGACCCTTTTGGCTCCACAAATAAGAGCTAATTTCAAGCTAGCTATAACAGCTTCATATTCAGACTCATTATTGGAAGCCCTAAAAGCAAAACATATAGCTTGGTACATCTTGTCGCCGTACGGAGAGATTAAACATATCCCAGCACCACAACCCATGGTACTGGATCCACCATCAGTACATACAACCCATACTTTTTTTAATCTTTTTCACCGGTTACTTGCTTAGTGCCTCTGTCTGAATGGAATTCAACCAAGAAATCAGCCACAATTTGAGCTTTGACTGCCGTTCGAGGGGCGAAGTCAATATCATAGTCTCCCATATCTACTCACCACTTGGTCATTCTACTCTAAATGTCTGCTTTTTGAAGAACATTCTTCAAGGGAAAAGACGTCCGGACGATGATCGAATGAGACTGAAAGTAGGGCCTCATTTTCCTAGCAGCAATTACTAAGGTCAGTGCTAATTTTTCAAGTTTCAAGTATCTTTTTTCTGCATCAATCAAGCTCTTGCTGATATAGTATACTGGTCGAGGATAATTATCCACCTCCCTTACTAGCACTGCACTCAAAGTACACTCAGAAACTGCCAAGTATATGTAAAGTGTCTCTCTATTAACAAGTTTAAACAAAGTTTTAGGGGAGGATAAGTGCTTCTTAATTTCATCAAATGCCTGGTCACACTGGGGAGACCAATTAAACTCTTTCGCACCTCTCAAAGTTTGAAAAAACGGGGCACACCTATCCGAAGACCTTGAGATAAAACGGTTTAGAGCAGCCAACCTCCTTGTCAATTTTTGTACTTCTTTAATATTCCGAGGAGGCTCCATTTGTAGCGAAGAATTAAGCTGGTCTGGATCAGGTTGCATCCCTTTCTCACTTATTACACACCCCAAGAATTTTTCGGACTGTACTCCGAAAACACATTTCTCCGGGTTTAATTTTAAATTTACTTTCATTAGATTGGCAAAAGTTTTTTGGAGATCTGCCAAGTGTAGCTCTTCGTCCACACTCTTTACCATCATGTCGTTGATATAAACTTCCATATTTCTTCCAATCTGATTAGCAAAAGCCTTGTTTACTAACCTCTGATAAGTAGCCCCAGCATTCTTTAATCCAAACGGCATCACCTTGTAACAATGGAGGCCCCTATCAGTAACAAACGTAGTATGTTCTTGATCTTTTGGATCTACTTAAATCTGATTGTACCCAGAGAAGGCATCCATAAAGGACAACAACTTGTTCCCGCATGTGGAGTCCACCAACTGATCAATTCGGGGAACTGGATATAGATCCTTCGGGCAAGCTCAATTGAGATCTGTAAAATCGATGCACATACGCCACTTTCCATTTTTCTTCTTTATCCACACCGGATTGGCTGTCCATAAAGGGTATTGAGATTCCTTTATGTGTCCCATTTTAGTAAGCCGGTCAACTTCTTGAACTATGACATCAACTTTCTCTTTAGAAAAAGCTCTCCTATTTTGTACAACAGGTGCTATATCCCTCCGGACAGACAGCTGGTGTGATATAATGTTTGGTGGTACTCCGGTTACATCAGCATTGCACCAAGCGAAAACATGATGATGGTCTTTCAAAAAAGCTAACATTTTTCCCTTTAATTCTGATGTTATCTTGGATCCAATTTTGACACTTTTTCCTTCAACCAGAGAGTGAGTTTCAACTTCTTCAATAGGTATTAAAACGCCAGCGGTCTCTCTGGGGTCATCAATTTCACCTCTCCCCCATAGGGCCCCTCAAATTGCTAATCCTCACTGATCCGAACTGCCCCCAAAGTTCGAGGGGCCAGTGCTGTTGCATAACACTGCCTTGCTACCTTCTGACTGCTCCGGACAACTCCCACTTGTCCTTGTACAACGTATTTCAAACATTGGTGGACTGTTGACGCCACATCATGCATTTTAGGGAGCCAAGACCTCCCCAAAATGGCATTGTAATAAGTGGGACAATCCACCACAATAAAAAGTATCCTGACCATCTTCTTAAAAGGGCCTTTGCCTAACAAAACCTCTTCCTCAAACTCCCCGATCACATTAGCTGAGCTTCCAGTGAAACCCACAATTGACCTGTTCGAACGCTGAATTACTGCTAGGTTCTTTATTTATTTGCAGGAAGTTAAAAAGAGGATATTGGCTGAACTACCGGTGTCCACCAAAATTCGCCTTATGTCATTGCCCCCAATGGATGCTCCTATTACGACAACATCTTCATGGGGACCAGCTATGTCCCTCAAGTCATCCTCATCGAAAACAATGAAGGGAAATGGTCTTGTGATTGATAGGAAGTCATACCACCTTCCATCTGGGTAGCTAGAGTATGAACATGCCTCTTTCTTGAAGAAGTAGTTGGTGCAGTCATGGTGTCTCCCCCAAATATTGTAAGTGACTCGAAAAAGCTGATGAGGCCGGACACTGTCTTGCAGTGCTGTGTGATAACACCCACCTTGTTTCGAGTCGGATCAGGATCCAAATATTCTGATTCTACATCAAACCTCTCAATTATCACCATAGCCCCATCCAGAGCCGGTGTCCCTGCGTTGTTCGGGCCAGTTCGAGGAGCATTATCAAGCCTATTTCCACCTCTTCTTTTAACATATGCCCCCAACTTCCCTCTCTCAATCAAATTCTGTACTTCTTGTTTCAACGCGATGCAATCTTCAGTGGTATGGCCAGTATCACAATGATACTGACAAAAACTGTTATTTCGACTTTCCCTTGATGATCGTAATGCATCCGGCTTCCTGAAATGTACTTCATCTTTGGTTTTATCATAAATGGTAGCTACATTTCTTTTAGTTCAGGAAACCACTCTGGTTGAACTCAAGGTCCTCGCTTATTTCTAGATTGTTGGCTTTGAGTTGGGGCAGCTGGGTGGGATTGAGCCTTGGCCCTGTTTTGACCCTGTCCGGCTTCCTTTGCCTTGTACCCGGACTGATTCTGGTTTTGATATCGTGCAGCTGGAGCAGACCTCACCTGTCAGTGCACCATGGTTTTCTTTGTTTCATCCACATTAATCTGTTTGCTGACCTGATTCAGTAAACCTCCCCACGTCATGGCCTTTTTCCTGGTTACTGAATCAGCTAGATTGCCAGGGTTCAGACCCTGCCTTAGAGAAGCTATTGCTACTTGTTCAAAGCAATCAGCTAATCCATTTTTGGTGTTCACAAAGAGACTTATGTACTCTTTCAAAGATTCATTTGGTTCTTGGGCACAATGGATTATAGTGTCTCTATTGCCCTTCACTTCTTTGCTTCCCATGAATTGCCTCCGAAAGGCCACCCAAAAAGTGTCGAAATTTCTAATGCAACCCTATGGCAAACTATTGTACCACTTCAGAGCACTGCCCGTAAAAGACTGGGAGAATGCTCGACAGAGTAGCTTATCATCATCGTCAAAGTTCATCATAATTTTTTTGAATTGCTCCAGATGGTTATCTGGATCTTTACTACCATCATACTTCTCCATATTTGTGCTGTCAAACCTCTTAGGAAGGTTTCCGGACATTATTTTGGAAGACAATGGAGATTGTCTCCAATTCCGGCCACGACTAAAGACAGTATCTTCGTTGGGAGTCGTAAAGATACTTGGTTCATAATGAAAGGCAAAAGGATCCATTAACAAGCGGTCTACGTGTCTCTGGCCATGGCTGTGACTATGAGACGACCCTTTACCCAGATGCCTTTTCAACCTTCCATGCCTGTCATTTTTTAACTAGCTTCTGTTTCTTCTTAGAAGGGCCTTCATCACTGCTGGATGACAGGGATTCCTCGACTCCATCTTCATTCGAGGAGCTGCTGGAAGATTCTGAGTCTGAATCTGAGCTCTCCACCGGTTTAGATCGGTAAGACTTCTTTGATCTAACATGAGTTTTTTTAGTGCTCACATGGGTTTTTGACGGCTCATGCTCTCTTAGATTGTCAGTATGGTGAACTGTTGATACTTTTGACTTCTCTTTCACACCAAATTCTGCCCTTTTTGCAGCCCTCAAGGCTTCTATCTCAACTTTCAGTCTATCTGGCTCCTCGATAGTATATTCATCATTTTCGCCCACCACTTCCGCCAAAGCTGGTGATATTTCCTGCTCGTCCGGATTCATCCGAACTGATCTTTCTTGATGGTTTTGAATGCTTAATTCAGGCACCTTCTCCTCCCAATGTGGTCGCCAATTTGGTTTGGATAATTTTAGTCTGAGGGTAATTTCGTTAGTAGTTTTGTAACGTATCACGGGTATTTAATGTTTGGGTAGTTTGTAGCGAGAGATTTGAGCTGCCTGGTTGTATTAAATGTTTATTATCCTCATTTAATGAAAGTGGTTGGGTATTTATACCCTTAATTATGGGCCTCATGGGTTTTCGGGTCAAACTCATGAAAGTGAGTCGAATTCAAAGACCCATTAGTTTATTAAGCAGGTTGGTAATTAGCTTAGTCATAAAGTGGTTAGTTTTTAATACATTAGTCCTGTTCGGATGGTTTAGTGGGTGGTTTTTGTCCGAATTGCCCCTGTCCGGTTTCTACAGTTAGTGGTGAAAAAATCTTGACTCATCACATTCGACTCAGCAAGATCCTATAGTGTAAGCAATTACAGGTCAACTTACTCTTTTAGACTACCCGTTTTAACTAATTTTAGCGAAAAATCAAGCTATAATGAATCAACGGAAATTTTGCATCCTAAGTTGAAAAGACGAGCTAGAAGGCCTAAGAAGAAGTGTATTTATTCTTGAAGAAAAATAACAATCGGACAAATGAAGTATGATTGTTGTTCAAAGTTAGGGCATATTAAAAGGAATTGCAATGCACTATTGTAAATGTTTGGGAATTGTTTTTGATGTTTTGTAGTTTTAATTCTTGCGACATTTATTTTACGATTTTTGGAATATTGTATTTTTTTATGTTACAAAGTGTTTTCTAATTTTGAAATACTGTATCTGGTGAAGTGTTTTTAACTATATGCGAGACTAGTCTTAACTTTATTTAAGACATGCGAGACTAGTTAAAATTTTATTTGATAGAAGTGATACCATGTTTATTATCAGTTGATATATGCGAGACTAACTGTAAGGTTTTGACTACATGAAATCCATTTATATTCTTATGGCTATACTATCTATAACGACATGTGAGACTTGACCAAATGCAAAGAAGACTACTTGAAATCCTTCAACATTTAAAATACGCAAGACTAGACATAAGAGACATGCAAAACATACGAGACGAGAAGGATGGTATACAAGAAAATTATGAAACACTCACTATAATTAAGGAGAGACTAACTTTGGCATTTTGGAAAGATGCGAGTCTATCTTTAAGGAGATATGCGAGTCTATCTATAAAGATATGCGAAACTCAAACAAATATAAAAGTAGACTACTAGAAAACTTTCAACATTTGAACTGCACAAGACGAGACATAAGAGGCATACAAAACAATGTAATACGAGAACGATGATAAATAATAAAGATGCAAAATAATTCAACCTAGAAAAAAATCATAATTTTCTAATTTTAACTCTAAAAATACAAAACAAATTTTTATATTTGAACTGGAAATAAGCGAGATAACAACAAAAATATTTGAAAATAAAAACATAAAATAAAGTTTCAAACATCAGACGAAGAGTCTTCTTCATCAAACCCTACTCTTCATTCTCCTCTTCCTCCTCCATAACACCATGTTTCCTCTTTTTGGTTCCGCAAGTAGCACAAAGTGAGTAATTTGGTTCAAAGTCATCTTCATAATATTCAAAAAATTATGGAGAATACTCTTCATCAAACCCTACCCTTCATTCTCCTCTTCCTCCTCCATAACACCATGTTTCCTCTTTTTGGTTCCCAAGTAGCACAAAGTGAGTAATTTGGTTCAAAGTCATCTTCATAATATTCAAAAGATTATGGAGAATACTCTTCAACAACAAAAGTGGCAATATCATCCTCAATAGAATAGGAGGAGTATTCCTCAGTTGTTCTGATGACCGTTCAAATGATGATAAATCTTCATAACTATTCAAGTTAGACTTATCATAAAAAAAATAACTATGAAATGAGCCATTTTTAAATTACAAAGTTTTTTGGAGCAATTGTTTCTGTATGAAACCATACTGAAAATGTAAACTTAATTTATAGGTAAACAATTTAGAACCATGCGAGAAGTAATTGATTATTTCTGCTTTTTTGAGAACTAACCCATTCTCGATAGCAGTTTGTGGCTATTGCTTTTGTAATGATTTATCTACTCTTGTAAAAAATTAGACAAGTAATTAATAAATGAAAATTTACTAACAAGTTTAATTATTGATGGTGTGGATAAAAGTAGCCTGAGGGTAGGCTGGTAATTTCAAGTGGAGTTTTAAGACGGTGTAAGGGTGTTTCACGGTGGTATGGTGGTGTTTAAAGGTGTTTCAAAGTGTTTCAGGGTGTTTTAAGGGTGGAGAGAGAATTAAGCAGCCTGGCAGCAGTTAATTTTTCTTACCCATAGTTAATGCTGGTGGTTGGGTATTTATAGTGTGAAATTTGGGCCCTTATGGGCTTTCGGGTCAAGTTTAATGGACCCGGGTCATGTTTAAAGACCCGTAAGTTTTAAGCAGATGTGCAGGTAGCTTAGTCAGATAGTGTTTAGGTTTTTTAGTACTTTAGTCATAGTTCGAACTGCCTTAAGTTTTTAGTGTTCGAAATCATCTGTCCGATCAACAAGTCCTGTCCGAATTTCCAGGGAGATTTACTTTGGACTACCCTTCCGAGGAGCACTTCGAATTCGGACTCATCAGGAGCCCCTTTTTTAGGTTTTTGAACAAGTGTCTTTGTCAAAGAACTGAAAAACAGTCCGACAAAGGAAGTGATCTTTCAATTCGGAGAGAGTTGAGGACAGATCCAGACAAGGCAATCGTTTCGAATTCCAAACGGTTCTGTGTCAGAGTTAGTGGGACACGTGTCACACTTTGGTTGGTTTCTTTTAGCCGTTTTCTCACCTTGAAAGTTGTACCACTATCTCGAACAAGTTACCTCTTTAAATGCTTTTGATGACGTCAGCGCCGTTTTTTAATCATTGCCCAACTTTTCGGATTCTCCTAGGAATCAAACCCTTTTTTACATTTACTATAAATTCCATTCATCTTTCACAGTCTCACTATTACTTTCACTCTGTCATTTTACTCAAAGCTTCATCTCTCTAAAATCTCAAGATTTCCTTAGTTGTTTTATGTTCACAGCAAGAACAGATCTAATCAAGGGTGGCTGGCTTAATCTCTCAGAATTAGAGAAAGCTCAAAGGGTTGAAAAAGAGAAAAGGCTTGCAGCAGGGCTTCCAGCGTCGCCTGTCGAGAAACCAGCCCCTTCAATCGAAGAGTCTGATAGAGGTTCGTCTTCTTCGAAAGGTACAAAACCTAGAAAACTCTTTCGATCAACACTTTCTCCCATCGTATCTGACTCTTCAGTTCAAGAGTCGATCCTTATCGTTGAACCAGGGGTCACCGTCACAAGTGTCAGGAAGAAATCCACTTTCCTTGCTATGGGGTCCGATTCCGATCATTCTCCAGACAAACTAATCATGAAAAGACCAAGCAGATTGGTTAAGGGACTCTCTTCCAAAAATACCAGCGAGTCAGGGTCCGGGGCAGCTGTTAGGACTCTCCGGGAAAGGCCGGTCGGTCCGGAGGCTAGCAGTCCACTACCTCCCAAGGAAACCTCGACCTCAGAAACTCAAACTGAGGTGAGAACTCAAAAACATACATCGAGCAAACAGTCCGGAGGATCAGCTGTACCAAGCTTCATCCCTCCCCGGGCTGTTTCTGCAGAAGCTCCCCCAACAGTTATGGAGGAGAGGATGGAAGACTCCACTGAGGAGGTCAGGTTTGGGTCCGAGTCTTCCGGACAAGTTGAAACTGCTATAGTTGTTGCCAAGAAGGGCAAAGAGGACTTGTATCTGAGGCATCCGGATCTGCCAGAGAGCCTTGAAGGGAGAGTAGGGCCCTGCTTTCATAAGGTAGAGTTCAAGTACCTTCTATCTCTGTTAAAGACCAAGTATGCGTTTATCCATACTAGAGATTTGGGACGGTTTCGCACTAAGTGGGGGATCCCTGAAAACGTTAAAATCCGAATTCCCATCGATCCGGAGACCCCAATGGATTGTAAAAGGAACGAGATAGTCTTCTTTACGGAGCTATTCAACTGGGGACTCAGGTTCCCACTGGATCCAGAGATAGTGCGCTATTTTCACCTAGTCAAGCTATGTCCATCACAGCTAAGCCCTAACGGATGGTACACTTTGATGTCATGCATTATGGCATCCAGGTTGTCCGGAATTCCTCTTCCAATGGAAGAGTTCGCTGCTGTTGCTAGTTTGTGCAAACACCATCAGTTCCCTTTCTATCACTTTAATATGGGGAATGACTTGAAAGCCGTCGATGATCTCCTGGAGTCGGAGAGTAAGTGGAGGAGCCAGTTTTTGTTTGTAAGTGGCTCATGGGAGAATGGCAATAAAATCAAGGTCGGGGAGAATCCTAGCCTTCTTCGAAGTAGATGGAGGAGCGATCGTAAGTTTTCCTTTAAGTTTCTGTTCGAATTTCTCTTTTCATTAACTTTATGCTAACTAGCTACTTTCTTGTTTCATTAGAGCTGCCAAAAGAATTTGGAGACTACCTAAAAGCCGGACAGGTCACCTGTGGCAAGATAAATGCATGGGCCGCAGAGAACTGGGAGAACCGGTTTCACAAGGCTTTTACCCCTGGGAATTTAGCGAGATCCCATCTGTGGAACACCACAGGTCGGAGGGATCTATCCTGGGAGGAGTTCTCCACCCCACCTGATGAGGATGTAGTTCTGAGAAGGTCTCACGAATTGGATGGGACCCTCTTCCTTCCTGCCCGGGCCAAAGCCCCAAGTAAAATGAAGGGCAAGAAGAAGAAGAGCAGGAAAGCAGTAGAGGATGCTGAGAAAGAGGTCCCAACAGGCTCAGAGGTGCTAGCCCAGGCTCAAGTTGACGCAAACCTTCTACAAGTGGTAGAACAGGAGAGCGAGAAACAAAGAGTGAAGTCCCCAAAACCCACAAGGGCTGCTAAACGGACTCGCAAGCAAGCGAGTGATAGTGCTGATAGGGAGGTCAAAAAGAAAAAGATTTCCCAAGGAGAGGAGCTTGCTCTCCGGGATCCGGAGCCCACTTTCCCAACTGACCCAACATTAGCGAGGAGATCCCAGGGAATCTTAATGAAGGGATTCCAATGGAATTCCACACTGATGAAGTTGATAGGGGAGAGATTAACATGGATGAAGTGGATGTCACCGGTCTGGGTCCTTTAGGTGACTACTTCCTTGGCCTGTCTAGAGATGAGTTCGCAGGGCCATATGTTCCTCCCAGTAGCTCCAACACAGTAAACTTCAATGGTAAGACTTTCTTGGTTTCTAGTGAGAGGGATGTTATAGCCCACTCCCTCCTTAGCAATTTGCAACCAGTACTCACCCTGGAAAGGCAAGTCCGGAGTCAGGCAGAAACCATTAAAGATCTCAAGTCTGAGAAAGAGAAGCTGTCCGATGACCTCAGGACTGCTACTACTAAGGTTGACCTGCTTAAGGAGTCGAACGAACAGCTAAAGAAGAGTCAAAATGAAAGCAACACAAAAGTTGCTTCTTTAGAAGAGACCGTAAAAGATCTCCGGGCTAAGCTGTCCGGATTGGAGAAGGACTTGGTAGCATCAAGGGGAGAAACTGCAGCAAAGGAGAAGATTGTCACCAACCTGACCACTGACAAACTTGCTTTAGAGAATGCAGTGACTCAGGCTGTTGAGGAGAAAGATGCTTTGGTGAAGGATCAAGAGGCCATGATCAAGGCCAAAATCAACGCTTATGCCAGGGAGATGATACGGAGTGAAGAATTAATGGTTGAGAAAGTGAAGTCCGATATGGTCCTCCTGTTTCACGAGAAGTTCCCGAAGAGGAGACTAGGGGACTTATGGCGTTATGTGGATGACGATGATCTCCCCTACTGGACCATGGTTGATGAAGGGTACACTGATATATCCTCGTCTGGTGATGAAGAAGAAACCGGAGAGAGTCCGGGTGAAGAAGAAGTTGACCCCAAAGGCAAGAAGGTCATTGAGGAAAAAAGCAATATCAAGAGCAAGAAAACAGATGAGGGTGAGCCATCTTCAAAGGCTCCGCCTTAATTTATAATTTGTTTTGTTTATCTTTTACTTGAACCAAAGTCCTTGGAAGGCCAAGGCACCTTTTTTGTGATGTTGTCCGAATTATTCGGACAGATTTTTGTTCTGCATCCAAACTTGTTTAAAAAGTCCTTGGAAGGCCAAGGCAATTTTAAGTCGTTGAATGAATATTTTGTTTTGCTCAATCATTCTCTTCTTTCATAATCTGTTTAAATAGTTGGAATTTAAGTAGTCTTGAGTTATTGTGTTGTGTTTCTCTGGCTAGAATTTAAGTAGCCCTTAGACCTTTCAGTCCGGATAGTATGACAATCAACAGAATTTTGCAAAAACTTAGAAAATTTATTCAAGAAAGCTCCAAGTTTCATTTAAAGCTCTCCGTGGCGCCGGAGAGAGGTAGTGGTATGCCCCCAAATATTTACATGGATGTTTAAACAAGTAAATATTTACATAAGTTTTATTCCAAGTACATTCGAAGGTGTTCAATATTCCAAGGGTGAGTTAAAACCCTGCCATCTTTGTCTTCTAACCAGTACGTTCCAGGCTTGATTCTTTCAACCACAGTATAGGGACCCTCCCAAGTTGGGGCCAGCTTTCCGAAGAGCTTTTCCTTGGTATGCAAGAAACTTTCCTCAATACCTTATCTCCTGGTTGAAAGTCCCTTCTTTTAACTTTAGAAGCAAACCTGCTTCTCATCAAGCCTTGATAGTGTGCCACTCTAAGATGAGCTTTTACTCGCCTTTCTTCAATTAAATCAAGTTGATTTCTGACTGCCATTTCATTAGCCTGTCCGGAGAAGTTGTGGACTCGAAAGGAGGGGAGTGTCTTCTCTATGGGGGCTACTGCATCCATCCCATAGACCAAGGCAAAAGGTGATTCTTGTGTTGCAGCCCCAGGTGTTGTTCGGTAGGCCCACAAGACTTCTTGTAAATAACTAGGCCACTTCCCAGCAGCCCCTTCCAAATTTTTCTTTGAACCGGACAGTATTGTTCTGTTAGCTACTTCAACCTGCCCATTGGCTTGTGGGTGGAAAGGTGAAGAAAAGCAGTGCTGAATACCCCTCGAGGCACAGAAGCGTTCCATTTCTCTGTTGTCAAACTGTGGCCCATTGTCTGTTGTTATTCTCTAGGGGACACCAAATCTGCAACATATGTTGGATAGAATGAATTTTATAACAGCCTTTGATGTTGTCCCTGCCAAGGGGGCTGCTTCTATCCACTTCGAAAAGTAGTCAATGGCTACGATTATGGTTTTACGCCCTCCGGACGCCACAGGTAGAGGCCCAACCAAGTCCAATCCCCATCGAGCAAAAGGGATGGGCTCAGAAATTGATTCCAAAGGAATGGCTGGTACATGAATTTCATTGCTGTACCTCTGGCATGGGTCACATTTTCTCACCAGCTCCTTAGCATCTTTCATTATTGTTGGCCAATAATATCCGGAGAGAAGCACTCTTCTTGTTAATGCTCTAAATCCACAATGGGCTGACCCCTCACCATCGTGCAACTCGGAGATAACCATTTGTGACTCATGATCCCCTAAACAGCGTAGGAGAGGTTTGCTATAGGATTTCTTGTACAAGACCTCTCTAATCATGATAAAACCACGAGCCCTGTGCTTTAACGTTCTGGCTTGTGGTTTATCCAAAGGCACGACACCATCAGACAGATATTGCATAAGAGGAAACCTCCAGTCTTGAGGCCGGTTTACTTGTATTTCAAAGACTTCCTCATTTTCACTTTCATCAAGTTGAATAGAAGGGCTTTCAAGCACATGGATCCATGGATAGGACTCCGTATATGCTATTGTTGCCAATGAGTCTGCTAGCTCATTCTCTGCCCGGGGAATATGTTCATAGACAACGGCTTTAAACTTCATGGCCTCACTTTTCAAAAGTAGTAAATACTTGATCAATTGTTTTTTTCTAGCCTCTGATAGGCCCAAGGCATGGTGAACAAGCAATTGGGAGTCACTTAGCAGCTTGACCCTTTTTGCTCCACAGATGTATGCCAATTTCAACCCAGCTATAGCTGCTTCATACTCGGACTCATTATTGGATGCCCTGAAAGCAAAACAAATAGCTTGGAACATGTTGTCCCCATAGGGGGAAGTGAGACATATTTCTGCCCCAGACCCCATGGCACTGGATCCCCCGTCTGTTCGGACAATCCACACTTTTTTGTCTTTTGAATCAGCTGGTTGTTCTGAGTCCCTATCAGAGTGGAACTCAACCAGAAAATCAGCCACAGCTTGAGCTTTTACTGCCGTCCGGGGAGCGAAATCTATGTCGAAGTCCCCCAACTCTACTGACCACTTTGTCATTCTGCTTGAAATGTCCGCTTTTTGAAGTACATTCTTTAAAGGGGAAGACGTCCGGACAATGATAGGATGAGCCTGAAAATAAGGCCTCATCTTTCTTGCAGCTATCACTAGAGCCAATGCTAGTTTCTCAAGTTTCAAGTAGCGCCGCTCAGCATCAATCAAGCTTTTGCTGATGTAGTACACTGGGTGAGGATACCCATCAACCTCCCTTACTAACACAGCACTGATGGCACAACTTGAAACAGCCAGATATACAAAGAGAGTCTCCCCATCGATTGGTTTGAACAAAGTCTTGGGAGAGGAGATATGCTTCTTAATCTCATTGAATGCCTCATCACACTGTGGTGTCCATTCAAACCCCTTCGCACTCTTCAAGGTTTGAAAGAATGGAGCACATCTGTCCGAAGACCTGGAGATGAATCTGTTCAAGGCTGCTAACCTCCCCGTTAACCGCTGTACTTCTTTAACGTTTCGAGGAGGCTCCATTTGGAACAAAGCATTGAGTTGGTCCGGGTCGGGCTGTATCCCATGCTCACTTATAATATACCCTAAGAACTTCCCGGACTACACTCCGAAGACACACTTTTCAGGGTTTAACTTTAAATTCACCTTGGCCAGGTTGGCAAAAGTCTCTTGGAGGTCGGACAAGTGCAGCTGCTCATCCACACTTTTCACCATCATATCGTCAATGTAAACCTCCATATTTCTTCCAATTTGATCAGCAAATGCCTTATTGACTAACCTTTGATAAGTAGCCCCAACATTTTTCAAGCCAAAGGGCATCACCTTATAGCAGTGCAGACCCCTATCAGTAACAAAAGTGGTATGCTCTTGATCTTTTGGATCCACCTGGATCTGATTATACCCGGAGAAAGCACCCATGAAGGAGAGCAGCTTGTTCCCAGAAGTAGAGTCTACTAACTGATCTATCCGGGGAACCGGATACAAGTCTTTTGGGCAAGCTCGATTGAGATCTGTGAAGTCAATGCACATTCGCCATTTACCGTTTTTCTTTTTTACCAAGACTGGATTGGCAGTCCACAAAGGGTACTGAGATTCTTTAATGTGCCCCATCTTTGTGAGTCTGTCAACCTCTTGTACAATGACATCAACCTTTTCTTTTGAGAAAGCTCTCCTCTTTTGTATTACTGGTGCCACGTCTCTTCGGACAGATAAGTGATGGGAAATCACCTCTGATGGAACTCCAGTAACATCAGCGTTGCACCAAGCAAAAACATGCTGATGGTCTTTTAAGAACTTCAACATACCTTCTTTCAACATTGGTGGCATTTTGGACCCTATCTTAACAATTTTTCCTTCTTCCAAGCAATGTGTTTCAACCTCCTCAACTGGGATCAACACTCCGGGGGTCTCTCTGGGGTCATCAATTTCACCCTCACCCCCAGAAAGGCCCTCAAACTGCTATTGGTCATTTATTCGGACTGCCCCCTGCGTTCGTGGAGCCAAGGCAGTGGTATAGCATTCTCTTGCAACTTTTTGACTGCTCCGGACAACCCCAACCTACCCCTGAACAGCATATTTTAGACATTGATGGACTGTCGAAGCCACTGCATGCATTCTAGAGAGCCAAGATCTCCCTAGAATAGCATTGTAGCAAGTGGGACAATCCACCACAATGAAAAGTATTCTGACTGTTTTCTTGAAAGGGCCTCTGCCCAACAATACTTCTTCTTCGAACTCACCGATTACATCAGCTGAGCTGCCCGTGAAGCCTACTATCGATCTGTCTGACTTTTGAATCACAGCTGGATTTTTCATTTTCTTGTAAGTATCTAGGAAAATGATATTGGCAGAGCTCCCAGTATCTACCAAGATTCGCCTTATCTCATTGCCCCCTATTGATGCTCCTATAACAACAGCATCTTCATGAGGGCCAGCAATGTCTCTCAAATCATCCCCATCAAAGACAATGAATGGGAACAAACTTGAAGATTGATATGAGGTCATGCCCCCTTCTAGCTGGGTAGCCAAATTATGAACATGCCTTTTTCTTGATGAAGTGGTAGGAGCCGTTACAGTGTCCCCTCCGAAAATTGTCAAGGATTCAAAGAACTCAATGAGCCCGGAGACCGACCTGGAACGCTCCTCTATCGCACCCACTCTGTTTCTCGTTGGGTCATGATCCAAGTATTCGGATTCCACATCAAACCTTTCAATGATTACCATAGCCCCCTCTGGGGCAGCATTAACCGGACCAGCCCGGTGAGTGTTATCAGGCCTGTTGCCTCCTCTTCTTTTAACGTATGCACCCAATTTCCCTCTTTCGATCAGGTTTTGAACCTCTTGTTTCAATGCTATGCAATCATCAGTAGTATGGCCAATATCATTGTGATATTGACAAAAAGAACTGTTTCGATGTTCTCTGGGAGACTGCAAGGTTGCTGGTCTCCGGTAGTGTACTTCATCTTTTGTTTTATCGAAAATGGTTGCCACACTTTCTTTGAGTTCTGCAAACCATTCCGGTTGGACCCATGGTCCCCTTTTGTTTCTAGACTGTTGGCTTTGTGCAGGAGCAGCTGGTTGAGACTGAGCTTTTCCCCTTCCATGCCCCTGTCCGGTTTCTCTAGCTTTGTTTCCGGACTGGTTTTGATTTGGAGTTGGTGCCACCGGGGTGGATCTCACCTGTCTGTGCACCCTGGTCTTCTTTGTTTCATCAACATTTATTTGTTTGCCAACTTGATTTAGAAATCCCCCCAGGTCATGGCCTTCTTTCTGGTTACTGAATCGGCCAGGTTGCCCGGGTTCAAACCTTGTCTCAGAGAGGCTATTGCCACTTGTTCAAAGCAATCAGCCAGCCCGTTTTTTGTGTTCACAAAACGACTTATGTACTCCTTTAATGATTCGTTTGGTTCCTGGGCACAATGGATTATGGTATCTCCATTACCCTTTAGCTCCTTACTCCCCACAAATTGCCTTCGAAAGGCCACCCAAAAAGTATCAAAGTCTCTGATACAACCCTGATGAAGGCTGTTGTACCACTTCAGAGCACTCCCCGTGAAGGACTGGGAGAATGCCCTGCAGAGTAGTTTATCATCATCATCAAAGTTCATCATGAAGTTCTTGAATTGCTCCAGATGATTGTCTGGATCAGTACTGCCATCGTACTTCTCCATCTTGGTGCTATCAAACCTCTTGGGGAGGTTTCCGGACAGTATTTTGGAAGACAATGGCGATTGCCTCCAGTTCCTCCCACGACTGAACGCAGTATCCTCATTAGGTGTTGCAAAGATACCTGGCTCATCATGGAAGGCAAAAGGATCCACCAGCATCCGGTCTATATGCCTCCGGTTGTGAGATGATCCTTTCCCAATGTGCCTTTTCATTCTTCCATGGTGATCTCTTTTTCTGGAATACTTTTTGACTTGCTTCTGTTTTTTCCTGGTTCGCCCCTCATCACTACTGGAGGACAAGGATTTTTCATTTCCCTCACTGTCCGAAGAGCTGTCCGAAGATTCTGAGCTTGAGTCAGAACTCTCCACAGGCTTGGACCGGTGAGACTTTTTAGAACTGGCATGTGTCTTTTTAGTGCTCACATGAGTTTTTGAAGCCTCATGCTCTCGAGGGTTATCAGAGCGATGAGAAACTGACGCTTTGGATTTCTCCTTCATGCCCATCTTGGCCTTTTCAGCCCTCAGAGCTTCTATTTCAACCCTCAACCTGTCACGCTCTTGGACAGTATATTCATCGTTCTCTTCCACCACTTCGAGCAAAGCTGGTGGAAGCTCTGGATTATCCGGATTCATTCGGACAGAATTTTCTTGCTTGGTTTTGAATGCTTGATTCAGGCACCGTCGCCTCCCACTGTGGTCGCCAATTTGGTGTGGATAAAAGTAGCCTGAGGGTAGGCTGGTAATTTCAAGTGGAGTTTTAAGACGGTATAAGGGTGTTTCACGGTGGTATGGTGGTGTTTAAAGGTGTTTCAAAGTGTTTCAGGGTGTTTTAAGGGTGGAGAGAGAATTAAGCAGCCTGACAGCAGTTAATTTTTCTTACCCATAGTTAATGCTGGTGGTTGGGTATTTATAGTGTGAAATTTGGGCCCTTATGGGCTTTCGGGTCAAGTTTAATGGACCCAGGTCATGTTTAAAGACCCGTAAGTTTTAAGCAGATGTGCAGGTAGCTTAGTCAGATAGTGTTTAGGTTTTTTAGTACTTTAGTCATAGTTCGAACTGCCTTAAGTTTTTAGTGTTCGAAATCATCTGTCCGATCAACAAGTCCTGTCCGAATTTCCGGGGAGATTTACTTTGGATTACCCTTCCGGGGAGCACTTCGAATTCGGACTCATCAATTGATATGAAAAAATTGGTTGGAAGATGATAATTTATATTAATTACAGGCAAGACTACTGCATTTTTACTTTAAAATGGTTCAGACTGGAGGAAAGAAGATGCGAGACTATTGCAATTTCAAGATGCGATACTACCTCAATTGAAACTTTCGAGACCAGAGAAAAATAAGATGCAAGCCTGCAAGGGATACAAAAAGAATACTGCTATATTACACGCGAGACTACTACAATTAATGTGTGGGACTAGAACTTGCAATAGTTTACGAATTTTTTTATGTTTGTTTACTTACAAAATATATTAATTACAAAATACTTAAGTTTTCAAAATAGGTAACATCACAAAATAGTCATCTTCCAATGAAAGTTTGTGTTGTCGTCATTAACAATATGATAAAATATTTATATTTTCTAATACGTATACATGTCTTTACTTTATTGTTTGGAAACAAACCCGTTCTTGATGAAATCTTTGTTGTATTCGCAAATAAAAACACCGCAGTTGATGTTTTTTAGTTTTTGTTGTCTGATATCTCTTCACGTATTCATCTTATCATTTGTTTCTTGTTGGTATGCATATTTTTTCTATTAGGTAGTTCAACTTATAACAAGAGGCGATACCAATTACAAATAAGAGGCGAGACTGAGGCAATGTTATAATCTGAGACCTGTTACAAATAAATACACGAGACCTCTATAAGTTAAGAAGCATGCATGGATTTTCCTATTCACGAAACATGCTAGACTTGAGCAATATGATAATGCGAGACTTGTAATACTTACAAGAGGTACAACAATATTTATTTTTTTCTTTGTTGTGTATTTACTGGCCGAAAGTAATGAATTATAGTTTGTTGCTACAAGCAAGACTAATGGTTCATATTATCTTTCGAGATGGTGCATACTGAAAACAACATATAATACTCGTTTGAGATAGTGAGGAATACATCGTCAACCATTATTGTTATACCGTCTTTCATGGCAAGTAAAGTATGCATTCAGACAAATGATTATCCCGAAGAAGATGATCAACTAGATCATTCAGTGTATTGACACCCCGTCATAAACTATTAAAATTAAAAATAGGTGTTGTTTCCCGTTATATTACCATAAAGTTGTATCCTATGACATTTATCTGATAATTTTCCATTGAAACCTTCAAATGGTACTTGATGCTTGTTTTCTTTAAACGTCTTATAAATTTAAGCGTTAATAATATATCAAATGACAAGTGGGGACATGTTATACAAGAGGCAAGGTTGATTAATGTTATAAATACCTTAGGTGAGACTAGGGCAATTTGATAATGTGAGATATTAGTTATTAAAGAAATTCGACTCGAGACAATAACTACATGTGATATTGGGTCAATGTTATAACACGAGACTTGTATTTATAAAATAGGTGAAACTTTTATTAAAATACATACAATACATTCTCAGTTTTTACCTTATAGTCTAGGTTACTTTCATTAGATAGCGCAATCAGATCACTTACACATATATTCATTTAGTAAGTTGTATATTATGTTGGAAAATACCATATAATTGGATCGTCTTTTTTTTTCCTTTTTGTATCTCAGCCACTTTATGGTATTCACATATGTCAATCAATTGCTTTGTGGCTGTAAGTATTTCTAAATCAGTTTCAGTCACCTTCTATTGTATCTCATACTATATTTCAATAGAAAAACTATCCATTCATCGTCCTCTTGCATGTCTGATTTCCCTTAATTAAGAGTGCGTGACAAGAGTAAATTGAGATACTATACAATGCACGAAAAATCATAGACGAGACCGAGTATCAATGAAGTAAACATGTGAAACCATATATGAATTAAAGATATATGCGAGATATTGACATGTTTCATTGAGTTTGATGCACGACCCATTATACATGAAGAATGATTGTTAGACCCTATATACATGAACAAACAATGAGAGACATCAACATATCTTATTGAGATCTATACGATATCTATTTAATATGAAGGATATGTACGAGACAACTTATTGAAAATAAACATACGATCCAAATAAAAATAAAACAGGCGAGACCACGTAAAATGAACAGAAGAGACATATTAAAAATAACATGAAATTTAAATTTTTACAATCCTACAATATATGACAATCTAGTATTTTAAAAGACGAATGTATATGACAAGGTAAAACAATATATATTCAAAATTGAATCTAAATCTACTTAAGATCAACTTACATCTTGACAAACTTCTACCATTGATGTTGTCTTTGTCTATTTACAATAACTTTGGTAGTAACATCCAGGAAAACAAAAGTTATTGTATCTCGGGAAATAGCAACCCAATATCTTTCACAACGAAGGTCTAAGTAGATGTCAGGGTAGTTTCAACCTCAATGTTAGTAATCATCTTATAAAAATATTGTGTAGGTTGTGTCAACCAGACATTAGTTTCTTCTGAAGTACGATGTATTTTAGATGATGTATTAGCTAAGGCTTTTTTTTTTCATTTTAGCGATGTTCGTTATTGGGGTTTTCCTAGTTGAGGTACTTTTTTATGGTTATGGTTGGTATTATGGTGGGTGTTGTACTGAGACTAGGTGGTTTGGTTGGTTTTCTAGTGAGACTAGTTGAAGTTCTGGTGAGACTAATATGACTGAGGGGAGTTCTAGTGAGAATGAGGCAACTGATGGGTTTATTTGGTCTTGTTGGTTGACTAGGGAGTTTGGTTTGTATCTAGTTGAGACTAGTGAGATAACTTATTCTGGTTAGTATTTTGGTGGTAATGGTGGATTTTATTTTGTTGACTAGTTTTGGATCACAAAGAGGTATAGATAGCGTTATTTCAAGATTTTGACTTTCTAGTTGTTGAAGTAACTCGACTATTAATTTATCTTTATCTGTCATCTACAACAACAATGCGAGAAATTTTATACATGGTGAACAAGGTACATAAAGATGTGAGACTATAACAATAAAACAAGAGACGTGCGAGACTAAAAGAGAAATATATACTTACAACTCTCATTTATCTTTCAAGAAAATGCTTCATATGTTAGAACTCAATAGACCACATATACGTATTGTTATGTGTTTTACGTTTCAGGTATTGAGAAAGAGAACCTCTTGTACGTGGTTTGACCTTTCTTGGATGTGGTTGCAGTGTTCTTAGAGAAGATTATAATATTCTCTTTATGATTGATGAATTCACTTATGGTGCAATCAATATCAAAATCATCTTTAAACCCCCGGTTTCTGTTCGAGGTGTTTTGATTATTTTTTGTTAGGGTAGGGGTTAGGTTTGTACTGGTTGTTCTGGTTGATGGTATCTGGGGTCCGAAGCCTTTTTTTGTTTTTGTTGCTACATATTTTGTCCTCTTCTTAGTTCTTGGCTCTGGTACATGATATGAGTTCACAACTGGATTATCTCCCAAATCATGCCCAATATTTTCATCTCCACCAAATGCACTTATTTCCACAACTATTAGTATTAGTCACCTTTCAAAACCCATCAAATGATAAAAAAAACATAGTAAAGAATGCGAGATTGTATCAAAATACTACGTGAAATACTAATTCAAATAAATCATACGAGACTTATTCAATACAACATGCGAGCCTGGTGTAAAAATAACACATCAGACTGGATCAAATACTATATGCAAGATTAGTGAAAGTAAACATGCGAGACTAATGTAACTAATATTATATGTGATCTTAGCGCAACGAAAACATGGGATACCTCATCATCTATGAGCTACTTTATCTTTTGAATTTAATCCAAGTTTATTGATTTTGATTACAATCTCTATCTTTTGTGTATCATATTGGAATCATGTAAGACCTTGTTTATTCTTGTGTAATGGTTATCTTTTGAATTTAATCCAACTATTTTTTACTTATATAATTATAGACCAAAATGTTAACCATTAAAAGTGCATCACATCGAATAACTTTATTAAGTTTGTTGGAGACACATGTTATGTTTAATTTTTGAAGGCATTTGACATAAAAAATAGATTGTGTACCCAGTACATCTCATGATACTGAATAGAACAGTGTACGACACCAAAACATGATCAACAAAATAACCACATCATTGACACCTTGATCCCCCATCCCCGCACCAATGGATTTGTCTATTGCATCTTATAAAGTACAACACAAAGATAAGAATAACTATTAAATACATAGTGCTACTACATCATGCGAGACTATATCTGAGAAAAACTGTATAAGGGTATTGTTAAAGAACAAAGAGAGAAGTAGCCGCAGGAAACGGCTAGGGTTTTGTGTTTATTAGGGAATGTGCCTTTTTGTATTGAACTGTTTTTTTTATATTGCAAACCCAAGTAAGGCTCTCAATATATAGAGAACTTAGAGGCCTATACAAGGAAACTTAATACACTGAATATTCTAACACTCCCCCTCAAGTTGTGTAGTGGGATCACCAATACCTAACTTAGATAAAACTGATTCGAATGTTCTTGCATCAACCGCTTTTGTCAGGATGTCTGCCGCTTGTTCTTCGGATCTAACAAACGGAAGTTCGGCTGTCCCATCTTCAATCTTTTCTTTTATGAAGTGCCTATCTATTTCAACATGCTTTGTTCTAACGTGTTGTACCGGGTTCTCTGAAATCTTAATCGCAACTTTATTATCGCACATTAACAGAGTTGGACACTTCAGAGGGGATCCGATTTCTTTCATTATCTTCTTTAACCAAAGTATCTCGGTAATCCCCTTAACGATTCCTCTAAATTCTGATTCAGCACTTGACAGTGATACTACTTTATGTTTCTTACTCCTCCAAGTCACCAAGTTACCTCCAAGAAGAGTAAAGTAGCCAGCAGTTGATCACTTGTCGTTAGGATTCCCTCCATAATCAGCATTTGTGAATACTTCAACATCAAGGTGTCCATTTTTCTTTAAAATTATGCCTCTTCCTGGTGTGCCTTTGAGATATCGAATAATCCTCATTACTGCCTCCATATGGTGTTCCTGAGGATGATGCATGAACTTGCTAACTACTCCCACCGCGTATGCAATGTCGGGTCGAGTGTGAGCCAAGTAAATCAATTTTGCCACCAACCTTTGGTACCTTTCTTTACTCGCTGGTCTGGCCCCTTTAATTATCTTTAGTTTGTGATTCACAACCATAGGAGCGTCATTTGGTTTGCAATCCACCATGCCAAATTCAGCTAATAAATCCAATATATATTTCCGTTGGGAGACATAAATCTCTCTTCTTGACCTAAGAACCTCGATTCCTAGGAAATACTTCAATCCCTCAAGGTCTTTCATTTCGAACTCCTTAAAGAGGTTTTTCCTAAGAGAGCTAATTTCTTCTTTGTCATTCCCCGTTATAATCATATCATCGACATATATTATAAGACAAGTGACTAATTCTCCTTTTTTTTTAAAACAAGGTATGATCCCCATTACTCTGTTTGTAGCTATACTGCTTCATTGCCATTGTAAATCTCCCAAACCAAGCACGAGGAGACTGTTTGAGCCCATAAAATGCTTTTTTCAGTGTACATACCTCATTTTCTTGAACATTTCAGAGTAGTCTATACCATATGTTTGTGTATATCCTTTGGCAACCAATCTTGCCTTGTGTCGCTCAATGGTGCCATCAGATTTATATTTTATATTAAACACCCATCTACACCCGAGTGATTTCTTCCCTTCTGGTAACACATAGTTTCCCATGTACCATTCCTTTTTAGAGCTTCCATTTCGGTATTCATTGCCTCATGCCATTCAGTCATCTTCTTAGCTTCTTGAGCTGTTTTAGGGATTTGTTAAGAGAGAATAGTAGCTGAAAACACCTTTGCAATCTTCGTCATTGCTTTCATGTCTGTTTTTACCGGATATGTAGAAGCACGAGGAACGTGTTCCAGTGAATACCGGTCAGGAGGAACCCCTCTATTTTTTCTTGGGGAAAGAACCAGAGTTTGAGTTTTAAAAAATGAACTTCCTGAAATGTCATGGTCAGTAGCACTTTGTGAATTATGACATTGTAAATTGTTTACCTCTTGATGGACATTTTCTTCGGCTGATTCGCAGGTAGTATCCATGGAATTTATTTCTTGTTGGACATTGTCTTCAGGAGAATCATTGGTGGTAAGAACTGCCTCGTCAGTCTCCTTTACGTTGGAAGAGGCGTGTTCGGTGGCGCCGTCTAGCGACTCTGTCGGCACATCCTCAAAGTAACTTTCATATAGAAACTAGCCGAGTGATTCACTTACTTTCTCCCCCTGAGCACGCGATTGGTGGTAAAAATAATAATCGGATTCTAAGAAGTCACATTCCATGGTGACATGGATTCGACGAGTAACCAGATTGTAACACCGATAAACCATTTGATGGACACCATACCCAACGAATACACACTTTTCAGCACACAGATTAAGTTTGTTTCGACTAGTTTTAGGGATATGAACAAACACCGAACAACCAAAGACACGAGGTGGTAAAGTCATACCAGATGGAATTGTAACTTGGGTGACAAGCATTTGTAATGGAGTTTTATTTCCTAGACATCGGGTTGGTAGACGATTTTCAAAATACGTGGCTGTAGCAAGAGCTTCTGGCCAAATAGAATGAGGGACTCTAGATTCAATCATAATAACACGAGTTTTTTCAATTAAAGTACGATTTTTTCGTTTTGAAGTACCGTTTTGTTGAGGTGTGTTTGGACAAGTGGTTTGAGGGATAAGACCATTTGTTTTGAAAAAATTATGCATTGTTTGGTTGACAAACTCTGTTCCATTATCAGAATGGAGAATCTGTATTTTTTTCTTCAAATTGAGTCAAAATCATTTTGTAAAAACAAACGAATATTTCTAGTACTTCCGATTTATGTTTCATGAAGTATATCCAAGACATTCTTGAGAAATCATCCACAAATAAACAAAGTATATGATTTGATTGTTAGTGGAATTTGGTGTTGGACCCCAAACATCAGAATGGATTAGCGAAAACAGCATAATCAACTCTAGTATTACTTTGATTAAATGAGAGCCTACGATTTTTTGCAAGAATGCAGGTTTCACATTTCTCATTAATGGAATTATTCAAAAAAAGACTAGGAAACAAACTTTTAAGATAGCTAAAAAAAGGATGACCAAGTCGCTGGTGCCATAACCAAAGTTGCCTTTCGGTTGTTCCGTGAGCAAGCATGGTATGTCCCTTATGAACTATCTCATCAACATAATAGAGACCTCCTTGTTCTATACCACGCCCAACGATCTCCTTCGTACGAATGTCCTGTAAAATGCAAAAGAATTGATACATAAGAACCACACAATTGAGTTGTTTTGTCACTTGACTAACATATAATAACTTTAAGGATAGTGAAGGAATGTAGAGGCAATTTTTAATTTCCATTTTTTCCGAAAACATAATTGAACCTCCCCCTTTGACTTCACAAATTTCTCCACTATCACTCTCAATATGAGACTTCTTTGGAGATGACATGTCACCAAAGTCTTTAGGATCATAAGACATGGTGTTCGTAGCTCCGCAATCAAAGATCCAATTCATTGATTTCTCAAACCCTTTACCTCCAAGTTTTCATAGGAGTTCGCCGCCATTCCTTCAAAACCAGTGCCACTTACTTGCTCATTTTTAGTCAGATCTTCACCGCCACTTGTAGACGAAGCCCGTTTGACATTAGATCTGAAACGCTGGTTATTTTTCTCCTTATGACTATCCTCCCACCATTCTGGATAGCCAACCAGCTGGAAACATGTCTCTTTAGTGTGTTTCTTCATCCCACAATGAGTGCAATACAACTTGGATTTATCTTCTTTCTCTTTGGATCGGAATTTAAACCTCTGTGCAGAATCTTTAGCAACCAAACCCATTCCAATTTCAATCGAGTCACTATCAGAAGAACTTGAGTTTAGTATATTAAGCCTGGCCACTTCCCTTCGTATAGTAGCATATGCTGTTTCCACGGAAGGAAGAGGATCCTTTTTTAGAATATCTCTCTTGACTAGTTCTAGCTTGTCATTAATCGACATTAGTAATTAATAGAGTCTTTGTTCTTGAGTATTCTTATTGTAGATCTGAATGTCTTCTGGGTCTTTCATAGGGTTCGAATCTCGCCTATCTATAGACATCCAAATGTTCTGCAGTTTGTTCCACAAGTCTTCTAGTGTATCAGACTCTTGCCTTAATGAATTAGCCCTCTTATGAAGGTCAAACACCTGTAACGAATCTGTACCAGAACCCTATGTGGTGGCTAACCCATCCCAGAGGGATTTTGCAGTGGGATATTGCGAGACATTATTCACCAAGATGGATTCAAGATTCTGGATAATCCATATGAAAACACATTGATCATCTTGTTCCCACCTTCTATATGTGTTGTCAGTTTTGGATGGAGGTGTCGGCTCCCCTGTAATGTGAGAACCTCTCCCTCTTCCCCCAATTGCTTTCTTCATCAGGTTTTCCTATAGGGCATAGTTGTCACCACCGAGTTTAATCCCTATGGATAAATTCTCGGGGTTAGTTGTTTGTCGTTGTGTTCCGAGACCATTTCTCAGAATGGCACCAATCTGCATTGTTAATTCGTCAGGGATTTGACTGACCACGACTTTATTGCCAACCATCTTTATTGAGGATGTTCAGAATTACCAGAATCGTACGTGCTCTGATACCATGTTAAAAAACAAAGAGAGAAGTAGCCACAGGAAGCGGCTAGGGTTTTGTGTTTATTAGGGAATGTGCCTTTTTGTATTGAACTGTTTCTTTTATATTGCAAACCCAAGTAAGGCTCTCAATATATAGAGAACTTAGAGGCATATACAAGGAAACTTAATACACTAAATATTCTAACAGGTATTCATGCGATACTACTGCAAACAGACCATGCAAGACTTGAGCAAAACACTATACGGTGAAACTATTTTAATTAAACATGCACACCTATTGGTACTACATTATGCGATACATGAACAAACTTATCTATAACTGGAACACACGATACCAATGTCACTAATAATACAATATTAATGATAAATTTATACCTTTATTAAATTATTTTATATTGCTTTTGATTTATTTTCCCCACTTTTCTTACATTTTTGTCCATAAAATACGTTTTGATTATCCGAGACTCTATTTTTTGACTGTCAATGTATCTAATTTTGAAGTCTCGTGGAAATTAAATACATTTTCTCGTCCTCGTGCTTCAAACAAAAAATAGCCTTCACATCTTTGATGGTGAGTTTAACACGTTTGGACCCCGAGAGAAAAAACGTATTCTTCTATCGAGTATTTCTTTGTGATCTTGGATATTATTTGATAATGTTTTTTATTTGTAAATTCTCATTCTAAAGATCATACGTAGCCTTCAATATTTTATAAAATGGTGTTTTCTTAGCAACTTCAATATGTTTATCAGTAAGAATGGTCTGCTTCTCTTACATCAAATTTAATATGCTCACTATACCATATATTTCTCATGCAACAAAATACAAGACCAATGGTAAAAAAAAAGCAAGACTGTGTATAACAAATAAAGTGAGACGTATTGATCAAATATGCGAGACTCTAGACCACATATAAATACCATGCAGTACAAGACATAAGGGACATTGGATACACGCGAGATGTCCTCAAAATAAACATTCGATGCACAAATAAACATGTGAATATGCTATACATGTGCAAAAATGGACCACATGTGGTAACATATGATACAAGTTTAAAATATGCCTCCACATACAAGTTTTATAGAGAGGTCAGACAATTGAGCATCAAATTTGAATTTGAACAATGAATCAGAATTCAAATCGGAGTTCGTGGAGGCTGGGTTGAGGTTCGTTCATTTATTTTGGAATTGTAATCTAGAGGGAGTATGGAGAGAAAATATGTGATATTTTTCGTTCAAATGAAGGAAAAGAAGCGTATTTTCACCCAAAACACACTATTAATACTAAAAAGGATATTTTTGTCCAATTTATGGTCAAATTATTTATTGGTAGTTTACCAATTGTGTGTATTAGGTGGTAATGACTTATTTGGTTGAGTATTTATGGCAATTCACCATTTTTTTAAATAAAAAAATAACTAAAAAATAATTAAATATTACTAAAAAACAAACACAAATCTTTAAGAAAACAAGCAATCTAAAACATTTCATAAATAATATGAAATAAAATATTAGAACAAAGACAAAACATTCTTGAATTTTTTTCTAGTTACATCATCAATCATCATCGACACTTATCACAATGCTTTCATCTTCATCTTTATTGTCAAATTTATCAAGAAACTTTTGAGATATCGATTTCAAATATATTATACATTTTGATGATGATTCTAACAAATAACATGATGTAAGGTTCAATAATAAAAGACTAATGATAAATTAATAACTAGAAAGAAAAGACTTATGAGGAATTAAATTAGTTAGGAGAATCTATTTATAAATATATTATCAGACACTTATTAAAATAATTTAATTAATAATTACTAAAAGAGCAAAATTTATATATTATTAAAAACGATATGAATAAAAAGTATTTTAGTAATTAGTAAAAAGAAAATTTATATTATTGTTATTATATAGATTTTATTTTTATTTTATATATAGTTCATTTTTCGAACCGATTTGTGTTTGGACATTTCAGAAATTATAACGGTTCGATGTATATACATATCGTAATTTATACGGTACATACCGAACCATTATATATTTAAGCACGTCCGGATCAGGCTAGATGAGACCGGAACCAGTATTACGATCTTATACTCTAACTAAATAATTTATATATCTTTTAAAAAAAAGAAAAATAATTAAAAATAATAATAATAAATCTAATACAAATAATAATAATAAATTCTGACAATGACAAATTCTACAAAATCGAAATAAAGAAAATAAGCTTACTCCAATATAATTAAATAATTAATTCATTTGTTTGAGCGAACTCGTTACTCAATTATATGAAGTTAGTAACAATATACATGAAACTATCCAAATCAGAATATAGAAAAAAATGTAAACTTTTGAAGTTGTAATAATGAATTGATGAATACTTTTGAAGTTGTAATAATGAATTGATGGAATGGTCTTAGGGCTCCAAGAAACCTAAGATCGACTTCTTGGAATTAAGGCCGTCGCATAGGCCATGGGCCTTGGCTCTTTGGCTTTGTTGAAAGCCTTTTCAGTGTCATAACCCTAGCGACATCGACTGTCAGCCTCTCAAACACTCTCTATCTGCCTCTTTTTTCAATTTTCCTCTCAACCACACAAACACTTCACAGCCACTCAAATGTCGATTTCCAAGATCCCTGTTCTTCATCTTGAAGAACGTAGTCATGCACCAAATCAGTTAGATCATCAACCTGATATCTCAAATCAGATGCTCTCTACACGAAATTCTGAGATTCGATTTTTCGAAAACCCTACATTCGAAAAAGACGAGTCTCAGCAAAAAGATCTTCATAATGGCGTTTCCGGAGATCAGATGGTCCAAAGATCAATTCCAAAGCGATCTTATGCGGAGGCAGTAAAGATAGGAAAGGAGGAGGCGTCTCCAGTGAGATTGATGGATGGTTTCAAGCACGAGGATGTGGAGACTGGTGTTGAAGACGGATACACGTTCGTTAACTTCAGTGAAAAAGATAAGTTGAAACTTTTCTCTTTGTCTAAATTTACATTAGTTGCAAAATTTTCGTTTGGATCTCCTTTAGCAGTAGATTTTAGGGCATATTTAGCATCTTTAAAACCTATAAGTAATTTCAGTATATATAAGTCGGACTATAGACACATTTTTATGGAGTTTGAAAATATGTTAGATGTTAAAAGCTTCTGGAAGTATAATGTTAGGAAAGTTGGTCAATTTACATTCAGAATTTTAAGTTGGACCCCTGATTTTAACCCCAAACGTGAGTCTCCTTTGACTCCCGTTTGGGTTTCGTTTCCTAAATTGCCTGAATTTATGTATAATAAGGACACAATTGAAAATTTAGCTAAAGCGATTGGTTTACCTCTAAAATCCTGGTTACCTAATAAAAATAGAGCTAGCTTTAATTGTTGTGAAGTTTGGACTATTATTGATGTTTCTAGTATTCTTCCTCAAAGAATTTGGGTTAGTTTTGAGGATAGGGATGGTTTTTGGCAAGATGTGATCTATAAGAATAAGCCTGCCTATTGTAAAAAGTGTAAGCATTTAGGTCATAAAGATATTGTTTGTAAATCAGAAGATGTAGAATACAAGAAATCTCAGAATCTGAAAAAGATTGAAATTATTACTAAGGAAAAAAAGAATAGTACTATTTGGATGCCTAAACCTATAACTAATAAAGATTTAGTAAATAATGTGCAATCTGATATGGATGTGATTTCTGGAAAAATGAATGCTATATCAAGTAACATATGCAATGAAAATCTTGTTACACAGATAGTTATTAATAATGTAGCTGATAAAGCATGTCATAACAACATGAATACAGAAACTTTAAATCAACATAGTGAGACTATCAGTGATATTGATAATCAATTTGCATGTGAGAAAGTAGATTCTAATTCTAATAAGAATTTGTCTTCTAATATACTGTATGATGCATCTGATAATATGGATAATCAAGCATTACAGATAGGAAAAGCATGTAGCAATGATATTAGTTTGCATGATGATATTATTAGAAAAGATAGTAGTTTTCTAGCAGTTAAGCATGTTGAATCAAGTATTAAAGAATCTGATATCAATTTGGGTATCCTTAATAGACATATTGATATAAGTTGTGATGGTAGCAATTCATTGTCATGTAAGCATATAGTTTCTGAAGTTGATAATAACTTGACATTGGATGCTTTTAATTCTCATGATGTTATAATTAGAGATAACAACTTAATAGCATTTAAACACTTTGAATCTGGTGTTGATTCAGAAAAAGATATAGAAGATGCAATTAAATCTATGAATATAAATAACCCTTTTAATGCTTTAATGAATGAGGATGTAGATGAAATGATTGAATCTGAGTTTCCTTCTCTGATTAGAAATAGATTGAGCCTTTCTCCTAGTTCACATAAAGGAAAAAATTTGGGTGAAAATTTAAGTCTGCCTGTGTCTCCTAAACATAAGAAAAGCAAGCCTTCATTGAATAGTTTTCTTAGAAGATCTTCTAGAAACAAACTTGTGATTAAAACCATGAATCCCAAAGGATCTTTAGGATCCTCTAAATAATACTTAGAATGACTTTAAAAATGTTAAATTGGAATGTAAGAGGAATAGGTAATATAAAAACTACCAGAAGAATAAAGAATCTAACTAAAAAACATTTTATTAATATCCTAGCTTTGCAAGAACCAATGGTAGTTGTAGATAAAAGTCAAGAAATTTGTTCTAAGTTGGGTTTTGAGTCTGTTCAGGCAAATGTAAACAATAAAATATGGATTTTATGGAGAAATGGTTTTACAATTAACTTCATTGATAATTTTGAACAGTTATTGAGTGCTAGTGTTAGTAATTCTGTTCATAAGGAAGTTGTTTTGCTTACTGTTGTATGTGCTAAGTGTAACATTAGTCATAGATTGTCTATGTGGAATCAACTTAGGACTATATCCATTATTAATTTGCCTTGGTTAGTTGTGGGAGACTTTCAATCTCCAACACTAGTGAACAAAGAGCTTGTAATAATCTGCATACTAAAAGTTTGGATGATTTTAATGAAATGATATTTGTCCATATATATTTCATTTTAAAGTCTGACATTGTTAGCAAGTTGAAAGACTTGACTATATATTTTGTTTTGCAGGTTTAGAAATTGGTGAGAATAGAAATTGAATTGAGAAGATTGAGAATATTGACTCAGAGATTTTCAGATGGTGAATATAATCTTTCTCCTCTAATTATTTTATAGGCGTAATCAACCTCCTCGGCCTCTTTAAATAGGCCTAGTAAGTTAGTTACAAAGTCGGTTACATAAGAGAGATATTTACAGTTCAGTCCCTATTCTTCTTATAAGGCTTTAATCTTACTCTATATTAATAGAACTTATCATTCAAGTCCTTATTAATTACATTTAAGTCCCTTATGAATATATGTCCTTATTAGTAGCCCCCCTAGTTCTTATAAAGATAATTTTATAAGAACTATTCAGTCTTCGAACATTACTCCAGGTGAATAACACTTTTTTCCTCCAGCTCCTTTATCATGACTGAGATCAGTGACTTGCAATTTTACTTCGAACTTGCAATTTCACTTCGAATATAAGAATAAATGCAGATAAGCTTCCAACTCGCTTCGAATCTACCAATTAGAAATACAACTTTGCTTCCACTTCGAATCTTCTGACCAGAAATACAACTTTACTTCTACTTCGAATCTTCTGACTAGAAATACAACTTTACTTTTACTTCGAATCTTCTGACCCCTACTTGAAAGATTGATTGGACCCTTCTTGATAGGTCTATGACACAGCAAGTTTTTCTCCACGTTTCACATTCCACCCAATGAGAACAGTTCACTGGTTTTGCCTCTTCAAATTCTCAACGTCATCTTTTTCCAAGTATAAATACTTAGCTCCACCTTACTGAGAACTTTTTAGAAAAATCATCTCTTTCCTAAGCCATCTTCATCTAGTTCTTCATCAACTTTCAACTCCATTAGCTACCTTCCCCAAAAACACCAATTTCTTCAGTCACAAAAAACAACTTCCCAGATCAACGTCTATTGTATGAGAAGATATCCCAAATACAAAAGATCTAAACCCAAAAAACCAAGAAAACCAAAGAAATCTCTCTTCCCTGGTCCTAGCAATCAAGTGTTTGGTTCTTACGACTATCTCTGTATTGGAGAAAGAGCTGAGGAATACAGAGCTGCTGGGCTAATCTACAACGGTCCTCGATTCTCCTCTACCACCTTCAAATACGGTAACTTCGATTCCAACCTTGTTAATTCATCTTCGCCCCTAGCATCAAACCCAGAATCCAACCAGCAATCTTCTCCTCCTCGAAATCAACCCACTTCTCCATCACTAAGACCACATCGAAAACCTAAGGTTGTCAATTCTGACAAACCTCCAACTTCTAAAAAACTACAACCCAAATCACCTATCCTACAATCCGAAGCAACTAAAAAACTACAACCCAAATCACCTATCCTACAATCCGAAGCAACTAAAGTTAAACTTCGCAAAAAATCAACCTTTCTAGCAATGGGTGACGATGCAGAAACCTCCTCTCCTCCCCCACAAGAAGTGGTTGACGTTACACAAGAGAATAGTCAACCAGTTCTTGTGACTCAAACTGAGACTCAAACTCAAAGTCTTCGCGATGAAGCTACTGATGAAGAAAATGACAAGGAAAATGATTCTGAAGCCACTGAATCCAATGCCAAAGGAGAATCCGAGGCAGAAGAAGTAATCCCTTCAAAGAAAATTCGAGGAAAGAAAGCTCCTATTACCCTCCCCGAAGATGTTGCCGCTTTGGTTCAAGAAAACCTAAAACCACTTTGTCCTCGGTACATTCTTGCCCTAAAAATGTACCCTATACTTACTACCTCGAATCAGAGAAAGAAGAGCTTAAGAAACTATGGGGATTAACAGATAACATTGTTCTTCGTCTACCAGTAGAAGGAGAAACACCTTTGAGTTGTCAGAAAAATGAATTGGTAGTTTACCCTGAGCTTTTCAACTGGGGACTTCGATTTCCCCTCGATCCAATGATTGTAAAGTACTTCGAAATTCTTGGGTTGTGCCCAACACAAGTCACTCCAAACCAACTGTTCACTTTATTCTCCGCCATTATGGTGTCGAGGCTAGGAAGCATCCCCCTCGAAATAGAGGACTTCATCTCGCTGACCAAAATCTCAAATGGGCTAGTTTTACCATTCTACTACCTAACTTTGGAGGATGATCTGAAGATTATCGATGACCTCCTCGAAGCTGATAAGTTTTGGAAGCAAAGGTTTGTTTTTTTATCAGGAGCTTGGGAAAATGGCAAAGAAATTTCCGATGACAACCCCTCAAAACTTACTCTCATCTGGAGAGATAACAATAAGTAGATCATTGTTATTATTGTTAATATTTTCTTCCCAACTTGTTAAGCCTAGTCAAAATAACCAAGCCTACTTATCTAATTGTTTACTCTTTTTGCAGAAATTCCAAGGAGATTCAAAAGTCGTCGAAAGACTGCAAAGGACATCTTCAAGAGAATGGCTGAATGGGCAGAGAAAGCCTGGGGAAATGGCTTTCACTCAGCCTTTTAACCAATCAACTTCGTCAACAGCCATCTCTGGCGCATAACCTTGGGAGCTGACTTCCCTGAAGACCCAATGCTCCCCCCCAGATCCCATTGAAGCGGTCAAAAGAATACTTGCACCAGATGGGAAAACTTACCTTCCCACCAGGAACCGATCTGACAGTCACCTGCCACTAAAAAAGAAGGGAAAGCTAGCCCTCAAAAAGCCCAACACAAGTAAGCTTAACCCTTCCAAAAATTCGAAGTCTGCAGGGAAACGAAAAGCGCCTGCATCTCAACTTCCTCCAATATCCGAAGAAGACGAACCTGTCCTGAAAAGGAAAAAGAAAGAAGATAATGCTCCAAAAAAGAAAAAGAGCAAGTCCACTACCCCGAAGAAAAAGAACGAAGCTGAAATGCTCGAAGAGGTATTGGCTTCCGAGGTGCATGAGAAAACCTTCATTGAAGAAAATCCTCAAGGGGGATTGACACTAGGAGATAGCCAAGAAAATGAACATCTTAACCTCAAAGATTTCAACTCGAGCGAGGATTTTGTAGTCACTGGTGAAGATTCTCAGCCTACCAACACCATTCCATCATCTTCTACCGGGGCTGCCATAACTTCAACATCTAATGCAGTCATTCCTGTCCATCATCGCCCATCAAACTTGCCCAACCCTGACAGATCCGATGAGGTAACTTCAATCCTTCGACCTTTTACTAACTTAAGTGCTGCAGCCAAAAAATTGTGTGAAGAAGTAAACAATTCAAATTCACAATTGGAACTCCTTGCACAAGAATTAATCAAAAGCAAAAATGAAAAAGAATCTGAAAAGGCTTCGAAAAATGAAGCACTTCAAAATTTTGAAGCTGAAAAAGGAAAACTTCTTAAGGAGCATAAAGAAAAACTCGAAGCATTGGAGGCTTCACATCGTCTGGCTCTTGAAAATACAAATTCTCAACATGCTACTGTCATTTCTAAGGAAAAGAAAAAAGCTACCGATGCTGAAGAACTTGTTAAGAAAACTCAAGAAAGTCTGGAAAATTGTCAAACTCAATTGACTACACTTCAAACAGGATTCAAGCAGGAAAAGAAGGACGCCATCAAGAAAGCCGAAGCTGTTGTTGGTTCTGTGATGCTTGATGGTATCAAGAAGGCTCAAACCCAAACAACTATCAATCTTCTTCGAGAAATCCATGCCGCCTATCCAAGGTTAAATTTAACAGAATTTTGGAAACAAGTTCCAGAGGAAGATCGTCCAAAGGAAGCATTCGAGGTTGCATCAAGCTCCTCAGAAGAAAATGACGCCTCTGAAGGGTCATCGGAAGAAGAAGATGACTGAACAGTAGATTACATATGTCATGTGTTTGTTATTGTTGTTTTTTGTGTGTTTTTATTAAGTAGTTTTCTCCTTTTTTGTAAGCTTTAAGTTTTGTCCAATGAAACAAGCAACTCTCTTAATATTTCAAAGTTCTGATGCACTTATAAAACGTGGCACCTCGAAAATTAGATGCACTCATAAAACGTGGCACCTCGAAAATTAGATGCACTCATAAGACGTGGCACCTCGAAAATTAGATGCACTCATAAGACGTGGCACTTCGAAAATTAGATGCACTCATAAGACGTGGCACCTCGAAATAGGTTGTTTCTTCAAAGCTATTGCTTTGGAAAATTACTCTTGGTCAACTTTCAAAAATGATCAGTCTTTGCCAAGTTACCAAAATAACAAATCATTCATCATACTAAACAACCAATGGCCAAAAGAAATTTTATTATGAAATTCAATTTTAACCAGACACCTCATTAAAACCTTTCTGGGCCAACAGATAAGGAAAGAGTATGTCTGTCTTGCAAAAAGTCTAAGTTCAATTTTATTCACAATACAATTTCAAATGTTCTATATTCCAAGGGTGTTTGAGCATCCTCCCCTCACAATCAGACAACCTATATGACCCTGGCTTGACCTTCATTTTGACTTCATAAGGACCCTCCCAATTCGGAGCCAATTTTCCGAGGTGCTTATCCTTAGTATGAAGAAATACTTTTCGCAACACTTTATCGCCAACTTTGAACTCCCTCTTCTTAACGTTAGCATCGTACTTGCTTCTCATTAAGGTTTGATAATGAACCACATTCAAATGTGCTTTGACCCTCTTTTCCTCTAACAAATCAAGCTCAACCCTTCTAGCTTCATCATTATCTACTTCGGAATAACGCAATAACCTATAGGAAGGTAATGTAGATTCAGCAGGGCATACAGCATCCATTCCATACACCAAAGAAAAAGGATTCTCTTTTGTGGCCTCTCTAGGAGTTGTACGATATGTCCACAACACTTCTTGAAGATAATTTGGCCATTTCCCTGCTGCTCCCGCCAAATTTTTCTTCAAACCCTCCAAAATAGATATATTTGTAACTTCCACCTGCCCATTTGCTTGTGGGTGGAAAGGAGTAGAAAAGCATTGCTGTATTCCTTTTGAGGAGCAAAAAGAGTCCATTTCCTTGTTATTAAATTGGGGACCGTTATCTGTTGTTATTTTTCGAGGAACTCCAAAATAGTAGCAGATGTTACTTAGAATAAACTTGATCACATCCTTAGCTTTTGTTCTAGCTAAAGGCTCTGCTTCTGCCCACTTCGAAAAATAATCAACTGCAACAATAATCATTTGTCTTCCACCTGAAGCCATAGGCAAGGGTCCTACTAAATCAATCCCCCATCTATCAAAAGGAACCGCCTCAGAAATTATCATTAGAGGTGTCACTGGTTTATGTATCAGATGTGCATACCTTTGACAAGTATCACAACTTCGAACTAATAACTTCGCATCCTGTAATATAGTAGGCCAGTAATATCCTGCCAACAATACCCTACGCGTTAAAGCTTTGGAACCACAATGAGCTGATCCATCTCCATCATGTAATTCAGATAAAATGTTTTGAGACTCTAGCTTGCTCAAACATCGTAATAAAGGCCTCGACACTGACTTCGTATACAATATCCCATCCAACACCACATAGCCAAGAGCTTTACTCCTTATCTTCCTGAGCAAGTGCTTATCAAGTGGTAGTATTCCCTTTGTAAGAAAATTTAACAAGTCAGTTCTCCAATCACCCCGAATGCGCATCGAATCATTTATCACCTCCTCAACAAATTCACATTGCTCAGAGCTTGATATAATCGAAGGCAGTGGTTGTGTCACAATCCATGGATATTCTTCAGAGTAAGCCATTGTTGCCAAAGAATCAGCCATTGTGTTATTTTCTCTTCGAATATGCTCCACCTCGACATTTTCAAATTTTGCCATCACACTTCGAAGTTCTTGCAAATACAAAACCAAACGATCTTTTTTAGCTTTTGATACTCCTTTAACATGGTTAACCACTAACTGCGAATCTGTCTCTAAGTGCACGAATATTGCTCCACAAATTTTTGCTAACCGCAGTCCTGCTAACACTGCTTCATATTCAGCTTCATTATTCGAAGCATGAAATCCAAATCTTATAGCTTGAAACATATACTCCCCTGTCGGTGCCACCAATTCTACCCCCGCACTCGACCCTCTGTTACTAGACCCTCCATCAGTTCGTACCGTCCACGTCGGATTCGCGTGTATTTTTTCATCTTCTTTCTCTTCGGATCTACTCGAATGAAACTCAACAAAGAAATCTGCTAAGGCCTGAGCTTTGACAGCCGTTCGTGGAGAGAATAGCACATCGAAATCTCCCAGTTCTACAGACCACTTAGTCATTCTCCCTGAGATATCTAGCTTTTGCAGTACATTTTTCAATGGAAAAGAAGTTCGAACCACAATTATATGTGCTTGGAAGTAAGGACGCATTTTTCTTGCCGCCACTACTATACACAGTGCCAATTTTTCGAGCTTTAAGTAACGTTTTTCAGCATCAACCAAACTGTTACTGACATAATAGACAGGCTTCGAAACTCCCGTATCTTCACTAATCAGAACTGCACTCACTGCATAATCTGATACTGCTATATACAAAAATAGTTGTTCACCTTCTCGAGGCTTTGATAATATTTCAAGAGAGGACAAAATATTTTTGATCTTAATAAAATCTTCTTCACAATCCAAAGTCCACTCAAAATTATTCGGTCGACGCAACACCTGGAAGAAAGGCAAACATTTATCTGAAAAACGAGAAATGAATCTGTTCAAAGCTGCTAACCTGCCTGTTAACATTTGCACTTCTTTGATATTCCGAGGTGAAGACATTGATATCAAAGCCTTCAACTGTTCTGGATCCACTTCAATTCCTCTTTCACTTATCACATACCCCAGAAATTTACCAGATCGGACTCCAAACGTACATTTTTCTGGGTTCAACTTCAACTGTATTGCTCTAAGATTAAAAAACGTCTCTTCTAAATCGTCAATATGATCATCATCACTTTTGCTCTTAACCAGCATATCATCGATGTATACTTCGATATTCCTCCCTATTTGTGAAGCAAATGCCTTTTTCATCAACCTTTGATATGTAGACCCATCATTTTTCAATCCAAACGGCATCACTCTATAACAATGTAAACCTCGATCAGTGATAAAAGTTGTGCTTTCTTCATCCTATGGATTCATTCGAATTTGGTTATATCCTGAAAATGCATCCATAAATGTTAAAATTTTATTTCCAGAAGTAGAATCCACTAACTGATCAATTCGAGGTACTGGAAAAGGATCCTTTGGGCAAGCTCTGTTCAAATCTGTGAAGTCTACACACATTCTCCATTTCCCATTCTTCTTTTTCACTACTACAGGATTAGCTGTCCACTTCGGATATTTGGACTCCCGAATATGCCCCATTTTATACAATCTATCTACTTCAGCAACTATGGCCTCATATTTTTCCAACGAAAAAGCTCTCCTTTTTTGTATTATCGGCTTGATCTTCGAATCCACAGCCAGACTATGACATATAATGTCAATTGGGACCCCAACCACATCCTCAGATGTCCAAGCAAACACATCCAAGTTTTTAGACAAAAAATTCAACAACCTTTCTCGCACTGATAAAGACAATAAAGTCCCAATTCGAAGTACTCTGTCATTATTGAAAACGTATTCTTCTATTTCTTCACTTACCACCACAGAACTCGGGGTTGACCTCGGATCATCAATTCCCTCATCTGTACTACTAGAAGGCAACCCTCCAAACTTCTATTTCTCCATTGGATCATCGGTACTTTTATCACGTAGTCTAAATGCAGCAGCGTAACACTCTCTAGCCACTTTTTGATCACTTCGAACTACACCAATTCGATCCCCGACTACATATTTCAAACATTGGTGAACTGTAGAAACTATAGCATACATTTTTTCCAGCCATGACCTTCCAAAGATAGCATTGTAGCTTGACGGACAATCTACCACCATAAAAAGTACTTGTACTTTCTTTTTGAGAGGCCCTTTTCCCAGAGAAATTTCACCTTCAAACTCCCCTACTACGTTCGCTGTCGCACCAGTAAACCCAATTATAGTTCTTTCTGACCTTTCGATCCGAGGCGGAGCATTTAATCTATCATACGTTGATTTGAACAACACATTAGCAGAAATTCCAGTATCAATCAATACTCGTCGAATTTCCACCCCACACACTTCTGCTCCAATGACCACTGCATCTTCATGTGGCCCAGTAATTCCTCTCAAATCATCCCCATCGAAAATTATAAATGGGACATCCTTCTTATTGTTTAGGTGTGCTGATGCTCCTCCTTCAATTTGATGCGTTAAATTCACTATATGTCTTTTCCTCGAATTATTAGTGTTATTAGTCATTGAATCTCCCCCAAATATCGCCAATGACTCAAAGAACGCACACAAATCTCGAACACGTCCCTTACACATCGGCTCATCAACTGACATCAACAACAATCGACTAGGGTCTAGGTCGACATATTTCGAAGCCACATCAAATTCATCATCTGCAGCATCTAAAATCATCAGTGCACTTTCCTGCTTAGAATTAGGATTGCCTACCTTTTGAGTTATGGCTTTAGCGTTCCTTTTGACATACTCCAACAATTTTCCATTCTCTATTAAAACCTGCATTTCCTTCTTCAAAACAATACAATCATTTGTATCATGCCCAATATCATCATGATACCTACAGAACTTGTTATTGCGTTCCTCTCTTGGCCTATTAATTGCTGACGACTTTCTAAAATTTACTGTTCCCTTGGTTTTCTCATATATCGATGCCACACTTTCAGTCAAATCCGCATAATATTATGGCCTTACCCACACATTCGATCTTGGTCTGAATTGGTGTTGATTATTAAAATTGTGCTGACTAGAACCCCCTTGATATGAGTTCGAACCTCCTCGATTATAAATTTTTTTTCATTACCCCTCGCGCGCGACGAATTATTATTCGAAGCGTTCACTTGACTACTCCCTTTCTGAACAATACTATTTCCTCCTCGAACTCGAGTAGACTCTTCGACTTTGATCTGATCTTCAACCTGAGCCATGAGAGCTCCAAACGTTAATGCCCTACGCCTTGTTGTTTCATCAGCTAGATCTCCTGGCAACAATCCTTGTCTGAATGCTGCCATAGCTACCACTTCCTCACAATCATCCAATCCTGCTTTCGTTGACACAAATATTTTAGTATAATCCTTCAACTTTTCTCCCACAACTTGCTTACATTGTATTATCGTATCTCCATTAGCTCTCATTTCTTTGCTTCCCACAAACTGTCTTCGAAAAGCTGTGTAAAAGCCTCTAAAATTTGTAATGGACTCCTTAGGAATCTTGTTATACCATTTTAGTGCAGTTCCTTTGAATGTCTGAGAGAATGCTCTACAAACCAATTTATCATCGTCTTCGAAATTAGTCATATAGTTTTTGAATCACTCTATATGATCATCCGGATCTTGAGTTCCATCAAACTTGTCAATTTTAGAAATGTCGAACCGCCTCGGAAGTGGTACAGATCTAATCTCACTGATCAATGGTGAATCCCTCCAATCTACTCCTTGAACAAACTGGTCTTCGTTCCTCATTCCCACAGTAGCATACAAACTTGACTCGCCTTCAAATCTTCGAGGAGAATACACTCGTCTTTCCTTCTTTTGCCTTCCTTCCTTATACATTTTAGCTGGCCAAAATTCATATCCTCCTTCTTTTGAATGACTTCGAAAATGCTTATATCTCGGTGTTTCATCTGATTCCGAATTTTCAAAATCATCTTCTTCACTAGAATCTACATACCGTCGCTTCTGCAACTTCTCCTTTTTTCTCATTCCACTATGCTCTTTCTTACGCTCAAAATGTATTTTACGTTGAACATTTTGAACGTCGCCGACGTCATTATATGAATCCAACTGATCATCCCGATCACCTCTTGCTATTTTAGATCTAAGTCTAGCGCCATTATTATCTTGTTTATTTTTAGCAAATTCATCAAGTTCTGCCATTTTTCTTATCAACTCATTCATTTTACCTTCAAAATCAAACTGGTTTGATTGAATCGGAATTAACTTACCTGCTTCTTTCTCTTGCAGATCAGATCTCAACGTCTCCAAAGCTTTTCGAACAGGTGGATTATCTCCTTCCTCCGAATTCATCTCCGATCAACAAAAATATAAACGAAATACTTCAGAAAACGAACAAATTCGAGACTCGATTTTTGATATATCGATCAAGGTATCTTCGCCCCCTCCTTCTAGCGCCAATTTGGTGAGAATAGAAATTGAATTGAGAAGATTGAGAATATTGACTCAGAGATTTTCAGATGGTGAATATAATCTTTCTCCTCTAATTATTTCATAGGCGTAATCAACCTCCTCGGACTCTTTAAATAGACCTAGTAAGTTAGTTACAAAGTCGGTTACATAAGAGAGATATTTACAGTTCAGTCCCTATTCTTCTTATAAGGCTTTAATCTTACTCTATATTAATAGAACTTATCATTCAAGTCCTTATTAATTACATTTAAGTCCCTTATGAATATATTTCCTTATCAGAAATCAAGGATGCAATCTAAGTAACAGAAGCTAAGGTTGGAGGGTTTCAGAAGCTATCAAGATGGACAGCTGAGGATGAAGATGTAAAAGAAAGATAGAAGCTGAAGGGATGACACAAGAGGAATATTGCGAAGGATGGAAGCACAAGAGGGGAGAGTGATGTCTAATGGGAAAACAAAAGAAAGATAAAAGAGTTTCACAAATATAGAATACAATCATATGTAGACTAGATAGGAAGATGTAGAAAATATAGCATTTGTAATCATTGAGCTTATAGCTCATGAAATGAATGTTCCTAACCGTCTGTAAAACTCTTTTCAACATCAATGAAAGTATTTTCTTGGGAAAAAAGAAAATAGAAAAAAATGTAAACGTTTATCCATTATTAATTGTTGCCATTTTTTTTTAATTCTTTTTTTTCACGTCTTTTACTTATATATTTTTGTGGAAGCGGGGTCCAAGCGTGGTAATGGGCCAAAATATACGTTACCTTAATATTTGATTCTATTATTTCTGGGATAACTTATTATACTCTGCAGATAGAGGGAATAACTAATAGTGGAAATAACGAATAGTACACATAATGACAACCTTCTAATAAAAACAGAACAGAATAATATCATGGTGCTACACAGATTTACACGTTGCTATATCTTTATAGATTCAAAATTGTTTTACGCCTAACTATTTATAGAACAAATTATCTAAGAGAAAAAGGAAATAATTTTATTGGTGCTTTATATAAGGAAAAGTTATTCACAATTTTGTTCCGTCTTAAACATATATAAAGCGGTTCACCAACATATATAGATTAAGGGATAATGATAGTCGAGTAAGATTCTCAACCATCTCACCCATTTAAAGACACGCAAACCTTTTAACTATGAGCAAGGCCCAAAATCACAATTTTTTTCTCCTAATGGGAATATGGGAATGGACCAATTTACTTTTCATATACAAAACTAAATTTGTAATAAAAAACTATTTTTGTTTCTTTTGAATTTTTCTATCTAAGTAAACAAAAATTATAAAAAAAATATGAAAAACCGTAGATTTAAACTATTTAAACGATTTAAACGAAGACTTCACTTGCAATATTAATAATTTCGTGTCGGAAGAGGATGAATTTTTGACGGACTGTTTCGAAACTCAATATGAAGTATTTTTCGAATTTTTTAAATTTTGAGTGCGATTCTAGCACTTCCAACGCTATGAATTGGATGAACTGCGAAAATCGATGTGTTTTTGTTCATGTTTGTCAAAATCGGGATTTCTAAACGCCCAATTTTGACAATGTTGCGAATATTATGTTCGCAATTTTGTCAAAATCGGGAGTTCCCTGTTCAAGATATTGACCTGCTAGTTTTGTTTTTCTATGCATGCTTATTGGGTGGTGGGTTTAATTAAAATTAAGGATGTTTTTATATAATTTGCACAAACCATTTGTAAGGACCGAACCAACCGCCATATTCGATGGCCGATTACACGAAAATGTTTAGTACGAACACCTTGTATACGAAACCCGATTTGTTCCCATGGATCGAATCCGAAATCATAAAACTAGGATTCATTGTGTTGTGTAGTAAAGACGACGACGGTAGCAAAAGTATGAAAACTCCTATGATGTATTTTAGGTGCGAGAGGCACATGGTTTACACACCTAATCTCAAACTGGGGTATATTAAGAAGCGCCGAGAATGTTCATCCAAAAAATGCGAGTGTCCGTTCTATTTAAGAGGAAAAACCGGTCTTAGAGCTAATGGGTTAGTGGAAATTGATAGTGCTAAACGGAAAATACAACCACAAACCATTTTTGCACTTGGATGGTCACTCACGAGCCGCTAGACTAAAAGTAGAAGAAGAGGTGTTTGTTCGTATTCAAACGGAAGTCGGTTGTCAACGATATACCGCAGCAGTTTGAAGGTTAAAGTACCGCAAAATGTATCTAGCATGCGCACGATATACAACACGTGGCAAAAACATGATTTGGTTGATAAAGCGGGCAAGACCCAAATGCAATACTTGTTTTGTAAGTTAAAAGAACACGATTACTATGTTTGGGAGCGAACTTGTGAATCAACGGACGAGATCCTCGAGTTGTTTTTTGCACATCTTAAAAACATCGATTTCATGCGCATTTTTCCTCAAGTTCTTATAATGGATAGCACGTATAAGACTACAAGTTATAATATGCCTTTGCTAGAAATAGTTGGCCAAACTTCGACGAAAAAGATGTTTTGTGTCGCTTTTGTTTTTTTTGAGTTCCGAGAAACAAGAGAACTACACTTGGGGATTTAGCGTTCTAAAGAATGTTTTGACAAACAACATGTGCATTGCCTAACATTATTGTCACCAACAGAGAGTTGGCTTTAATGAACGCTATCGATGATATATTTCCGGATGCTACTCATATGCTATGCACTTGGCATATTATTAGGAACATCAACTCTTACGCTAAGAAGGTTTTACCGAATTCATACATGGCCGACGAGTTTGTCGAATATTATCAAAGGGTTACCTATTCCGCCACGGTCGAAGATTATAACAAAACCTTGCCGATTTACACCACACATACGCATTTTGTCCAATGGTTGTCGAGTACATGATGAAGCAATGGATAGCCGATTATGGACACAAATTTCTCAATATCCACACGAACAAATTGAAAAATTTGGGCAATCAAACTAGCAATCGGTGAGTCATATTACCCTCTCCATACATTAGTTTATAATATTAAGTGTTAGACTTCTAATTTATTTATTTTACGTTATAGCGCGGATAGTGCTCACTCGAGCCTCAAGCGGGCAATCGGTAGTAGTCTATGCATGTTTGAGCAATTTTGGAAAAATGTTCATGCATTGCTTAGTGCTCAACACTCTAACATTTTTGAATCCTTCGAGCGTAGTAGGTATCATCCAAGAAACTCAACTAGGGGGTAATAAAACTATCTACAAGGACATCAAAGGTGAACTTTCATGTATGACTATAGAATTAATAGAGATAAATCTTGCAACGGCCTTGAAAATGTGGTTCACTCCCGGAATGTGTGGTTGTGTTATTAGGACAACTCATAATTTACCACGTGCATGCGAGTTAGCTTTGATTTATAAAGAAGAAAGGGCGATTAAAAAAGATGAGTGTGATGTTTAATGAAGTACGTTAAAGATCAAAGCTAAGAATGAGGTTGGTACTGAAGACGAGCTCACGAGAAAACTCTCATTAATAGATAGCACCATCTGCGGTTACGGTGCACACGTTCAAGATCACGCCCGCCCAACTTTCGACCGCACGCGAAGAGTGACCACATGTCTACGAATTGTCCGAAGACTCATGATTTGTTGATGCATCTGTAGTTTTTTCTTTCGTAATTACGAATAATTTATTTGAATTTCCTAATGGTTTGTAATCTATACTACCATGGTTCATTTATTTCAAAATTTCCACTTTCGTCATTATTGTAAATATTAGTTTTGTTTTTAATCATCTTAACTTATTTTTTTCAATTTCATAAAAAATACGGAATAAAATTACCATAATTCGGAACAGTGGAAAATTCGCGAGCACACAATGGTTGATTTTGTCAAAATTAAGCACACTCAATGCTATAATTTGTCAAAATTGCGAGTTCTAAATGCCCAATTTTTAAAAAATCAAACACTTTGTGTTTGTAGTTTTGGCTAAAGTGGACACTCCATAGACGCGAAACTCTCTGGAAATTTTTCCATTTATCATTCTTTGTAAGTTCCCGAGTTCGATACTCATTTTTACTTTTTACCAATATTATATATTAGTCATTTTTAATGAGTAATGAAAAAATTAGAAAAAAAATCTAACATGTGGTAAAAAAATACCTTCAAAGTAGCTTCAAACTGCGATAAAAGTACACTAGAAATCCAAGATATCAAAAGAAAATTGACGAATACACATACTGAAACAAAATCTTGATAAAACAGCAACTCAAACAACAACTAACGGAATAATTTTCAAAAACTCCTAGTAAAGGAAGTTTTTCTAATCAGGCCAGTTCCAGCTGGTCCTCAGTTACGCATTTCATCTTCATTGATGGTAACAATATCGGAACAGACACGTTCCAGCTCGTCCTCAGTTATAGTATCCGTCGGTTGGCAGTTGAACCGCTTGAACGCAACATGACGTTCCATGTCGTTGAGGTCTGAAACCAGATATACATGAAACTTCACCAGAACGGACCATATAGCTTTCACCTCATCCAAGTGCCTTGATATTTCAGACGGCTGGACTCCATCCCTGCCGAATATGAAGTACATCTGGCACAACATTGCTACCCAATATTGTTTACCCCACTCTAGCTGATTAGTTTTACCAACTTCGATCGATGCTTTCATGAGATATTCATCTTCCAACTCAGTCCAAAGAGACATATCTGTAGTATTTTTTTGTATTGTATATGTTAATTTTTGGAGAGTCTCTATATATTAACAATTTTGACTCTAGATAACGTAATCCAAGTAGACCAATCAATACATGACACATATAGGATAAGGATAACGTAATCCAAAAAGACCAATAATATTGTGACACCTAATAGATACAAAAATACACACATCTCGATGAGTATTATTTTAACCCATGTGGGCTATGGGGTCTCGTTATAGCGTATGATGAAAGTCCCTTTTAGAGGGTATGAATTTCGCTAAGGTTGGCAACTACCTATAAAATGAAATATAATATCATGCAACATGACAACCATCAATAATTAAAAAACCAAAAAAAGAAAACATAAATACTTTTACAAATGGAGTTTACGCCCGACGAAGACTACCATATGCTTCAGGTGATGAAGGTTGCCAACAGAGAGATGAGGAATGATACCAGCGATGCATTTTTTGTGTGTGTCATGTATATGATATACTTCAACTACGACCGTTTATGAACAAGAGATCTTGTTATGCGCAACCGTGACGAAATCAAACGTCGGTACCTTTCTGTTAAACCGCTCAAACGTTTGTTGTATTTACCATTTAAAATTAAGCAAGAAGCGGCTACCGTCTGGAATATGACGGTGATGGACTACATCACTAAGGATATGGTAGTCTATCTTGAAGATAGGATTTTGGAAAGCGAGGTGGGGGATAATTCAGAAGAAAACATGGGATATGACTTCGACGATCGAGCATCCTCATTTATCCCGTTCTGTTTTGAGTTTCCATGTTTTCCTAAGTTGTTTTCTGATTGTTGTTTGGGTTTTAAGTTGTACACATGTTTTATAAATGAAATTTGATGTACGCATGTTTTTAAGTGAAATTTTATGTATGTGGGTTTGACTGTTATTTTATTTTATAATTTATAATTTAGTAATGTAAATGAAAAGTAAAAACTAAAATTGAAAATAAAAACATCAATCTTAAGAAATTTAGAATGACTAAAAAAACATAAAAACTAAAAACTAAAACAACAACCAAAGCCAAAACATAAGATCGTATATCCATCAATCAGTTACGCGGTACAACTCATTAGTATTCATATAAATGTTGGCCCTAGTTATATCTAACAAATGTCCTATACCGCTCTACAAACTAAAAGTAATCTAACAATATACTGTTCCCCGTCTTTTTCATCACAACACAACAACCTAACATGTAGAGCAAATAACCCCTAGCGACACATTCTACCATAACATCAGACATAGTGTCATCCATCATATAGGGCTGCATGTAATGCTCACATAAAAACTGTAACCGCACAGATCTAGAACTACCCCCTTTGTTGTTCGCTAACTCCATCCTAAGTACATCCACGGGTATATCTAGTGAACTAGAATACCATGCTAAACGCTGTCCATCACTAGGAAAAGACTGAATCACGAAATCATCACCTGTGACTGGAAGACCAGTGATAGCATGGAAGTCGTCTAACGTCACGATCATCTCACCAAACGAGAAGTGGAAGTTGTTGGTCTCCGATAAATGCATCTACCAGGTGCACGTTGGTACTCCAACGCTCCAAGACACCGACGAGGGAAGCGAAGCAAGACATCATAACATGTTGTCTCACCCTGCCCTGCCCGGTAAGATCCCATGTATGATGGGTATCGTACATCGCGTAGCACCGCGATGGTCGATGAACCTACACAATATATTAGTAAGTTAAACATTATATAAAATAACATCCACTGCACATTAAACAAATCATAACTTACGTCTCCCATAGTCACACTGTATGCCTCGTGCTGTTTGTAGTCTGGATAAAGAGCCGGCACGTGGGGATTAACTCTCTGGAACTGCTGATCCAGACTCCTAAACACAAAAGATGAAGTAGGCGCATGAGTGGCGGTGCGAGGCCTACGCCTAACTTACCGTGACCGTGAAACAAGCTCATGCTCCTCTGTATCACTGTATGATCCTGACTGACGAACATGAATTCGCTGTTTGCAAGGCATGCTGAAATTAAAAACAACACATTGTTATATGTTTAAATGTAAGACAAAAACCAGCGAGATGAATGTGCAAGTCAAATCATGTCGAAAATGCTAAATTAATAAAAAATAGGGAGAATTGCGAAGAACCATTTCCCAATTTTGGACAAATCGTGAGCATCCTACTCGCAATTTACCCAAAATTGGGAAGGGGTTGTTCGCAATTCGACATGCAAGATTGCGAACAGTTAACTCCTGATTTTGGGCAAATTGCGAGTAGGGTGCTCGCAATTTGCCTAAAATTGAGAGTTTATTGTTCGCAAATCGACAAGCAGAATTTCGAATAGCCAACTCCCAATTTTGGGCAAATTGCGAGCTGGGTACTCACAATTTGCCCAAAATTTGGAATTGGCTGTTTGCAAATCGCGCCCAAACAACAACCCTCGCCTCCAAACTCCCAAGAACCCTAATCCCTCAAATCTAACCCAAATTCAACAAACAACATACCAAAACGTCGACAATCACTAGACTAACACATATATAGACTCTTACTTTCCTAAAAAACAACAAAATTTATATGAAAATTCGACTTTTATGGCAGAACCTAAAACTCTAAATATCACTAAAAATAACTAACTAAATTGCATAAAAATTACATTACTAAGTATATGATTCATACCTTAATGTGTTTATGAGTTTGGATTTGAGAAATCTTGAGTTTTGTTTTTGCCAATTTTGAGAGTTTTTTGTGTAGAGAATAGAGAAAAGATGAAGTTAGGTCTAAAATAGAGCTTTTATATCAAGGGTATTTTGGTTATTTTGGGGGGTCTCATTATAGCCAAATGAGGTCTCATTATAAAAGAGTCTCATTATAGCCAAAAGGGATCTCAAAATAGCATTGCCCTTTAACCATTGATAGTTAAAATTTTGACGTAAGTAGATAAAAATTTGACATGAGTAAGATAAAAATTTGACAAGAGGAGGTTTAGAACCTAACTATCAAGGTTTACATATATGTAGTATATATATCTTTATATGTGCGATGTAAATTTATTGATTTGTTGATTTTAAATTAATTAATTTTTGAAACATAAAAATTTAAAACTAATTTTATTAATTTTTATAAACCCATAACCGCACAAAATATTTGAAAATAAATGAATTATATGTATCCAAATTTTATAATCGAATATACAGTTTTAAAATTTAATATAGGTTTTTTTTCCAACTAAAATTAGGTTTTCATTACTAACATTTGAAAGATTACAAGTAATTGGCCCTAGATACAACCCAAGACTAAAATCAGCCCAAAACTAAAGACCATGACAAATTTAGAGGGAATTAAAATTTATAAGTTAAAAATTACGCCAAATTGAAAATACATAAGAACAAGTAGACTTCATCTTTGTCGAGAAGCCCAAAGGTACTTCAGCATGTAGCTTCTACCTATGATCGATTGAAACCCAGAGATAATTTTTTATTCTGTTTTTCAAATTTTGGACAAACTATATACTAAAAAAAATTTGGGCGCGGTATGAGTTCTCTTCCAGCTAAAGGACCATGAGACAGAGCTTATTTGAGATTCATGACCATGAGAGGACTAGAAGCTTTTGCTTCAGAGAACAATTTGTATGAATAATAACATTAATTTATATAGCTCTCATATGGATTATTAGTTAGAAGAGCCGATTCTTAGATATCTAGTACCCAAACCTTCAAGAAAAGTGATCGCTCTGAGGTAATTAGGAGCCTGAACTTGATGGAAATCCATGTTGTGCATTACTTTGGAATCTCATTAACAATCTAGTCTGCCGCCTGGTTTTATTCTTGAAAAATATGAGTCACATTCATTGTTGAAGAGATAAGCTTCTTGCAACAGGAAATTATAGGCTATACGAACCAGGGAGATCTACCACGTGAAATCATTTCAGTAAGGATACTGGAATCAGTTTCAATGTCTAGGCTAGTAATACCCATTTATTGACACAACAATAATCCATCGAGTAAGGCTCTACACTCAACAACAATAGGTAAATTCTTTCTATATAGCATTCCAAAACCCAAATTATATTGCCATTGTTATCTCTGATTAATTCACCCCTACTAGACTCTCCTCGCATACAACAAGCCCCATCAGCATTGAGTTTGTACATGTTAGCTTTTGGATTGATCCATTTGAGATATACTTGTTTAAGTGACTCACACAGCCTATTGAAGGGGCTATATTGCTGTCATTTTTCCAATGAGATCTCTTGAATAGGTTAGCACCATAAAGACCAGAAAATATGTGAATTACATGGTGTATCATTTATTTAGAGTTAACAATATGGTCATTGTGCTTCTTTTATTCCTCGAATATCAGATGCCCCAAGATATGATAAGAGAGAGTATATATCTAATGTGGATGATTTTATTCGTAGACTAAAACCAAAACCTTATCAAGTGTGTAAAGGTCATATTCCTGGTTATAAGGATATTGAATAGAGAGGAAAAGTAATTCTAAACAACCTAAATTTTTTGACATTGAACAACATGATTGATGCTTTCAGAATTGTCACAGTGCTGACACTTTGAAGCCAATTGAAACTTTTTTTAAGAATAAAGTCAATAATCAGAAAATTATAGAGAGTTCTCCAAAGGATAAAAAAACATTTCTTATTAGAAATTGAGTTCCAAGTCTTCTTGTAAAAGTTAGATATGTTACCTTTAACCTTACTGAGTTCCAAGTGCCTTTTGTGTTGAAGGGTCTATCTATAGAGAGAGCCTATTTGATTGAGTTGGGATTTGAGGTGAGAGACACATTCTGAATTTTAAGAATTTCTGTATTGGTGACAGTTGATTCCAACATTTCCATGTTCCAAGAACCATTATTCCAAAATTTCCTGACTTTTGTACCTTCATACAAATTTCTATTATCTGTGTCATTGAAATAGATAAAATTCCTAAGTGAGCACCATTTATCCAACAAAAATTCCACCTTGCCACTACCTGGATGTCAAAGAATGAAGTTCTCAGCATTATCTTTTATGTTCCTTAACTTGAGTCAAACTTTGGATCTTAGGATTCGTTTAGAAGCTGTAATAAGATGATGATTACTGCAGTAAATAGAGAACATCAACTTAGCACAAAGAGTTGTTTAGTCTATAAATGTCAACCACGGTTTATAAGAGAAGACATATTGGATATTTTTAAGTTTCCTGACATTTAACCCTCCTTCCTTGTTAGGTTTACAAATATTTGACCAATTAGACCAGCTGATAGACAATTTGTTTCCTTTAGAACCTCATAGGAATTTATTGTAGAGAGTCTCAATCCTTTGAATAACAAATTTATGCATGATAGAATTATGAATATTATAGATATGGATAGTTGATAAGATAGACTGGATCAAAATGGTTGACCTTGAAAGGAAAATATACTACTATCTCACTTTGGAATTTTATTTTTGATCTTGAATACCAGAACATTATAGTTCTTAATTTTGTTGTTTGTATTGATAATGATCCCCTGATACTTCAAAAAAGGAGACTATGCTTGAAGCCCATGATTCTTTCCCGACCTTGAACTCTCTAAGATAACATTTTAGTTGAAACAATGAATTGAGATTTATCATTGTTAATGATATGACCTGACTTTTCTTGATAATGAGACAGGAATTTATTTATTTGGTGAATTGAGGAGGTAGAGCCATTGCTGAAGATAATATTTTGTCTCCAAATACTAAGTAAGGTATACAACAGCTATCTCTAGTCTTGTATCTTGTACAATAATTTTCCAGTGCTAAATATTTAAGACCCCTAATGAGATATTCTTCGCTATTATAAAAAGACTAGGAGACAAGGGGTCTCATTGTCTTAAGCCCTTGTTTGATTTAAAAAAAACCTTGATCTCATCATTGACAATGATAGAAGAGTAGACACTGTTTTTTTTTTCTACTAGCTTTAAGAACTTTGGACCAAAACCAAGGAAGCCATAACTCTTAATAAAAGTTTGTGAGAAAGTTTGTGAGCAAGTTTGTCAAAGGTTTTTCCATATCAATTTTCAGGAGGACACTACCTCTAGTCTTTAGATTTAAATCATAGCATAGCTCATGAGCAATCAAGATATTCTCATGGATGCTCATTTCTTTCACAAAATCCCATTGTTGATTTAAAATTAGTTTAGGTAAAATAGTATCGAGCCAACAGTTTATTACCTTAGAGATTACCCTGTTGAACATAGTAGTAAGGTTGATTTGCCTGAAATCCTTCCAAGTGCTTGGGGAAAAAGATTTGAGAATTAAGAAGGAAATTGAAGCATGAACACCATTAGGAATAGGCATATAATTTAAATATCACCAACAACCTCACATAAGTCTTTTGAGATGATAGACCATCATAATTGAAAGAACTTTCCATTGAAGCCATCAAGATCTGCAATACAATTAGCATTAAGAGATTTTGTGACATTATATATTTCTGATTCATTAAGGATATATATTAGCATTGCATTGTCTTTCTCATTAATCAAGTTAGGGATAAAGTCAAGAAGATCATTAGATTCACTAGGGTTGGGGAGGTCAGATAATAGATTCTTGAAGTATTCTACTGCAGAGTTTCAAATAGAAATTTTGTCTTCTAGCCAACTAGTCCATTCTAAATCATGTTGATCTTATTCCTCTTGCTTATTTTTTAACAAAGTGTTGGAAGAAAGTTATGTTTCTGTCACTGTATTTTAACTAGGTTGAGTGACTTTTGTACTCCCAATAGGCTTCCTCCCTAGCTAGAAGAAATAAATGAGTTTATTTAGCTCTATCAAGTAATCTATTGTACTCAATGGACTTAGTTAATTGAAAGTTGGATTATCTGAAATTTATCTCCTCTTCCACTTGTTCTATAGAGTCAAAAAAAATTCCAAATATATTTTTGTTCCATATCTTTTGATCAGTTTTTAACCTCCTAATTTTAAACCAGAAGGTCTGGATGGGGTTGCCAACCATTTCAATAGACTACCTATTCTTAATTATTTTGATGAAATCTTTGTGCATAGCCCACATATTTAGGAAATTAAATGAGGATTTAATCTTTCCCATATTAGATGAAATAGATATGGTGACATGAGAGTGATCAGAATATGTTTTAGCAAAATGAATAACTTCCGTGCTATCAAAGTAGTTGAGCCAAGAGTTGTTGTATAAGACACGATCTAGTCTTTTCCATTTCCTCCCATTGGTCCAGCTAAATTTGGGCCAGAAAACCCTCCATCATATATGTGACAATCCAAGATGACATCGTTAAAGTCCCCAAGAATAAGCTACTTCATAAAATCATCTTCAATAGATCTAAGACTATCCGATAAAGATGTTCTCAATTTTATTTTACACTTGGCATAAACCACCCTCATTCTAAAGTCTTTATTCATGGAATGATGCTTAACATTTATGTGTATAAAATTCTCTTCATTAGCCAAGACATCAACTGTATAATCTTGTTTCTACGTCACCTAAATTTTGTTATTTACACTACCAGTAAAACATTGAAACCCAAGCTTTTTTAAAATAGGCTCTAGATTGGATTAGTGGATCATAGGTTCTTGGGGAGTTCTAAAGTTTTATTTTCATACTATTTAATAAATTTTAATCTACACATTGTCTGGTTGTTACCTGACCCTCTAACATTCCAATTCAAGATTGAAATAGTCATTTAAATTAGTTAAAAGGCTTTGCAACTCATTTGATCTGCATTAATTTGGAAGATATTGGACATTTGGCATTCCACCATTTCAGTTTCTTAGTTTTTATGTTTTTTAATTTCCTGTACTGTTTTTCAGCATCTATATTTCTAACAATAGGAGAGCAAGGGAGGCTAACAGTTGTTTCTTTTATTGGAGACAACGATTCGTGGACAGAGCCTTCAAAATCATTATTGATAGCAAACAAAGACCCCATATCAATAGCATGGAGGGCTTCTTTGACTTCACTAACACCATTAAGCAATATATATACGGCTCACTGTTAGCTGAAAAACTATCTTTTTAAGACGTCAGGATCAGCTTCAACCATACCCAAGGCAACAACTTGGGAGTTCAAGTGGTTTTCAACATTTTTAGTTTCAATTTCTTTGATTGAATCCAATGCATTGTGCATTATACTTTCATCTTCATTTTTAATAATAACATACTTTAATCCGTGGCCTTGGACTTGATCATATACAAGATAGCTGGTAATGAGAGAATCAGGAGGAGCCTGTTCCTTTTGAGAGGTGGACACTTTTTTGCATTCTTTTCAAAACGTATAAGGTTATTATATTTGTTGCAGTAGTCAGTTAAGAAACATAAACTATATCTTGCTACTAGCCTTCTACCTCTCCAAAACTGATCCATAATTTCTTGATTAATGGTTTTGAAACATCAAGTTCAACCCAAATCTTGCAGCAATTATGTCTTGCTCTGTTTTTAGGAGGCACCCAAATGCTCAAAAGAGAACCAATAGCCTTTGCGATCTTATTTATTGTGCATTCATTAAACATAAATTCTGGGAGATTACAGAGGATCACCCAAACTGGAGTGATATGGATTTCTTTATTAGAATTAAAGTAAGGGGCCCAATTCAGAACTCTCACAGTTTTGTTACCCACAGACCATACATTTTTGTGCCAGATTATTCTTATATCCTCTTTAAGGTCAAATTATATAAATAGATGCTTGAAGTCCCACTGAGTAATGCTGTATTCACCAATAAATCTAAAACTTCCAAGAAAAGCTTTAACATAACCCATACTAGGTTTCCGAGTATAAAATTTCCCAATAATGGTGTTTTTGATATCCCTTGTAGTCTTTTCTTATCTTTGGGCTCAAATTTGATTACAGTGTGGTCAATCTTTCGAATGACAGAAATTTTTTTATAACTAAATTCTTGTACTTTAAAATTCAATACATCTGCGTATGACTTTTGTAGCATGTTATGCATAATTATGGTATGATTTTTGGTTCACTTCTTTTCGGTTAATTTCTCGAATGTTGGATTGCTTCGAATATTTGTGATGTTACTTGCTTTAGGATGAAAAAAAAAATCTTATTCTTTAATAAAGTAGTATCATGATGTTGATTAGGTGTGCATTGTTTTAACAGGGAGAACTCCCTATAAAAAAACAGAAACAAGTGTATGCATAGATTGACTGAAATCTTGCAAAGGACTAGCCGAAAAAATCAGTAGAAATTCTAATAACCATAAAAACTTAAAAAAGAAGAAATCAAAAGTCCAGCGTCTTGTTTTTCTTAGATAGACTCTTTTGCAACAGGATCCAATATTCTTAATATAAGTTTTTTTGTAATTTTAATATTAAAATTAAATTTAGACTAACTTATTGAGCCTTGATACAGTCCGAAGATAATATAAATCGGATGGAAATCAAAATCTAACCCATTTAAATCAGACACACAACTGTAAGAGAATTTATGATCCTTTTTATCTAATTCGATTCATGATTTTAGACTCACAAAATGTGAAAAAATGTTATTTTCCTCGTTATATTCACTTTTTTGTCAAGGATTTTACGTAATTACATCTTTTTCGATTTAACACATTGAAAAAAGTCAATACGGTGGGTTCCATCAAGTCTAAAACTGATCCCGTCCTATTTTATTTGTTTACAAAATAATTTCATTAGCAATTTTATTGAGACAATTTTATATCGTGACAAAATTTTACGATAGCGTTTTTGTCGTGATTGAGCAGTTCCGTTCCGTTCTACTGTTTTAACGGTTATAATCTTTTGTATGTTTATTAAGAAATAGTTTATATAAATAAATTTAGTAGAATAAAATTCTTTATATATATTTAAGCAGAAAATTTGAGATATTTATCTGATTTTTTTAAACTTGATTTAAAATTTTAAAATAATTTATTAACTCTTTCAATATATTTGTTAAAAAATAATTTTATGATTAAATTTAGTTGAATGAAAGAAAACTATATCATTAAATTTGTGGAATGTCATATACTTATACAACAATTTAAAAAAGGTTGAAATTGTCTATATATTCATACGGTAATTTAGTAAAATAATACCGATGTTTAATACATGAAAATAAAAATATAACAAAAAATATGTTTAATACAATCAAATATAAAATAAACTAAGTCACCATAACTGTGGCGCGTGAGGATTTTGATCCAAAAATTGATAGTGTTGAAGGATCTTCATCGTAAAAAACTTGGTGATAAATCGATTCACATCATTCCACTTTTCATCGTTGGTACTCTTGTTGACGCTGCAAGTCACTCTGCATATGATTTTGGGTGATAAGAGTTTCACATAATTAACTTGGGATTTGACCTAGGTACGGGTTTGAGAAAACGTCCATTCCATATATTCGCGGTAAGACAATCTCATTTCAAGTGATGGTTAATGAGAAGAACTACCGACATTGGAAATGGTCGGCCCTTCCATTCCATTGTGTCCAAATAGCCTCATACACATTTGGGACGGATTAGGTGGACCACAATAATTGAACTTCTAGACATGTTCAAAATTTTTTTTTGAAGTTTAGAAAGACCTCATACTTCAACCATATTTTTCAACTACAAGAATATATATAAACCAATTATTATTTAGAACAGCACAATTATTAACCAATTTAAAGATTAATTTCTGAACTTCATTCATATTATGTCTACAAGCAAGTCTAGGCTTAATATCAATCATTGGCTTAGGTTTACCATTATTCAGTATTGTGTCTGCTTCATTCAACGGTATAAGCCAATCAGTAGGCCAATTCTTAGGAGGATAATATAATAATCCTAAATAATTTCCTAAATTGTACAGTCATGACAAACTAAATTGTTGTTCTAGGCCAGTTTCATAAAATCTATATCGAGTACCATTCATTATGTAACTCATCCCAAAATTAGATGTATTATCCAAAATTATTCTTGTAGTTTCATAAATATGTTGTACTATTTCTATATACAAGTTGCAACTAAATTTGGCAAACACAAACCAACTAGTATTTTTATCCCTAAAATTATTAAAGGTTTTTGGCTAAAATAGGGCCCAAAAAATGTTAACCATTCCCAAAATTTGAGCGTTTTTGGACTTTTACCATTTTGTCCTTGGACCCGTTTGTTCACCTGCCGGTTGAGAAGGGGGGAACTCCCCGGCGGGTGAAACCTTCTCATCCGTCAGGTGAGACCCTCTCACCCGTCAGACCACCTATATTCACCCGGAGGGGAGCTTCCCCGCTGGCTCAACTGGCGGGGATTAAAGGGTATTTTTGATAAGCTTTAAAATGAGTCAAAATTTTGGGGCTGGTTATCCCTTTTGGCCATAATTTAGCCAAAACCATGATTAAATAACACTTACCTACGACATCGTTAAACTCATCAGATTATAAAACCATACTTGTGCTTCTGATTCCGCTCCGGAACAAAGTGAACGCCGTCGTCGGTGCCATCTTGAATATCCTCACTTGTTTTTCTTCCAATATAGTGGACGTTCATTTTTCTAACGACTAGATTTCAAAAAAATCATCAAAACAGATATCCGTTTTGATCACTTTATAAAAAAAAACTAACAATTGGCGTGAAACATATGTCTGTTACGACCAAACAAATGTCTGTTTTATGACAAAGGAAATAATTTTTAGATTTTCTTCTCTATCAATAAAGAAGAAACATCCTCATTTCTTATTCCTCTCTCATTTCATTTGTCAAACAATATTCTTCTTCCAAAATCTATCAAAATAACTATTATAATCTCTCAAACCCAACTTATATAATCTCTCAAACAAATTCTTTTTCTATAATATTTTTTTTACAATCTTCAAGCAAAATTCACATTCGATCTACTCAAGTTTGCTTGGCGTTCGATAATAATAAGTAATTTAATTGTTTGGTATTGGTGAGTTTGATTACTTGAACTACCTTAGTTAATCGAGAGAGGTCAGATTGTATAGAGCGAAATAGATTTTATAGAGAAAATCAAAATGCTCAAATGATCTAACTCAAAAAGCCAACCCCTTTATTAGATCAACATTGGTCTTTATATAGAGGCAAAACAACTCAACTTATAACTGAATACAGTTAGAGAAAATGAAAAATTTCACATTAGTCCCTTACTTGAATACATAGTCCTAAATTCCTCCTCTAACTTTACAATATGTTATAAAAGGTTTTATTCTTTACATTTTAATCCTGAAAGTTCCATTTCCTTATCTGTAGCCCCCTTAGTTCTCATGTAAGTAAATGAATGAGAACTGGCTAGCCTAGAACATAATCGGAAGTGAAGTTAATCTCCTTATCCATAATTCGAACCGCTTTAAATAATTTATTCTACCTTGACTTCTGTCAGACGTATCAAATTATTTTAGTAATAAATCCTTTTCTCATATCAAGATTCGAAGAAAAAACGAAGTGCATAATGGCGCTCTAGATACCAATTCTATCTCTTTAGACAATAATGACACCCTAGGCAATAGGTCTGCCACTAGGCTCACAACATGACAGACGTTAGATCCCTATCGACGTAACCGCTTCAAATTCTGTCCAATCACTATCCACCTCTCCCACTTCTCAAAACTTATTTTCTATTTTTATAAATAAAGTTGTGACTCATTATTTGTTTCACAGAGAAAATTTCTTGAGAGAGAAACAATAAAAGTTCCAAAATCTTTTTGCTACCTTCAACAATTTCTTCAATCTCTTGGCTACCTTCACCATAAAATTCAAACTTTCTGTTCAACCTTCATCCAGTTAATGAAAAAGTATCCAAAACCGATAAAATCTAAATCCAAGATTCCTGAAAAAACCAAATCTCCAGAGTCAGATAACAAAGTTTTCGGAGCTTACGACTACTTTTGCATTAGTGAAAAAGCATAGGAATATCGAGCAACTGGGCTAATAAGTAACGCTCCTCGTGGTTTGTCTATAGAGACAATATACTACGGTAAATTTGATTCTTCTACAACTCCTACCTTTTCACCTTCTCCTCTTACAGAAGAAAGCCAATCCTCAAAAACTCGAACAACCTTCGAACCCATCAACTTGCTCAACAGCCACCTATTTCCAATCACATTTGGAGCTTTTTCTCCTGTAAATTTTATGAACCCACCCAACCCTATACATGCTGTCAGAAGATTGGTCCATCCTAACAACAAAGTGTTCTTGCCAATTCGCAACATATCAGACAACCATCTTCCCCAAAAGAAAAAAGATAAAAAAAGAATAAAAAGGCAGCTAGTACATTTGGTGCTAGCCCTTCAACATATTCGAAGCCAAGAGGTTTAAAGAAGAAAATGAAAGAAAAAACTATCTCCACTATCAAAGAAGGAGTAGAAGATGAACCTTCTTAAAAAATGAAACAAACCGCGGCTCATTTGAAAAAGAAAGACAGCACTAAGACAAGTCCCCAAAAGAAAGGGAAAAAGAAGGCTGCAGAAATGGTCGAAGAAATATTGTCCAATAACAACAAAGTTGTAGCTGCAGAGAACCAAAAAAGTCATCAAAAAGAAAATGAAGTAAATATTGAAGACGCTGCCAATCAGCAACGGGAAATTATTGTTGCATAAGATAACTAATGAGATGATTATTTCGATCCTGACAGCTTCATTAACTTTGACAAAGCGCAATAGTTTACTGGAGAAGAATATCCCATCATTCAGGAGATTCAAGATCATCCGCATAATCTTGGTAGAAGGTCTGCACCCTCTACGTCTGAAGCCACATCACTTGAGGTTATTGTTCGTACAGCCGCCTTAGCTCTTATTCCGCGACCTAGCCCAGTGGTATTTCCTCTTGAGAAGCCTTCCGAAGAAATCCTAGTTACTCTTCAACCTTTTACTGATCTTAACATTGCGGCAAAAAAAAAACTTACTCAAAAAATCGAAGCCTCTCAAAATCAATTGAACTATATGGCTAAAGAGATGGTTCGCTATAAAGGTGCTGCTGAAGCTAAAAAAGATGAAAGATATCTTTGGTGACCTCATAAAAGATCAATTTCACGAAATCTAAATGGTGAGATATGAGTTTCTCAGAGGACTCCTTCATGTCAAAAAGTATCTCCGAGTAAAGTATCGAATCAAGAAAGAAGATCTCAACGCTCCGCATCAGAAAGAAATAGATCAACTCAAGACTAGACACCTTGAAGAATTAAGTGATGAAAATAAAAACTCAATGAACTTCAATTAGGCCTTAACAAGAGTGAAGCAGGGAAGAAAAATTTAGCATATGACACGACTATCCTCAAAACTCAATTTGATAAGGAGAAACAACTTGCTATCACTGTTGCTGAAGATGAATATGCAAAGGATATGTTGGTAGCTATTAATAATTACAAAGAACAAAAAGTCATTGCACTCCTTCGAGAAATTCATGCCACATATCCTAAAATCTATCTTTCCAGGTTTGGGAGTGAAATTCCTATCGACTGATGACCTAGCGAAGCTTTCGATCCTATTCCAATATCAACATTGGAAGAAGAAGAGTCTGAAGAGAGCTCTGAGGATGAGTAATTTTCCTATCTTTTTGTTTTTTGTACCTGTCATATCATCATTGTAACATTTTGTGCTCATTAATTAATTTGAATGGCGAAGGTCTTTAATTATCTTCATTTTAAGTTATGTTCACATTTGATTTTTATTTATATTAGTTATTCGAGGTAAAAACATAATATAATACTTTAAACAATTATTACAATACGCAACACCTCGAATATGACAGTGTTTTTAATAAACATATCACTTCGAACATTATAAAGTGTTTAATGAACATAACACTTCGAACATCATTTAGTGTTTAATGAACGTAACACTTTGAACAGCATAACGTGTTTAAGGAACGTAACACTTTGAACATGGTTGTTTCTTCGAAAAGTGTTTTCAACACTTCAGAATATTCTACTCTTGGTCAACCTCAAAGATGATGAGTCTTTGATCAGTTACCAAAAAAGTTTAAATAATCACTTGTAAATAACCATTGGCCAAAAAATGAATTTTATTGATAACTTTGAATATATATATATATATACATAATGCCTCGTTAAAACCTACCTTGGCCAACAGGGTATGGATGAGTGCGCTAATCAATCAAAGAAAACAATTTCAAAATACAACACAGTCATACCTAGTATAATTTTAGATGTTGTATATTCTATATATGTTGAATCATCCTCGTCTGACTATCACAAAGGCGATAAGAACCTGACTTTATCCTTTCAACAACCATATAAGGTCCTTCCTAATTCAGGGCCATCTTACCGAGGCTCCTTTCCTTGGTGTGTAGGAATACATTTCTCAACATTTGATCACCTATCTTAAACTCTATCTTTTTCACCCTCGAATTATATCGATTCCTCATAAGAGTTTGATAATGAATTACATTTAAATGAGCTCAAATTATTTTCTCATCAAATCAAATCCAAACTCGCCCTTTCAGCTTCATCATTCAACTCTTCAAAATATTGAGTTATTCTAAAAGATGACAAAATAGATTCGACAGGACTAACATCATCCATTCCATTCGATAAAGCAAGATGAGTCTCTTTAGTAGCCTCCCTAGGAGCCGTTCGATAAGCCCAAAGTACCTCTTGCAAATAATTACACCACTTTCCTGCTGCTCTTGTTAACTTCTTCAAACCTTCCAAAATAGTCTTGTTTGTCACCTCCACTTGTCCATTTACTTGGGGATATAAATGTATAGAAAAATACTGCTTGATTCCCTTCGAAACACAAAACAAAACCATTTCTTTATTATTAAATTGAGGACCATTGTCTGTAGTAATTCTTCGAGGCACTCAAAAACGAAAACAAAAATTGTTTACAATGAATTTAATCACATTCTTAGCTTTTGTTCCAGATAATGGCTCTACTTCTGCCACTTTGTAAAATAATTCACTGCAACAATTATCATTTGTCGTCCTCTAAAGCCATCGACAAAGGTCCCACTAAATCTATTCCCCATCTATCAAAAGGAATGACTTTGGTAATATACATAAATGGAATTGCGGTTTATGAATAGAATTAGAAAAACTTTGATAAGTATCACGACTTCGAACCAAATTCTTGGCATCGTTCATAATTGAAGGCCACTAAAACCCTGCAAGTAGAACTCGACGAGTTAATTCCTTAAACCCGCAATGCGTTAATCCTTCTCCATGATGCAACTCTGATAAAACCTCATGTGATTGTTGTCTATTCAAACATCATAGTAATGGCCTACTCAATGCTTTCTTGTGCAAAACTCCATCTAATACTATGTAGCCAAAAGCTTCGCCTCCGAAGTTTTTGGCCAATTTTGCATCTTCAGGCAACTCTCCTCTAATAAAAAAATTCAAAATATCAGTTCTCCAGTCACCTCGGACTGTATCCGAGGTGAAAAACAATTCCTCAATATATTCACATTGGTCTGATTGGATTAAAATCGATGGATTTTCTTGTAACAAGATCCACATATACTCTTCCTTGTATGCAGCAGTTGCTAAGGAATCAACCACTATGACACTTCCTCAACTTATATGTTCCACAACAACGCGATCATATAAAAGCATCAAATTTTGAAGCTCTTGAAGATACAAAATTAAGCGGTCCTTTTTCTGGTTCGGAAAATCCAGAAACTTGTTTTGCTACTAATTGAGAATGTGTCTCTAGTCACACTGAAGTTGCACCACATATCTTCCCGAGTCTCAACCCAGCTAAAGCAGCTTCGTATTCAGCTTCGTTATTCGATGCAAAAACCAAATTTAATATATTGAAGCATTGTTTCTCCAAATGGAGCAATCAGTTGAACTCCAACGCTGCATCCCAAAATGCTAGAACTTCCATTAGTTCGAATAATCCACATCGAATTAGCTAGCAAAACATCCTTGATATCCTCTTCATCTAATCTGCTTGAATAAAATTAAACAAGGAAATCTACTAAATCTTGCGCTTTAATTACCATTCAAGGCGAAAAAGTAATATCAAAATCCTCCAATTCCACTAACGACTTAGTCATTCTCCCCGAACAATCGGGACATTGAAAAATATTTTTCAATGGAAATGAGGTTCAAACTTTGATGGTATGAGCTTGAAAGTAAAGACACATTTTCCTAGCAGCCACCACCAATGCCAATGCTAATTTTTTGAGCTTCAAATACCTATTTTATGCTGGCACCAAACTTTTGCTGATATAGTACATCGGCTTCAGAATTCTTGAATCTTCACTTATCAACACTGCACTCACTACAAAATCCGACACCGCAATGTATAAAAAGAGTTGTTCTCCATTTCAAGGCTTAGATAATATTTATGGTTTTGACAATATATCATTGATGCTTGTAAATGTTTCTTCACAATCTGAAGTCCACTCAAACTTCTTTGATCCTTGTAACACTTGAAAGAAAAGGAAACATTTATTAGAGAACCTAGAAATAAATCTGTTAAGTGCTGCTGACCTTCCTGTCAAAATTTGCACTTCTTTGATTGTTCGAGGCGATTTCATAAATATTACAGCTTTTAACTTTTCTGGATCATCTTCTATCCCCTTTTCACTAATAACATAACCTAGGAATTTCCATGATCGAAATCCAAAAGTACATTTTTTCTAGATTCAATTCCAGCCTTATTGCCCTTAAATTAAAAAATGTATCCTCTAAACTCTTAAGTGCGCATCATCTGCTAAGATTTTGACCACCATATCATCAATATATACCTCCATGTTTCTTCCGATCTGGGTGGTAAATGCTTTATTCATTAATCTCCTGGTATGCGGCCCCATCATTTTTTTAATTCAAAAGGAATAACTCTATAACAATGCAAGCCTCTGTCTGTGATGAAAGTGGTAAATTGTTGATCCTTTGGATCCATCTGAATCTGATTATACCCTGAAAAGGCATCCATAAAATCCAATATTTTATATCCTGAAGTCGAATAAATCAGTTGGTCTATTCGAGGAACATGAAATGGGCCTTTAGGACAGGCTCGATTCAAGTCTGTAAAATCAACACACATTATCCACTTCCCATTTTTATTCTTGACCACCAATGGATTCGCCATCCATAAAAGATACTGTAATTCCCTTATATGTACGAACATGGATAAACGGTCCACTTCGGAACAATAGCTTCTCTATTTAGTTATGAGAATGCCCACTTTTTTTGGATAACAGGTTTCACCTTTGGATTAATAGCTAGGTTATAACAAATTACTTCAATTGGAACTCCTATCACATCCTCTGTTTTCCAAGTGAAAACATCAAGATTATGGGATACGAATTGTAAGAGTTGTTGACATAGAATTGGGGTCAGTAAGGTTCCTATTCAAAGTACTCTTCCCTCAAAAAAAATATATTACTCTATTTCCTTACTTACTGTTAATGACTCTATGGTTTCCCTCAGATCGTCAACCATTTCCTTAAAATCCGAGGTCAACCCCCCTGATTTCTATTCCTTCATCATATCACCACTAGATCCTCGAATCTAAAGCGCAATGGCGTAGCATTCCCTGAAAACCTTTTAATCACTCTTCACGACCCACACACGGTCTCCGATGCATACTTGAAACATTGATGGACTGTTGATACAACGCCATACATCCTTGACAACCAGGATCTTTCAAAAATGGAATTATAGCTTATTGGACAGTCCACCACCATGAAAAGCACTTGAACCTTATTCTTGAAAGGTCTCTTTCCCAAACTTACGTCCCTTTCGAATTCTCCTATTAAATGCGCAGTTACTCTAGTAAAACTGATGATACTGTGTTCTGACTGAGAAATCCGAGAAGGATTGTGCATTTTATCATAAGTAGCTTTAAAAATGATGTTCGCAGAACTCCTAGTATCTATCAATACGCGTCGAACCTCAATGCCAGCGATTTCTACACCAATGACCATCGCATCCTCATATGGTCCTGCAGTACCCCGCAAATCATCTTCATCGAAAAGGATAGAGGGAATATCTCTCTTTCTATACAAATGAGTAGATATTTTCCCCTCCATCTGAGTAGCCAAGCTCACAATATGTCTTTTCCTGAAGCTATCAATGCTTCCAGTCATGGAATCACCCTCGTAAATGACAAAAGACTCAAAATACTAACACAAGCTTCGAACATGACCCTTCTTTACTGATTCTTTCACTTCCATCAAAATCAATCGATCTGGATCCATGTCCAAGTATTCCGATGCAGCATCAAAATCATCACCCTTCAAATCCAGGATCATCAAATTTTTAGCATGTGCACCTAGATTGGTTGGTTGTGAAGTCGAAGCTATGGGATTTTTTGATGCATTGTTCAGAGCTTTTACATAGGTCAATAACTTCCCATTTTCAATCAAAGTTTGAACTTCATTCGTCAAAGCGATTCAGTCAACGGTATCATGGCCAATATCATTGTGATACCTACAAAACTTGTTGCTTCGCTCATCTCTAAGCCTGTTGATTGAAGCAGGCTTTTTGAAATTTACATATCATTTGGTTTTTATCAAAGATTGCAACCAAACTTTCAGTCAGATCTGTATAATATTCATGCCTTATCCATTGATTTGGTATCGGCCTATTGAATTTGTATGGTGGAGCTTGATTCGAATATCCTCCAAGTCAAGGTGATAAATTGTTGTTCCTCAGACGTGCTTGTTGGGCAGAATTTAAAGATTTCCCATGGTTATGGGGCGCTTGTCCCAAATTCTTTGGAATATTAACTGCTACAACTCGAACCCTGGTTGATTCTTCAACCTTAATTTGGTCCTCAAATTGAGCCATTAAAGCCCCAAAAGTTTAGGCTCTTCTTTTTGTTGTTTCATTAGCCAGATCTCCTGGCAGTAATCCTTGGCGAAAAGCTGCCATCTCCACCAGTTCTTCACAATTATCTAGATTTTCTTTTGTCAAGACAAAGCGCTTCGTATAATCCTTCAATTTTTCTCTAACTGCTTGCTTGTATTGGATGATTGTATCCCCATTTCCCCTCATTTCCTTACTCCCAATGAACTGTCTTCGAGAGGCAGTATAAAAGTCTCTAAAGTTCGAAATGGATCCCCTCGAAATTTGTTTATATCATTTCAAAGTTGTTCCCTTAAAAGTCTGGGAAAAAGGCCGACACACTAGCCTGTCGTCGTCTTTGAAATTTATCATGTAATTCTTGAACTGTTTGATGTGATCATCTGGGTCTTGCATCCCATTGAACTTTTCAACATTTGAAATGTCAAAACGCTTTGGAAGCGTGATAGATGTAATCTCATTTGTCAACGAATAATTCCTCCAATCAACACCTTAAACATATTGATCATCGGTTTCCATTACCGCATACAAATTCTGATCATCCCATTGTACTGATTTGAAGTATTTCCTTCACACCAATTAGACTTCCTCAAACATCGAGCTACACTATCTCTTCAAGCTTTATGTTCTTTCTTAGATTTACGAGGTTGATCCCTCTCTTCTTTCAAAGAGCCTCAATATATTTTAAACCTGATCCAGAGCTATCAACCTCCTCATCACTAGATATTATATATCTTTTCTTATCTTTCTTTTCTTTTCAAGAAGAATGACACTCTTTTGACTCCTCAAAACGCGTCTTTTTATGTTCACTTCTGACTTGACGATCAGCGCAAGATCGATTAGACTGAGCACCGATATTATTTTGGTCACCATTTTCCTTACCTTGGATTTAAGCCTTGCTGACTGAATCTAATGTTCTCTCTTATCGTAATTTGCATTCAGAGAATTTATCTTATACAGATACTGATTCATTCGCAACTCTATCTCAGATTGAGTCTGGTGACTCGGAGTAGACCCTTCTTTTCTATCATGTGTCCTGTGTAAATATTTTTATTATCATTTCGACAGCTGATCAAACCAACAGATCATTTTCTAGATTCATTGCAACACTTTAAGATTGTTTTTCAAGATCGATGAAATTCGAACTAGCAAAGTAGGCACCAATTGTTGATCGTTCTCCAGTAGAGTCACCAATTTGGTGAGTTTGATTACTTGAACTACCTTAGTTAATCAAGAGAGGTCAAATTATAGAGAGAGAAATAGATTTTATAGAGAGAAAATCAAATTACTCAAATGATCTAACTCAAAAAGTCAACCCCTTTATTAGATTAACCTTGGCCTTTATATCGAGGAACAAAGAGTCAGCTTATAACTGTATACAATTACATAAATGGGCTAATTTCACATTAGTCCCTGACTCGAATACATATTCCTAAATTCCTCCTCGAACTTTCTAATATGTTATAAAAGGTTTTTTTCTTTACATTTTAATCTTCAAAGTTTTATTTCCTTATGAGGTTTAGTTTTTCCTTTCTTTTATTTTTGTTATTGTTTAATTTTTTTATATATACTAGTTATTTCATATATTTCTTAAAAACTTGTTTAAATAACATCAAACAGAAAGCGAAATTGTTTCCTACGTCTACCTATGGCTAATTCAGACCTAAATTCTTATAATCATAATAATCATCATTATGCATGATCCTGTAGATAATGGCCTATAAAATCCAACATTCAAAACATTTTCTTCTAATCGTAGCGGTACTGGCACTAGTAGTGGTTCAAAGTCTAGAAAGAAAATATCTAGGTATTGGACTCTTTTCTTACGGAACATGAAAATAATACATCTATGTGTAAACATTGTGAAAAAAATATATAAATATAAGGGTGGAAAAACAAATCGAGGCACTGGAGGTATGATGAGACTTAGATAAACACGAAATTAAAGATCCTTCTAAAATTCTTAAAGAATGTAACCTAACCATAGATCCAAATACCGGTCATGTATTTATTTTTAATCAAAATAAATATAAGGATGAACCATGATATTTGTCGTTGGTAGTGCACAAGGTTTTTATTTTTTCGAGTCTTGGAGATACAAGACTTAGGTGAACATGTGGTCAACCCAAAAGCCAAATGCATCACACGTATCTCTTTGAGATGAAAAGCTATTAAATATTTTAAAAATAAATATTAGGGATATAATGTTAATTTTCAATGGAAATTTTATTTGACTAGTAATATAATAATATTTCATGAATTTGATATTATATGTGTTGCTTTGCATTGGATGAATCCTAATTTGGATACTCCAAATAAGAATTGTTTATTTTTGTTCTATTGACAAGCACACTGCTACTGTAATCATATATAATATGTTAGAATTTATGAATGATTTAAATATTATAAATGAAAATATGTTAATATATTTTGATAATTCATCTACGACGGTGCAACTATTGAAATAATTATACACTATTGCAAATTTGATTTTCATAAAATATTCCATACTAGATGTTTATTTTTTATCATTCGATTGACTATAAAAGATGGAATACATAAAATATTTACTAATTATATCAAGCCTGATAAAAAGACAGTCCTACTATGCTCGACCTCGGGTCCTAAACGAAAAGGGCAGAAATATATTATTTCGGCTAGTGGAAATCGAAGATTATTTTTAAATGTAAACAATAAATGGAACTTTACATATTATTTTCTTTCACGTGCTTATATGTATAATAAAAATATTATTCATCTTGATAATACATATAATTCTGCTTATCCTCCTAATGATTTACGTTGAGATTATTATGGCTCATTCTTACGTTTTTTAAAGTCGATTAAAGATGCAACTATAATTTTTTGACATATTGTACTCCTAACATTCACTTGGACATTTTTAATATTATTAATCTTTCTATGAATATATATAAATATAGGAATAAGAATTTATGTCACGGAATGATTATTGGCATGAAAGGAAAATTTGAAAAGCATTTTCATCCCATCCAACACACTTATGCTCTTGGGTATATTGTTTTATCCTTTTGGGGGAGGGGGGTAGGTTATCTTGTTAGTTGAGCTCTTTAATGAAAGTATCAAACTTTCTAATCGAATATATAACCATAGAGAATATATTCAACAAATTGACTCTTATTCTTATTTAAATGTATAATACACGTGTTGAAAAATAAGGGAGAAATATGTGTGTTAAATCTTCAAATGTAGTGCGTAATAGTAGTAATAAAAGGAGAGAAAAATATGATAATAACTACGTGGAAGCTATAGTGTTGAGTAGAACAACCACAAAAGTATCTCTTCAAGATTTTAATGAAGTGTCCAGAACTTTTAACACGGAGTATGATTTAGAACAACATGATGTAAATAACCTTCTTAATACATTAAGGTGGTGGAAGTCCAAAGAATACCAACTTCCAATTCTTTCCAGGTTAGCTATGAGGTTTTTATTTCAATACCTATATCTACAGTGCAAGTGAATGTGCGTTTAGTCAGACCAAACTACAATCTAAATTATTAAGACTAACTAGCGATGTCCTAGAAGTATGTGTTGCAGTCAAAGACATTAAAAAAAAATATTTTGAATGAAACTGTTGAAGGATGTGAGGATGAAAAACCGCTTGAATATAAAGACAGATTGTTCATAATGAATCACATTTATTATAAAACTATAATAATCTTATATTAATTTTAAATTATAATAGACAAAACCATATAATCAAATAATTTATTTTTTACTTAAATGTTATAAACTCCGCTCTTAAAAATCTACCATATTATAAACAATATAAAATTAAATTTATTATAAGTTTTGGACGCGTGAAAAAATATATCAAGTTTTTCATGTTACCGTGACGGGATGAGACCTAAATCATGTCGTATTTTACCGTAACAATTATGGGATGGGAAGATGATTCTTATCGGGGGCGTGGCGGGATGAAAACCTTATTATATTATGTTCTCTTACCGTGACAAAAACCGTGCATCCCATCATGTTTGTCCTTTTACCACCACTCTACACCACAATGTTTTTGTAAAATCAAAAATAAATACTCTCAAATAGAAAACTATAATTTCGTCAACTAAATTCTTCCATTCAAACAATAGTTATAATAATAAAATAATTATTTAGTTTTCAAATCGGATTTTGGACCGGTTCTTATTGTATTTATCATTTTTATAAGACAAGTTCAAAATTGATCATTTGTATGTATGGGTAATGGTGATAAAATCCAAACTAAGCACTATAAATATGACTAATAAACCATTTTGGATGGGTGAAGATTTATTATCTTATTCCTAAACATTTACTATTCTAGCTTTCTATCTATTTTCTGCGCTCTCTCCTATATTCAATAAACATGTTTTGATGAGCTTGTCCCACAACCAGCAGGACTACCCAACCAAACTATTCGAGTCCAAAGAAACCTACCAAACTTAGACTCATTAGTGACAACCATAGTGGGAGTAACTTCCGAGTTGGTACACGGAAGCCTCTCTCAAAACTAGATCTCCAAACTAATTATCGTTCGCTTTTACTCCCGAATAGTTTTACGTTGTTATGGTTACTCAATGAACAACGGGTACATCTATCACCTCGGGAAGTGAGGTTGTACGAGAGGGATCGATAAACCCTCTCGACTCGACTATTTTAAAAGCTCATCTACAGGAAAAAAGACAACAACTATTGGTAGTAGTTGTAGCGTTTCAGGCCGAGAAAGAAACCTTGGCCGCAATGGTCACCCTTTGAGTTGAGAGGGACACTTTAGCCGAAATGTGTACTGGTGTATGGTATGCAGTCCACATCGATACAGGTGCTGAGAAGATATTGATGATGACGTCGATTTTAAATGACTTTATTGATTAAACCCTGGCTACAGTAGTCTGAGGCAAGATAATCTGATAAGATATCATCACCTATCCCCAACGACCAGTAACGACGAGGAAAAGTTATCTCCTCACAAGTGAAAGCACCACCGGAGAAATCATGAACATACTAGACGTAGACATCATTAAAGTTCTAGGGGACATAAGGAACCTAGAAAAGAGTCACAAAAAGATCACGATGATGAACAGAGGAAGGCACTGCAAGACATCCTGACTACGAACTTTTCTATTGAGCGGACTGAGCTCGAGCCGACAACTCAGCAACATGCTTAGGGTCCTTTGAAAACCCTAAATTTTTGCTCATGGACAACATGTCGGGTTTCAACCTTCGAGACAGAACCCCACAGTATATCAGCAGACAATTCAGTGGCAGGGACGAATGTATGGAAACCCAACACCAATGTCTAATATCTGGTCATAGTACTAGGTAAACCCTTACTCGGCTTCAGAGTATGGATCGAACAATCTTTTCTACAGTCAGGGTTACAAAAAAATATTTCCCTACTAATTTCAGAGATTACAGCGGTTGAGTTACCACAGAGTTTTGATGTTCATATAATGAAAACATTTGGTGCAACCAATGATTCAGAGCACCATATTGAACAATTGGAAAACCTCATGATGAGTTTTTCGGACGAATATTGAATTTGATGTCAAACCTTCTTAGTGACCTTCAAGGATAATTTTTTGACATGGTTCAACTAACTGATCGTCGAATCTTTTACTAGTTTTGATATGTTGTGAACGCTCTTCAAACATGAGTTTATCAATAATAAAGTAACGAAGGGTCACGATGACCATATTGTATATCATAAACAGGATAACGAGGAGAGTCTCAGAGATTATACTCAACGCTCTATAAATTAACCAATAAACTTTTTTTTTGTGACAGCATGCTCCACAGCCAGTTAACACAACTTATATATGGAAAACCTTAAATCATATGAGTTATAGGTTTTCTTAAGTGAATGCTCGTCATTATTTCTTTTTTACGGGAACCCGCAGCCACTACTCAACGAGTGTGCACAGGTAAATACTCAATCTGATGCAATAGCATAACCAACACCATAAGGTAAACCACACAAGGTGACATGTTCAAACCAAGAAAACATTTGTAAACGGGATCGAATGCATGACCTTTTGGTCACAAGCTCATCTACTCCACCAACTTGGCTACCCCTTTTGGGGCAATGATCGTCAGTCTATTCTTATAGAGAGCGGGTTTGGGTGAATCAAAATTGGTTCCAAGATAATCAAGAACACACTCATGTTCAAACGATAAAATCACTTTCTTGGCCCAAGAGATTCTACAAGGCCCATTTCCATCATTCTTGGATCTCTATAGGATGGACCAGTATCGTAGGTCTAATAACTCCAAGCATCATTTTAATCAGTTTAGGCATATGATAATCTGATTTAGGCTTGAAGTTATCATATTTATTTATATCTTACGTGATATAGACCTATCATATCATGGTTTTATAATCTCTTTTCATATTGTATTATTTTCTTCGACTTTTGGTCTATATTAAAAAAAGGTACATAAGATGCAAGCGGTATGTGAAAACTGTTAAGGTGACAATCAAAGTTTCACATCCCACGTCGGTTAAACATGGGAAGGATTAGTGGTATATAAGTAGGAACATATCTAAACTAGTATGAGGATCAGATTGGTCCACTTCACCTATTATCTTCCCACACCCTAGCTCATTTAGGTATTTTTTTGTTGATTTGATTAACACACATTTCTTTTTTAAATTTTTTTTTCTTTTTCAACATCTCTCTGCAGATAAAGAGATAATTTTATTAGTCTAGTGAGTGTTGTAGTACTTTGTTCATATGATCTTTAGCGAGTGTTGTAGTACTTTGTCCATATGAAATGAACATCAATTTCGATATGTTTAGTGCGAGAGTGAAAGAATGAGTTTGATGAAGGATAAGCAACACCATTATAATGGAAACTGAAGGTATGTGCGAGTCGAATGTAATTAGATGAGCGAGGGTACGATATTCAGATTTTGTGCTGGACCTGACGACAACGTGCCACTTCTTCGATAATCAGGGATGAGTGTGTCTTCAAAATAAACACAGTATCCACCAATATATTTATGGTCATATGTGGATTATTCAAGTCAGAATTCGAGAGTCTAGTTAACAAAAGTGAGGACTTGGCTATATATGAAGACCAAAACACCTAGTTACAACTAAATACAACAAAATCATTATTAAATATTACAGTCAATTTTTGTGTGTGTGTGTGTTAAAATTGACTTAACTTGTTCACAACAAATGAATTATCTAGTCGAGTCTGTGAAAGATACTGAAACGAGCCTAACACACTTTTATACTATGTAAGATTGAGCAAACAATCCTATGTACTCATAAAGATAGGATGACAGGCAGACATGAACATGGAAGTCAAACACATATTTGTTTTGAGTTGAGTAGTAACTTGTAGAGTCTCGAAGTACTTCAATTCCTAGAATTAGTGTAGAATTCCCATGTATTTGAATGTAAACATTAGATTCGTATGTCTAATAAACTCTTGTACATTAGATTAGTTATTTCTTATAATAATAATATCATCCACATGGACCACGATAATTAATATATTGGACTTATAAACATAGAAAAATATTTAAGAGTCAGCTTTAGAGTTTAGAAATTGGTATTATAGTAGAGTTTGTCTCAGTTTGTCATACTAGACTTTAAGAGCTTGTTTTAGAACATATAAGGCCTCTTTTAGCTTAAATACATAGGAAAATTGTATAGGACACACCTTTCATATTATGTTGTGTACACGTTTTTAGTTATAACCTCATTTAGGAAATCATTATTAATAGTCAATTGCCACGCATACCAACCCTTACCAGCAACTATAGTTAGAATAAGTCTTATAGTAGGAGTCTTGATAACATGGCTAAAAGAATCTAAATGGTCTATAACAAGGGTTTTATAAAATCCATTGGCAATAAACCTAGTCATGTAGCGGTCAAAAGATCCATTTAAATTATATTTGTGTTTGTAAACCCAATTATAGCAAAAGACATTCATTATATGTGACACAAGAATTAAAGTCCAAGTTGTATTTCTGCATAAAACATCTAATTCTTCTTGCGTAACATCCATTTAGGATCGAAGCTAACTTGTGAACACTTTTTCGGTTCTCTAGGTAACCCCGAAAAGGTAGTAAAAATGTATGTATTGAAAAATTTAGGCTTAGATGCCACTTTTTCCCTTGTTTGCATTGGACGTGAATTTGGTAAGGTTGAAGAGGTAATATTATCTCATTTGGTAGTAGAATTTGGGTTTGTGGTTAGGTCAGGGTCATTTTCATAAATTGTATTTTTATGTATTATATTAGTAGGTTGCATAGAGATTGGGGTGGATAAATATATATTTGGTTGTAGAATACCAAAAGTAGATTGATGGTCAAGCATAACCTCAATCAGATCTTTCGTTTTGTGTAAAAATAATTGTTACTTGAGTATATAAATAATATGAATTCGGGAAGAATAAAAAATATGAATAAAATATTCTGAAGTCTTAGTATTTAATGAAATTGTATGGCAAGGAAATTCAGACTCATTAAATACAAAAGTTATAGTTACTACAACCTAAACACTTATAGCTAGAATAACTTAGAAAACACTTGACATAAATTTATAAGTTTGATATGGCCTAAGACAGGAAAGCGTGCACAACCAAAGATTTTTAAAAATGAATAATATGATTTGTTATTAAAAACTTTCTCATAGGTTGTAATATTATTTAAGGTAGCACTATGTAGTCTGTTTATTAGAAATATAATTGTAGGGAAAACTTCATTCAGTATTTGTAGGGTAGTTTATCTTGGGAAAGTAAGGTAACTTCCATTTCAATAATGTGTTTATGATTTCTTTTAGCTCTATCATTATGAGCAGATGTGTATGGACATTATGTTTTCAAATGTATGCCTGATTGTTTTGTTAGTGAAACAAAATCCCTAAAATCTTCTTCTCAATCTAATAGTGAAATCTTAAAAAACAATTTCTCAAATTTATTTTCAACAAAGGTTTTGAAATGAAGAGACAATAAAAGCTTCATTATTTTCTTATAAATAAAATATAATACTAGAAACTATATTGTGATTGAATTAAAAAGGAACCCGTAGATATTTGTGAATTAAATCTAGAACATTTGCTGCATGAGATTTATCAAAATGACAAACATCACATAGTTTTAACTTATTTTTCAAATAAATATGAATATTATACATTTTTAGAACTTGATCAGAAGGATAATGAATCCTGACATACCAATCTTCTTCTAAGGAATGAGACAAACTCTGTTTTAATGAAAATTCAGCATTAGAAAACTTTATAACACAAACCTAACAACTTATATTTCAGTGATAAGTAACTAGTTGGTTCTTCAATTTCGTATAGATCCTCCTTATACCTCTCTTTGAGAAACATTATCCATGTTACATTGTCTTTTATAAAATAACTAAAATTATGAAATCCTACATAAAATATTATTTTTTATGTTAGTTGAGAAATAAATAGTAATTTGTGATAGATTTGTTTTCATATGTGGGAATTTTGGGTTGACATATGCGTAATAAAGAAAGCTTCTCTCTATTACCTACAATGATATAATGTTTATCACCTCTTGTATATTAGATATGAGATTCCCGTCACATGCTAACTCCATTATACCATGATGTTTCATTCTCATGTTCTTTAGTCATAATGCAACCATTTTGGTCAATATCAATCTTTTAATGATCATTTGGAGAAGAACCTATATAGGTATGATCATACATGAAGTAACATATTACTTTTGTCTATCTATATCTTCCAAATATTTGACAAGTGATCTTGTTAGAAGTGAACCTTCCTCTTTTGCCTCTGCTTTCATAGTTCCCTTTGTAATTGTTACTACTTTGACATATAAATGTGTTATTATTTTTAGATCTTGCTTCTGGTTTGTTTGCATCATATTTTGATGATGCTAGATTCAAATGTGATGTTTCATTTTATATGTTATTTACCTAAATATCTAGCCAATTCAATAGTTTTTTATTAGCTAGATTGACTATTACAGAATATTCCTCCATCGAAGACATACATTTCCATATTCTCTAGAATTCACACTTGTGAAATAATATAGCAATAGAGACTTATAATTATCTAGCATTAATGAAAAAACACAAATGGGTATTATTTTCCACTCGGGTATCAGATTTGGATGATATTAGGACTCAAATCAAACATACTGAAAATCCAAACGATTTTCGACGATGTGGTGGCGGTTAAAAGCACCGCCACAAAGTTTGGGTCCTAAATTCTAGATTTTAAGGACTTAAGTATCTATATTACTGTATATTTTTCTATTTGTTTAAATACTCTATAGATTTTTTTAATTACTGAATCAAATCTGATTGCATTTCGATTTAATAGAATTGTATTGTAATGCACTTATATTATTTATATATTTTGAGATTAGATTTTTGGGTGGATTTCTTATAAAGTCATCACATACCATAGTCTTAGATTATCTTTTATCGGTATAAATATTTTTAATGATTTTCAGTTTCGTTTCACTTTGATTAGGGTTACATTTGTCTCTTTACTCTTGAATTAAGGTTTAAATTATCTTTCTTTACTTCTTTTATTATTGGTCCTACATCAGTTGGTATCATAGCTTGATTTTCTGCTACGTAGATACATGCATCATGTTTATATGGTCGATGTCTATAGTCATGATGATACCAAAAAAAATGTTTGTAGGCTAGAGCAAACCATCAATTTTTAGAGAGGATAGCATGGAGGTTCGCGAAAGAGAATATTATCAGGATGAAAATCCGTTTGTTCAGAGGAGAGATTCTGGAAGGGGACGTGTACCTCCATGAAATCATAGAGAACGAGTGTTAGATTAGCTTCCAGATCGCGATTACAATCAGAACATAAATAACCGGTCGGAATTAGGTTTTTTGACTTGATATTCCAGAATTTCGTAGAGGTCTTCAAGTAGAAGAATGTATAGATTGGATTAAATTAGTAGAAAACAATTTAGACTTCAAGGATATCCCAGATGATAAGAGAGTCTAATTTGTGGAAATAAAATTTTATGGTCGGGCTGCATCATGGTGGTAATAGGTGATATAGACTCATCATCGACAAGGTAAATCTAGAAGTGAAACTTGGGCTAAATTTGTGAAGCATGCAAGGGCTGCATTCTTACTCTTTAATTATGTTAGGGTTATCAATTAACAGTTCCAAAATCTGAAACAAGGGTAAAAATATATTGATGATTATACTACTTAATTTTATAAATTTCAGAATCGTGTTGATCCTTATGATACAGAAGATCAATTAATATCTCGTTACATAGGTTGGTTAAGACAACAATTCCAGGATTCATTAAACATGTTTGATCTGGTTAAGTTTCTTGAAGCACATTAGCACGCTCTGCATCTTGAGGGATATCTGGGAAGAAGGTCATTTGGGGAAGATAGTGCTAAGGTGTCTAATATGAAGTTTCCAAAAAAGAGGTTCCAACTTCTACACCAATAATCCAAGTTAAACCACTAGTTTGTAATGAGATTTTTATCAAATAAAGTGTTTTGGGTGTCTAAGATTAGGCCGTCACACATCAGAGTGCACCAAACCACCACCAAAAACTACTTATGCTAGATTGGAGGTGAGAAACAATCCATGATTTGATATGGGAGGTGAAGACATTGATGAGGAGACTCAGTATGAAAATTTATGTCATGGGGATGTGTGCCAATTTTTTTATTAAGACGTGTCTGTTATACTTCTAATATCGATAATAAAAGTAATGATCGACTTAGGAACAATATATTTTGGTCCATGTACACCATTGAGGGAAACATTTCAAACTCGTCATCAATTCGGGTAGTTGAGAGAACGTGATCACTGACGGGGCTGTATAGAAATTCACCCCAAAGACTAAAGCTCATCTGAGTCCTTATAAAATAGATTGGTTGAAAAAAGGCACCGAGGTAAAAGTATCTAATCATTTTATTGTTTCTTTTTCTATGGAAAATTACACGGAGAGAGCTAGGTGTAATATAGTTAGCATGAATGTTTGTTATCTCCTGTTAGGATGTTCGTGGAAATTTTACAGGGGATGTACTAGTGATGATCGAAAAATTAGACACAACAGAAATTTTACAGGGGGTTTACATTGTTACCATTTAGAGAAGTGTCCCCAACGTCACCATCCTTTGTGCCCCAAGATTCTATCAGATATTTGTTAACACGCAAAGAGTTTATCGAGAACGCAAGTGATTCAGCTATTGTGTATGTGCTGGTCATAAGTGAGTGTAATGTTTTTGCTAGAGTCCTGGAGCGGGTTCGGCTGCTGCTAATGAAGTGTGCTGATTTTTTCCTAGAAGAATTACCTATGGGGCTTTCTCTATTAAGGGATATCCAACATCAAATTGATCTAATCCCTAGGGCTAGTTTTCCTAATTGACCTAATTATAGAATGAGTCCTAAAGAGCATGAGGGTCTTAGGCAACATATTGAGGAGTTACTCATTAAGGGTCATATTCGAGAGAACTCCAATTCATGTGCAGTTCGAGCGTTTTTTACACCTAATAATGATGGTTCGATGCAGATGTGTGTAGACACTCGCGCTATCAATAAGATACCTTCATGTATTATTTCTCGATTCCTTGATTAGATGATTTACTAGATCAATTAAGTGATACAAATGTGTTCACTAAATAGGATTTGAAGAGCGAATACCACCAAATTCACATCATGATGGGACATGAGTAGAGAACTCGTTTAAGACCCGAGAAATGTTAGTTTGGTGGTAGTTATGCCATTTGGTCTCTCTATTTCCACTAGTACTTTTATACGATTGATGAATAAACTGTTTTGTCATTTTATTTGCAAGTTTGTGTTTATTTGTTTTCATGATATCTTGATTTATAGCATTAACAAAAACTTGCATCTCCAACATCTACGAGAGGTCTTGTTCATTCATGAAAGATTTTGTCATATTCTTGGGTTATATTGTTTCAAAAAATAGTCTATTCGTTGATGAGTCCAAGGTGGAAGTAATTCGTAATTGGCCATTACTTACTACTATTGGTGAAGTTTGTTCTTTTTCATGGCTGGTTTCATTTGATTAGCGGTTTATTTTAAATTCAATACCATCATGGCACCTACTAAGTGTATGAAATGAAAGACGTTTTGCTGGACTTTGGAAGCAACTTCAGTGTTTTGAAGAGATTAAGGTACGATTAACTATTGCACCTGTTTTGGTTTTATCCAATTTTTGTACATTGTTTAAGTTACATTGTGATACATCTGGATTGGGTATAGGGGCTATGTTAAGCTAAAGGGGACAACCAATGGCTTATTTCAATAAGAAATTGAGTGCCTCCAAACTTAATTACAATACTTATTATGTGGAGTTGTATGTGGTGGTTCGGGCATTGAAGTACTAGAGTTTGTATCTCTCTTATAATTATTTTGTTTTGTGCACTGATCATACATTAACTATTTACAAATTCAAGATAAACTTTATGTATGTCACACTCGATGGGCAGCATTCACACAACAATTCACGATACATTGATCGTGTAGGTGAGGCACCGAGGAGGCAGAGTATGATGATTCGAATCAAGGGGGAGGTTACTGGATTCCACTTGATGAAAGATTTGTTAGCTACAAATCCGTATTTAGTCTTATCTTGGAAGATATTGAGGCTGGCCTGAGAACTAATTTTTTGTGAGCAATGGCTACCGGTTCAAAGATAATATTTTATGTGTTTCCATTGGGAATTTATGGCTATTAATAGTGCAGGAAATATATAGTGATGGGCATGGTTGTCACGAATAAATTTTGTCAAGATTATTGGTCACATTTGAGTATAGATGTTGTTCATTTTATGACTGGGTGCATAACGTTTCGGATGGCCAAAATGACGAGTTCCAATGTAGGTCTGTATCTTCTTTACTAGAGGGATCATCGAGGAATGTGAGCATGGATTTTATTTCTGGGTTACACCAGATATATAGGGTAATGATTCTATTTTCGTAGTTCTAAATTGTGTTTATAAGATGTCTCACTTTATTACCTGCAAAAATACGACATATTAGGTGAATGTATCTATATAGTATTTGAGAGAAGTATATCTTTTTCATAGCTTACCTATGAATATCATCTTTTCCCGGGACCCAAGATTTGTAGGACATTTGTGGAGATATTTATGGCGGCTTACTAATACAAAGTTGAGTTTCAACAGTACAATCACCCCAGATAGATGGGCAAACCAAAGTGACTAATATGACATTTAGAAACATGTTGCGGGCATAGGTGGCTAGAAATTTAAAGTTGTGGGATCAACGACTCTATCATGTAGAGTTCTCCTATAATAGGCACCGTAAAATGAGTATTAGGAATAGTCCATTCATTGTGGTATATGGTTTTAATCCACGGGGTACTATAGATCTGGTTTTTCTAGAGCTAGCTAATGTTCATGTCAAGGTTAAGACTACTATTGTTGAATTGTAGGATATTCATTAGGGTACTCAAAAATATCTTGAGAAAACTACCCATACATAAAAAGATAGTGTTGACAAGAGACGACAGTTGGTCGAGTTTGAGGTAATGGATTTTATATGGGCTGTCTTGATCAGGGATCATTACCCTGCTTATGATTTTAATAAGTTGGTGGCTAAAAAGGTTGGTGCATATGAGATCATCGAGAAGATCAACCCAAAGGCTTACAGATTGAAGTTGTCAAGTCATATGAAGACCCATGATGTCTTTAATGTCATACATCTGGTGTTATTCAAAGAGGTTGTTGATGATGATGAAATTTTGAATTCGAGGTCAAATTCTTATCAACTAGGGGAGGATAATATAGCAACAGAGGCACATAATTGTTTGGCATTGATGGGCAAATATAAACAAGCCTTATTTCCACTTGGGTATCATAACTGGATGAAATTAGTACTCAAATTGAACATCTGAAAGAGCCAACGACTTTTGAGGACGTGAGGGAGACTAAAAACTCTGTCACGAAATTTGGGTCCTAAATTCTAGATTTTAGAGAGCAAAATATTTATTTTACTACATTTTCCTATTTGTTAAAATACCCTAAGGAATTGTTTTAGTTACTAAGTCAAATTTAATTGCATTCATAGTTAATAGGATTTACTTTATCGCGTGTATATCATAATTATATTTTGGAATTAAGGTTTTGGGTGATTCGTGTATAAATGTGTCTCATACCATAGATTATCTTTTATTGAAATAAACATTTTTTACTGACTTTTCATATTTGTTTTCATTGAATTAAGGTTACATCTATCTATTTACTCTTGGATTAGACTTTAGATTATCTTTCTTGGCTTCTATTGATATTAGATTTGCATCAATGATGCAGTTGTAGGGGCCCACAATTATCTGTCATTAATGGACAAACACTGATCAGACTTAATTTTCAATTATCTTGCATCAAATTGAACGTCTCGAAGAGTCCAACAATTATCAAAAGCGTGATATTAGTGTCACGAAATTCGAAACTTAAATTCTACTATTTAAGGTCCCAAAAAAGCTTATTTTAGTGTGTTTTATATTTTTAAATATTGTATAAAATATTTTAATTAGAAAATCAAATCTAATCGCATCCAAATTTGACAAGATTTTGTTTTAATATATTTATTTAATTTCCATAATTTCTTATTAGGATTCTGGATGTCTCATATATAAAGCGTCTCATACCGTAATCTTAAGTAATGTTTTTTAATCAAATACTTTTTATTGAAGTTTTCAGTTTTGTTTCCCTTGAAGTAGGTTTACGTCTATCTCTTTACCCTTGGATTAGGGTTTAGATTATTTTTTTTAATTCTTTTCGATATTTCCGCTACATCAGTTGGTATCAGAGCTTGAATTCCTGTTACGCACATATATGAATCATGTTTCTGAAATTTGATTTTTCTGATTTAAGAACTAAAGTAGAGAACAACATCTTTCAGTCTACATGCAGCATTCGAGGAAGAATTTGCAAGTTCGTAATGAATTCGGGTAGTTGTGAGAATTTATCTTCTGAAGAGGTCGTACATAAACTGGCATTGAAGACTGAAGCTCTTCCAGGCCCTTAACTACTGGCTGGATTGAACGAGGGCAGTAAGGTAACAGTTTCCAAGTTTTACCTAATTGTATTTTTTTGTTATTAATTACAAAGATAAAGCATAATATGACGTAGTTATTATGGATATTTGTCACCTAGTGTTAGGGCGTACATGGTAGTATTTGTTAAGTGTAAGAAGTTTTCTTATATAAAGATTAAACTAAATCTGTTCTTTTCTAGGGAGAGTGAAAATGTAGAGAAATAATGAAAATATTTTAGTTCTTGTGAGAGAAATAACAGAGTAAAGTTGATTTCAAGAAGTGAAAATTGGATCATTTATTGATGGTCTCTAGCCCTATTTATAGGAACGCTGGAAGACTTTAACTAATTCAGTTATACAAAATAGATAAATTACATTGTGGTCCAATAAATTTGAAAATAATATAAATCTTCTCTTATAACTTTATATCACTACTTATCACAACCTTTCTCCAATTATTTTATGTCCATGATAACTTGTATATTTATATGTATTAAAAGGGTTCTATTCATGACGGTAAGACAAATCGAAATAAATCTATAATTAATAAATGCAAGTTTACATCAGTGTCATCTAGAGTAGTGTCTCCAAAACCACTACCACCAGTTATTGAGTTCTGTGCTCATACTGCACCAGTTAACGACTTTAGTATTAACGCTTAAAGTGTATCTTAGTCAGTATTTGACAAACCAGTCTACGATGATTACCAAGTTAAGAATTATGAATAAAGAAACATGATGAGATCGAGAAAAAGATCATTGATGAATTAAGATATTCCTCCATTGAAATTATACAATTCCATGTTCTTTAGAATTCAAACTTTTAAAAGGTGATCCTGGATCTAGTGTAAGATCTCGATAATCGTCTGGCTGCATCTCACAATTTGTTTTATGTCTATGCTTTCATCAACCGAGTTGTTATTTTAGTGTGCACAATATTGTAAAGACATACTAGTACAAGCTAGTCTTTAGCCATCCAACATCTCATACTTTTTACTCCCAATAATATTTCCATTTGTTTATGTAGTTAGCATTGGAGGGTAGGGATTTTATTAATTTATAAACCCTCTAAATTTTTTTCTCTTATACATGGAAGTACTATCGTATTCCATAGTAAAAAATTATTTTTAATAACTGTTTATAATATGTGAACAAATAGTTCATTAGCTGGTGGAAATCCGTTTCTTATTCGGCCCGACCCATCCTGGCCGGGTTTTGACCTGCCCGAACATAGATAGGACCAGGTACATGTTTAGAAATTATAACCCCGGAAGCGGGCCGGACCGGGCTCGAGTTTTAAATTTGTCCAACCTGTTCCGGCCCAAAAATTATAAAATATATATAAAACATAATTTATTATATATAAAATAAAAATAATATATATAAAATAATATAAAATATTTATAAAAAAATATGATATATAAAAAATATTAAAATTAATGTACGCGGGCCGGGCTGAGTTGACCGATGGACATGAACGAACGGGCTCAAGTTTAAAAATATTAGGCTCGGAGCGAGTCGGGTTGGGTTTGGGCTCAAGTGTCTAAAAAATGGGCTTGGGCAGGTCGCCCTGAACCCGGCATGCAGACAGCCTATTGGCATCTTTAATTGAAACAATCATTGAGACAGTGAAATTGAAGATTTTATTCTTTTATGAGATCCATCAAATATGTTTCTAGATGCTATGATAATTTTATATGTTTCAATGGAGGAAACACACATGGAGAGACAAATCATATAGATGTTGTATGTGGATGACATACTAATAACTGGAAGAGATAGAATGCGATTGAAACAGTGAGACTCAACTGAAAGTAGAGTTTCTGATAAAGGATATATGAGAGGCTATTCGGATACTTGGTGTTGATATCAGGAAAAAAATATACTAAAGGGGATTTATTCTAGTCTTCACAAGAATATATACATAAGGTCCCAAAGAAGTTTTATATGTCCATTGGTGCCCTATTCAAACTCAGTGTCACTCAATCATTAACCAAATATGCATATAATAAGTATACGATGGAGATACCTAATGCCAATGTTATTGGTAGCATTATGTATCTTATGATTTGCAAGAGACCTAATGTTGCCTACTCTATAAGTGTTTTAAGCAGATTCATGTCTAATCTGAGAAAATCGCATTGATATATACTCAAGTGGGTCATGAGATACTTGAAGGGTTTGACTGCAGTCTGATGTTATTAAAATCAGAAGGATATGATTGATATAATGTTGAGAGAGAATGTGGACTCTAATTATATAGATTGCCTTGATACTATGAGGTCTACTTCGTGTTATCTGTTTATTGTACTTGAAGGTTTGGTTAGCTAAAAGTTTTATATACAGAATATTGGTAGTTTCTCATCTACAAAATTCATAGATGAACTTATTTTGTTGAAGAAATTATTGGTTGAAGTCACTGAAGTGGAGCAATATGTCATTATATTCTATGATAAGACTAGTGTGCTTCATTTAATGGAAAATGTGAAGTTCCATGAGTAAACTAAACACTTAGATATCAGACTACACTTCATCCTAGACATGATGAAGAGTGAACAATTAAAGGTGGCTAAGATTTCTAGTGAAAAAAATCCTTCAAATTCTCTAACCAATGTATTACCGATTTCAAAGCTCATGAAGTGCATGTAACTAGTGCAAGTCTGGGATGCAGGTGAGCTGGTCTCTAAAGAGTAAAATATTGGATGCAACGAATGTTAGAGTTATTATAAATCTTGGTGGAGAATTGTGAGGGGTAGGATAAAAGTAACTCATCAACAAAAAGACTACTGAATGACTACATGTGCCAAAGATGGACCAGCCAAAGACATGTATATGCATAAAATTTTAGGATTCTCTCAAAATATTATAATTAAATGTAATAATTTTAAAAACAAATTGTAACTAATGCTTAATACTCTTGTTAGAATTAATTGCATTAAATTTATAAGAATATACGACTAATATTAACAAAAAAATCTCATGAATTAGTTGCATTATCTCAAAAACAACTACGAACCAATTGTAAGTTTTTTTGCTCGAAATTAGTTGTTTTTGTATATTGTTTTTCAAATTTTTTTCCAAAAAATGAAACTAATTCAAAAAATAAAATAAAAATTAAATTCATTGTTTTAAAATTTCAATTCTTTATAAATGATAATAATATAGCTTTCTCTTCGTTTAGTAGATTTTTTGTTCATAGAATTGTACGGTTGATTAGATTAATATTTATTAGTTAAATGTGTAAGACAATAAGTTAGAATATTATTACATAATAAAATAAGAACATATATCATTTTTGTACGGATGAAAATCTTTACTTAGCTACATTATACAATATATGTATGAAACAAAATCCTAAAAAAATACAAAAAAAAACAAGTGAAAACTAAACATGTACATGATTGTTGTTTTTCATTGTATACACAAATCATATGTACCACATCCCAAAACTTTTAAATTCTCTCTTGAAACGATATATTAACGAATCCATGCTTGGCTCATCCGTGACCTTCACATATTCGACGTTTATTTCTCGTTGATGTTATTTATGTATACTATTTTCATCAATACGTAAATCATCGTCTATGTCGACGTTAAATATAATGTATCATATTATCCATCATATCTAATTTTATAATCTGGATCTGTAGTTGCAATGCTAAAATCTTATGGTATCTTATTCTTTTATTTTCCGCCAATCAAAGATGATTGGTCTAATTATCCTACACCAATTTGCTTCATTTTATAAACATATTTTTTCATTCAATCTGTATGAGTCACTTATTTCTCAGATGGTGATGTACACACTGGATATGGTCAAATTTTCAAACTAAATAGCGAGACATATACAATTTTATTTTGTTGTTCCATTTAACAGTGTGGTCAAACCATGTTATATGATCAAATATTTTGATCATCTGTAAATAATCGTGCAGTTAATATATCTTTTTCCAATGAGGACATGTATCCAATATAATTATAAAAATGATAAATATGATATTAAAAATATACATTGTATCAACTGATAAATAGTCGAGAGGTAAGCCTATACGATTGAAGACCGTAAAAAAAATAGATTTTAGGTTTTCAGCTTTATTGGAGCCTAAGTGTGGATGTGCGGCATATATGAAAAGTAATCATCCGAGTGTGGTGGTTGATAACAGTTGCGAATTTTGTATAATTAATATTTTAATATAATAAAAAAATTGATTATTGTCTTTATTCTATGTTTGGATGCTTTACGCATGATATTATACAGCTCCACGACAATATGCATCATTTATGTATACTGATCTAATCCGTTTAGTTTTAGACAATATATAACTAATAAAAAATTAAGTGTGTCCCAATTTTATTGATGAAAAGAATTAAGTATATGCTTATGTACATCGCACGACTTTCATTGTGATTTTTTTTTTATCTTGGTAATGGTGAAATATAAATTTTCTTTACAAACACCAAGCTTATCTTCAGCTAAGTTAATGGAGAATCCAAGAAATGTTTGTCAAAATTCAAGGTTTGATATATAGTCCTTTGTTTCGACGAGCTACCTTTGTATTCATAAAACTGTAGTGATGACCACATCGTCCAACGTCACCCTCATATCTTCAGATGAAAAGTGAAAAATATTGATATTCGAATATCATCTTTCGACAAACATCGTTTAAAATGAGAAATTTGGGTACTAACTAAAACTGTTTCTAGTACTAGAAAAATACCATATTTTTCGTAAGAGTTTAGATAGATTACATGGTGGTCAACTTACAATTAAAAAGAAGCATTTAATGCACGATGAAAAAATAAAATTTTGCTCATTCCAATTTATAACAAAATCAATATTACATAAGATATTGAACTACTCACTATTTTGTTTTAAAAATTATATATTTAACATGTTGTGATACATGGTATGTCGTGTGATTTAATAATCATTTTTTTACAGTATACTAGTTTTAGTATACGTAGAAATTGAGTTTTAAACACTACGGGTTCTCTGAATTCACAACGAAAAGTTCTTCCCTATGACAAAGGTAATAGGAAGGATATATGTTTATGCATTCTAACTGACCTTGTTGAAAGCTTCACGCATTCAAGTAGTTCACGCTAAAAAAAACATAAAAACGAAGTTACCGAAGTGGTGGCTATTTTTGGTCTCGTCGTGTAACAAAACATAAAAAATGATATAAAAAAAGTAATAAGATTTTAAATTTAAAATAAATTAAAAATCTTAATAATGAACCAAACAACACTTAAATAAAAAAGAAAATTAAATCTAAGCCAAAACAAAATTATATAACTAAAATATAAGGATAAAAAAACTACAAACGTTATAATGCAAAATGTAATAACTAAATAAAAAAGAAAGCAACAAATTTTAAATTTTTTGTCGAAATCTAATGTTATTAGGATTAGTAGATTCCAGTATAAAATTCGGTTAGATAACTCGAATCCGCATACGTTTAGATTCCATGCTTCCTAAAATATTTAAAAATACATTTCAAAGTTTTATATGACTAACCACTATATATTCATAAAATTTCAAAATCTCATAAAAATAAAAATTCTATTTAGTCGGAGTATCCAAAATCAAAATTGTAAACAACCCACAAGATGGGAAGGTTTAGAATTTATCAATAGAATTTGAAACAAAAAAAATTATATTTTTCATTATATATACTTTTTTATGTTAGAATATAGAAAAAATAACAGTAGTATCTTTTTACATTTAAAATTAACAAAAAAATTATTAAAATTTTAGACATACAACTTATTCTTCAGAAGAACAATATGACCAACCCTTTTTTATTTATAAAAGTTCATCTGATTGTATCATATACAAATTATCATCGTAAAATAGTTAACAAATACAGGAAATCCAGCGCACCTCGCACGGTGTAGATTACTTTGACATCCATTTCATAATCGTCCTAAACTATGTGACATTCATTTCAAAATCAAGTCAAGAATTTATTCTAATGTTGGTGTATAGCAAACATATTTGGAAAATCGTGAACTTTGCTCCAAGATTCAAGAACAGAGGATGAGTCCGATTTAACAAATCTGAATATCAATCTTTCTTAGAGTATCTTCTAATGGATATAATCTATAAGGAAGATGGATAAATTACCCCTGCTTCTCCGCTATCTACGAAATCGCTACCCAATAATGCTAATTATGAGGAATCGTTTCCTCTGCTTACCAGAAATAAAGAACATAGTGCAACTCTGGGATTTTCAGAAAAAAGTTCCAGATCGAAGAGTCAACGCAATATTTGAGAATTGTGTTTACAGAACTGCTAGTGGTCACATGGAAGAAATAAAAACTTTTGCTGAAACTTCGAAGCCAAAGATTCAAGGAATAACTCATCAGAAAGTTGTTGTTACTCAAGAACAAGACCAGTTGACGATTAGTTTTGCAGAAGAAGACATTAATCGTCTCAATAAAATAGCAAAGCATACCATTATAGGTAAATTCGTCTATGTTAAGCCAAAATATGAAGCAATTAAGGGTCTTCTGGCCAATTTCAAGTTCTCCAGTCCTTACAATGTATCTCAGTGGGACTGTAGACATGTCTTTATAGAATTCAACAGTACTGATGATCTGCAGAGGCTGTGGAATCGTAACGTTTGGAAAATAGGTGACAAAATCATGAGACTCCTAAAATGGAGTCCCCAGTTTGATCCTAACGAAGAGAGCCATCTTACTCATGTTTGTGTCACGGTAAAAAATCTGTCTGAGTTTATGTATAAGGTAAGCACTATAATGGAGATAGCCAAGTCCATGGGAACCCCATTTAAGATCTGGATTCCTTCAATCAATAGAGCAAGGTTCAACTTTGTCAAATTCTGGGTGGAGTTAGATGTTTCGAAGATTATGATCAACAACATCAAGGTTAAGTTTGGAGAAATCGAAGAGTTTAAACCTGATTTTGTTTATGGCCCTTACCCAAGTTACTGTAATTTGTGCAAGCACATTGGGCATAAGGAAATCAGTTGTAAAAGAAAGGAAAATAGAAAAAAGGAGTATGAATTTACCAGGAACTTAATCAACAATGAAATAAAGAAAACTCCTCAATTGAAATCGATTGTCATTAAGAAAGAAAAGTCTATTGATGTTACAAAGAAAGTTCATCAAAACTTTTATCACTCTGATTCTAAATCGCCTTTACTGGATAATACTGAGTTACATAATGTTACAGTTGATGACAAGGATCCTGTTCTTGAAGATGAAGACTTCTCCAATGGTCTATCACACAGGATTGACAATGTAGAACCGCCTGAAATGATTGAAGCCCTGTGTACTCTTGAAAGAAGATCTTTATTTAATGCTGAAAAAGTTGAGGTTGAACATCAACTAAAATCTCTGTCAAAGGATACTACTGGCAGCCTACTATGCTCCCCTACAAAAGATCAAAACACTAAGATACAGCATAAGAAAATCAAGAAAAACAGAAATTGGATAGGCTCTTCCTCTACCAAACTATTGCAACTTAAAAAGGTTGCTAAAATGAAATCTTCCAAATGAAAATAAAACTTTTGAGCTGGAATGTTAGAGGGCTGGGGAATAAGAAGACGTTAAGGAGACTCAGGTCCTTGAAAAGGTCTGAAAATCTTGCTTTCATAGTTATTCAGGAGCCTATGATTCATGAGTCTAAGTCGTCTACTGTGGCAAATAAGCTTGGATTTGGGCACTATCTAAACAACATTAACAACAAAATATGGTTGATATGGGCTAAGGATTACAAGGTTGAGGTCCTTTATAATGAATCTCAGCAAGTGATTGTCAAGGTAAGCTATCCTAATCTGAACAAACAGTTTAAACTAACTGATATTTATGCCATGTGTACCAGAGTTCAAAGACTTATGCTATAGGATTCTTTGAGGAGGGTTAATAATGAAGATTTTTCTGAATGGGTCCTGGTTGGAGACTTTAACACTACTCTCAATCTTGAAGAGCAACTTACATATACTAGAGTCTGCCTGTATAGCATTGATAACTTTGGTGACTTTATTCTTGACTACAACTTAATTGATGGTGTTTTTTCGGGCTCAAAATACACGTGGACGAATGGCAGGAAATGTAAAAGGTTGGATAGGGTTCTTTATAACACGAGCTGGATGAACTACTTTGATAACACTATGGTGGTCCACATGGCTAAGACATGCTCTGACCATGCTCGAATCTGCGTTACTATATCTTCTAATCAATATATTATTAAGCCTTCGTTTAAATTCCTAAATATGTGGACTAGGCACCCTGGGTTTAATGATACTGTGAAGGAAAGTTTGTCCAAAGCTGCCTATGGGAATTCTATGCAAAGGTTTTGGTGGAAGTTGATAATGTTAAAAGATGATTTGAAGGTTTGGAACAGGAAAGACTTTGGGAATATATTTGATGCCATAAAGCAAATTGAAGATAAATTTTCTTTCATGGAATCTAAGTACCAGACCACTAAGAATTACGTTGATAAGGCTATGTTGGATAAGGCTAAAGAGGGCCATCTTGAATTCCTGGCTAGGGAAAAATGTTTTTGGGAGTAAAAGACACACATTGCTTGTATAAAGGACAGTGATAAGAACACAAAGTTCTTTCACAGTTTGGTTAGGAAAAAGGATAAAAGAAAAATCATTTACAGAATCAAGGATGAGGGCACTTGGTTGGAGGATCAGGAATTTATATCCAATTCAGTAATTGCCTATTTTCAAAGCCTGTTAAATAACAATACAAATGACAGTGATTATGATGTTGAGAGACTTAATAATATCATCCCCAAGATGGTATCGAATAAAAATAATGATATGTTAACTACCATTCCTCAAGATGATGAAATTCATAGAATTGTGAGTGCTCTCCATGCCAACAAGGCTGCTGGTCCCGATGGCTTCAACGAGCTGTTTTATAAAGATTTTTGGGATATTATTGTTGTGGATCTGTGTACTGCTGTTAAGGAGGTTTTTAAAGGCAGCAAGATTCCTATTGGTGTATTGTCTTCTGTCATTTGCCTTATTCCTAAGGTCAACTCTCCAAAGACCTGGAAAGAGTTTCGTCCAATCAGTCTTACAACGTTATTAAACAGAATTTGTTTAAAGATAATGAATAAAAGACTTGTCTTGATCCTTTCCAAGCTGGTTTCTGAGGAGCCAGGAGCCTTTGTGACTGACAGGAATATCCATGAAAGTATCCTCATCATGCCAGAGCTTTGTTGTGATCTTAATATAAACTGGAAAAGACAGCAACAACATCATTCTTAAGCTGGTTTGGAGAAAGCCTTTGACAGGCTTTCTCACAGGTTTCTCTTTGAAATTCTCAAAGCTTTTGGTTTCAGTTCTTTGTTTATCGACTATATTAAACGAAATAGTTAGGATAACCATTTATCTTTGCTAATTAATGGTGCTATCAAGGGTTTTTTCAAGGCTAATTAGGGCCTCAGACAGGGGGACCCCTGTCCCCTAGCTTGTTCATTTTGGCTGAGGAGTATTTGATTTGGGGTTTCAAAAGAATTAATGATAACTAAAATGAGATTAGATATAAAGCTAGAGGGAATTTGGACATACCTTATTTGGTGTTTGCAAATGACTTCACTATTTTCTGCAATAGCTCTTCCTCTTCTATCTTGAAAGTTTCTGATTTTCTAGTTCACTATCAAGAGTGCTCTGGGCAGATGATTAATAAGATGAAATCTAAGCTTATTGTTCATGGAAACATGACACAACATAAGATAAGTATTGTTGAAAGGAGTCTTGAAATAAAGCATAGTGTGATACCTTTCAACTACCATGGTGTAACTATCAACAATAAAAAGAGAATAAGCCATTTTGATAACCTTGTATCAAGAGTTAGATATAGGATATCTGACTGGGACAGCTACACTCTTTCGTTTGGTGGGAGACTTGTTCTAGTCCAGTCTGTCCTTTCGACTCTTCCTTTATATCATATTCAAAGTATGATTCTTCCTAAGGCAGTTGTTAAAAGAGTTGAAAACTTGTTCAACAAGTTTCTGTGGGGCAAATAAAGATGAGACTAATGCAATAAATTGGTCGTCATGGAACAAGATATGCAGACCGTATGCTGAAGGTGGTCTCAATGTGAGAAGTATCGAAGACTTACATGATGTATTTTCTCACAAATTATGGTTTAACTTCAGGAACCACGAGAGCCTTTGGTTTAATCTCATATTCTCAATTTACTGTAAGAAATGGCATCCTATTGTTGCCACTGTGCCTAACAAAAAGTCTAAAAATTGGGCTAGACTGGTGAATATAAGGGACATTGGTGATAGTTACATTTTGAGGGTTCCTAGGAATGGTGAGTCAGAAACATGACCATCCAGCATATGACTCGAACCTGGTATTTGTCGTCTGAGAAAGATTGTAGCATTCAATCTATCCTTCCTGTTATTGTAGTCTGGGTTATATAGAGATCCACGAGCATGAAAAAACATCAGGATATTCATTCAACGTCTGCAAATCTCATTAACCATGTTATCTACATTCTAACTGCTCTTAACAATGCCAAACTAATCAAAATGAAGCATTGGGGAAGAGATTTTGAGAAAGCTAGCTTACTGGGCTGCAATATCAAACTTAAGAAACTGATGATTCCTATTTCATTGAAATGGCTTGCCCCCAAGCTAAATCGCTATAAGCTCAATACTGATGGGGCATCGATACATTCTGGGGAGACGAGTGGTGGTGGAGTAGTCAGGAATCACGAAGGTACCATTATCAAAGGCTATGGGAGGCTCTATGGGAAGAATTCGGCTGTTATTACAGAAGCGAGAGCCCTAATGGACGGCTTAATTATGTGTAAGACTTTGAATCTAACTTGTGTGGATATTGAAGTCGTTTCTAGCATTCTCATTGATTTAATTAGCAAAGGAAGATCGATATGGTACCTCGATCCTATGATTTGATACTGCAGAAGTTTAATATCTCCTGAGATGACTATAAAACATATCTTTCGTGAGCAAAACGAGTTGGCTGATGGTGTTGCGAAACATACGTTCAAGGTTAGATGTGATATCGATTTCCGCAACTCTACGGCCCCAAATAATTTGAGAGCAATTGCGTTTCTTGAAAGTGTCGGAATTGGGTACGTGAGGATTTCGGATTAGGGTTTTTAAAGGTCGGTTCTTTGTTTGGTTAAAGACTGCTTGGTTGTTCAAGAAGACGAAGTTGGGTTAAAGTCAGTTGAAAATTTGAATTCTCTCGATTTGTTTTAGACTGTTATTTTTGTTTTTGGTCCCTGTATCTTTTTCTATTATCGATAAAATCTCCAAAATTTAAAGGAAAAAAATAGCAAACAAATTTGGAACAAGATAGAAAATAAGAACAGATTTAGGCCTACGCATATCAACTAAAGTATAATTCATGTTGGGTTTCTCACAAAAGCCCATTTGGGCTTTATTTATATAGCCCATATTTTCTACTTCAGTGTTTTATATACCCAAAAATCAAACTTTACTCCTCCGACTGTTTAATATTTCGATCTTTTTATTATTTCTTAGATAAAAAGCCCAATACAGATACCGTAAACAAGAAACATAAACTTGCATCAGTAAAATTCTTCAGAATGTACTCTACCAAGAGCTTTTTAATTTTCCATGTCCAACCTATAAGAAAAAGATAGAAAAAAAGGAGGTTACATTGTAACTATATTTCCGATGAAGAGTCTATCTCACCTTCAACATTAGAATCCAAGATGCTAAAGCTCTGAAAGCCTTCAAACAGATCAATCTCGTCTTCTTTCAAGTGCGTTTTGACTTTCGTAGCATACACCCGGAGTTTCTCTTCCAACAAATCCCTATTGGATTCATGCTTCATCAGAATCCACTGTAATGCTTGAATCATCTGTTGATTATACTCATGTCGATGCTCCGACATCCGCTTGTACTGATTGAATTCCAATTCCACAATGCTTTTCTCACGCTGTAGACGGAGAATCATAGCCAGTGTTTCTTCCGTTGCTGATGATCCCGCCATTCTTTCGTTTTCCAGCTCTGTCAATAGATCGTTACCTCTTTTCTTTTCTCTCTTCACCAATTTCCTAAGGGAAATAACATCGAACAGCTGATCTTCATCATACACACCTCCAACATCTTTCTCATTCTCATCCGATTTTTCATCAGAATCAGAAATCCAACCACCTTTCATCATCATCGCACTATCCAGATTCTTCTCCGTACTCGAGTTCGAATTCTCTCGATTCTTCGATGAGTTACTACACTTGAAATTCATGCTTTTGTCATCGAATGCATCCATCAACTCCACTAAACCTAAATCATTTCCACGGTTACATTGCACAAATCGATTTCCATAAACTCTTACTTGCATCAACTTCAACCCCAAGACAAACATAAAAAACAAGAAGAAGACGCTAATTACCGGTGAGAAACATCCGAATACAAAAATTCCGCATCCGAAATCGCTACTACTCTGCTTCAAATACTTCAAACACGAAATCGTCTCCATCGCGAACGATCCTCGAGTCCGAATGCCACAAATCGAAGATTAGTCAGACGATGACGATCAGCAAGTCGATCCAACACAGAATCTGCAATTGTGAAATGTAAAAACACAAAAAGAGTTCAGAAATCGAACGCTCCAAAGGAGCAAAATACAGTAAATCCATAAAAAAAACGTACTCAATCTCTTATGAATGGGATAGGTCCTTGGAGATGATCATCGGTGCGGTTATGGCAGTTACTTCATGGTCACTTGAGAGAGAGTTCTATTAAGAGAGGGAAGATTTGACAGTAATCAAGAAAAAGAAGAGTCTAGACCCAATTAGTATATATGTAATCTTGACTTTGTGAAACTAAAGTTACGCGGCCTAAAGCCTCAAGATCGAGTGAGGTCACGTGTACTGTTTACTATCGAAATAAATAATTTTAATTTCTTAATTAGTTGTAGGTTATTAGAAAAAATTATTTTTAGCAATGGTTTATTAAAACCTTGCCAGCTGGATTTTGAAAACATACTTTTATCCAAAATCAGTGTTATATACTTTCCTATTTTATCTATATATCCTTAATTTTTTTTATATATTCTAAAATTATTTTTATAACTTTTTTTTATCGGAAAACCAAATTTATGGTTAATATCTAAAACTTTACTTCAAGTTTTTTTTGGTTTGTTTTACTTTTTTTTTCTTCTTTTTCGTATCAGATTCGTCAAATTTATATATTGTAAAAGTTATTTAAAAAAAATGAATTAAATTATAAATAAAAGAAAAACACTCGTCCAACTTACCAATTAACACCCGAAAATATGATAGTGTCAAGAGTCAACCTATATATCCAAAACTGGTTTAAGTTTATCCAGTTTTGAGTTTATCTACAATTGGTATAAATTGACCCAATTTTAGACGAAAATATCCTTTTCGGGTATATAATTATTTTTTTACTAAATGCCCTTCACCTCATTTTCTCTCTTACACTCTCTCTCACTTTTTTCTAACTTCTCTCTAAAACCTCCAACTTCTCTCAAAGTTATCCGACGAACTAAAATCTGGCAATCAAAATTAGGGTTATGGTTGAATCAGGTAAAAAATATAAATTTTAGAGTGTTTGGAGGTCGATTTCCAGCCGAAATTCGGCCAGAAAATGACCGACAACGAAGGTCAAGCGTACCGGCTGGTACGATAGACATATACCACCGGCCCAACGTACTTTGAATGTTCAAGAACATTTTGAAGAACTTCACAAAATTGTAGTAATATGGGGTTTGATCTAGTAAGGAGTTGTGTTTTTTTTTTGTCTACATAGGCAAATAAAATGTTTTGTGAATTGGGGCTACATAGGATATACTTAGTGTTTTTTTTTACTTAGTGGTAATTTGTAATTAAATGAAAGTTTGAAGGTAATTTTTGGGTAAACTTAAACCACATTTCGTATATACAGCCATACCCTAGTATTAATTGGTATCTCAACTCAAATAATAGACAAAAATACCTTTGGTACTCTATATAGGAGTTATTTGTTTCGAATTTCTATTTCTTACCTTTTTTTTATTTTAAAACATCCCGAAGAAAATCTAAAAGTACAATGGGCTTTGTTTTTTTAAGACGAACAAAATTAGATCCATTAATGATATATTTTTTTATTTTTTTATTTGTTGTTTAAAGAACTTGCATGAATTTACTAGTTGATTGTCTTCACATGCAGCTTATCTTTGATATGGGTTTATGATACATCACTTTGAAGTATTTGTTGTTGTGTACTATTTGTCACGTCTTATATTAAATTTTGTCTAGCATTACATATATGATAAAATATCAAAAGCTAATTGGTCAGCATTGTTACAAGACATATTGGTCTTGTCTAGTTTTATTTTAGATTGATTAATAAGTATAATAGTATTTTTTTTATTTGCATAAAATTTTGTATCGACATACTGTTATTGTTGATGATTGGTAAATTCAAGATTACTATTGTTATAACTTAGTTATATACCATGCTTCTTTTAATACATCGGAACATAAAATTTAAGTTACAACTGATATGTTTTAACAATTTGTATGAAATTTATGACATGAGAGTTTAAAATGTAAACTTGTATTCTTGCCGCATGCTTATGTTCGGATTTTTCCTAGTTTTTATGTTTCCAAAGGAATTGTTAATTTTGTAGTTTCCCCGTTATGATCATCTTCAACCAGATGAAGTATTTCCACATTGGCGATGCAGAGCACTACAACCATTACATACCTAAACACGACGAGAAGAGAGAAATATATGAGATCGTATGATAATCAGATTAGATTTTATTATTCTTCTATGGAAGTGATTTTGTGAAGGTAGTAAATGCTTAATTCTGGTAAAACTAAAAATTGAAGTGATGAATTATGAAAAATTTGATGAGAGAGATGAAGACAAAAAAGAAGAAGGAAAATGAATTATGAAAATTTTGACGAGACAAAATAAAAAAATTTAAAAAAATTGTATTATCCTTTAAAATAACATCTAATTAGTCATTATTTATTTAATAAATTATCTTATTAGTATAAACATCTTGATTTCAATGTTTTTTGTCATTTAGTATGATTATATACATGATAAATTTTGAGAGACTAAATGGATCGAGAGCGAAGATAGTTTGAGAAAAGCTTGATAACAAAATAAATGTAGATTATTAATAGTATTAAAGAATATTAATTAAATGAATGAGTATTTTAAATGGTCATTAAATTTATATACATAAAGTTCAGATATATAATATATATCTTCAAGATATTAACGAGATTTGATACTAACTTATTCTAACCACCTAGATATTATTCATTTGATGCATTTTACTAAGTCATCTGGATTTTTGAGTACCTAATAGATGATGGGTCAATACTGAAAAACCATATTATTTACATTCTTATTAGAAGTCCGCATAGTCTGTGTGTGAATAACAAGGATTTGGTAGTTTTGATTGTCTGGAACATCTCTTATCAATGGTCAATATTGTAAACTTGAACTTGTTGTTTAGCGAGCTTTACATGGACATTTAAAAGCTGTTATATTTTACATATTGAAATGTTTATGTCATCCATCATCGACTAAATTCTTAAAATTCTTAAGGCATATTTATTCTAATTTATTATATTTGAACTATTGCCAAAGATGTTTATGATTTGGTTTGTACAATAATGCTCACTCCTCATTAAAAATCATTGAAATCCAAAACGTCCCTTAACGATAAAAAAAGCTCTATTTTACTATAGGATTGAAAATGGACATAAGAAAGGTATTTTGAACATGGCCCATCCCGCTGATGGTCAAGTCATGGTAGGTGATTTTTCGGAGGAATCTCCAGCCAAATGTTTAGGCTTTGTTGAGGCGGCCGAAGAAGTCTATAGTTTTTATTCTTTCGAGGTTGATGTTTTCGGGAAATAGCCAAGAGGCTTGAGGCTATCGAATATTATGTTTTTGGATCTATGAAAGATCGTGGGTCTCAAGGCTGACAGGTACCCAATTCCTAAAATGGCCTCTTCCAAGCTCAGTCCCACCTTGCTCAGGACCCTTCAAATACTTTCTCGTTTTGAATAAAATCAAGGTTTCTTCTTCTTGTATCTTCTTTAGTAGAGCCGAATAATTATTTCTCAAGAAACATAATAATAATAGAAACCCAGTTCAAACAAGGAGACCAAAACATAATATTCTTCCATAATTATATGAAAACTCGTACCTTACGTAATAAAATAGTCTCAATCTTCAATAATTGGAGAGACTTGATAACTTCATACTTTGGGAATTGTGAATGTTTTAATGAACTCTTTCTCTAATCTTCTTAGCGCTAGTCATCCTCTTGGTTATCCAATTCTCTCGAAGGTTTCAACTCTCGTTTCCATAAAATTTAACTCTCTGGATAATGCATCCATGATTCGCACACTAACGTGTGAAGAGACAAAAAGTTCCTTAATTAGTATTGATAGTAACAAATCATTTAGATGATGGCTCCAACGTGATATTTTGTAATAATTCATAGAATATTATAGTTAAAGATATATATGTAATGGGTTCCTGAAATTTGTCAATTATGATCGTGTGGAACCTTCTTGGAATTCTACTTCTATTACATTCATTTTTAAAAAGGAATCTTCTTCTTACGTCGATTTCAGGTCAATTGCGTATTGTAATGTCATGTACAATATTATCTTTAAGATTATGGCTAGCATAATTAATGCCTATTTCCTTTCATCTTAAGCCATAAGATTTTTGACAACATCCTTATCTCCCAAAAAAATCTCTTAGGTTACCAAACAAATAAAAAAGTCTAGAGGGTCGCACTAAAGATTAATCTTATGAAAGCTTTTGCTAATGTTTATCAGCACTTTATCTTGGACATCCTTAACATCATGAATTTTTAGGAGGTGGTGATCTTTTGGATAATCCAATGTATATCCACTCTATCGTACAATATTAACATAATTATAATCCTAATTGTAATTTCTAAGGTAAAAAGGGGCGCATGTAATGTGTCCCTCTCTCTCATTTTATGTTCATATTTATAACGCAAGTCTAATCCAATATCTTCAAGGAGAAAAACAATGACATGAATTTTAAATTCCCCTATAAATATCAAAAGCATAAAATAGTGAACCTCTGTTTTGATATTTTGTTATGGGAATATTGACTGTCATATTCTCATCAAATATGGTACAAATGATTTTTTTCATCTCTCGGGTGTCCAAGTCAGTCCCGTTAAAAATCAAATTTCCTCTCTAAAGTGCATTTCATCTTTTGTTGAGATTTGATCAACATCCTAGGGTACAATCGGCTCTCTCCTAATAAAGTATAGAGGTGCATCCTTTCTCAAGAGTCGACATTCTTACAATGATCGTCGACCTTTTATCGAAAATAAGCTGCTTGTGTTGGAACATAAAACCTCAAAATAAAGTATAGGCTATGCTTTATTGATCTCCAATTTTTATTCTTATTTTAAGGTTCTCAAATATCTATCACAATCTCTACGACGTTTACTCTGGTTAATCCATGAAATAAAGGCTACGGGGCTACAAAGGCTTCGTCCAATGTAACATTTTCCATGTTGGATGATGATCTTAGGATTTTGGATTTAAAAACCTAGAATTATGTGGATATCCTCAAATACATGTTGGCCATTATTATTTAAAATAACAATTTTGTCCGGTGTGACTGTTTTGATATCGAAAATATCAAAATAAAAACATTATATCTTTAAATCTTGACTCTTCTCTTTCGTGGACCTTGAGGAAAATTTTATGTTTTACGCCTTTTGCTAGCAAAATGTATAGTGTGGCAATAGGTAATAAAGAGACTAACTCATTCTAGTATGACCAGGGGGTGCTACATACTTCTCTGGTAAGCTATTATGAGAAAATTATTATTCGTGATTTAAGGCTTGAGAATAATATCGAGGTATCCATCATTCTGGATACCTCAAGAATTGGTCGTTCCAAATTAGTTCTGTATGGGCTAAAAATCATAGCGACCTTAGGAGGTAAACATCCTTGCTCTAATTTCCCTTCTCCCAGCATCAACTATATTGACGTCCACTATTGAACCGCAAAGAGTGGGAACACAAACTTCACAACACTATTCATGTGTATGTTCACCCCTTGTATTAGATGGAATAGATTAGTATGGTATAAGTACAATATAGTATGGTGAATATATTAGTTACGAGAATAATATTTTTATGATTTTTCAATATATTTTATTATCATTTTAGTTCATGACTATAAAGTTTCACTTTAAATAATAAAAGTACACTATTAAAATAATTATGTAAAGTCCAAATATCAGTAACATAATATTTGGTTATTACCAATATTTTTTTGGTCTCACACCACATATCTTGTTTTTGTTTTCTTTTTTGTTATGTTAATAAAATAAAATTCATTGTCGGATGTTGATATTCTGAAAAATAAGATAACTTCCAAGATGTTTATTGATATCCTAGTTTTTCTCCTTTTTGCATTATATTACAATAAGTACAATATATTGTATTAGCCTTTTTAGTTTTTTTACTTATAAAATAAACTCTTATAGTTGACTTCATATTTGAAATACCTAACTATTGATATCACCAATAATTAGAATTTGAAAATCATTTTTTATGCATAAAGAGATGTGTATTTGTTAATCAACATTGAAAATTGATTGATAGATGATAATAGCTTAAAAGATTTTGATAAATATTTGGCCCTGTGATTATTATGTGTATGTGAATATTATGAATCAGAGCTTTGTTTACTAAAAACGATTAGGTCGAGTTTAAACTAATAAAAATATGGTAGTTAATTATTAAACATTTACATCGAGCTCATCTAGTTTTATGTGTGGTTTCCTTTTATAATTCATAAAAAATAACAAGTTTATGACTCTATTTATAAACCTTGTGAATAAATACATTGCTCTAAAATAAAACAATATCTCATTCTATGGTAGGATTTATTGAAATCAACAACGCAATCAAGATTCTAAACACTTAAGAGATCAAGTATCCAAGTTTACACCATCGCTTCTTTAACAAATTTCAGAATTAAAAATAATGCTTTTATATAAGTGTTTTTTGTGCATTGGAAAACTCATAATCTCTGAGATATTAAGTTAAAGAATATAATAGCAATAATTCTAAAAAACCTTACCAAAGCTACGTTTATCAAATAGAGTTAAAGTTTGAAATCTGAATTTTCTTCATTAATAAACTTTTAAAAAATTATTTTATAAAACGTATACACATGGAGTTAAATATGTTTTTGGTCAATACATAGCGCATTATTAAAAATGAAATGCATGTTTAAGTTATTTAAATCAAATACATGTGAAGTTTTAATGTTTGAGACTTTATGTTGGACAAGAATAGTAAAAATACCACTTTTTTTAGCGTAATCACCACAACAAGAAGAGTTATCGACGCGGTTCCTAAAACAAAATATTAAACTTAAGATATATTTCGCATCAATGAACTATCTTGTAGTATAATATTTATGAGAATAATTCTAACATGATTTTCAAAGCAATTTGTCATGATAACATGGTTCACTTAGCATATCGATAAAGGATCTGTGAGAATCATAAGGCCCGTTATGATAAAGTGCAAGGTTTTTTCTTGTTCTCAGATTTTTGTATGTTCCAGATTTTTGTATGTTCCGCAACAACGGTGTTGCATAGTCATTACGTTCGTTGCATGAGACATTATAGTTATTGTTTTGTGTTGAGTATATGGTCCTACTGAATTTTTGAACTATATTATAAACTAGTGAGACTTTAAGCATTTTTGTAATTATGATCAGTATAATGTTTTTTAATTATCTAACATTGGATAAACGTTTAAAGGTTTGCTATATCACTAAAGTAATCCTTATTAATGTTTTTTTAATGTTTTGACATGTTTATGAATAATGAAATTGCATACATGAGTTTTGTGAAGTGTTAAAGTTTATAAATAATGATCTTGCTTAGATCAACTAGCCAAAAAAAATATTGTTTTTAGACATACTTAAATATGAGCACGAGATTGCTATACGTAAATCGAGCAATAAGTATCAAACTAGAAAACCAGTCCAAATAAAGTTTTTTTCATTTAGCCAATAATATAACCAAAACCATATTTTCTAAAAATTATATTTACAAAATTAGTGTGTGTGCAAAATGCATTGAACAAATATTCTAAATGGGTGTTTAATTGTTATTAAATTCGATTGTTAAAAAACTTTTTAGATTAAGTGATGTGTTATTATTATATTATATGTTATATTATTCAATCATTGGAGTGATTATCTTTATAATTATAATGAGGATACGTTGTTATGTTTAATACTTCATGATTTAAAATTCAAGGTTAAAGAACTCATGCATTTTATTAATAGATATATCCCAAGAATAAAGAATTTGAAGTGTGGAAAACATGTAACCGACTAAGTTTTATAACAATTAACAAGAAAATCTCAAGCATTCGATGATATGTTTATAAAATAGATCGAGAATGTGTCATTAAGAACAACAAAGTGAAAATCAAAATGATAAATTTGACCTAATTAATTATAACAAAAAATTACCAAAATTCCAAAAATTGCTTCGAAACTAAAAATAATTACGATTAACCTTCAAGATGATGTTGTTCTCAGTAATGTGTTTTACTGTTTCGTAAATCTGTTGAGTAATTTGAAAACATCTCAAAACTATCACCGAGAAAAAGACTCTTACAATGCTCATTTCTCAAACTGCACGTGAAGGAAATAATTTATATTTAAATCACTTGAAGCGCATATGTTTGATATTCCCTCGGAAAATACTAATACAAGGAAGAAATAAGTTTCATATGTACATGAACCGGTTAAGATATAAAGAACACAAGGGTTTTTTTGTATGTATAGAGCTTTGTATCAATTGTAAGAAACCATGGTAATTAAAAGATAATTACAAAACGTACCAAACTTATATGAAATTAAAAAATAACCTTGCATCGATGGAGATTAGTTTAAATTTCTAAACATACTTGACGGGTTTATACAACAGTCAATCCTGTTTTTTATTTATTTTATTTTGCAAGATATAACAAGAAGTTGAAGCCTAAATTAAGGTGAAGTTTCAATTTATATAGCACATTGAAACTTTTATTTGGTTTTAGGTATTTGAGACTTTTGTTTATTAGTTTTTAATGAATGTTAATTTTCTATAAAATACGTAAATGTAACATTTTTAGAAGATATCTACTTTATATTTTGATAATTAGAAAATTTTGGTTACTCTTATGTTTTATCGAATGGTCAAATGTAACTATATTTACATCAAAATATTATTGGTTCCTAGAAAATTAAATAGTGAATGATAATTTGTATTTTCTAGTGTGGATAATAATTGCCTGAGGGTAGGCTGGTAATTTCAAGTGGAGTTTTAAGGTGGTGTGTGGGTGTTTAACAGTGGTGTGTGGGTGTTTAACGGTGGTGGTGGGTGTTTAACGGTTAGAGTAGAGAGTAGAGAGATGATTAAGCAGCTTGGTAGCAGTTAATTCTCATTACCCATAGTTAATGCGGGTGGTTGGGTATTTATAGTGTAATGTTTGGGCCCTTATGGGCTTTCGGGTCATGTTTAATGGACCCGGGTCATGTTTAATGGACCCGGGTCATGTTCAAAGACCCATGAGCTCTAAGTAGGAGAGCAAGTAGCTTAGTCAAGAAGTGTTTAGGTTTTTTAGTACTTTTGTCATAGTTCGAACAGCCTTAAGTTCATAGTGTTCACAGAAATCTGTCCGGTCCAAGTGACCTGTTCGATCCCTGTCCATGTAACTTGTCAGGTATTCGGAGAGACTAGACCGATTAGCCCTTGTTTGGGGAGCATGCTGAATTCGGACTCATCAGGAGCCCCTTTTTTAGGTGTTTGAGCAAGTATTCTTGTCAAAGAACTGAAAAACAGTCTGACGTCGGAAGTGGTTTTCAACCCGGACAGATCTATGGGTATACCCGGACAGATTAAGCTTTCACGAATTCAAAACGGTTTTTGTCAGAGTTAGTGGGACACGTGTTGCTCTCTGATTGGTCACTCCATCCGTTTTTTCACCTTGAATTTCGCACCACCTTCTTCAACAAGTAACCTCTTTAATTACAAGTAGTGACATCAGCGCCGTCTTTTAATCATTGCCAAACTTTTCGAATTCTCCTAGGAATCAACTCCTTTTTTCAGATTTACTATAAATTCAAACTCATTTTCCACTGTTTTACCATCTCTTTCACATTCACTCTGCAAATTTACTCAGAGCTTTCTCTCTCTAAAGCAAAGGTTTTCTGGGTAGTTTATGTTTACAGCAAGAACAGCAATGATCAAAGGTGGGTGGCTCAATCTTTCGGAGTTGGAAAGAGCACAAAAAGTTGAGAAGGAGAGACGAATAGCAGCAGGGCTACCTTCATCACCCGTTGATAAACCAGTCGCCTCTGTTACTGAGTCAGATCGAGGCTCATCTTCCTCCAAAGGTACTAAGCCCAAAAAACTCTTTCAATCCACCCTTTCGCCCATAGTCTCTGGTTCCTCAGTTCAGGAGTCAGTACCTGCTGTTGAGCCAGGAGTCACATTTACAAGCGTTAGGAAAACTTCGCCTTTTATTGCAATGGGGTCTGACACAGAGCACTCTCCGGAGAAGCTGGTGGTTAAAAGGTCAAGCCGGCTAGTCAAAGGGTTAGCTTCCAAGAATACTCCCTCCAAATCGGGGGCAAAAAACAGTGGCTCTGGGTCTGGAGTGCCCATCAGTGCTCCCCGGGAAAGGCCATCTGGTCCGGAGGCCAGCAGTCCGGTACCTCCAAGAGAGACTTCTGCCTCTGAGCCCCAGCCTGAGATAAGAAGTCAAAGAAACACAGAAGGCCAGCAGTCCGGTAGCCAGGCTGAGCCAAGCTTTAACCCTCCCCGGATCACTACCACAGACATTCCCCCAACAATTATGGAGGAAAGAATGGAGGACTCTGCTGAAGAGGTCCCTTTTGAGTATGAGTCCTCCGGCCAGACTGAAAATGCTGTTGCTGCCAAAAAAGGCAAGGAAAAACTGTACTTGAGGCATCCGGACCTGCCGGAGTGCCTTGAAGAGAAGGTGGGGCTGTGTTTCCACAGAGTTGAGCTCAAATATCTCTTGGCCTTACAGAAGACCAAGTATGCATTCATCCATACTTCTGACCTAGGTCGAATGTGCACAAAATGGGGGATCCCAGAAAATGTAAAGATAAGGATCCCCATAGATCCGGAGACCTCTATGGATTGCAAGAGGAACGAAATAGTCTTTTTTACAGAGCTATTTAATTGGGGACTCAGGTTCCCACTAGACCCGGAGATCGTTCGATACTTCCACCTGGTGAAGCTCTGCCCGAGCCAGCTGAGCCCCAATGGCTGGTATACTCTGATGTCATGTATCATGGCATCTAGGCTGTCCGGGATCCCTCTCCCTATGGAAGAGTGCGCAGCGGTGGCCAACCTTTGCAAGCATCACCAATTTCCCTTCTACCATTTCAATATGGGGAACGATCTCAAGGCTGTTGATGATCTCTTGGAGTCAGAGAGCAAATGGAGGAGCCAATTCTTGTTTGTCAGTGGCGCTTGGGAAAACGGCAAGAAGATCAAGGCCGGAGAGAACCCAAGCCTCCTCAGGAGTAGGTGGAGGAGTGACCGTAAGTTTCTTACTTTAAATCTCTGTCCATTTTTTTTAAGTTAGTTTAAATTAACTAGTCTCTCTTTTGTTCTAACAGAGCTGCCAAAGGAGTTCGGGGATTATTTGAAGGCCGGACAGGTTACCTGTGGCAAAATCAATGCTTGGGCCGGAGAGAACTGGGAGAATCGATTCCACAAAGCCTTCACCCCTGGAAATCTGGCAATGTCTCACCTATGGAACACCACAGGTCGGAGAGACCTAACCTGGGAAGAGCTCACCACCCAGCCTCCTGAAGACATTGTGCTTAGAAGGTCCCACGAACTAGATGGGACACTCTTCCTACCTGCCCGGGCCAAAGCCCCAAGCAAAATGAAGGGCAAGAAGAGAGGCAAAAAGGGAGCAAGTGATGCTGAGAAGGATGCTCCAACAGACCCGGAGGGGCCGGCCCAGAGTCTAATTGATGCAGCTCTCTTGCAAGTGGTGGAGCAAGAGACCGAAAGACAGGAAGCAGACCCTCCAAAACCTCCAAGGGCTTCCAAGAGGACTCGCAAGCAAGCAGGTGAAGGCGCTGACCGGGAAGCCAAGAAGAAAAAAACTTCACAAGGAGATGAGCTTGCTCTCCGGGATCCGGAGCCCTCTTTCCCCACTGACCCCTCTGACCCAACGCTGGCCGAAGAGATCCCAAGGGACTTTCATACCGATGAGGTAGAGGGGGGAGATCTCAACCTCGATGAAGTGGACATCACTGGTCTAGCTGGGCTTGGTGAGTACTTCCTTGGCCTCCCCGAGACGAGTTCGCAGGGCCTTACATCCCTCCGAGCCGCTCCAATACGGTCAACTTCAATGGTAAGACTTTCATTGTTTCTAGTGAAAAGGACACCATAGCCCATTCTTTGCTTACCAATATGCAGCCAGTACTCACACTGGAAAGACAAGTCCGGGGTCAAGCAGACATTATCAAAGACCTCAAGTCTGAGAAGGAAAAGCTGTCTGAAGACCTTCGCACTGCTACTGCAAATGCTGATTTGCTTAAGGAAGCAAATGAGGAGCTGAAGAGGAATCAAGATGAAAGCAACACAAAGTTGCCACCCTAGAAGAAACCATAAGAGATCTCCGGGAGAAGCTATCCGGTATGGAGAAAGACCTTAGTGTCTCAAAGGGAGAGACCACTGCCAAGGAGAAGACTATCACCAACCTGACCACTGACAAGATCGCTCTTGAGAATGCAGTGACCAGGGCTGCTGAGGAGAAAAATGCTTTGTTAAGGGATCAAGAGGCTACAATCAACGCCAAGATCAATGCCTACGCCAGTGAGATGATTAAAATCGAAGAGTTATTGCTTCAAAGGGTGAAGTCTGATATGGTTCTCCTTTTTCATGAAAAATTTCCGAAGAGGACCCTGGGGGACTTATGGCTCTATGTGGATGATGATGACCTTCCATATTATACAATGGTCGAAGAGGATGGAATTTCCAGTGGGTCTTCATCTGATGATGAAGAGCGGACCGGAGAGAGCCCAGGCGAAGAGGAGAATGATCCCAAAGGCAAGAAGGTAGTCGAAGGGGGGAGCGACTCTAAGGGTAAGAACGCAGATGAAGGGGAGCCATCTTCAAAGGCTCAATCTTAATTTATAGTTTACTTGGTTTATCTTTTATTCAAACTAAAGTCCTTGGAAGGCCAAGGCACTCTTTTTGTAGTGGTGTCCGGTATTTGTTCGGACAGGTTTTGTGTGCTGTATCCTGACTTATTCGAAAGTCCTTGGAAGGCCAAGGCAATTTTAAGTTGTTCAATGAATATTTCTGTTTTGCACAACCATCATCTTCTCTCATTGTTTGTTTTAGTTTAGATAGCTAGAGTTTAAGTAGCTTTTAGTTATTGCATTGTGAGAGTGTTTAAATTCTCTGGCTAGAGTTTAAATAGCCCTTAGATCTTTGAGTCCGGGTAGTATAACAAGAGATAGAACTTTGAAAATACTTAGAAAATTTTGAAGAAGGCATCGAATTTTATTCAACCATCCGGACACCTCATTAAAACCTCCCCGTGCCACCAGGGAGGAAAGAGTATGCCCCCAAATATTTACATGGAAGTTCAAACAAGTAAATATTTACACAAGTTTTATTCCAAGTACATCCGAAGATGCTCAATATTCCAAGGATGAGTTAGCACCCTGCCATTTTTGTCTTCCAACCAATAAGTTCCAGGCTTGATTCTTTCAACCACAATATACGGACCCTCCCAGGTTGGGGCCAGCTTTCCGAAGAGCTTTTCTTTAGTATGTAAGAAGACCTTCCTTAATACTTTGTCCCCTGGTTGGAAATCTCTTCTTTTAACTTTAGAAGCAAACCTGCTTCTCATCAAGCCCTGATAGTGTGCAACTCTAAGGCGAGCTTTAACCCGTCTTTATTCTATCAAATCAAGTTGATTTCTGATTGCCATCTCATTAGCGTGTCCGGAGAAGTTGTGAACACGAAAGGAAGGGAGTGTCTTCTCTATGGGGGCTACTGCATCCATTCCATAGACCAAGGCGAAGGGTGATTCTTGTGTTGCAGCCCCAGGTGTTTTCCGGTAGGCCCACAAGACTTCTTGTAGATAACTAGGCCACTTCCCAGCAGCCCCTTCCAGATTCTTTTTTAAACCGGACGGTATAGTTCTATTAGCCACTTCAACTTTCCCGTTGGCTTGTGGGTGGAAAGGTGAAGAAAAACAATGTCGTATACCCCTTGAGGCACAGAAGCTTTCCATTTCTCAATTGTCAAACTGTGGCCCATTGTCTGTTGTTATTTTCTGTGGGACACCAAATCTGCAACATATGTTGGATAAAATGAATTTTATGACAGCTTTTGATGTTGTCCCTGCTAGGGGAGCTGCTTCTATCCACTTTGAGAAGTAGTCAATGGCCACAATTATAGTTTTACGCCCTCCGGACGCCACATGGAGAGGCCCTACTAAGTCCAACCCCCATCGAGCAAAAGGGATGGGCTCAGAAATTGACTCCAAAGGAATGGCTGGTACATGAATTTCATTGCTGTACCTCTGGCATGGGTCACACCTCCTCACCAATTCCTTAGCATCTTTCATAATTGATGGCCAATAATATCCGGAGAGTAATACTCTTCTTGTTAAAGCTCTAAATCCACAATGGGCTGATCCCTCACCATCATGCAATTCGGAGAGGACCACTTGTGACTCATCATCCCCCAAACAACGCAGGAGAGGTTTACTATAGGATTTTTTGTACAACACTTCTCTCAATATAATGAAACCACGAGCCTTGTGTTTCAATGTTCTGGCTTGTGACTTATCTGAAGGCACAATACCATCAGACAGATATTGTATGAGAGGAGATCTCCAGTCTTGAGGCCGTTTCACTTGTATTTCAAAAACTTCCTCTTCTTCACCCTTACTAAGTTGAATAGAAGGGCTTTCAAGCACATGGATCCATGGGTATGACTCCGTATATGCTATAGTTGCCAATGAGTCTTCTAGCTCATTTTCTGCCCGGGGAATATGTTCATAGACAACAGCTTTAAATTTTAGTGCTTCATTCTTGAGGAGGAGTAAATACTTCAGAAGTTGCTCCTTTCTAGCCTCAGATTGGCCTAAGGCATGGTGGATAAGCAATAGGGAGTCACTTAGCAGCTTGACCCTCTTAGCCCCACAAATGTAGGCTAACTTTAACCCAGCTATAGCTGCTTCATATTCGGACTCGTTATTAGATGCCCTGAAAGCAAAACAAATAGCCTGGTACATATTGTCTCCATATGGGGAAGTTAAACATACTCATGCACCACATCCCATAGTCCTAGATCCACCATCTGTTCGGACGATCCACATTTTCTTGTCTTTTGTATCAGTAGCTTGCTCCGAATTCCTATCGGAGTGGAATTCAACCAGGAAATCAGCCACAGCTGGGGCTTTTACTGCTGTCCGGGGAGCAAAGTCTATGTCGAAGTCCCCCAATTCTACTGACCACTTAGTCATTCTGCTCGAAATGTCTGCTTTTTGAAGGACATTCTTTAAGGGAAAAGAGGTCCGGACGATGATAGGATGAGCCTGGAAATAAGGCCTCATCTTCCTTGCAGCTATTACCATAGCTAATGCCAACTTTTCAAGTTTCAAGTAACGTCTCTCAGCATCTATCAAGCTCTTGCTGATGTAGTACACTGGGTGGAGATATCTATCGACCTCTCTTACCAGCACAGCACTGATGGCACAACTTGAAACTGCCAAATATACGAAGAGAGTCTCCCCATCAACTGGTTTGAACAAAGTTTTGGGGGAGGACACGTGTGTCTTGATTTCATTGAAAGCCTCATCACACTGTGGGGTCCACTCGAAACCCTTTGCACCCTTCAAAGTTTGAAAGAAAGGAGCACACCTGTCCGAAGACCTGGAGATAAATCTGTTTAAGGCTGCTAATCTCCCCGTTAACCGATGTACTTCTTTGACGCTTCGAGGAGGTTCCATCTGGAAAAGAGCATTTAGCTGGTCCGGATCGGGCTGTATTCCATGCTCACTTATGATATAGCCTAGAAACTTCCCAAACTGCACTCCGAAGACACACTTTTCAGGGTTTAACTTTAAATTTACTTTTACCAAGTTGGTAAAAGTTTCTTGGAGATCGGACAAGTGTAGCTGCTCATCCATACTTTTCACCATCATATCGTCAATGTAAACCTCCATATTTCTTCCAATTTGATCAGCGAATGCCTTGTTGACTAACCTTTGATAAGTAGCCCCAGCATTTTTCAAACCAAATGGCATCACCTTGTAGCAATGTAGACCCCTGTCAGTGACAAACATAGTATGCTCTTGATCCTTTGGATCTACTTGAATCTGATTGTACCCGGAGAAGGCATCCATAAAGGAAAGCAGTTTGTTCCCAGAGGTAGAGTCTACTAACTGATCTATCCGGGGGACCGGGTACAAGTCTTTTGGGCAAGCTCTATTGAGGTCTGTGAAGTCAATGCACATGCGCCACTTTCCATTCTTATTTTTCACCAGGACAGGATTGGCAGTCCACAAAGGGTACTGAGATTCCTTAATGTGCCCCATATTTGTGAGTCTGTCAACCTCTTGTACAATGACATCAGCCTTTTCTTTGGAAAAAGCTCTTCTTTTTTGAACCACTGGTGCTACATCTCTCCGGACAGATAGGTGATGGGATATCACAGCTGATGGAACTCCAGTAACATCAGCATTGCACCAAGCAAAAACGTGCTGATGGTCTTTCAAAAATTTCAACATTTCTTTTTTCAACATTGGCGGCATCTTGGACCCTATCTTGACACTCTTACCCTCTTCCAAACAGTGCGTTTCAACCTCTTCGACTGGTATCAATACTCCAGGGGTCTCTCTGGGGTCATCAATTTCACCCTCACCCCCAGAAAGGCCATCAAACTGCTATTGTTCATCGATGCGGACTGCCCCCAGCGTTCGAGGAGCCAAGGCAGTGGCATAACATTCTCTTGCAATCTTTTGGCTGCTCCAGACAACTCCAACCTGCCCCTGAACAGCATACTTCAAACACTGATGGACTGTTGAAGCCACTGCATGCATCCTAGAGAGCCAAGACCTCTCTAGAATAGCATTATAGCAAGTGGGACAATCCACCACAATAAAGAGTATTCTAACCATTTTCTTGAAAGGGCCCCTGCCCAATAACACCTCTTCTTCGAACTCTCCGATCACATCTGCTGAGCTGCCTGTGAAGCCCACGATTGACCTGTCCGACTTTTGAATTAAAGCTGGATTTTTCATTTTCTTGTAAGTGGTTAGGAAAAGGATATTGGCTGAGCTCCCAGTGTCCACCAGGATTCGCCTTATTTCATTTCCCCCTATAGATGCTCCTATGACAATAGCATCCTCATGAGGGCCAGCAATGTCTCTTAAATCATCCTCATCAAAGACAGTGAAGGGGAATGAGTTTGGTGACTGATAAGATGTCATGCCTCCTTCTAGATGGGAGGCTAAATTATGAACATGCCTCTTTCTCGAAGAAGCAGTAGGAGCTGTCATAGTGTCCCCTCCGAAAATTGTAAGTGACTTAAAAAATTTAATGAGCCCGGAGACCGACCTAGAACATTCCTCTATAGCACCCACCCTGTTTCGAGTTGGATCAGGATCCAAGTATTCAGATTCCACATCAAACCTTTCAACTATAACCATGGCCCCCTCCGGAGCAGCATTACTTGGACCAACCCGGTGAGTGTTGTCAGGCCTGTTGCCTCCTCTTCTCTTAACGTATGCTCCCAACTTTCCACTTTCAATCAGGTTTTGAACTTCTTGTTTCAATGCTATGCAATCATCAGTAGTATGGCCAATATCATTGTGATATTGGCAAAAGAAGTTGTTACGATGCTCTCTAGAAGACTGCAAGGTTGCTGGTCTCCGGTAATGTACCTCATCTTTTATTTTATCAAAGATAGTGGCCACACTTTCTTTTAACTCTGCGAACCACTCCGGTTGGACCCATGACCCTCTCTTGTTTCTGGATTGTTGACTTTGAGCAGGAGTAGCTGGCTGAGACTGAGCTTTTGCCCTACCATGCCCCTGTCCGGTTTCTCTTGCTTTGTTCCCGGACTCATTTTGATTTGGAGTTGGTGCCACTGGGGTGGATCTTACCTGTCGGTGCACCCTGGTTTTCTTTGTTTCATCGACGTTTATTTGTTTGCCAACCTGATTCAGCAACCCTCCCCATGTCATAGCCTTCTTTCTGGTCACAGAATCAGCTAGATTGCCTGGGTTCAAACCCTGTCTCAGGGATGCTATTGCTACCTGTTCAAAGCAATCAGCCAACCCATTCTTTATGTTCACAAAGCGGCTTATGTATTCTTTCAAGGATTCATTTGGCTCCTGGGCACAATGGATTATGGTGTCTCCATTGCCCTTCAACTCCTTACTCCCTACGAACTGCCTTCGAAAGGCCACCCAAAACGTATCGAAATCTTTAATACAACCCTGAGGCAGGCTGTTGTACCATTTCAGAGCACTCCCCGTGAATGACTGGGAGAATGCCCTACAAAGTAGTTTATCATCGTCATCAAAGTTCATCATGAAGTTCTTGAATTGCTCCAGATGGTTGTCCGGATCAGTACTGCCATCGTACTTCTCCATTTTAGTGTTGTCAAACCTCTTGGGGAGGTTTCCGGACAGGATTTTAGAAGACAGTGAAGACTGCCTCCAATTCCTTCCACGACTGAATACAGTATCCTCATTGGGAGTTGAAAAGATACCTGGCTCATCGTGGAAAGCAAAGGGATCCATCAGCATCTTGTCCGTATACCTCCGGTGGTGAGATGACCCCTTTCCAATATGCCTTTTCATTCTTCCATGGTGGTCTCTTTTTCTTGAATATGTCTTAACCTGCTTTTTCTTTTTCTTGGTTCGACCCTCATCGCTGCTAGAGGACAAGGATTTTTCATTTCCCTCGTTGTCCGAAGAGCTACCTGAAGATTCTGAGCTCGATTCAGAACTCTCCACAGGCTTGGACCGGTGAGAATTTTTGGAACTAGCATGAGTCTTTTTGGTGCTCACATGAGTTTTAGAAGCCTCATGCTCTATGGGGTTATCGGTATGATGAGCAACCGATGCTTTGGATTTTTCTTTCACGCCCATCTTGGCCTTCTCAGCCCTCAGAGCTTCTATTTCACACTTTAGCCTGTCACGCTCTTCGACAGTGTACTCATCGTTCTCTTCCACCACTTCGAGCAAAGCCGGTGGAAGCTCTGGATTGTCCGGATTCATACGGACAGAATTTGTTGGCAGGTTTTGAATGCTTGATTCAGGCACCTTTCTCCTCCCACTGTGGTCGCCAATTTGGTGTGGATAATAATTGCCTGAGGGTAGGCTGGTAATTTCAAGTGGAGTTTTAAGGTGGTGTGTGGGTGTTTAACAGTGGTGTGTGGGTGTTTAACGGTGGTGGTGGGTGTTTAACGGTTAGAGTAGAGAGTAGAGAGATGATTAAGCAGCTTGGTAGCAGTTAATTCTCATTACCCATAGTTAATGCGGGTGGTTGGGTATTTATAGTGTAATGTTTGGGCCCTTATGGGCTTTCGGGTCATGTTTAATGGACTTGGGTCATGTTCAAAGACTCGTGAGCTCTAAGTAGGAGAGCAAGTAGCTTAGTCAAGAAGTGTTTAGGTTTTTTATTACTTTTGTCATAGTTCGAACAGCCTTAAGTTCATAGTGTTCACAGAAATATGTCCGGTCCAAGTGACCTGTTCGATCCCTGTCCATGTAACATGTCCGGTATTCGGAGAGACTAGACCGATTTGCCCTTGTTCAGGGAGCATGCTGAATTCGGACTCATCATGTTCTATATACAGTTACGTATCACAAACAATGTACAACCAAAAAAATATTTGTAAACTAAATTGTACCATTTAAGATTAGAATTTTTTTTAACACAAATAATTAAGTCAAGTTTCTAAAACTACAACAAAAAATCTTGTCCTATAAATTTATAAAGCTCTACACATTTCAATGTGTTGATATTTTTTCAAGCACAAACAATTATACTCAAGCTCCACACATTGTTTGTATCAAAATTTTAAGGTAGAAACATATTAAAATGAGAAAAATAAATTCATATAGAGCAAAACAATGTCACAAAGTTTTCTTAAATCCGTGATTGACCATTTCAATATGACAAAAAAATTATATAGTTTTTTTACTTCAAAATATCCGACGAGGATCTCTTGACGTGTTGATTCCAATAAATTTAATCTATGGCTTCAAAATATCAAGTGAGTGTCCCTTAATTAAGACTAAATATATAATGATTGTTTATTGAGTATAATAATTTTAATAAATTTAATTCTTGATTCCTCATACATCAATGACTAAATTTATCAAAAATTGCATAGTTTAGGAACACTCACTAGACATTTTGAAGTCAAATGTATGTATGAAAAAAAAATTCATAGTCGAGGGATCTTGACCAGACATTTTAAACTCAAAAGCTTATGTGAATATACAGTTATAGTCGAATAATCAATCACTTTAAAGAGTTTAAGAAAATTGTTGAACTCCCTTCTTCTAATAGGAACTGGAAGAACTCCTTCGTCTTTGTGTCGGGTAACTGGGAACATATCACCCCTACCTTAAACCTTCAGCTAGAAAGAAAATGGAAGAATAATTGTAAGTACTGTTAGCTTGTAGGAGATTAAAATTTGCACGACCTCTTGTATAATATTGTATCAGTCTTTCTTTCAGGCGAACTGTCCAATCAGAGCTGGTGGAAAGAAAGGAGACCGTTGAACTACGTAAACCCTTTGATCAGAGTCAGTAGCTTAGCTTTTGAAGCCTGGCAACAAGATCCTAAGCGACTGTTCACACGGTACAATTACTTGAAATCGGGGTTATGGTCGATACCAGAGCTCAGAATCACAAAGGAAGGAGAACTGAGAATGGCAGACGGTTCACAAGCTACTATCGATCGCAGCAGATCGCTTTTTGAGCAAAAACTCCGGGAGAAGAACAATGTCGGCATCTGGCTGGCAGTACCTCAAGTAACCCGATATCGATCGCATCAGATCTCTTTTTGAGCAAAAACTCCGGGAGAAGAACAATGTCGGCATCTGGCTGGCAGTACCTACCTTACAAAAACTTAAATAATGAGGTATTGTTCTAACGAAACCAGATCTTTATCCAACCGGGGTCTTGTTCAAACAAAATGGGGTCTCATTTTAGCCTAGCTCAATTAGTAATGATGTAATAACTACTTCACCATTTTAAATATTAAAACCAAACACTGTTTATCATCAAATAAAAATGAAATTCTCATCCCGTCATATGATCTTTTGGAAGACCAATAAGAAAATCTCAAATTATTTGACATTTTCTTTTAAACACAACTCAAACCTTATGAGTATGTTGACGAATCCGAGTTACATCCTATTAGATATAAATTGGGAATTTTTTACAAAATTGTTATAAAGCTTCTTGATAACTTCCTCATCAAGTTATAAGGGATATAATTTGTATTTTTGAAAACTTACTCAACTTAGAAATCATATTTTCTCTTCATTTTTAATAACATAATTCTTTCAATTCGTACAAATTTTTCTGTTACAACTTACTCGTAATGGCTAAAGAACACTCACTCATTGCTTTCAATCTTCTTAAAATTCCTATAAGTGTTGGAGACATCATCGACTAGTGTAAATTCTCTCAAGTTTCTGAAATAGCATTATACTAATTAGCTTTAAAAATATTTTGTATTATTGTAAAACTTCTCGATTCATATCATTTTTGCAAGACTCTCTTCTTCTATATTAGTGGTAACTGGGAGTCTATGTGTCACGGAGGATTTGGATAACTAGAAAGACAATGGATGCAAACGTGTAAAATATATTATTTACTTCTGAATTTTTATCTCAAAATTATTAAATTTATTTTTAATGTATATTCGCATCTTATGCAACTACCTCCATTATAACTCAAATTTTCTATAAAATGGACCATGGCAATCTAGCTTTAAAAATATTAACCAAAGCTGTTTATAAAGTTTGGAAGACGAGTATTACTTTTTATTTACAGTATAAAGTTTTCTTCTTTTAGGATACTAGACCATAGATGAGCTAACTATGTTACAGATAAAATTGTAATGGTTTCCAATATCAGGGTTGTAATTACCACCAAGATATAGAGGTTATTATTCTTAGTCGTGTAGATACCAGGATCTCTTATGGATTAGTTATTTATATTCATGCTAAAAAGTATTGATCATAAAGACTCACTTTTCATAATAAGAACAAAGGCTTGTCCAACTTAAAAAGAGAAACATCTTTAAAGATAAACAAAATTGTTGGAACTTCCAATGTTATCAAAGAAACCAACCCTATTATTCCACCCCTTCCTACTACTACAATCGTTTCTCATAATCAAGATACCAAAGTTTAACCAAAAAGGAAACGCGTCATCAAACTGTCAGAAAATGTTAAAACTGTTAATCTTTCAACACTTCTGTCTTTACCTTTGATAAACTCTTCTTCCCCTTGAGATTTTATTCAATCGTTTAAATTCTTTGATCCAAAACTCATTCTTAATAAATACTTATCTTTATGTTCTATGGTCCGTACATCTTTCTGAAATAATTACTTAAATTTTAAAACGTCAAACTGAGATAACCCATTCTTATATTACTTATTTTTATACTGTTATTTTATATTTTTATATAACCCAAAATATTTTTACTTTCGGAGCTGTTATAACTATTTATTTCTTGTTGATAAAAATATGGTTGCTTCTGATACCGAGAATCTTGTCTCTCAACCTACCCACAATTACCATTTGGTGAAGTATTTAACTTCCTTAAACGAGAGCTTAATAACGTGAAAAGGAAATATGAATTTGTAAAGAAACATAACAAAAATTTGAAGATAGACAAGTCTGAATACAAGACTATTTTATCCAATCTTAAAATCTATAATGCCACCAAATACGTTGTCATAAGAAATCTGACAGAAATATCGACAATTTTTATATAAAGCAAACAAGAAACAGTTGACAAGGCTATGAAAGAAATAAAAAATGAATCATTAAAAATCGTTGAAATGGTCTTCAATAAACTAAAAAAGAATATTATTTTTTACATTGGAAAGAAAAATATGTTTAAACTTAGGAGTTCAAATGAAACTATTCCCTGATGATGCAATGCTTATATTTTTGTTAAGTGATTTTTCAGAAGATGAAAATGACGATTGAAACAAATATATATCCTTTGAGAATGAACAAAATCTAGGTTATAAAGATAAATAACCAATTAACTACAACTCTTCTCCTAAAGTTACTAGTTTCGATGAAGTTACCAATCCAAATCAGATTACTCGGTAAAAAAAATGCTTAATCTGTCCTTATCTATTTTAAAATCTTGGCTTAACTTGTATACATTTTATGGATGACTATAATTTTGTAAACTGCTAGTTTTTATCTTCTAATGTTCGGTTGACACTCACTCTAGTTTTTTAATAATACTTTAATTTTTTTATCGGGTAGCGTCCACTCTTAATATTTACCAACTATATAAATTTCTTTATTAACTGACTTGCTTATTATTAACCACATAATATTTTATTTGTATTTGCAACCATTCTTTTTATATTTCATCATTTATTCCTTAATTATTTGATTATATATTTTCTTTTTTACTTAATAATAAACTGTTTTTTTATCATTATAATATTTAACCCGTCATTACCTAGTTATTTATATAAACTTAGATCTCTTCTAACTATACTTATTTTTGTATCTCACAATTTTATATATTTTTATGTAACTCATCTTACCATTTTTCTTTTCGTACTTTTCTTATAAAATGTTTTAATTTCTTAAAAAATGTCTTACAACTTGCATGTATATGAATTATTGATATATATATATATATATATATATAAACAAAAAATGAATTAATAACAATTCTTTATGGTGTCTAGTTAAAAAAGTCTCATGAACGACCAAGGTGAAAAAAATACATCGGGCTTATGACATACAGACTTATATAGTTTTAAAATGCTGAATACTCTAGCGATGTTTCAATATATTTATATTTATATCTATTTATCTATAAGCCTCGTTATGTCATTTTACAACCACCTTAAATTTAACGTCTCGTTTATGTGCCAAATTTCCAACATTCTTCTCTTATGATCCATGAAAAAATTCATAATACTAAATTTCCCTCATTCAAACTTCTTAATTTTAGTTTAGAATCAAAATACTCTTATTAAACCCTATATAATATTTATCTCTTACAAATGCTTGATTTATTCGTTCTTATATTAACTCAACAACAACTCATCGTTCATCACCATATAATTTTTGCCTAATAGCTCCACATATAGTTCTTTTAACTACATTTTCTAAATGAACAAGAGTCAATACGAATTGGTCTTGTAAGAGATCCGTTACAGAGCGAATATGTTATTTTTCAAATGATTCATATCATCAAGTGTATCTATTCCAAATTGCATTTCAATCAAAAGATCTGTCGTTGCTAATATATCTTGTGGTAACAAAAATGTATCGGTTGGAGGTATATTCAGCTTGAGTCTCTGGTTAATATGTCGTCAGAAACTCTTCCTAATTCACACCTTTGATAAAAGATTTTTTTTAATTCTTTACATAAGTATTCAGAAAATATTGGATCTCCGCCTAGACAATAAAATTGTTGATAAAACTCCAAGATGGCATCTTTTTACTAATTGTATACCATAAACCAAGGCAAATAGAATTTCATTTGTAGCTGCTTTTCAAGTTATCATATATTCCCCTAAAACCTATCCTAAAAAAATGTGGTCATTTACCCTTAGCTAATTCAAATTTTCTTTTAATACCACTCATTATAGTTTTATTAGTATCTTCTATTTAACAATTAATTTGAAGGATAAATGCGCGACAAAAAAAATGTTATTCCACCCCATACCTACCTCAAAATACTATGAGATTATCATTCTTCAATCGTGTACCGTATCACTCACTAATATTCTAAGTATTTCATCGTAATCCTAGTATTATATTTGAAAAAACTCACGGACCTTTTGGGCCCAAGTTCTTGATAAAGGTTGAGCCTTCATCCACGTAGTCAAATAGTCCATTGCTACTATTAAAAACTATTTTTCTATTTTTTCATAGGTAAAGGTCATACTAAATAAATTTCTAATTTATTAAAGAAGTAGACCAAAGGAACCAATACCATAACTTCATTTGGTAATTGACTTGTATTTGCAAATATCTAGTAAGGATCATAACTTTGCACGATGGGCTTAGCATCAACTACTAGACGAGGCCAATAAACTCTGTTAAAACAAATTGCATAGCTAATCCTCTATACCCAAAGTGAGATCCAACCACTCTTGCATCCAAATCCCTTAAGATAAATAATACCTCGTATTTTCCTAAATCTCAGCAAAGGTCTTGTTGTACTTTTTCAATAAAAATCATTGCCAAGAATTAAATATTTTGCTACTCTTGCTCTCAAATCTCATACTTAAAATTTATCTTCTAGAACCTTCCAACTTTTAAAAAATGACAAGAATTCTTGATGTTAATCATTATCCTTATTTGTAACAAAAATATTTTCTAATTTTCAAGTCATATTTGGTATGATGAATGCTCTTGTATTTTTATCAAAGGGCTTTCTTCTAAACAACCGAATTTGGCCAAAATATATGAATTCATATTCATCTCACGAGGCACTCGCTCATATACTATATTACCAAAGTGTGCTTCTAACTGCTTTATTAAGTCTAAATAACCTCTCATATTGTGAATCTTCGCTTCAAATACTACAGTAGCCTGAATGATAACAATATGTGAATGAAAATTATTTTTATATATTTTACTCCACAAATATTAGCTAATTTTATTCCTTCCAAAATAATTCATATTCTACTTTATTATTTGTTACCTGAAAATCAAACTTGATTAATTTCTTATTTTCTTTTTTCATATGGAACTTGCAAAACAATTCAAACTTCTACTTTTATGTTACGATGCTCATTATGCTCATACGACCCATTCATACTATTTTTGTATAATTTCTTACAATTTTTTCCTCCTCAACACTTACATTTTATTATTAAAATTTATTAATAAATTCCACTATAACTTGTGCCTTAATTGCCATACGAGGCTCGTATTAAATCACATACTCGTTAAGCTACCAATGTGTAAGACAACCTGATACATTTGAATTTTGTAAAACATTTATGAGAGGAAAAATGTACGAACTATAATAGCGTGAATTTGAATTACCGAAATACATGTGATTACAATAGAGTACATAAGACAACAATGAAATATAAGAGACTATACCAGACCTACGACTGGAAAACATTGATGTACCTAAATGCACCGAAAAACAGTATAACAATAACAACGAATACATTAAATTATCGGAATATATGTGATTACCGCATAGTGCATGAAAAAACTATGAAATACAAAAGACTATACCAGACCTATGACCTACTACTGCCAAAATCAGATTTAGATTTGGAAACCTAAAGAGAAATGTTTCATTATGACGATTAATTTTTTTTTTTATTTTGAATCCATCACAGCTCAACAACGACAACATAACCACAAATATTGAATCTATCATAACTCAACAACAAAAAATCACTATGATTGTAGAAGAGTGAGCTAAAAATCCAAGCTCTCATCAAATACAATCATCCATAAAAGTCTAATATTTTTTAAAAGGGGATATTTAACGGCGAAACCATGAACCAAGCATGAAAATCGGCGCCTTAGTACTCTACGACAAGATTGAAATAAAAAAACTGGGAATTGTTTTATGAGCGTGACACATCGAAAGTTAAGAGATTGACGTGTGATAGTCGTCGGCGAGATGAAAAAATAGTTTATGATAAATATGTGCATCCATTCAAATCTTTGTCCGTTTAGATCCATATAAACGAAAGGAACGGAGCTCCAGATTTCGACAAACACGAACAAAGACAATGTGCTCCATAACCACAATAAAAACCATAATTGACTCAAGTCTGAGATCATTTTCAAATCTTGTTTCCTACTCAAATAATTTGCATCCAAATATTCTTCAATACAACACAAAAATAAGATACATAAAATAAAAATATTTATGACTGATTTCAGAGCACATTTTAAAAAAAAACTTCTAAAATTATAAAAATAAAAACCATGATTGTTTTTTAAGCCTAACTTACCATAAATGCATTTAAATATCAAACAAAAATATAAAAATATACGGAGCAAAATATAAAAGTTTACAAAAATATACATAAGAATAAAGTTATTCATAAGTTTACAAAAATATACATAAGAATAAAGTTATTCATTTCTATATTAACTTTTTCAAAATTTATTTATTCATTTTTGTTTTGTTTTGACGGACTTATTTTTTATATATATATATATTACAATTTTTTTGTACTTCAACTTTTTTGTATTTTTTTTGTTTCCTTTTTCGATCTCCATTTAGCATTCGCACGAAACCAAAATCAAACCTAAATATTAGTAAGCGGTCATTAGAAACTGTTTTATGACATTAGTTTTGGTGCAGATGTTAAATATGTATATAAACTCATAATATTTTCTAATCAAATGTCGAACCCCATTTGCTTTGAAAGTGTATCAGTTAAATTTTATTTAAGAATATACTTTAGCAGATTCTCTTTTAATGCAACTACTCCATATTGTAAGGGTTCAATTTAATGATAAAAGGCATATCTTTGTTGGATATTGAAAAACTTGTCACGTGGGTCTCGTCCAATCAAAAGCCCAGTTCGTAAACTCCTATGTTTATTTTCCCAGATATTATACCCATTTATATTTTCCACACTCTGCAACCAACCAGTGTTATAAAAGAGGGAGTATTTATCAGCAATGGGCAATGTTTGTTTTTGTCTTTTATATTCGTAAAAGCTCAGATGGGATCGTCGTGGTGTGAGTCGAGCCAAACCAAGTTTCGATATATTTATACATATTTTTATGATTATTTGGATTTGGGATAGACGCCACTTCGATAGAAAATTAAGTTGAGGTTGACATTAGTGCACGATTTATTCTAATATGATTATATATAAAATTTTAGGGCTAAATTCAATGTAAAATATATATTTTTTAAAAACATTCAAATGGTTTATGAGATTTTTAAGACGTCAAAATGAATTAGAGACGTTTGTGAATTAAATTTTAGTTTCATTTAAATCGCGGAAGGTTTTGGTGTTGAGGATGGTCGTTGAGTGTGAACTATTTTCTTCATTTATGAAAGAATTTGTGTCCTTTTTATCAAGTAACTTGGTATCTTGTTTTTTGTTTTATATCTAAGAAGTTTGAATGGATTTTCTAATAAATTAATCAAACACATTTTTTTGCTTGTATAGAAATCAAGAGTTGGATGGTTAGAGATATAAGGGTCTAAGTTCATTAGCTTTTATTTTATTTATAAATATAAGCCTATGTTCTATATAATAGGTACGATTTCTAGATAATAAACTTTAGCCATTTTTTGGAGGCTATTTTTTTATTCTCTCTTTGTTTCTTAACATGGTATCAGAGCCTGAAGTAATTTGATTGGAGAAGCATAGGGATCCCCCTATTTCGTAGATCTACCAACAAAGAAGTCAGTCGATCACAAACCATATATAAAAGATAAGTATTGTCGTGAACGTATTAATTGATAAAATTGCCGATAGAAAAGATGATTATTGTATAATCTTAATTAATAAAATTGTTATTAATCCGCTTTTAATTGGTAAAATTGCAAGTTGAATTATTGATAAAACTGTAAAATTGAATTAATTTGTGAAATTACAGACATAGAAGAAGATGAGTACTCGTGAAGGTATCTTGCTATTAATTGGTAAAGTTGGAGCCGAATTAATGTCAAATTAATTGGTAAAATTGTAGAAGATGTGATAAAATTGCAATATTGATTTATTGGTAAAATTACAATGAATTAATTGGTGAAACGTGCCTATGTTAATTGGAGAGAATTAATTGGTGAAATTGCAAGAAATTAATTGGTAAAATTAATTACAGAGAATTAATTTGGATTTCGATTTAGAATAGAAAAGACGTTTGTCGTAAAAACTGCAATGATTTTTTATTGGATTTCAATTGTGATTTCAGCTGGTTTTTGGTTTTATTTTGGATCGGCTTTTGTGTGGTTTCCAATTTGTTCTCCTGTGTTTCAATTGGATTTGTTCTGGAAATTTTGATATGTTTTCGTGAGAATAAATACAGTTTTTGGTTTTCGGATATGCTGTGTGCAGCCTCAGTCAAACGGTCCGATCGAAAGGCAAATCGTGTCTGTTTTTGCTGACTTTTGGAGAGCGTGTTCATGATATTCAATCCTTTAATATGGCCGGTTGGATTATGATTCGGTGCTACGGTTCAGGAGAAATCGCTACTGGAACAATACATCAGGTTTGTTGTTTGGTATTTGGATTTAGTTTGGATTTGGATTTGAATTGAGTATTCAATTTGATTTCGCTAGACCATTGACATTTTCAATTTGGATTGGGTTTGATTTTGGATTTGGGGTTTGATTTTGATTTTGATTTGATTCGCGATTGTGGATCGTATTGCGAATATGCTAGGAAAAGATGATTTTCTACAGTCTACTAGTAACAAACTGAATAAGAAGAACTTTGTTATGTCTACATCTGCATACCATTCAGGTATGTCTTCGTCTTCAACTTCAGGTATTGATTCATCATTGTGGATTTTGGATTCGGGTGCGTCTCACCATATATCACCTCACATGTCGAACTTTGTTTCGTTGTCTCATGTTTCACCCATATTTGTTTTGTCTGCTAGTGCTACACCAATGTGAGTAAAGGGTATTGACTCTATTTGTACCCCTCATATATCGTTATCTAATGTTTACTACGTTCACACCCTTGCTTTGAATCTTATTTCGGTTAGCCAATTGTGTAAATCTGGTTATTACATCTTATTTTCTGATTCTACTTGTGCTATACAAAATCAACAGACTCATAGAGTGATTGGGACAAGCCGTAAAATATGAGAACTCTATATTTTAGAGAAACTCGAAGTAACAAATATGGATGTATATGGTGTTGAAACACACTTGACTAATATTGCTGCCTCTGGTGTTGATTTGTCTTCGTTTCGTTTGAATTCTTCATCGTCTGAGTTTTATCTTTGGTATTCTCGTCTAGGACATGTATATGTATCGCGTTTAAATTTTTTAGTCTCTACAGGTGCTTTAGGTCAGTTAAACACTTGTAATATCTTCGATTGTAATGGTTGTAAACTTGCAAAATTTTCGGCGTTACTGTTTGATGAAAGTGTTACTTCTTCTATTTCTTCGTCTGATATTATTCATTCTGATGTCTAGGGTCCATCTCATGTCTCCACAAAGGGTGGTTCTTCGTACTATGTTTCTTTCATTGATGATTATACTCGATATACTTGGGTTTAACTTATGAAACAGAGATCAGATTTTCTTGGAATTTATAAAGAATTTTGGGCACTTGTTAAGACTCAACATTCTGCTGTAATAAAATGCTTCAGGTGTGACTTAGGGGATGAATATACATCAAATCATTTTACTCATTTACTTACATCTGATGGTACCATACATCAGTCTTTTGCACTGACACCCCTCAGCAAAATGGTGTTGCAGAAATAAAACATCGTCACCTTTTTGAGACGGCTCGGTCTTTGCTTTTATCTGTTGAGGTTCCTACTATTTTTTGGGGTGAAGCAATTCATATTGTTGTATGTATGATTAATCGAATTCCAACTTCTCATAATACAAGGATGTCTTCCTCTCAGAAGTTATACGAACAACTTCCTGATTATTCTTTCTTACGAGTGTTTGGATGTATATGTTTTATCCTTCGTGCTCATGTCAGAACGCAGCAAATTGGGCTCTAAACCCGTAATATGTGTTTTCTTGGGTTATTGTGTTAAACAGAAAGGTTATCGTTGTTTTGATCCACAAAATGATGGGTTATTTACAAAGGTTGAAAATATATATCACAAATTTTGAGGTGGGATATTGCTGATATTTGATGGTTTTTATATTGACTAGTTTGGTAACTTAATAAGTTTTGTAATGACTTTTGTATTTCTGCTAGTGTTTGCTTCTAGATGGATATCGTAATGACTGAATCAAATGGTTTTTGTAATGATTTATTAATGGTTTTTGTAATGAATTATAGATGTTATGTTCTGTCATTTTAATTTAATAGTGTACTCTAAAAATACAAATGTGGTTAATGTTTGAGTTACAATTGGATTTATAGATGGGGATGGATGTGATTAAAAAAACTAGATTTAAAATTTTGGTCACTGGTCTATTATATTGAGTGTTTAAAAACAAGTTTTACATTTTAATGGTCTATAATTATATATGTTATATACATATGTAAACCACAAATAGAATACATATATTGACTCATAAAAACGAAATTTTATACAGATATTAATAAAACTTTAATTTATATCATTGTAAATCATAAAATTACAGTGTGAGTCAACATAAACTTAATAAAAAGTTACATTATGAAATTTTATCATTCCATATAGAAAAAATAAAGTTACATTGATTAATATAAAGTTACTACATTCTGAATACAGATTGAATTGTCATTCAAATTCATCTAATTTCCAAACATAACTCCAATTAATGAACTTAATACAAAAATACTATAATATCTAGTCTCAAAATACAACTAAAATAATTAACAAAAATAGAAACATGAGAACTTATACAATTAACAGACACTAAAAACCCTAATAACAATATTCTTCTGGCAATATTCAGTTTCCAGACATCCAACCTTCTTTAATAAACAATTAATTACAAACTTTAAGTTATCGTCAATCGAGAGATCTACCCACCTTAAATACCCACAATGTATCATTCTTTATAGGTAAGAAGATTGTATGCAAATGAATCAAAATATTTCACAAAATTATAAATATGTAATCGAAAAGATACTTACCCCAAAGTTGATGCAACCATTTTTCTACCCGAATTTGGGTGAGTCCAAGAAGTACGGATTATACTGAGTATCCCACAATGATAGAAACCATCCCCAATCGCATTCACAGAACCGTTTGATGTAATATACGACATAATTTTGGGCACAAATCGATTTTGTGAAAGATAAGTTTATGGGTTAGAATGAGAGAATGTTGAATCTATTTAGTGAAGGACAAGTTTCTATGTTAGAATGAGAGAATAAATAATCGATTTAAGGTCAATTTCAATATGATAATCTCCGTAGAGAAGATGGCTAGGTAATAGAGGTTTATAGTTTGGTGGGTTATTTTGATTTCGGGTTAAGATTTTGTAGAACGCAACAAACTGGGCCCTAAATCCGTAATATATGTTTTCTTTGGTTATGGTGTTAGACAAAAAGGTTATTGTTATTTTGATCCCAGTAGTTAGAAACTTTATGTCTCTCGACATGTTAAATTTCTTGAGCATATCCCATTTTATTCGATTCCAGCTAAATCGAATTATATAACAAGTACCAAAATTCAGACTATTGATCATTTTAAAAATAATAGTGACATACCCATTGATATTGATCTGTCAGCTCACGAGGAATTGACTACAACTGATATTAATTCTGCTCCATCAAGGCCTGAGTCAACTCCTTTTTTTAGTGAACCAACAACTCCACCCCTCAGAAGATCTACTCGTACAAGTAAATCTACCAAACTACCAGATTTTGCGTATACTTCTTACTCAGCTCATTCGCCTCTTTTGTAGAAAATATACATGATTTATATGAACCCCAGTCATTTAAATAAGCTGTTTCTGATCCTCGTTGGTAAAATTCAATAGCCGAAGAGCTTACCGCTCTTTATCAGACTCATACATATGATATAGTCAAACCTCCATCTGGTAAGCATATAATCGGCTATCGATGGGTTTTTACAATTAAAATAAATTTTTATGAGTCTGTTGAAAGATATAAGGCTCGTCTCGTAGCAAACTGGTATTCACAGATGATGAGACATTTTCCCCAGTAGCAAAAATGGAAACAGTTCGTACTCTTATGGCGGTTGCATCCGTTCGCCAGTGGAGGATCTTCCAACTAGATGTCAAAATGCATTTTTGAATGGTGATCTTCATGAGAAAGTTTACATGACTCCTCCTCCAAGTGTTACTCACAAAATATATGAAGTTTATTGACTTGAGAAAGCTTTATATGGTCTCAAACAAGCTCTTCGTACTTGGTTTGAAACATTCTCTACGGTTATTACTTCACTTGGTTTTCTTGCTAGCAAATATGATTCAGCCTTGTTTATCAAATGTACAAGTGCAGAAAGAATTATTTTATCCTTATATGTAGATGATATGATCATTAGAGGTGATGATATTGATGGTATTAAGGCACTAAAACGTGATTTGGCTCAACGCTTTACGATGAAGGAGTTGGGACTATTGCGTTATTTTTTAGGTATTGAGGTTGCTCACTCTCCAAAAGGTTATATTCTCTCTCATAAAAAGTATATATTTGATTTGTTCGAGCAAGCGTAACTTTCGGATAACACGACGGTAGATACACCTCTTGAAATCAATGCTTGATATTCTCCGATTGATAGTGTTCCTTTGTCAGACCCAACTTATATCGAACTCTCGTAGGGAGCTTGGTTGATCTTACAGTTACTCGACTAGATATAGCTTATGTTTTTCATGTGGTTAGTTAGTTTATTACTGATCCTACATCCGTTCATTGGGGAGCTGCTCTTCGAATATTGAGATATCTTTATGGAACTCAGTTCTAGAGCATTTTGTTTTCTTCGACCTCTTCACTTAAACTACATTCCTATAGCGATGTTGATTGGGATATTGATCCTCATGACCAAATAATTACTACTGGTTTCTGTATTTTCCTTGGAGATTCATTAATCTCATGGAAAAGTAAGAAAGAAGACGTTTTCTTTAGATCGTCTACTGAAGCTGAGTACCGTGCTATGGCTGTGACCATATGTGAGATTGTTTGGTTACGATGGCTTCTTGCAGATATGAGGGTTAATGTTACTAAACCCACTTCATTACATTGTGATAACAAAAGCTCTATGCAGATAGCAATTAATTTTATTTTTCATGAGAGGCCGAAGCACATTGAAATAGATTGTCACTTCACTCGACATCATCTTCAGATTGGCAGTATCTCGCTTTCATATGTTCCATCAGCTTTGCAGGTTGCTGATATTTTCATAAAGGCTTAGTCAACAACGCGGTTTCGTTTTCTTTGTGACAAACTCTCAATACTTATTACTGTTTCATTGTGAGTTTGAGAGAGGGTGTTAGATATATAACGGCCTAATCCCATTAGCCCTTTATTTTATATATAAATATAAGCATATGTTCTATGTAATACGTACAATTTCTAAATAATAAACCCTAGCCGCTTCGAAGAGGCTACTTATTTCTTTTCTCTCTTTGTTTCTTAACATGATGGAACAAAAAATGAAGAAGATATGTTCCGATCACCATGTTTGCGTTCATCTTATTCTTCATTTTCAGCTACCCATCTTAATTTCAGCTTGATTCTTTCTCTTTATGATTTACTTTCCTTAAACCTGAAAAAAATAATCTTGCTAGGCTTTTGAAATTTAGGAATACCTGATTAAGCATTGTTAGAATAACATGATTTTATCAAATCGGATTAGTTATGGTAGAGATAATAATTTCTGATAAACCTTTTGATTTTACACGATTTTCTCATAAAATATTTGGGATTGAAGTCTAAAACTTCAGTCTTCTGTTCTTAAGTAGCCAATACCAATAATCCTTCATCATAATCCACTCATTTGAGGAAGAAGAAGACTAAGATATCACTGTCACTGATGAAACCTTCTTTTCTTCATAAAAGACACCATGATTCGAGTAAAAAGCATGATGGTTCCACTATGATATCACTGTCAGTAAATTTCTCCGAGAACAAGAAGCCATTTTCGGGAGAGAAAGAATGGTTTTAAAACTTGTAAAAATTTTATGTCAACTAATCTCGAACACAGATAATAGACTATATATATAACAAATTAACAAATTAATATTTTTTATTAATATAAAATTATATTTGCTTTTGATCTCAATAGTTTATTAAAATGTAAACTTTAGATTGTATTTTATTTTTAATAAATAAATATTTTGTAATAATATATATAAATGGTTAAAAGAAATTCGTTAGGATCGGTCATCACATGTTTGATGATTTATGTGATTATCGTCAATAATATATCAATTAAAAAATCTAATATAAACAATCATCGAGTATATATAAATCTTATCATTGAGGTAATTGTGCGAAAAATTGAATCTGAATAAAAAAAGTTAAGTAAAACTAAAAAATGTAAGATTTTTTTTAAAGAACAAAATAGTTCGAGATCATGGTCCCTAGACAGAGTAACTTAACTTTAAGATGGTTGCAGAATTTTCATGATTAGGTTAAGCCTAGTACATAAAAAAGAGCATTGAGGTATTGTATTCTCATTCAGCTTTCAAAATACAAAAACTTATTCTTCTTCTCTTTCATCTAGAGCTTTGGTGGAAGATCAATAAATGGATCGGTTTATCAAACTCTTTCAAAAATAGAACATGAATAAGATCCAAGTTACTCGTATTTGGAAAAGCATAATTTAGAGCAGATCCTTTGAGCAATCATCAAAACAGTTTATAGAAGGTAAATCAGAATTGGACTTAGCGATGAATTCCAATACTTTATTTATTTTTTCATTATGAAGCTCCTAATCTTTGGGTTTATTTAGTTGTTAATGAGATCACAAATCTATCTCAACAAGTGGAATCAGAGCAGACCCTAAAAGATTGAGACAATTAATTTTTAATGTTGAATGAAATATAAAATATAAAATATAAAATGTTTTTCTTATTGTAAAAGATCCACATATTGGGAACTAATTGTTGTTGATTGATAGGTTGTGGATCTAGAATTTAAAAAAAACATGATTTGATTGATTTAGAAATCATACATGTAGATCTATTATTTTAAAAAATTGGACAATTAACTTGAGAATGTTTTTTTAAAGGGTTGAGAGTGATTTCAGCATCGCAACAACATGGCAAAAAGGTCGTCTTTGTGGAAAATTTAGTCTTGAAAATACAAGTTTTCTCAAAGAGTTTCCATCGGGGTGAGCACCATCTGTCTTCACAATGATGACTTGATTTTTAAGTTGCTCGTCACAGAGCTTTGTGCCCCCATCTTAGCAACACCTTGAAGTTTTATTATTACGACGTAGAGATCACGGTGGTTGGACCTCCTCGATGTATTAAATGATGTATATGTATTTATAAAGTCAAATCTGTTAGCATATACCACTATATGCTCGGATATTTAGTATGTTTTGTGGTTATTGGTTTTTTTTATGGGATTGGCATAAATGATCAATAAGCCAATATATACCAAAGTAACTTGATTCATTTAAAGATTTAACAATTTCATGGTTTGTGATATTACATGCATCAATCAGACCAAAGAAATATTGATATTTGGCATAATTTTTCATGAGCATGAATTGAGCATATCATTAAGTAATAAAATTAGGAAATCGCCTCAGAAAATATATCTTAATTAAGTCAATCAGGTAGGATCAACATTGAGTATTCGCGAACACATTCATGTACAAGTTACTATATTTGTCCAAGTGTATTGTATTAGCATTGTAAATGTATGTTTTATATATCTAAAATTTAATGTTAAATAATGTTCGAGGATTAAATCTGAAAATTATGGTACTTGTGTAATTTTTGATATATGTGACATGTAAAGTGAGCAACATACCTCACAGTTTTAATATGCATAATTTTATTTAATTAAAAGATTATATAGAACTATATTTAGGTGTTGATGAATAAATCTCAAGTGTACAATTTATCGTTCAAGTAATAGTAAGTACAACGACTCTAATGATCAAGTCCAATGGATATTATTCATTTTTAACCTACAAAGCCCAAAATTCTTTACTCGCATAATCACCAAAAAATAAAATTTAATTGATTATCTATAGATACAATTTTTTGTGATTAAAATAAAATAATTAAATAGTGACAAACAATTATTAAATTTATAGATTTATCAATATTCAAACAATCATAGGGTCACTAGAACATATATATACACTAATTATTAAGAATTTAAAATAATTAATTCAATTTAATCTAAATATTTTTTTTCAAAGCCAAGTTTTTTTCTCGAATGTTGTATTTATTTTTCGGTCATCGACAACTAACTTTTTTGTATAACTGATTATATCTCTAGTTCACTTCACTGGATCATGGTCGTATTGCACTACTCATTCAACCTAGTAATATCAGTACAAAATCCAAAATAAACATCACTTTGTAGTCTCCACCTACATCTACGTTATCAAGAGATTCAACCCGTAGGTAATTGCATGCCTTATACATACTACTAATACTGGAAAAAAAATATAAAATTAATTAATGACAAATCTATATACATAGGTCATATGACCCCATAATAATTAGTTATTGTTTACCACTGTGTTCATCATATGAATAAAAAGTAGAAGAAACTAGAAGAAGAAAATAAAAAAGATATATAACTTGGCTGAAGGTGAATCTGAAAAACTTATTTGCATCTATATTTTGGTCTTTACATCCTTTGTTGAAGAGTTATCCAACATCGGTTCAATGTTTTTAGTTTGTAGTGTATATAAGATATAAGCAATATTTTTCTCTCGATACGTTTTTTTAGAAGTGTTAGTCTTATGTCCTCTAGTATGGTATTATAGATTGGGTATTTAAGATTGGTGGTTTTATTATATAATCTAATAAATAAAATCCCGAATTATATTGTGTTTTAAATTATATAATAAACTATAAGTTTAAAACACAATATTTAATCTATTTACTAGGAAACTAATTTGTGTTTTCAACTTTAATTCAATAACTTTGTGTCCAAATGTATTTTTATTCTTTTTTTTCCACTTCTTGACTTTTAATCTTTCTATTGAGATGTACCTCTTATTTGCAATTTAACTCATTTTTTTTATCTCTCGATTTCCTGTAAACAAAAAAAAAATAACACGAATCATTTTATTTTTATTATTTTACACTAACAATTAAATTAGTGGAAAAGTATAATAAAGTCAATGGTAAATATCATTTTATCAAATTAGCCCTACACTTATGTATTTGTTAGTTCCGAGATAAAACTAAATATCACAATTATCAAGTATAGTTAAAATATACTATGCTATGGTATAAATCAGGACCAAAGTTCATATCTGCGAAACAAGTTAACAAAATAAGTGAAGATTTTTAAATCTTTTTTATAATAAACCAAAATAATATCAATTTTTTAATAGTTGTAAATCTATATATATATATATATATATATTATTTTTTTATCATCATTTTAATATGTGACAATCATGGTATCTCAAGCCAATCAGCTCAAGTAATTAGAAGGCATCCCAAAAAACATATAAACTTAAAAAAAATAGAAGTTCTTTTTAGATACATACATATAACTCGTGCAATACCTAGTTTTATTAAGATTTCTAGTTAATATTTTTGGTGATATTTAGATCAATGAATTCTTTCCTAGTTGTTTAGGATCATTAGATAGTGACGCACCACTAGACTAACTAGGTTACAAAAGTAAGTAAGTCATACTTGAAAAATAACACAACTCTTTTTTTACACAAATTTCTATGCTGATTAAACATGAAATAAGATTATTCGGTAAAGATTTACGAAAATCTCTTATTTCTATTTTTTCATTTTTTCGTATAATATTTTTAATATATCTAACAACTACTCTTTAGAAAATAATTATTATATTAGTTAATAATTTTTTGTGTAAAAAGATATACTCAAAATAAATTTTAATATAATTAGTTTTAATAAAATTTTAGAAAAAAAAATAAATCTAAAAATTTAATCAAATAAAAATCTAAACATACATTTATTAACTATTTAAACTCAAAATTAATTCACGAGCTTGAATTAAGTGTTAAGCTCTTAAAATATACAATAACTAATATTAACTAATCATAAAAAACATTTTTGTGATATTTTCAACACATCTCATTTTCCACACTTAAAATCTAATATTGTTCTCGGTATTTATAACAAATAGATTATAGAAAAATGATAACTTATCGATATATTTGGGGTCGAAATTGAAGGTTTAATCGAAATAAATTGGATTTGAATGGTAGAAGCTTATGATTTCGCTATAAGATTATTAAAAGTACAAAAACAACATAGTTAAAAAAACCAACCCAAAAGTACGAAACAACATAAAAATAACAAAAAACAACAAAAGAAAAAATAAGATTAAATAGTGAAAAATAACAAACTCATCACTCATACCATCATCATCATTATCTCCATCATCACCAAGCCCAATGGATATTATTCATTTTTAACCTAAAAATCCAAAAATTGTTTGGCCACCTAATAACCAAAAAATAAAATAAAATAGATTACTTGCAGGGTCAAAATTTTGCGATTAAAATAAAAGAATAGAATAATGACAAACAATTATCAGATTAAGAGAGTATCAATATTAAAAAAATCATAGGGTCATTAGAGCATATATATACCAATTATTAAGAATTTAAAATAATTAATTGAGTTTAATTTACACATTTGTTTTCAAAGTCTTTTTTTTCTGAATGTTGCATTTATCTCTCGGATATCGACAATTAACTTTCTTTTATGATTGATTATATATCTAGTCTCTTAATTGAGTCATGTAACCTAAGAATCTAGTTCAGACTTCACTGAGTCATGGTCGTAGCGCATTATTCATTCAACCTAGTAATATTAGTACAAATCTGAAATCAGCATCACCATTCGGTCTCAACCTACATCTAATTTATCAAGCAATTCAACCTATAGATAATTTCATGCCTTATACATGGTAAGGTAAACATATGGACGAGGGTTTTCTAGGTAGTTGGTAGAGAAAGTACTTAATATTTTATGGTTGGTAGTGAGATAATGAACAACTTTTTTATTAGTGTAGTTAATTTTTATCACCCTCATTAATGAAGTCTTTTAAGATATTTATAGTTAATTTTAGGATCATAAGTTGGGTCATGGTCTCATAACATAAAAATCTAAAATCCCATTAGTGTAAATACTATTTTAGTAGGCTCACAACTGTGTCAAAAGGTAAAAATACGTCTTCTTTATTCTAGGTCTAAAATACTCTTTGGATTATTCCAACACCTTTGAGGAGTCGTTTTCAAAAATATCCGACCCTATCGTACACCCCCTTAGTTATCTGAAATATTTCTTTGGAGGTATATTTTCGAATCAAACTAATCTTATATTATCGAATCGTTGTTCTCATCCTTTTTTTTAAGTAACGAACAAATTCGTACTTATTTTGAAGTCGAAAAGTTACCATTTTTATCAGCCACATTTTTTGACACATGTCAATTGTTCATTGGACCTCGGATTTATTCTGCCCTAGGTAAAGTAAGCCAATCAATGAGCGATGTTTCAACTTTCCTAGAAACTTTCTTAGTGGGTGTGTCTACACCTAGTTTTTAGGGTACATATAAATGCTAAAACCTCATTAATAAGGCTCTCAAGTACTTTTTTATATCTATATATATTCTAAATCCTCATTTTTTATGTTTCATATATATTTAGTGTTTGTATGTTTACTGCTAGAACCGCTATAATCAAAGGTGATTAGTTGAACATATCTGAGTTAGAGGAAGAATAAAGGAAACTCATAATCGATGATGGACTACCAGTCTCTTTACCTCAAGTTTTCACTACTCAAGTTATCGATTACGGTAGTGTTTATCCTTACAGTCACAACGTTCCCACAAAGCCTTTTACAGCTGCTTAATTGTTTATTTCACACAAGTGCTCCTCACAACCATATCAATCTCAAAAAACCACAAGTCACTAGAATTCCTCAATATTTAAAGTTATGGGATCGGATTCGGAGAACGCACCTCACTCAGAGTGATTAGACAGTTAAAAAGTAAAGCTAAAGTCGTTATAAAACCATTAATATTGATTGGCTTTCTCTCCACTAAACCTAAATAAAAAACAATTTGTTATAGAAGATGACACTAACACCCAACCTATCAGACCATCAAGATTGGATCCAAAAATAATGGAAGAAATTATGGAAGATATTAATGAATATTCTTCCCTTGAGATATATGGTCAAACAGGGGAAACTTCAGAGCCTTTCATCGGCAAAGTTTTGACATAGAAGAAAATTCAGGATAAATGAAAAGTTATAGAAGAAGAATCTGAAGAACTCCAGATCTTGCGTCGATCCTAATTTTAAGAAAGTAAGTGTAAAATATCTTTTAGCCATAAATTAGATAGCTTACGTTTATTTTCATGATAAAGAATTGGATTTCGTTCCTAAAAAGTAAGGATTTCCAGACGCGATTAAAGTTAGACTCCGTAGGCTTGGAAAAACTCCGATGAATTTTCGTTGAACTTTTAGTTTACACTGATGTGCTAAACTAGGGCCTTCAGTTTCCCATAGACCTGAAATTGTTAGTTATTTTCATTTAGTTCGGTTTTGTCCAAGCCAGGCCAGTCCGAATTCCTAGTTCGCTTTAATCGCTTGTATAATAGTGTCTCATCTTTCCAAAACTCCAATCCCTATTGAACAAATGGCGGCTATTGCTGGATTATGTCGCAATTTTAAGATTCATTTTTACTACTTCAACGTGGGAAATCATAGATGATCTGTTAGAAGCGGACGTGATATGGAAGACTCAATTCTTTTTCATTAGTGAGCTATAGGAAAATGGAAAAAAGATTTCTTCCTCAAAAGGAAATCCGAGCTAACTTACCAGATTTTGGAAGAGCCCAAGTAATCTTCTTTAAACATGTATTCATTATTTGTTCAATTATTTGATCACCGGTTTTAATTTCCTTTTCTTTATAGTTACTTTGAACCACTTTTTATATCATTTAAAGGATGCACAAGTTACTTTTGAGAAATTGCATGACTAGCTAGAGAAAAAATGGAATAATGGATTTCATGAATATTTCACCTCCGCCAACTTAACTCACAACCATCTTTGGAGGACCAATCCCAAAAGAGAATTATCGTGGGAAAATTTCACCACCTCTCCTCTATCTACCGCTCTATTATTGAGAATAGAATATGCCGATGGGAAACTATACCTTCCAACCAGAATGAGAACACTCAGTCATCGGCCTAAAAAAGATAAGAATAAGAAAAAAAAGAACTTCATAAGGTACCATCGAAATGTTTACAGAAGAACAAATCGGTTATCATTATTAGATGAAATTGCTGCCACTGTGGATGGAGGTGATGTGCCCACGAATATTCTTGAGTCTAAGAAAAAGAAGGCTAAAACATAAACAATCAGGCAGTGATGAGAGAATAAATAAGAGAAGTAAAATTTCAACAAGTTTGAAGTTAGTACATGCACTTAAACTTGTCTTTCCATTTCCAAACTTCGAGGGAGAAACTATTATTATTGCCAACAATTTGATGGATGAGTTAACAGGGTTTGACTATGATACAGTTGGGTACTCAATAATGGGTTACGTGAAACCTGTTGTTGAACTGGAAAGTAAAGTCAAATCCCAAAGAAGAACTATTTCTTCTCTTCAAGAGGAGAACAAAAACTACAAAGTTCCCTCAAAGAGGAAAAAACTAAGGCCAACAATGCAATCAGAGAGGCTAATATGCTAAAAAAAGGTGGAAACAGTAAAAAAAAGATGGTCAAGGTTCAAGAAGAATTGGAGACACCGCGGACGTCCAGTTCTAATGAGATCACTACAGTGCAATCCCAATAGAAGACAAATAAAAAACTAGGGATCGGATTTTGGGTAGCAAAAACAACTCTAGAAAATTCCAAGAAATAGTGAGAAGAAGAAATCAAGTCCCTAAAATCCAAGTCTACCCATGAAGCAGATGCCGCTATAGATAAACTAAAGGAACCGGATGCTTCGATCAAGTCAGATATGGTCTTGGCTTTTCACAAAACGTTTCCAAAACTAACCCTTGGATTTTTATAGGGGTTAGTTCCAGAGAAGTTTTTGCTCTTGGACATATCTTTGGCAGATGAGATGGATGCTTATGATGAGTCGTCAGACGACGATTCCGATGGAAATGATGGAATGGATTCCGAAAATGGAGGTTCAAATGAAAAAGAATAAAATACTGAATGGAAAGAGCCCAAAGGTTGAAGATATTTAAATATTATTGTACTGTGCCAGTCCTTGTTATAAGACATTTTTGTTGTGGTAGATCATAAGTTTTTGGATAAGTCTTTGGTAATGCCAAAGCCTTTTTTGTTTTTGAATTCGGATTTTATCAAGTTCTTAGGGTTTATAAGGAGCTTTGTAATAGTCATCCTCTTATAAACTTAACTTAATTCTTTATGTATATAATTTTTTATCTCCATTTATTGGTCTACTTCATTCGAATGCAAGCAAAATTAATAAACAATCCATTTGAGGGCAATCCATTCGAAGGTATACAATATTTCAAACACAAGTCATTCGAATTTAATTAATTCGAAGACATACAAGATTTCAAACATAAGCGAATATCATACACAAACCATTTAAAGGTAATCCATTCAAAGGCATACACGATTTCAAACATAAGCGAATTTCAAACACAAGCCATTCGAAGGTAATCCATTAGAAGACATACAAAATTTCAAACACAAGCCATTCAAAAGTAATCCGTTCGAAGGCATACACGATTTCAAACATAGGCCATTCAAAGGTAATCCATTTTGAAGGCATACAAAATTACTGATTATACTTAGAAACAAGAGGTTTTGAAAGACAAAAAATGGTAGATTGATAATACGAGCACCTTATTAAAACCTCCCCGAGCCACCAAGGTAGGAAAGAGTACGCCTCTTAAATATTTAAATTTAAACAAAGGTAAAGTACGTATTTACAAATCCTTATTCAATGTATAATCTCAAATGCTCAACATGTCATGGGTGTCTCAATATAATGCATTCTTGATCAACTAACTGATACGTTCCACTCTCGATTCTTTATATAACAGTATATGGGCCTTCCCAATTCGAAGAAAACTTTCCAATTTTCTTGTTTTTAGTGTGTAAAAACACTTTCCTCATAACTTTATCTCCAACCCTAAATTCTCTCATTCATATTTTTATGCAAATCTGCTCCTCATTAAACCTTGACAATGAACCATTCTTAAACGAGCTTTAAGTCTCTTTTCTTGAATCAAATCTAACTGGGCCCTTACTGCGATCTCATTGTATTTTTTGAAATAGTTTTGAACGAGGGAAAAGTAGACTTTATTGGAACTATTGTATCTATGTCCTAAACCCATGCAAAATGAGACTCTTGTGTGGCATAATGTGGAGTAGTTCTATAATCCCACAACACTTCTTGTAAGTAGTTTGGCCATTTACCTTATGCACCCTCTAAATTCTTTTTTAGGCCTTTTAAAACGGTTATGTTTACCACTTATAACTTCCCGTTGGCTTGTGGATGGAAATGTGAAGAAAAATAATGTCGGATTCCTCTTGATGCACAAAATACTTCTCTATTTTTATTGTCAAATTGAGTGTCATTTTCTATTGTAATACTCATATGAATTCTAAATCTGCAACATATATTGGATAAAATAAACTTAATTAATGATTTAGAAGTAGTTCCAGAGATAGTGCAGCTTCTACCCACTTCGAAAAATAATCAACTGCCAAAATAATAGTTCGACATCCTCCAGAAGTCATTACTAGCGGCCAACTAAATCAAGCGGCCTCATCTGTCGAAGGGTACTGCCTCAGATATTGTCTTCGTGGTAACTACTGGAACATGAATTTTATTTCCAAACCTTTGGCATGGATCACATCGTTTAACCAATTCTTTAATATATGTCATGATGGAAGGCCAATAATATACTCCCAACAAACCCCGTCTAGTTAAAGTTTTAAAGCCACAACGGGTGGAACCTTCTCCATCATGTAATTTAAATAGAATCACTTGGGACTCATCAGACCCAAGGCAGCACAGTAAAGGTTTGCTAAAATATTTCTTGTAAAAGAATTCCTCCAAGACCAAAAACCCATGTGCTTTAAACTTCAACTTCTTGGCTAAGATTTTATTTTCAGGAAGAATAACCTTAGTAATAAACATCTAGATTTCGTATCTCCAATACGGGCTTACTATGGTAGATAGCTGACAAATTTATTCAAATTTAACTGTCATTCGAAGATTCGTTGCTATCAAAGGACATTCTTGTATTAAAATCCATGGGTATACTTCAGCATATGCGATAGTGGCCAAAGAATCACCCATCGAATTTTCGGCCATGGGTACATGCTCATACTTTATATTTTTAAAGTTAGCAAATGTTTCCTTTAACACTTATAGATATCTTACTAATTGTTCCTTCCTTGTTTCAGATATACCCTAAACCGATGTATCAATAATTATGAATCACTTATCAATCAAATTCTTTTTGCTCCACATATCTGAGCAAGACTTAGGCCAACAGTTGTTGCTTCATATTCAGCTTCATTATTGGAGGCTTTGAAACCAAAACGGATGGTTTGGTACATTGAATCCCCAAATGGGGAAATTAAATAAATTCATGCCCCACATCCCAACATGCTAGATCCCCCATCTATCTGAGCGACCCATTTTTTTTAGTTTAATGATATGGATTTTCATATAAGGTCGATCTGAATGGAATTTAACATGGAAGTCTGCTACAACATGTGTCTTGATTGTTGTTCGAGGAGAAAAATCAATATCATAATCCCCCAATTCGATAGACCACTTCATCATTGGATCCGATATATCCAGCTTTTGTAACATACTTTTCAGTGGAATAAAACTTCAAACTGTGATAAAAATATGCTTGAAAATAGGGTGCATTTTTATGTTTGCTACTACCAAGGCTAAGACTAACTTTAGATACCTTTTCTCCGCATTTAACAAAGTCTTACTAATAAACACAGCGGATGGGGATAATTATCAATCTTCCGAACTAATACTACAACTTATAGCATGATCTGATACAACCAAATATACATAAAGTCTTTCTCATTCCACTGGTTTAAACAAACTTTTAGGACAAGACAAATGTTTCACTATTCCGATAAATACTTTGTCACAATTTGGAGACCAATTGAATTCATTTGCATTTCTTAGCACTTGAAAGAACTGTACACATTTATCCAATGATCTTGACACAAATCGGTTCAAGGCTGCTAATCTTCCAGTTAACACTTGGACTTCTTTTGTAAAATGGGGGAGGGGGGGGGGGGGGGGTTATGGCTAATAACGCATCTAATCATGTTAGATCTGCTTGAATCTATTTTTCATTGATGATATAGCCTAAAGAAATTCTGGATCGCACACCGAAAGTACATTTCTCCAGATTCAGCTTTAAATTAGTGGCTTATAAGTTGGAAAATATTTCTTTGAGATCAGAAAAATGGTCTTCATATTTTATATTTTTCACCATCATAACATCAATATATACCTCTACATTTCTGCCAATCTAGTTGGCAAATTCCTTGTTTACTAAACGTTGATAAGTGGCCCCAACATTCTTTAAACCAAAAGGCATCACCTTGTAACAATGCAGCCCCGGTTAGTGATAAATGTAATATGATCTTGACCTTTTGGATTCATTTGGATATGATTGTAGCCGGCAAAAGAATCCATGAATGATAATAAATTTTTGCCATAAGTTGAGGCTACTAACTGATATATCTGATGCACCATAAATGAATCCATGAAAATATGCATTCGTCATTGGCCACTTTTCGTAACTAGTATTGAAAATCCTAATATTACCTACTTTTATTAGTCAATCTACTTGTTTACAAATTGATTTGGATTTTTCTTTAGAAAAATACATTTTTTATTTAACTCACTGGACCTGCATCTAATCGTACCGATAACTTATGACATATAACACTACCTGGCACACCTGTTATATTTTCATTGCGTTAGGCAAACACATGTAAATGTTTGGACAAAAAGATCAACAATTCTTATTGTTACTAACCTGATAACTTCGACCGCACTCTAACATTTTTCTCATTAGCAAAGTTATGAATTTTCAATTATGGGGATAACCGCACTAGTAGTCTCTCTTAGATCAACTATATGGTTATAAATCGAAGGTGGCTATTGTAATTGTTATTCTTGTTTAGTATCTATAGGGTTAAGATATGTTGGAGCAAGTGCAGTAACACAACATTATATAGTTACCTTCTGACTACTTCGAACCACCTTGACTTGGCCTTTAATAACATATTTTAAGAATTGATGAGCGATCAATGCAACAACATGCATCTTTGAGAGCCGTGACCTGCCAAAAATAGCATTATAAAAAGTCAAACAATTTACCACCACAAACAAAACTATGATAGTTTTCTTGAAGGGCCCCTTTCCCAGAATTGTCTCCCCTTCAAATTCCCCAATTACATCCGCATAATTTCCCGTAAATCCGACTATGGATTGATTTGAATGTTGAGTAACAGTTGGGTTTTTCATTTGCTTATAAGAAGACAAAAATAATATGTTAGCTGATTATTACATCATTCTCATGCGGTCTAGCAATATCCCTTAAATCATCTTCATCAAAAACTATAAACAGTGCAGGGTTATGATACAAATGGGTCGATATTTTTCCTTTTAATTGATCATTTAAACAATCCACATGCCTCTTTCTGGAACAGCTTGAACATGCTGTCATCGTATCTACTCTGAATATTGTTAATGATTCAAAGTATCGATATAATTTGGAAACCCTTCCACTACCTTCACTTATCATATTCACACAACCTTAATTCGGATCTAGATCCAAATATTATGAATCCCCATCGAACTGTTCTATAATTACCATAACGTGTTCTCCTTATGAGCTTTTATAGCTCACATTTGAACAGTGAGTAAAGTTGTTTGCTTTCTCCCAATGTCAGGCCCAGGCCTATTCCCCCATTGTGCTTTGATAAAATTTGTCAATTTCTCATTCTCAATCAACATCTGAATCTCTTGTTTCAAGGCTATAAAATCATTTGTATCATGCCACGTATCCTCATGATATTTAAAAAAATAAGTATTTTGGTTTTCTTTTCGGTTTGGATAAGCAAAGGCCTTCGGAATTGTACGTGACCTTTAGCCCTATCGTAAATTGTTGCTATATTTTCAATCAGCTCGACAAAATAACTACATTAAAGCCATTGATTTCCCCTTGATCTTGATTTTTAAGGTTGATTCGACCTAGGTAGACTTTAACCTTGTCCAGACTCTCGCGGGCGACTATTGAAAGAAAATTAGGACTGACAACCAATATGTGGCTGTGATGTGATTGCAAGAGGTTTACTATGTCGAGGTTTTCTTAAAACTTGAGTTTATGCTACAGTAATTTGTTTCCTAACTTGGTTTAACCAACCACCCCAAGTTTGTTTTTTTTCTAGTAACCGTATCCGCTAAATCTCTGGATAATAACCTTTGCCTGAGAGAAGTTATGGCCACATGTTCGTAACAATCAGCCAAACCATTTTTGGTATTCATAAATCTGCTAACGTATTTCTTTGAACTTTCACTAGAAAGTTGGTGACAATAAATTATCGTGTCCTCATTTCCTCTTACCTCTTTGCTTCTCACAAATTACTTTCGGAAGGTCATCCAAAACATATCAAAAAATTTAATTGACCCCTCTGGAAGCCTATTGTACCATTTCATCGCAATATCTTTGAAAGTTTGGGACAAAGCTCAACACAATAATTTATCATCATCATAAAATTTTGAACTGCTCTAAGTGATTATTTGGATCAATTCGTCTAGGGAGATTTCGGGAAAAATCTTTGTTGATAAAAAGGATTGCCTCCAATTATGTCAATGGCTAAATCGATGGACTTCATCAGAAATCAGCATATATATTTGGTTTAGATCGGACGACAAACGGGTCACTCAATCGTCTATGTTATGATTAACCGATCCCTTTGCTTTACCCCGATAATCTATTTTTTTATCTTTCCGATTCTTTTTTACTCAGGCATCTTGGTCCTTCAACTTTTTATTTCGACTAGCAATTTTCTTACACTGCTGCTTACCTCGATGCTTATCTTTCTCTTATTGTAATAATCACTACTCGATGAGGATGACAAAACATGTGATGATGATGATGGTGAAGAACTCTTGCTGGATTCCGAAGAGCTAGAGTCGTTTTTAGTTTGAGGTTCTTTTCTAGAAAGTTGATGGTTTTATGTGAATTCTCCCTCGAATGTCGCTTCAAATAACTGGAGGGATTATCATCTTGATAACTAAATTTCTTTTTTTTCTTCGGTTCTTGGCTTTTTATTTTTCTCTTGAGATGTATATCTTTTTTACAATTTTACCAATTTGTTGTTCTTTTATCTCTCAATTTCTTCTAAAAACATAAAAAATAAAAAGCATGATAGTATTTTATTTATTAATAATTTTACACTAACAAATAAATTAGTATAAAAGTATAATAAAATCTATAATAAATATTATTGATCAAATTAGCCCCACATTTATGTATTTCTTAGTTCCGAGATAAAACTAAATATCACAATTACTAACTATGGTAAAAATATCCTATGCTACGGTATAAATTAAGACCAAATCCTAACCGTGAAACAAGTTAACAAAACAAGGGAAAAATTCGTAAACACATGTTATTAGATAAAAATTTGAAAAAGTCTATAAAATTACATTTTTTTTAAAAAAAAATAAAATTTTATTACCTGCTATTTATTTGAATGTTTTTAAATATTTTCGATAATAAACCAAAATAATATCATTTTTAATAGGTGTCAATCTATCAATCAATCAATCTAGTTATCTATCTATCTATCTATTTATCTATATATATAAATAGCTAAAGTCATTAGGAGGCATCCTGAAAACCATAAAATAAAAATAAATGGAATGTTTTTAGATACGTACATGTGACTTGTGCAATGTCTAGATGTATTAAGATTTATAACTAATCTATTTAGCGATATTTAGAAAAATGACTTCTCTCCTAGTTGTGTATGATCATTAGGTGATGAAGTACCACTAAGGATTTAGTGACTCAAACTAACTAGACTACAAAACTAAACAAGCTACATTTGAGAACTAACATAAAACTCTTTCTTTTTCTGCACACATTTCTATATTGATTAGACATGAGACACGATTACTTAGTAAAGATTTATGAAAATCTCTTATTTCTATTTTTGTTTCATTTTTTCCATATAATATTGTTGATATATATAACAACTACTCTTTTAAAAAGAATTATTATATTAGTTGATTATTTTATATGTAAAAAGTTATACTCAAAGTAAATTTTAATATAATTAATTTTAATAAATTTTAGACAAAAAATAATTTAAAATTTTAATCAAATAAAATATAAACATACATTTATTAACTTTTTAAACTCAAAAATGAATTCACGAGCTTAAATTAAGTGCTAAGGTCATAAAATATACAATAAATAATATTAACTAATCATAAAAAAATTGTGATATTTTATACACATCTCATTTCCCACACTTCAAATATAATATTATCCCCAATATTTAAAATAAAAATAAATGGATTAAAGAGCAAGGATACCTTATTGATATATTTAGGGTTTAATTGAAATAAATTGGAGTTGAATTGTACAAGCTTTCGGTTTCGCCATGAGATAATTAAAGTAAATAAGAACAAATACTCAAAGATAGAAAATCAAAGTGTCATAAAATACAGATCGATTGTTAAAAACAAGCCCAAAAGTATGAAATAACATAAAAATATCAAAAAGCAACAAGAGAAAAAGTCTCAAAGTAAAATAACATAATAATATAGTGAAAAATAAAAAAAAACTCATCACTTATTTACATCATCATAATCTTCGTCATCATCTCTTGCATTCGCATCCGCATAAACATATTGTGGTGAAAATTGTTAAAAAGTCTCAAAGTTCCCAAAATGAAGTAAATGAGACTGTTCTATAAAATTGATTGCCTTCAATTGGTTGGTAACAATCTTGAGATAATGATGGCTTGGGTTACGTGTATACGGATGTCGTTTCCGTCCAATAACTTCATCTTTAAGATGTTCTAGTCTAATTGAATGTTAATGTTGGGGCTTCAGCTTGTCCGCAGTATCCTCAAAAGTAACTCCATGGAATTCGCATAGTTATAATAATTAAATGACCAATTAGGAATTTTCCCTATGTCGCATAACCATATGAATGATTTCCGCATCAATAGGTTCGTCAATCGTAATTACATTGATGAGTATTGCTTGATCCCTCGTCACCTGGTTCAGATTATTTTTGACAAAAATTTAGCTCAAACAAAAAATAACGATAAATGAGAAGATTTTTTAAACCCAAGTGGGATAACCAACGAAATCTACCTAAATTACCTCCTCCATTGCTAACACTCAAAGATCATATGCAAAATGAATATCTCATGGTTCTGAGTACCAATCAACCACGTGTTAACCCCAATCATTGAATTTATACAATCATGTGTAAAACGAGATATCTTACCCATAACAAAAAATCATTATGCATTATGGAGAAGGGTGACTAAATTTTCATAGAAACTGCGAACCAATGATACAAAATAGTCACAAGAATTACAAAACTATGTTTCTTACAACATTACTGAAATTTGAGATTCAAGTTCCGGAGGGGTATAAGAAAATCCAAATTCACGTTCAACCAAAATTATTTTTTATAACTTGCTTATAAAAGGATTCGACATTCTCATTTATTAAGGTACAATAATCTTTAGCTTATGCCTCTTAGTATCCCTTTCTTGCCTACTCATCTCTACAAATATCACACTAATAGAAAATAAAAAAGTGTATTCAACAATAATAACCCCAAAACTATAAATATCTAATACCCAAATCAGCACAAACCACACCCAAAAATTCAATTCCAATGATACTTTCCTAATACATTTGCATATGAAGGCAAGAGTATAAAAATTTTCCTTAATTTCAACCCGTAAATAAAAAAAATCGTCAAATTGAAGAAGCTCCAACTTTGAAACCTTAGGTTAAATCTCAAAGTTTCTTGTAAAATTAACCATAAATCGCTGGAATATTACTACATCTACTCCATGTAAGTCATCGTAGAATCTTGAAGAATATCTTTCATATTTTTGTGGTATTTGTAACAAGTTTGAATTTTGGTAGATTTTTGAAATTGTGAGTTTTTTTTTATGAACTTAGTGGTGGTTATAATGTAGTTTGGGTTGGTAAAACTTTAGAATTGTAAGGAATATTAGGGTTTATTATGTTTGTGGATGCAGATCTCGAAATTATTGCAAATACGAAGGTTTGAGGTTTTGAAGAAGAAGAAAAAGTTAAAAATATGAGTGAAAGGGTTTAGATCGTGGTATTTTTTTTCTTTCCGAAAAGCTTTCGGAATTTTTTTATTTGGTCCTCCAATATTATATAGCGATTTTTATCATCTTGAAAGTTTTTTTTTAATTTGACATATATCGTCAAAATAACAAACATCTTAGTTGTGGCGAAATAAAATAGAGACCTTCCGTTTTTATTTGACACAACTTTGTCACGACCACTAAGATCTTGGTGGTGGTGAAGTATAAAAAAATTGAGACAATGGCCATATGTACCTCGACCACACAGGTCTTGCTCACGACAAGTTTTTAAAAAAAATAGTTATATTTGCATAATTGGTATGAAGGATCTTTTGTCGCTACCATTAGTTTTTTGGTGCGAAAAACCTAAAAACCTAAAAAGTATATATATATATATTGGGTTTATTCTCAAACAACACTTAACTTAGAGTCGTCAACTCAACCTCTCAAATTACTAGTTTGGAGGTTGGAGCGAGATTGAGATCTGATATTTGTCAATAATCCCTACAAAGTATGGTTCCAGCTAATCTTCTTCGCTTTAAAAGTTTCATTTTCTAGAATTTTGATTTTGATTTCTCTATCAGAAGAGATTTTAATAATCTGAAAATTTCCACACCACATTGATCGTAATTTTCTCAATAAGATTCTTTAACGTGAGTTAAATAGAAACACTTACTATCTCACGTATAACTTTTGTTGAACAATTTTTTATCATGTCGTAGATTTTTTTCTCTTTTTAGATTCTACAATTTTCATATGATATATATGAAACTCATCTAGCTTATTCAAATACATCAATCTCGTCTTTCCGGCAGACTTTAGATCAAAATTCAATAGTTTTATGGTCCAATATGATCAATGTTACAGCTCTACAATGAGGTAACATGCTTTCACATATACGAATTTATAAAGTGACATGCATCTCCGGGTTTTGAAACAAGTTATATAGTGTTACATTGCATCTTCGAGCTTCGATGACCAATCATTTTCAACTCTCTATTTGATACATTTACCTGTTCATTGGTTCGATGATGATATGGCTTTGAGACTTTGTGAGTAAGTCTATATTTAGCTAACAAAACGTTCAGTTTACGATTGCAAAAATGAGATCCTTCATCACTGATGATCGCTTTTCGGGTTTCGAATTACAAAAAGATACTCTTATTTACAAACTTAATTAAGATTTACATATTATTTATGGGTAAGACTATTCTTTCAAACCACTTGGAGACGTAATCAACTGCAATTATAATATATTTTTTTGTTAAAATATTATGAGAAAGGTCCCATGAAATTGATACCTCACACGTTGAGCAACTCTACCTCTAGAATATCACTCAATGTTATTCATTTTTTAGAGACGTTCCACACCCTTTGGAATCTATCATAATTGATGAAAAACGTACGGGCATCTTTGGATAAGGTGGCCAAAATGAACCAGATTGTAAAAACAATTCGTTATTTTTGTTGCGCTAAAGTGACTTTAGGCTTCTAAAGAGTCTCAATGACGTAGTATGTCATGCATTTTTTCTCTAGTACACACTGTCTGATAATGTGTTCACTACGTTACTTATACAAGTATGAATCATTCTAGTAGTATTTTTTACAATATCAAACTAATTGATTCCTCCTTAATAAACCATATATTTTAGGGCCTTATGATCTACAAAAAAAAATTGCAATTCCTCCAAACGAAAGTTCATCTATAACGGCTAACAACTGTTCATCAAGAAAGCACTCATTTATGAGCCGATTCTCTTATTTTATGTAATTATTAGGCTTTATATGAGATAAATGATTTACAATAACTTTCTATGAACCCTTTATGTTTTGGATCCCAAGATCGAATTCCTACAAAAGCAATACTCAACATAACAATTGTGTTTTTGAATCTTTTATTATCCAAAAGATATTTGAGTTCATCATGATTTGTATATATTATTACACTTATACGTGACAAATATGATCGAAAGTTATCCAATGCAAAAACTATTGTAAACAATTTTTTCTCACTTGTTATATAATTCAATTGCGCAGCCATAAGTGTTCTGCAAGCATAATAATAGTATGAAAAATGGTATTCTTTGATGTCTAAGGACAACCTCTATCGCATAATTGCTGGAACCGCACATTAATTCAAATGGTAAAGTCCAATTGGCTGATACAATAATATGCGCAATGATCAACTTTGATTTTATCGCGTTAAATGCACCTAAACACTCAGCAAAAAATAATATTCTAGAATCTTTGAATAACTAATCATAAATATTTTTAACGTTTCTTCAAAAAATCTTTAATAAATCGCTTAAAGAAACATGAATGGCCGAAAAAACTACGGATTCCTTTTACTCAAAGTAGGAGGTGGTAATTTCTCAATGACTTTTATTTTAGCTTGATCAACCTCTATTCATTTTTCTAAAATACGATGTCATAGCACAATCTCATTTTCAACCATAGAATGACATTTCTCCAAATTGAGTAAAATATTAGTATTTACACATCACTGTAACAAAAAACGATTAGCTATATAAGTAGAAAAAGAGTCACCAAAAATATAAAATTCATCCATGAAAATCTTGATTGATTTTTCAACCATATTGGAAAAACTTAACCATGCATCACATGGGAAATGGTGGGAGCATTACACAAACCAAATGGCATTCTTCTACATGTGAAATTCCCATATAGATAATTAAATCTAGTATTCTCTTGGTCCTTCGGTCAGATATATATTTGAATATACTCGGAGTACCCATAAAAGAAACAATAAAAGGAATGATCGGTTAATCCTTACGGCATTTGGTCAATAAAGGGAAGCAAAAAATAAAAAGAATGATCGGTTAATCCTTCCGGCATTTGGTCAATAAAGGGAAGTGGGGAGTAATATTTATGTGTTGTATCGTATAACCTTCTATAATCAATATACACTATCCACTTGTGATTATTCTTCTGAGTATCAATTCGTGTTTTTTGTTCTTGATCGCCGAAATCCCTTCCTTTTATGGACCATTTGCACCGGACTTACCCAAATATCGTTTGAAGTAGGGTATATAATACTTGCATCTAATAATTTTAGCAGTTCTTTCATCTAAACTTTTTCCATAGTTGACTCTAACCACCTCTGATTGTTGTACTATTTGTTTGTAGATTTCCTCGATCAAGATTTTGTGGTGGCAAATAGAACGATTGATCCATTTGATGTATGCTACCATCCAACCAATTGATTTATTGAATTATTTTAGTATACTCAACAGTTTATCTTCATCTACATCACTCAAATTATCGATAATAATAATAACATGAAATTTTTGAGATTCTTCTAAGTATACATAACTCATATGAGAATGTAAATGCTCTAGATCTAGATGAGGAAATTCAAATTTGTTCATCTTATCTTTTATTTCTATAATCTGAAAATTCATAAGTTGATTTGGCAGATTATTTAAGTGTTCCACACATTTCATAACTTCTTTATTATCAATTAATTTTTTATCTAGTCTAACATGAACTAGTGAATTTTTTAAAGCATAATGAGGATAAATTTCATGCATACATTTATCAACGGATTTATCTACTGCATCAATTAAAAAATAAGTATTAGTATTTTTACGAAATTTCAACGCATCTAACATGTTAAAATATACTCACTCATCTATTCTCGGAAACCAAATTTCTAGCAGTCTATAATTTTCCTAGCAGTAGCTATAAAGGTCATCCAAGGATTAAAGATACAAGTATATATTATTCCATGTCTAAAGTTATAAACTCTAATGGGAAGATAAATTTGTCAACCTCTATTAAAATATTTTATATTATTCCACATAAAACAATTATACTAGTACCTAAATTACAAAGATATTTTTCAAAATTTAAATCACCAATTTGGTAAAGGATTGTAAAAATTCATGGATCTTGTAGTTTTTGTGCCAATTTATTTTGAATTAGAGCATTACACTCCCTTATAAGCGTCATCATTTTGAAGTTTTCAAACTTTCTTCTGTGCGAAAGGATATTATTGCGGAACTTTGAATACTTTGGTATTTGTTCAAGAAAATTAGCAAAAGTAATATTGATCTTAGGCTACGAAACACCTCAAGAATTTGGAAACTTGTTTTTTGATGTTTTGCTTAATCTTACGGCATGGATCAGGAATTTAAGTTGTAAATTTTGAAATTTAAGGGTTTTGAGTCGTCTATGAAACTTTCTTGTGATCACTGTTACTTGGCTGTGGAAAAGTCCAACATGGTCGCGATCACCAACACTTTGGTCGCGATGAAGTGAGTCATTGTTCCTTTTATTCTGCTCACTTTTCATTATCGCAATCACCCCTCTCTTTGCCACAGGGAAATGTTGGTGGTCATGGTCATATAAACTTTGATTGTGACAAGGTGAAGAACTTGGAATTTATGTTCCTTCTGCTGCCATGTTTCCACGCTCATCAAGGTATTTTATGTGGAAAACACCATTTTTATCACGGTCATCTTTATTTTGGTCGTGGTGAAGTGCTCCACTATTACCTTATGTCTTTTTTATCAGCTAGTTTATCATGATCACCTTTATCTTGTCCGCGATTATCTCTATGCTCTTCTCAATATTGATTTAATCCATGGCTAATTTGAAACGATCATACTATTGGATCATCCGATATTTTTTCATTTGGAATAACTCTAATTTGTAATATTGTTTAGTTTCAACTACTTTTGTTACTGGATTTTGAAATGTCACTCTGCTTTTGGGATTTTCTAGTCAATTGGTACATGAATTTCAAATTGAGTATGATCAAAATATATTTAATTTAAGGCATTTTATCTAATTCTTTCTACCAAATGCAAAACCAGTATATCAGTAGATTTATTCAGATGAAATGTGATAGATGCAAGACATGACAGCAAATGGGAGATGAAATATGATCATGAGGGACAAAATCATGCAAAATATGATAATGTAGTCTACAATAGATACGAGACATGACAATGTACTCTATGATAGATGTGATGCAATATATTAAACGATAAACGTGAAATAGTGTAATGCATGAAAAATGTGTGACGTATATGTTATGCGAAACATGGCTAAAAAGTAATACGAGATAGTGACTGGTGTAAGAAAATCTAAATCATGAGAGACTGAAGCATGGGGAATAAAACCATGCGAAGACTATGGAAAATCTACACTGATCATTGTAGATGAAATGATACAAATATGACCATACGAGATAATAGATCATTAAAGATGATAGACCTTAGATAATGAGAGATGAGAGACAAGATTAGAGATGAGAGCAAAAATGATTCACTTACTATTTTATTTATTTGATATATTTCTCTCTGGATCAGCTCCTCTTCAACAACAGAATCAAATCCACCTATTTATTCTAGTTATTGATGAGTATGAGTCTCATATTATAGAACTTGGTGTACAGTGGCAGGATCCTTGACAAAACAAATTATATATTACTAATTCATGATTAAATAATAACGATTTTGTGAAACCAAACCAAAAAACAATGCGAGGCAGTGAAAGTTTTAAGAAAAACTAAATAATACAGGACTACACCATGCAGAACAATATCACGCAAGACTATATCTGAATCATCAGAGACTTATAGCATGCATGGCAATACCATGCTGATTGTACCATGTCAAGCAATATTATATAAGTCAAGATATTACAAATTTTATGCAAGACTATATCATAAGAGACCATTTAAGAAGAGACTATACCATGTGAGACCATACATTAAAAAATTTATACGAGACCAAGCATTACAGGATATAGGCAAAAAACAAGTTAATACACAAATAAATACATATGTCCAAAAGTTACAGTAGAACACTCCATAAATATCCGAACCCAATTCTGCTACCAGACAATGCTAGAACTAAATCTAGAGAGAGAAACACGACAAATAGAGAGAGAAAGTACCAAAAAGTGGTTGTAATATATTAATTATTCACCCTTCCTAAAAATAGAATCTTGCTTTATATAATAAAGATGGTGGGGTTTATGGTGGGCCCAAACCCACATAGGTGACCCAATTTAGAATATTCTATCTATTTATTATACTAAACCTACTCATACATTCATTATTACAATGTATGCCCTCAATATTGCATACTTTACCATTTTCTATCACAAACATAGACATTGAGGCTAAAAGCCCTTATGTCGCCCGACCCATTTAGGCCATGCTAAATTACACCCTTATCAGTAACCCCTATAATCCTTGCGAGAAAGTCGAGGGAGGACTACGTTGTTTCACCTCAGATCCGCACACTGCCAACAGTGAGTGAATGTACCTCAGGTCGGGAAACTGTTGGTTCTGAGTGGAGGTTGCCTCGAATAATCCCAACCTTAAATGCCAAAACTAATGAAAAGTTTGAAGCATTGGGTGTACCACTTAAAGCAAGCAGCTTTTGGGCCCAACCCGGCTACTGGTTAGCTTAGGCCTAATAACTCTATACTAGGTATCTCTCAACCTTACACGTGTCCTCTGGTTATTCAGAGAATATCATTCATATGTTCGAAAAAATGAATCTTGACCTTCCCAAAGCATAATCGTTTTTACTTCCCTATGTATATAGCCGTTGGGGGAGGAACTCCTCTATAAATATTCTTTATCGCCTCATAAATCACTTTTAGACAACTTCTAAAGAGAGAGAAAATACCAACACTTCTAATTTCTTAAAGAGATAAATCATATTCTCGCCTCGATTTATGAGAAAGACGTTTAACGCTCTTGATTGGTAAAGAGGGTTAACGATTACCGAGCAGCGGGAGTGATTGATAATTCTCCAAATGAGTTTTCCCAAACCATTTCATATTAGGATTTTGATCATCACAAAAACCGTTTATTTGTAGCAAAACATTTATATGTCTCTGATTCGGCCCCATCAATTCTTATAACCTCACGTTGTTCTGAGCATAACACTCAACCTAGGAAAAACCAAGTCTTTAGGCACTGGAAGGACTTCGGAACTCAAACAAGATCACCAACCCAAAATAGCCAAGTCTCTAGGACTCGCATTTAGTCACACTTCCTAGCCATGAGAGATTCTAGCTCTGAATCATCACATCAGGACGAACCCTACTATGTGAGAATAAGCTCGACAATCACCTGGTTCTGAACTGGTGTTAATACTACTACAACCATTAGGGAGGTAGCGCAATGTGAGACTTCTAAACCCGAAGACAAGACCTTCGTGACAAACAGGTCAATCAAAGCTGGTACTTACATTGTTACCGCTGCTACTATTTCCCAAACTGAAGACGAAACAATTTTTATAGAACCTTCAACCGAGGTGCGTACCAACCGTACTGATATTAGAACCTCCCCCAAGGGATAGGTCGTCTCCAAGGGTCCCACAAATACTAAAGCCTATATCTTCAAACAAAAAAATGGCCCCTGACGCTCCCAACAATAACGGTTTCGACTCACACGCGTAAACCGCTAGCGGTCGCAAGGAGGGTAAAGAACTAGCTAACAATACAACTAAAGTAAAAGAGGTCGCTGATCATGAAGAGGTCATGCCTTCGGAAATAAATGAGGTGTTGAGGAATTATTATAGTGTCTTGGAGAGACAAATCTTAATCAATCTATATATTAGTAACCCAAGGGGAATTTTATTTTGCATCAATATCTGCTTACTAACCCAAGGGGAGACGCCGCTGTCGGTGAAAGAGAGAGCGCTGGTATTGTTTGTCGATGTGCTTAATTGGGGAGTTCAGTTTCCACTGGATTGTTCAATAGTGAGATACTTTGAGCTAGTCGAACTGTGCCCTAGCCAGACCAATCTTAGTTCATGGTTTATATTGATATCTTACATTATGGCATCGAGGCTATCTCAAATATCGATGCCAATAGAGGAATTTGTGGTCATAACTAGTATATCCAAGGTGCCAAAACAACCCTTCTTCTATATCGCCCTCGGGAATGAATACAAGATTGTGAATGATCTGCTAGAAGTAGATAAAGCTTGAAAGCATCATTTTTTACTCCTTAGTCGAGCTTGGGAGAATGGTTGAGCTCATATTAAGAAGAACGAGAACCTGAGGCGGCTCTCACTAGTGTGGACATGTAAGGTATTTTTTTACGCTTTCTACTGTAGACGCCAAAGGTTAAACACGATTATCTATTATTGACAGTTACCAAATCGAAGTTGCAATAACTAAGGAAAAAACATCTAACGGTCGTCGAGCAAATCTTCATTCGTTTAAATGAATCTACTTGGAAAAACTGGGTGAATAAGTTTTATCGATGCTTTACTACCGTGAACCTCGTCAGCAACCATCTTTGGCGATCCTCGGAAGGTGACTTGAGAGAAGAGAAACCAATGAAACATCCCGAACATAACACTATTATTAAGAAAATACATACTCTTAGTGCGCGAGTTGTGTTTTCTAAGCAGAAAAGAGCACCCAATCATCTGAAGAGAAAGTCCACAAAGGATCTTGTATGGAACGACGCGGTCGTCGAAGCTGTTGATCCTAAAATAATAGCTACAAATGTCGATATTGTTGAACCTGAGGGTTCCAAAAGGGATCAGGCTAGCAAGAAAGACAGAATAGGAAAATAACAACGGTAAGTGAATAAGTATAAGCCAAAAACGGGTTAATAAGAAGAAAAAATCCAAACTTGAAGTCACTCCTTCGACCGAGCTTCTCGTAAGCAAGCAACCAGTCATTCCTACTTTGTTCAAATAATATAACAGCCCGACTCCTCAGGTAATAAAACCACTATCATCAGACATAAGGTCAGTAAGGGGAAATGACGGTGTCAAAGAAAAGGATTACCAAGTTCTTAACCAACCTGAGGCTAAACAAGTTGAGGAAATGAATTCTGAGAAAAACTTAGATGCACCAGATACCGATATTGTGGCTCAATACACCAGAAAAACTGAGGTGAACAATTTATTGATCAACTGGAGCGCACAACTAAAGTTCCACCCCTGGAATCTCTCGAGGTACCAGATAATCAACTACTCGTACTTCTGATCCCCAAAGATGGCAGCCTAAATGACCAAACCTTATCGCATGAATCTTTCCATAACAAATATATCCCCGTCTTTACTCTCTCTGTTACAACGTACGGACCTTTCCAGTTTGGAGCCAATTTCCCAAGCCTTTCTCCTTTGGTGTGCAAAAATACTTTCCTCAGAACCTTATCACCGACGCCAAATTCTCGTCGTTGGAATTTTGATGCATACCTGTTCTGTATTAAATTCTAATAGTGCAATGAAATTATATGCATTCGCCTTTTCTATTCTTCAATCAAATCAACTTCGACTCGTCTGCCCTCGTTATCAAAAAATTATACAATACAAAAGGATCGGCTCAAGCCTTTTAGTAAAAGAATGCTCGACCGAATATGAATGGAGCAGGGTCTTTGATGGGGTCACTTCATCCATTTCATAGACCAATGTGTATAGTGATTTCCGGGTTGCGGTGCGAGGAGTGGTTTGGTAGGCCCAAAACATCCTTGTAAATAATTCGGCCAACTCCCAAATTTACCCTCCAAATTTTGCTTGACGCTATTGAGGATCATTTGATTTGTTACCTCGAATTGAATGTTAGCCTATGGGTGAAATAGTGCTGAAAAACATTGTTGAATTCCTATGGATGAGAAGGAAAGCCTTCATTTATTTATTATCAAATTGCGGGCCATTGTCCATGGTCAACCTTTTTAGTACACCAAAACGACAACAAATATTTGATAAGATGAATTTTATCACATCTTTTAACCTTGTCCCAGAAAGCGGCTTTAGTTTGACCCATTTTGAAATATAATCCACAGTGAATACTATTATCTATCTTCCACTCGACCAGCGGTAGAGGGCTCACTAAAACAAACCTTCATTGGTAAAACGAAAATGTCTCCGTAATATACTCAAGTTGTATTGCGGGCATGTTAATAAAATTAGCAAACCGCTGACAAGTATCAAATATTTTTACTAGCTCTCTCGCGTCGACTACAATAGTGGGCCAATAAAATCCCGCCAACAATACTCTTCTGGCAAGAGCTTTAAACCCACAGTTGGTCGTCCCTTGCTCATCATGAAGTTTGGAAAATACCATTTGCGACTCATTTGTTTTTAGGCAACGCAATAGAGGTCTGCTTAACAATTTCTTATAAATTATTCTACTAAGGACCGTGAACTCTTGGGATTTGAATCGCACATTTTGAAACCATTGTCTTATCGATGGGTAAAACGTTATTAACCGAGAATTCCCTAACGTCATGCATCTGATTCTTGTTAGTATTCGTCAATCCCTAGTAGTTCGTATATGAATAAGAGATCTTCGTTGATCTTTCTTGTGTTATGATCTATGGGTAGTCACCAGTATACGTGGTTGTCGCTAAAGAGTCAACTATTTTATTTTTTAGCCTTGTGGATATGTTCATATTTGAGACTTTCAAATATCACTAGAAATTAGATTTCCCAGCCTCAGATTTCCCTGTAGCGTGATTGGCAAACAAATGTGAATCATTTATCAATCGAACTCGCTTCGCCCCACATACATGCTCAAGTCGTAACCCTGCCAACATAGCCTCATACTCTGCTTCATTATTTGAGGCTGAAAAATTAAAATATGTGGCCTGATGCATTGTTATTCCAATCAAATTGGTTACCTAAACTCATGCCCCACATCTAGAAATATTCAACCCTCCATTGGTCCGGACAACCAATTTTCTTTTTCCTCTTCTTGATCTGTATCCATATCCGGTCATTCAAAAGAAATTCAACCAAAATGTCCGCCAATACTTGGCCTTTAATTATGGTTTGGGGTTCAACCCAACTCTACAGACCACATGGTCATCCAACTCAAAACATCACTTCGCTGCATAATACTCTTCAATGGAAATGATGTTCGAACCACTATCGAATGTGCCTGAGTATAGGATTGCATTTCGTGCCGCGGTTACCAAATATAGGGCCAAATTTCTTAATTTTAAATACTGTTTATCATCATCCAACAGGATTTTACTCACATAATATACTAGTCAAGAACAGTTTTCTGCCTCATGAATAAGTGCAACACTTATCGCGTAGTCTGTTATCGTGATATAGACAAATAATTTCTCCCAGGCTATTCTTGGTCAAAACTACTATAGAGGATATATATTATTTTAAACTAAGGAAAGCTTATGTGCACTCTGGGCGTCCAATTGAAATTTTTGGCATGTCTAAGTACTTGCTCAGGGCTGCCAGGTTTGATGACCATGATATGAACCTGCTCAGGGCTGCCAGTTTTTCGGTCAAGATCTGTGCTTCCTTAATTGTCTGAGGTGGAGCCACAAAGTTAAAAACATTTACTTATATCGGAACGACCTATATTCCTTTTTCACTAATCATGTAACCCAAGATTTTTCCAGACCGGACTTCAAACATACATTTCTCCGGATTTAGCTTCAAATTTATTTTTTTGAAGTTGTTGAACGTTTCCTCAAAGTCCGAAAAATGATCGTCATCCCTAGCACTTTTCACCAACATATCATCTATACATCTATATACCCCAACGTTACTCCAAATTTGTCTTTTAAATGCTTTGTTCACTAACCTTTGGTAAGTTTCCCCCGCATTCTTCAACCCAAAAGGCATGAATTTATAACAATGCAAACCTGTCCCTATTATAACTGAAGTGTTATCATGATCTTTAAGGTCTAAACTAATTTGGTTGTAGCTTGTATATGCGTCCATGAATGACAACTATTTATTTCCCAACATGGGTCCACCAGTTAGTCGATGCTAGGAATTCAGAATGGATCCTTAGGGCACGCTCCGTTTAGATCAGTAAAATTCACGCACATCCTCCATTTTCCATTTTTATTCTTCACTAAAACTGGGTTAGCTGTCCATAAGGGGTACCGAGACTCGCGAATGTGTCCTACCTTTGTTAACCTATCATCCTCAAGACTAATGGCCTCAGACTTCTCGTAAGAGAGATTTTTTTTTCTGAATAATTTGTTGAATATTTTGTTAAATTACAAGGTTGTGAAAATTACCTATTCCGGAACTCTTGCAACATCCCTCGTGCACCAAACAAACATATGTAACCTTGTAGAAAAAAATAAAATTATTTTTTCTTGCACCATTGGAGAAAAAATAGAACAAATTTTAAACACTCGTCTTCTAGAAAATGTGCAGTTCTCGTAATTTTTGTCAAATATCAAAAAACTGGTGGCCACCCTCGGATCATCCATGGGATGAGACCCTGAAGTCAACCCCGGTAACTGATATTCCTTCTTAAACTCATCATTTTACCAAGCCTTAAAGATAAAGTTGTCTGATAGCATTCCATGGCCGTCTTTTGACTACTTCGTACAGTCTCCGCGTTATTCTTCACTATATATTTCAAGCATTGATAGACCGTCGAAGCCACCACGTGCACTCGGGATAACAAAGACCTTCTAGAAATTGCGTTATATCACGTTAGAAAATATACCACAATAAAGAGAACTAATGCTTCCTTAGTAAAGGGTTTGTTAACCCAATTTTATCATTCATTCACATTATCTTACAACCTCTGCGGCCATTCCGGTATATATCCACAATTTTCCTCTCAGACCAGAATATGACCGAGGGATTCTCCAAACATCATCTTCGGTAATTTCTGCTACAATCACCACCACATGCTCATATGGCCCAGAAACTTCTCTCATATCATCATCGTTGAAGTAAAATATCTGAGAAGGGACCCTGTAGAGGTCTGGTGACGCCTCGACTTTCAAGTGTGTGGCCTGATAAGGGCATAAAATGCCAAGATTAATAAGGGGTCCAATTGATAATGTATAAATCTATAGGGGCTTACTTGTAAGGATAGAAAATGTAAGACATAAATGTAAATACATGAGCTAACATGTAATTAGAGTAAAAATAATGTGTGATAGCGGAGCCCACCGCTGGCACTATATAAGGAAAGATCCCTTTTTGGGAAAAGGGTACTTTCTAATCATTGGTACTTTATTTTAACTACTTTCTCTCTCTTGAACTTTGTACTTATTCGCATAACACCCTTCCACAATACACGTAACCCAATCATCCACCATAGATATTCTGTGACTTATCATTGGTGCCGTTTGTGAGAACGAGTGATACCCGAAGATCAGGTTCTCTAAAATTTCAACCCTAGTAAAAACCTAAAATTCGAGGAATGAATATGGAGGCTAGAAAGGGAAAGGCAAAGGAGAGAGGTTCTGACAAAGAGATGTCTTATTTAGAGGGTCGGTACTTTGAAGAGTTGTTTGGTGATGACGACTAGGGTAATTAGGGTTGAAGCAAGCGGTCGACCCTAATCATGACAAGGCAACAGCTGTTGGACGATATTGCTAAGCTAAATGCTGAGAAAAATATAGCTTTGGCTGAAAAGAAGTGTCGGCTCGACGGTCGAAGCAAACGATCGTGCGAAGATGGAAAGAGGCCAATCGGATTGTCGATCAGGATAAAGTTGACTTTTACAAAGCCAGAACTCGAGTGCGGAGGCTCGACAAGGTTGCAAGGAAGAAGTCTGGATTTCGGGCCAAGCATAGGTATGAAGATTCAACTGGGGAAGATATGTGTGAGTCTTCTTCCCTGGACCGGGATTTCCGATGCCTTAGAAAAGATAAAATAATGACCAGGGAGCGAGAGTTTCGAAGGTGTAAGTCACAACAAGAACAGATAGCCAAAACTCAAGATGACAGGGTCGACAAAGTGACTCCGACATCTGCTGAAAAGGTGGGTATAGTCACAATTAGCAGGGAACAACAGAACGACCCACAATTCCAATTCTCATCAGGGAGCCAGACTTATGGCTACAGGGTCGGAAGCCAATTTGCAAACCCACTTGAAGAAGAATTACAAGTCATGCAGAAGGTTTAGAAGGCGGAGTTTGTAGCCTCGGGCATAATTGGAGGTCGTCACCCCTTTCGGATGAAATTTTTTCGGGATATCTCGCGAAGCGATTTGATATCTCGAAGATTGAATAATACAAAGGAAATAAAGAACCTGACAACCACCTCGAAAATTTCCGATCGGAACTCCCCGTGAGGGTCGAAACAATCGTGACTGTAGGTATCACGAGGACGTAGGTCACGACACCAAAGATTGCATTACGCTCAAGAAATAAGTGAAAGCGCAAATTGACAATGGAAAATTTATTGAGTACGTAAATAAACAAGTTCAACAAAGCAGATTGGCCAAACAGAATTGTAGTAGTGCCGAAGCAGGAGATTTCTTTGGTGATCTCCAAGGTCACTGATTCATTTGATGTGTCCACTGATTATTTGGACTCGGGCAAAAACAGGAATGTGATCGGAGTTATTGAGGAAGTAGTACATGTGGCACGAGAGAAGGTGAGCGACTTGTGTAAGTTCTTCGAGTCTCTAACTATTTTTAGGGGCGACTCAATGGCAGGTATCAAGGATGCATGCCGTAAGGTCCTATTTATAGTAGTAGATGCTCTTGCGTCACACAACACAATTTTTGGCCGATCTTGGTTATCAAGGATGTCTGTCATAACCTCTACGGTTCATGAGTGCTTGAAGATGTGATCGGGAACAATGTCAGCATTGTTAGAAGCAGCCAAAAGACAGCGAGAGAATGTTATCGAGCAATATTGGCAACAAAATTGGATAAGGAGATGATCGGTGCAAGGGATTAGCAATTAGTGGGGTCGGCCCCTTGACCGGAGCCTGCAGACGATCTTAAAGGATACCCGAGGGTTATTGCTTACCAATGAGAATTTTGAAAGCTACGAATTTTCCAAAGACAAGGTTTTGAATATTGGTGTAAACCTATCCTCTTCTTTTCATAAAAAATCGATTGATTTTCTTGGGCAGGAGTTACATTTGTTTGCATGGTGCTCAGAAGATGTTACAGGGGTTCTTGAGTGTGTTATCTATCACCAATTGTCCATAAATCCAAGTGTTCGACCTATAATGCAAAAACGTCGAGCTTTCACCCAAGAAAGGGAAGAGGCAATTATTTCAGAGGTTGAAAGGTTAACAAGAGTAGGACATATCAGGAAGTCCCAATATCTGCATGGGACAACAAATCCAGTTTTGGTAAAAAAATTGGAAAATGGAGAATGTGCGTGGACTTTACGGACCTTAGTAGAGCGTGTCCTAAGGACCCATTTCCCATGCCTAGGATCGACCAGCTGGTAGATTCGACATCGGGGAAAAATTTATTATCATTCATGGACGCCTACACAGGGTACAACCAGATAAAGTTGGATCCAAGAGATCAGGAAAGCAAACCATTTATCACATGGAGGGGTTTAAACAATTACAAGGTTATGCCATTCGGTTTGAAACATTCAGGGGCCACTTATCAGAGGCTTGTGAATAAGGTCTTCGAGGAACAGATCAGGTGAAACATTGAGTTTTATATTGATGACATTTTGGTCAAGAGCGTCCTTGATGAAAATTATTTTGCCGACCTTAAGGAAACATTCAAGAACCTCGGAAAGGTGAACCTCAAATTGAATCCAGAGAAGTGCTCTTTCGGGAGTCCGGTCTGGAAAATTCCTATGGTTTATGATCAGCGAAAAGGGACAGAGGTAGACCCGATCCAGTTAGACGTCCTGAATAGTATGGCACCCCCAAGGAATGTTAAAGAGGTACAGATTTTAACCGGACGGCTTGCAACACTGAACAGATTCATCTCGCGATCTTCTGACAAATGTGCACCTTTCTTTCAAGTGTTGAAGAATGCTAAGAATTTCAGCTGGACACCTGAATGTACCGAGGCTTTTCTCAACATCAAAAACTACTAATCATCCCCAACATTGCTGACAAAACCACTAACCCAAGAAATTTTGTTCCTATATATAGCGGTTTCAGAGCATGTGGTAAGTGCGGCTTTAGTTTGAGAAGAGAATAGGGTCCCTAAACATGTCTACTATGTGAGTAAGAGTTTACTGGATGCTGAAAACCGATATATGAAGCTCGAAAAGTTAGCATTGGCTCTTGTAACGGCTGCTAGGAAAATGAGACCATATTTTCAAGGTCATTCTATTATGGTTCGAACCGCTTTTCCCCTAAAAAGTGTATTGCAGCGACCCGATATTCCTGGCTGTGTGTCAAAATGGTCGGTAGAATTAAGAGATTTTGATATTGATTTCTAACCAAGAACGGCTATTAAAGGGAAAGCTCTAGCATATTTCTTAGTAGAGTTCCATTCCAGTAGGCTAGAGGAAGTAGCAATCGAACCAGAGGTAAATTTGGATGAGTGGATAGTCAGAACCGACGGTGGTTCGAGCATCAACGAATGCGGGGGTGTTGTCCAGATCTCTACACCATCAGGGATCGCGATGCATCAAGCGATTCGTTTTGGTTTCAACGATTCTAACAACGAGGCCGAATACGAGGCAGCACTGGCGGGCATAAGGTTGGCGCAAATTTGCGGAGCTAGAAATGTTCAGTTGATAAACGTTTCACAGCTATTGATTAATCACGCAACAGGACAATCCGAGGCAAGAAAAGAGCAGTTAGTGCAATACTTAACGGCCTTAAGAATTTTGGCTTCATCCTTTAAAAAGATTACTTATGAGCATGTCTGAAGGGAAGATAATACAATTGTCGTTTTATTAGCAACTACAACATATGTTGGAGAATACCCCTGGATTTTGACTCATGAGTATCCATCTATTTTGAAGCGGAAAGATCTGGAAAGCCGACCGGATATCTCCTGTCAAATTTCAACAGCTTCGAATGCCGATTGGAGGAGTAACATTATGAATTTTTTGGCCGAGGGAGTATTGCATGGTGATAAAACTTTGGCAAAAAGCGTTCGGTACAAGACCCGAGGTTTTTCCTTACTAGGAAACATTCTTTATAAAAAGATTATGAACAGACCTTTGTTAAGATGCATGGGGATCGAAGAATTATATATGGTGTTGTCCGAGCTACACGATGGTGAAGGGTCGACACATTGTGGCTTTAAGACAGAAGTTAGGTTTTTACTGGCCTATGCTAGCAGCCGACGCCAAGGAGTTGGTCAAAAGATGTGATACATGCCAGAGTTTTGCCAATTCAATCCACAACCCAACAGTCCCTCTCGAGTCCATCTCTGAAGGTCTACCATTTGATAGGTGATGGATAGATCTAGTAAGACCACTTCCGTTAGCAACTGGAGGAAGAATGGCTATCGTGGTTGCAGTGGATTATTTCTCAAAATGGGTTGAAGCGGAGCCATTGTCAGGAACCAGAGCCAAAGATGTGGTGAAATTCATATGGTCAAACATTTATTGTTGGTACGGGGTCCCTCAGAAGATAACCATGGATAATGGCCCCCAATTTGACAGCAATAAAATGACGGAATTTTATGCAAACCACAATATACAGCAGTATTTCTCAACCCCATTTCATCCCCGAGCTAATGGACAGGTCGAAGTAATAAACTGAACAATCATCAACGAACTGAAGAGGATTTTGGAAGGAAAGACCGGAAAGTGGCCGGATTTTTACAAGAGGTACTGTGGGCATACCGAACCACGACTCGAACTACGACACAAGAATCACCTTACGCTCTAGTATATGGCATGAATGCGGTAATCCCTGCAGAAACAATGTTCCCTTCTTTCAGGATCGACTATTATGAGGAAAGTGGTAATGATAAAAATCGAGCTTTGGCTTTGGATTTAATAGAGGAAAAGCGAGCTAAGGCTCACCTAAGCTCCTTGCATTATCAGACCCTGATGAGGAGTAGGTACGCTTCAAAAGTTTGAAGAAAAGACTTTTAAGTTGGGGAAAAAGTCCTGCGAAACGTTTTCCTCCATACAAAAGACAAGCATCTTGGGAAGTTGGAACCCAATTGGGAAGGACCATACCAAGTGATAGAAAAAGTAAAGTCATGAACTTATCGATTGAAAGATAAATTTGGTCGATCTCTACATCTCTCCGGGAATATCGAACACCTTAAATGTACTTAGAATGACTTGTAATTTTTATCGTTTGCACTTTCATTGTAAGACAACTTTACTCGGGGATATACTCTTTCCTACCCTGGTGGTGCGAGGAGGGTTTAATGAGATTTCTACCTAAACCTAATCATTTAGTAAATTTTTAGACCCTTAACACAAATCTATGTTCGTTATAATGTCGAACCTGTTAGAGGGTTTTTCAACTTTAAAGTTGATCAACAATGTCGAACATGTTAAAGGGTTTTATTCAACTTTAAAGTTGATCAGCAATGTTGAACCTGTTAAAGGGATTTTCAACTTTAAAGTTGATCAAGAATGTCGAACCTATTAAAGGGTTTTTCAACTTTAAAGTTGATCAACAATGCCGAACCTATTAAATGATTTTTTAACATTAACGTTGATCAACAAAGTCGAGCCTATCACAAGGCCTTTTTTAGCTATAAGTTGATCTACAAATTCAAGCATAGTAAAACCCATTAATTTTGGCATCGAAAATTGATCACTTTTGATTGCAAAAAGGGGTAGAATGATGAACATAGTTTAAAAAGAAGCATAAACAACCAGATCTGAGCTGAATAGTTCAAGCATTTGAGGATTCTTCGGATGGTTCGGTGTTTTCAAATTCAGGGTCGGTACAATCAACGCCTTCGGGATGGTGTTCTTCAAGGACATCTAACCACATTGACCCAAGCGACATTCGAGGCCATTGAGCATGAAAATTTAGAACGTAGCCGGCCCTTGCGTCGACGACTTCCTTTTCCATAACCTTTTTTCACTTGACAGCAAAAAAACGATTTTCTTCCTTGCTTCGGTTGAGGGTCATTCGGAGCTCCTGAAATTCCTTAGCCATTTTCTTCGATCGCCAATGAAGCTAACCATTTTAAAGCTTCTGGGCAGCCAATTCTTCGACAGCTTTGGTGCGGTCTTCATTGGCTTGGGAGACAATTTTTTCCTAGTCTTTTTCTTTCACGTCAAAAGCCTGAATTTTAGCTTCGGCAGTGTCAGCTCGTTGGTTAGCAAGATCATTAAGTCTTGTGATTCTTTGGCTTTGGAGGAAACGTTTCTTTTGAGCTCGGCAAGTTCCCTCTGAAGCTTCAACACTTTCCTCTCATTTTGGGCTATGGGGGCGAGCATGTTCTGCAGTGAGCTGGCCAGGACATCGGAATCTTGAAGGAAGAAAGAGTTCAAACTTTGGGTGCGAATAGGCAAGAACGCAAGGTCAGGAAGCATCGAAGTTCCTTCGCAAGGAGTATAATCGTGTTGGTCTAATATAACAAGATCACCTGAGTTATCCGAGGCTTTGTTTTTTTCTCTGGAATGCATTCCCTCCAATCCCTTCCCTCCTACACAATTCTTGACGGGTGGTGGACAGCTTTCCACCACCAAATTGTTCGAACATGGTGGGAATGGTGATCTGTTCTGCGGTTAGGTCAATATGCATTTCACTTGCAACAGTTTTCCCTTTGGATTTCTTGTTTAAATTAGGGTCCCTTCTTCAGTCGCGGCGTTTTTTTTTCCTTTTGTCACCACAAACTTTATGTCCTCCTTTGACAGCAGCAGGAGATTTTTCCCCACTTGCAATAGGGTCACTAAGGATGACAGTGGTCTCTGGTTCTGAGGGTAGCACTTCAATAGGTTTGTCTACGTCGCCGCCCTGCTCATTTTCCGCATCAGATAACTCCTCTGATTTCACACGTTTGATGGGCGCTCGATCTCGTTTAGGAAACAATACCTCAAAGTCTGAGGCCTCAAGTCTTCTCACGAGGTCAACGACGTCATGAGGAGTCCATAGTTCTTTGATGCTCAGAATATCGTTGGAGCAGCGCCAAAGGTTGTTGATGATAAGATTGGTTTTTTTAAAGCATTGGCGAAACTTTTGGCCCCAATTCTTCCTGGCAAATGCTCGGAATTGGAAAAAATTGTCGAAACTTCCTTGAGGTGGGATTTCCTCAACTCCTGAATGGTTACCTTGCAAGCTAAAGGAGAAAGACCGTTAAAAAAAGTATCCAAGTACATACCTTCAGGAGTCCATTTGAATGTATGACGCCTCAGATTTTCTTTGTTGTAGGGTCGGCCGTTTTCCCAAGCGCCGATGATGAAGACAAACAAGTATTTCCATGATCTATCAGCCTCCAGCAAGTTGTTTACTATCTTCTTCGGGTTAGTAAAGGAGGAGTAAAATAAAGGTATCTTCAGACATTTTGACACCCCATATATTCCTATGTATTCCTCCATCGAGATCGGGATCCCAGACAGTCGAGAATCCATAATGGTAGACATCAAAGTATACCAAGCGTTAGGATTTAATTGGTCGGGCATATCTCGAGGATCTCAAAGTACCTGACAATTTCAGGATTAAGGGAAAGTCGTAGACCCCAATTGAAAAGCTAGGTGAAAAACACTACTTTTCGAGCTTATATGGATAAGGGAGTCTCACCAGGCTTGGGAAAGCGGACATTAACACACTCAAGAATTCCCCAGATTCTCTTCAAACCGGCTTCCTCGTTGGGAGAATAGTATAGGTATTTCCCGTTAAAAAGAGACAGAATATGTTCATTGGTCAGACGAATATGGTAGCCAGTCACAGCACCGACGGTTTCAGGAGGCCAACAACTCTCTTTCAACGTCACCAGCGGCGAGAGTATTTTGAGTCTCCGGATTTGTTGGAGCGTCTGGTTCAGCATTTTTGTTCCCAACCCTGGCTGGCACAAGTTCCAGGATAGGCACGTCCTCAACTCTCGCTGACGCAGATGCCTTGGAGGGTTTTTCGCTAGTCTTCTCAGCGTGTTTACTTCCGACCGTCGTCGATATAAAAGCCTTGGTGGAAGGTTTACAAGTGGTTTTTCCAATAGCGTCGTCGTCAACCTTTGTCGACGCGGATACCTTGGAGGAAGGCTTATGTGTAGCTTTTTCAGTAGGTTTAACCTCGACATTTGTTGACGCAGCTACCTTAGTGGAGGGCTTATGACTAGTTTTCTCAGCAGACTTGTCTTCAACCCCTACCGACACAGAGGCTTTGGAGGATTTAAGAGTTGGTTTCACAGCTTCAGCATTTTTCACTCTCGTGGGCAGGGATTTATCAGCAGATGTCAATCCATGGAAGGAAGGAGTTGCAAGGACCGCACTTGAGCTACCGTTGACCCGAGCGTGGCCAGGCGCTGGGACTCTAGTCTTTTTAGAAACGAATTCTTCGCGCTTTCTTCTTTCCACATCTTATTAGACCACCCACTTAGAAGTAGTCGCAGTGTTATGGCTGGTTCGACGTCCTACGATAGTCGGGGTCAGTTGAACATATTCGGGAGGGGTGGATGAGGAGCTAGAGTCACTCATAGTAAAAAATGGAGTTTTGGGTCGGTCGATGGTTTCCCAGGGCTTTGAAGGAGCAGGAATATTTTCAGCTTCAGATTTTCTGGCTGATAAAGAAGAATAATGAGCAGCAACGTTGGGCTTTTTTGACGAAGAGGCCCCTAGGATGGTCGGAATTTTTGCGTTGAGGGAAAGGTTCAAGGGGCGTGGATTTTTGGGTTTTGGAAAGATCAACGGTTTCGAGCTTAGTGGTGATATATGACCCTTATGAATTAACCCAGCGGCTCGGTATTCTTCTGCCCGGTCGGTGATGCTAAGATAGTCGATGAAACCAAAGACTCGCTTCTCGAGAGAATCGGTTTTCTTCTTGGGTTTCTTGCGAGACGGGATTTTCTGATACACTAAATCGAACTTTCTCTCTCTAGAAAGGGAGGAGTAGCAAGAGTTTATCTCTCTAAAACTTAGTTAAAATGCCAAAATGAAAGAATGGAACTATTTATAGGAAAACAAACATGGCAAAGGTCTACTCCATGGAGAAGTGCAATCGAAAAGAGCGTCGGGAATATCAAGAGTCGCTTAACCAAAATACTAGTTAAAAGGCAACCCAGTTATCACAAGACACGTGTCCATCCGGGCGGCTACAGTAGAGCCCCTATCTGGGCAGCTACAGTAGACCTAGGGGGCTAGATTTATGACACGCGTGTAAGTGACCAAGTAATGAATAACACGTGGACAAGCTGAAGAGGGACATGTGGACGGGTCGTTAAGAGGGTTCTATGGGAGAGCATAGTGGGCTTTTGAAAATTAGCTCGACCCAAGGCCCACAAAAGATGGTTCAAAGAGGTTGGATTCAGCCTTGGTTGCATCTAGCCCACCATAGTATGACAAACTAGAAGATCGGCTCTTGGAAGGCCAGCCATAAAAGGTTAGCTTTCTGAACCAGTAGCGAGGGGTCGACAAAATGACGCACAGATCACAGCATCGGTATTAAGAGGGTTGACAAAGAAGCCAACATATAATCCTGACCCGATAGTTTGACACTCGAGTATTTTTTGCTCAGCTCTCCGCAAAACTAGGAGGCTACTGATAAGGGCATAAAATGCCAAGATTAATAAGGGGTCCAATTGATAATGTATAAATCTATAGGGGCCTACTTGTAAGGATATAAAATATAAACATAAATATAAATACGGGGGCTAATATGTAATTAGAGTAAACATAACATGTGACAGTGGAGCCCACCACTAGCACTATATAAGGAAAGATCCCTTTTTGGGAAAAGGGTACTTTCTAATGATTGGTACTTTATTTTGACTATTTTCTCTCTCTAGAATTTTGTTCTTATCCGCGTGACACCCTTCCACAATACACGTTACTTGATAATTCATCCTAGATATTCTGAGACTTATCATGGCCAATCTAACAATATGCCTTATATGAGAAACCTTTGTGACCCCTACCATGGTATCCCCACCGAAAATGGTTAGTGATTTTAAAATATTACACAAATCACTGACCTTTTGCTTAGGCTTGGGCAATGCCTCTTCTATAATATTGATTACCCTTCGATATTGCTTAGGATCCAAATACTCTGAGGCTATATCGAATGAATCAATGAGCTTTATAATATTGATTTTGTTGGGACTGTTTTTTAACGAATATCGTCAATTTTCTGTTCTCAATCAACAATTGTATCTCATTTGTTAACGTTATACAATATTTTGTATCATGTTCGATGTCAACGTGATACTTACACTGCTTGTTACTCTGATTTTCCCATGAAATCTAGATCAATAAGGATACTAAAAATATATATATATGATTCATCGCCTTGTCAAAATCAGTTGCCACGCACACAATCAACTCAGCAAAGTGAGAAGTTTGAGCCCATTTGTTGGACATGGATATAACTGTTGTTTGAGCATTGTTCACCTGCTGAACCATCCTTGACCAATGTGGTACGTGGTTCAACACTCTTGGTTGGAACTGAGAAAATTGGTAAGTATGGATCGGTCTTACTTGAGGAGTTTGCTCAGGTCCTATTGTTAAATCACCACCAGAGACTGCAAATTCTACTCTCGTTGAGAAGCCAGCTCTAAGGCTTAATTTTCCTCCACTAAAATTCGCTTTTCGAATTATACTAACAGTACTCCAAATGTGAAGACTTGTTTATTTGTGACGTTGTTCTTCATAACACCAAGTAACAATCTCAGTCTGAACCGAGTTACCACCACGGTTTCTTCACAGGTCTCAAGCTCAGTTTTCGTCTCAACAAACTCCATGGTATAATCCTTTAAGATTTCTTCGACTCTTTGTCGGTATTTAATAAGAGTATCCCCATTTGCTTGGAACTTCTTGTTTACCTCAAAATCTTGCATGAACATGGTCCAAAACTTATCAAAAATCTTATGCAGCCATGCGGTAAACACTTATACCATTTTTAGGTCTCGTCCTTAAATGTTTGTGAAAAATCTCGGCACAACAGTTTATCATCATTATCAAAATTTATTATGAAATTTTTTAATAGCTCCAAATAACTGTCGGGGTTTTTTATTCCATAAAATTTTTGTAATTTAAAAATATCAAATCACTTCGGTAAAAACCTGGACAATATTTCATCAGACATCGAAGATGACCTTCAATTTTGTCTGGTTTTAATCATATCTCCTCGAAGACCTTCAGTAGGGGCCGCGTATAAACCTTCTTCTAATGGATTCCTAAACTGACTGCTCACCTGATATCTGAGGCTTTAACTTCCCCAGGGGAACTGGACATGGGGAGTTACTTGCGCTCCTCTATCTGTAGCCGCCGCCCTGTCCCTATTTACTGAGACGGGGTCTTTTTTCCAATATTTTCTTATTCTTCTTTAAATTTCTAAATCAGTGAGAAATTCGATGTTTTATGCCCACTTAATTAAACTCTTCTTTTTCTCTTTCTCCTGCGTCGGTAATTCCTGTTCGGGGAAGAAGACTCATCGGAGTTATAAACGGAGGAATCGATGGACTCCGTTGAGTCGTATTGTCTCCTGGATTTTCTCTCTTTACTTGGTGAATAACGACTCTGACGTCTTTTCATCATTATGATCTCGAGCCCGATGCTCGCCTTCCATTTCGTCATCTTTCGAAGATTGTCCCTTTTGAATTTCCAACCTCAATGTTTCCTTAACTAATGTTTCATCTTTTTTAGCATTTAGCTTCGCAATATTTTCTAACAATTGCTTTATTGTCATTAACAAAGTAGATCGTTTAAACTGCTTCTAGGCATATTGGTCGTCATAGTGTTATTCTTTAATTTTTGGCTCTTCGAGTCGATGGTCTCGAGAGAAAGACTCGACCCCAATGAACTTTATCCCGACTGCGGGCTCCTCTTGAAAATATGTGTTCATCTCTCCTAACAAATTTTATTTAAAGTAGTGATTTATGAGAAAATAGTCATTGTATCAATCTTCTCCGACTGTGATCACCAATGATCGCTCCAGAGATATTTGGATCCGATTCTACTACCAGATAATGCTAGAACTAATGCTAGAGAGCGAAACATGAGAAATAAAGAGAGAAAGTGCCAAAATGATTGTAATATATTAATTGTTTACGTTTCTCAAAAAGAGAATCTTGTTTTATATAATAAATATGGTGGGCCCAAACACACACAAGTGATCCACTTTAAAATAGTCTATCACTTTATTATACTAAGCATACTTATACATTCATTATTACAATATATGCCATCAATATTACTTACTTTACTATTTTCTATCACAAACTTATACATTAAAACCAAAACGCCATTAACTCGCCCGACCCGTTTAGGCCCAGATAAATTACGCCTTTATCAACAGTAATACATAGGTTTTTAAAATATTTTTATCAATATTAAATAATCTAGATCACCTTTTTCTCCACAGCATCATTATGCCCATAAATATATTTTTTATCCATACGAATATCAACTTATTTCTCGTAGATCACCTTTATAGCATGAGAGACCTTGTTTTCCACAAAAAAAATATTATGAGTAGGTTCCTTGTTTTCCACAACAAAATTATGAGGAATTCCCTACTAATCTACAGTGACATGATGAGGCATTTCCTAGTTTTCCATAACAACATTATGAGGATGGTCCATATTATTCCATAATAACATTAAGAAGAATTTCTAGTTTTTTACAATAACAATAATAAGATTTTCTTTTGTTGGATCCTCAGCATCATTAAAACTAGGGTCTTGAACAATATTAGAAGAAGGGTCATGTACATCGATTTGATGATCCTCCTGACTTATATTAGCAACAGTAACAAGGTTCCTCTTGCTTGTAATAATTTTATGTATCATCTTTACAGTAGTAGATAGCTACATATTAGTAAGAGAGCCCTTAATACATGATTTTTATTAGGTTATTATTCCACATTTTTATGTGTTCTTTTTTCTTGTATATGTTTTAGATTTTTTTTAGATTTTTTTATCAAGTTTCGCTTTTGTGTTTATTGCCAGTATGAGCAGTTGAAGTGTCAGTTCCATCTTTTGTCTATTTCATATGTTTCTTCATATTTCTTTATTTATTTATTTTCAATTCTGAAATGACATTATCTTTTACAATGATATTTTTTTACATTTTTTCTATCTTAAGTTCAAAAAATTTAAAATCAATTGCATAACTATTTACTTGATCCATTATTATTACGTCTATGATTTGGCTAGACACATGCTCAATTGTTGTTGGGGTTTTCACTTTAATCCTTCAAAAAATAAAAACTAGAAAAATTAAATAAAAAAATAATATATGCAGGACACACAATACATGTGAGGCCACTTTAAAAATGATAGATATGAAACCTTGCAATGATGAAAGACCATAAATTTTGATAAATAAGAGAAAAGCAATGCATGTGAGGCCATATAATAATGCAAAACCATATAAATGATGCTAGATGTAAGACTATATAAATGATAAGAAGCCATTTTAAATGATGATAGATGTGAAACAATTTAAATGATAATAGTTATGCAGCCACGTAATAATGTGAAACTATTTAGATGGTAATAGATGTGCAACTATGTAAATGATGCAAAACCGTTTAAATAATGATAGATGTGCAACCATGTAAATAATATAAAAACATTTAAATGATGATAGATGTTCAAACCTATAAATGATGAGAAACCATTTAAATGATGAAAAATGCATAACTATATAAGTAATGCAAAATCATGTACAATAATAGATACGTAACCATGTAATTAATGTGAAACCATGCATCTAATAGATGCGCAACCATGATAGATGAGAGATCATTAAAATATGGTATATTAGAGATTCTTACCTTTTGTTGGTACAATAACCTCTTTAATCTTCTATTTTCTATTATCAAATACTAGTTTATGTCAGCTAGTTTGTTTGAGGACTTCATTTTCACTTATTTTTCAAGTATCTTTAAATTCCTAAGAATATGATATATTGAATTTTACTTATATGAACTAGTAGAACTTTCTCTTGGTGCCAATTTTTGTTTTTTTACGAGACCAACTTTTGTTGCATATTTTGAATATTTTATTGAATGTACAATATTATTTGTTGATTTTCTTCTTTCATTTGTAGTCTGTGTAGATTTTTTACTTGTACATTCTTGAACAATGAATTGATCTACTATTTATTTTTATCTCAATCTTGTTAAATATCCTAGTTTGTACCTCCGCCATCATTGTTAAGATTAACTTGCCGACCAACAACCTTCTCATGAAGATGATCCATTTTTTCCTCCACATGAACATCATCTTTCCTTACCATTTCTTTTTATTGTTATACCTCATTACCAAATATCTTTTCTTTTCCATTTGTTTGGTCCAATTCTCATTCCAAAACCTAAAAAAATAAAATATTTAAGTAAATGACAGATATAGGATAATGTATTAAATAAATAACAGATGATGGACAAAGATATTATGTGAAACCAAGCCAATAAACAATGGAAGACTATATCATGCGGGATAAAACCATGCAAAACAGAGATATTATACGAAACCAGCCCAAAAATAATGTAATATTATATCATATGAGAAACGTCATAGTTATATGTCATAGATATCTACCATATGGGAAGTCTAATATCATGATAAACTATATCATGTGAGACAAAGATATTATGCAAAACCGTGCAAAAAAAAAACAATATGAGATAGTTACATGTGTAAGAAAATCTGGATCATAAGAGTTTATATCATGCGGGACAAAACCATATATGACTATACCATGTGAGACTAGATATTATGGACTAAATACACATGTCATCTATGATCTTTGTTAGAGTATCAATCAAATTTAATTTTGTTTTTCCTTCAAGATTCAACCATTTGTAGCATCTTAGTATTTTTCCTTCAATTTCTTCTCCTTGATAAATAGTTGTGTGTTCCATGATGAATGTTTGCATTTTAATAATTCTTTAGATATAATATGTTTACTGTTTTTTAATGATGCTTATAATATTTCGTAAAAATACTAACCACTAATAGAGTAACATATCCAACTACTTTATCATATTTTGTTTTGTGATAAAGGTTTACTGAATTCATCGGCTTCTTCTTGATTGCTCTACCACAATCATATTTATTTATTTTTCCAGGTCATCTATGTAATAAGCCATTATAAAAACTAATACATCCCCATATGTAGAGAATAATAATATGAAGCAAGTTAACATTATGAACAATATTACAATATCTTTTAATGCTTGATCTTTTGATGTTTTTATTACCTTTGTTACCTCATTCTATAAACATGTGAAACCTTACGTTAATATAATTACATGATAGATGCAATACACCATTACAAGACCATATAATATATGATTGACACGGGACAATGTAATGCATGATATATGTGAGATAGTGTAATTCATGATAGGTGATGGACAAGTAGTGCTTGATAAATGCGTGTTATGGTAATGCAAGATAAAAATTGGTCAGTATTATGCATGATAGACGTGGGATAATGTTATACAGCATTGATGTGTGATAATATGATACTTGATAGATACATGATAATGTAATGCATGATAGATGATGAACAAGTAATGTTTGATAGACGCGGTACATGGATAATGCATGATAGATGTTGGACACTATATATAAGATGTGTTCATGATATTATAATAGTGTAAAAGTATGTAACAAATCAAGGAATTGCATACCTTTATCATTTTATTTTTAACTGGTTTTGCTCAGTTTTTTTTTACTATTTTTATCATAAAAGTATGTCTTCATTATTCTTGATTCTTCTTCTTATGTTTCTGAATATTTTGGTTCAAAAATTTTGTTGGTTAATGGCATGTGCTCTTTTTAATAATATAATTTTGACATTATTGGTTTTAAATGGTATCAACCTTATCCTTAATATGAACATTTCTTCCTCAATATCATATGTTTTTATTATTTCTATGATAAAGTCCTATTTTTCTGTAACAGTTTATTCATTTCTCATATCATATATTCTTTTAAAAAATGGTGTTCTCTTCACAACTTATATGTGTACTTGTTTTTTGTGTGGTTAATTTTTGTTTGAGGGTAATTTTGTACAGTGTTTTCGGGAATTTAATGTTTAAGGTAGAGAGTACTGAGATAATTAAGCTGTGTGCTAGTAGTAAATTTTGATTACCCTCATTAATGAAATTAGTTGGGGTATTTATACTTAATTAGTGACCCATAGGCTTGTTGGATCAGATTGTGGAGTCAGGTCGAGTTTAAGGACCCATTAGTAATTTGGTGTGAAGTGACCAGCATCTAACTTAGTCATATTCCACTACGTTAGTCCTGTTCGGTTTCACCTGAGTGGTTTAGTCCGAACTGCCCATCGGATAAAAACAAGATTCAGTAGCTAAAATATCTGACCTCATTAGTAGCCCATTTATGTCTTGCAAAGAATATTTGGAAAAGCTAACTCTTAAAAATCAATATCAACTCGTTTCGATTCATTATTACATCCGAACTGCAGACTTTATATTTCTTTGTTAAGAAGTTAAAGAGTTACTCTGTTCGAAATTTGGTGAGATTGATTTTACCGTTCAGAATTTCAAGAGTCTTTTTCCAACGTGGGACACGTGTCAGGCTCTGGTTTCACCTCTCAGACGTTTTTCTCCTATATTCTCGTACCTACTAGGCTAGAAAGTTATCAAGTTTTTAATTCACATACTTTTTAGCCCTTAATCATTGTTTTCGATCGTTCCATCTTCTCATATGTAACTCCCCCCTTTTTCACTTTTATATAAATTCATTCCACTATTTCATTGTCTTCAAAAAACACAAGCATTTCTAGTGAGAGAAAGATCAGTACACTCTCTAATTCGTGTTCAAGTCATTTATGTTCACAACTAGAAACGCACTAGTAAAAGGAGGTTGGTTAAATTTGTCTGAGTTGCAGAGAGCGAGAAAAGTTGCAAGAGACGAACGAATTGATGCTCGCCTTCCTGTTTCTCATAGTGAAGGAATCAATCACAAGCAAACACTTACCAATGTTCATCGTCCTTAAAAGCACCAAAGGTTAGAAAACTACCATTTATTTCAAACCTTTCTCTTCTACAATCAGGTTTCTCTGTCCAAGAGTCTCAGAACCCTCTCCCTAAAGAGAAAGCCATTTCTAGCGTGAGAAAGCCTTCACCCTTTATTGCTATAGGTTTAGACGCAGAAAAATCCCCTGATTAGCAAACCCCTCGCTGAATAACTCGCCAATCCAAATCTAAATACATTTCTATCTCTTCGAAACACACCAGTTCGGAGACCATAAAACCTTTTCCAGCAATCAAATTATCAGAACAGCAGCCCCTGGCAGAGGCCAAACCATCCGAACAGTCATTCGAACAGCCTTTCATTGTTGTGAAAGAAAACATGGAGGATATTTTAGATGATATCCCTTTTGAGGCATCCGGGAAGATGGAGGACACCGCTGCAGATCAAAAAGGCAAGACTAAAGTAGGTTTGACTCATCCAAATGCGCTTCCGGAGAGTCTGGAAGGGAGAGTGGGGCCAAATTTCAAGAAGGTCGGCGTAAAATACATGTTATCCCTCCAGAATATAGCCTATGTATACGCCTATACTACTGAATTGGGTCGTATTCGTACAAAATGAGGGATTCCCGAGTCTGTCAAAGTTAGAATCCTAGTCACCCCAGAAACTCTGATGGACTGCAAATCCAACGGGCTAATAGTCTATACAAAAGTGCTGAACTAGGGACTCTGGTTTCTTTTGGACCCGGATATAGTCAGGTATCTCCACCTGACCAAACTATGTCCAAGTTAGCTGAGCCCAAATACTTGGTACACCCTGATGGCTGGATCATGGCATCCAGACTATTTAAGATTCCACGGCCAATGGAACAATTCGTTGTTGTGGCGAATTTGTGCCAGAATCATCACATCCCCTTCTATCACTACAATATAAGGAATGACTACAAAGTAGTGAATGATCTTTTGGAGTAAGAAAACCCATGGAGGACACAATTCATGTTCATCAGTGGGGCATGAGAGAATGGGAGGAAGATCAAGGTTGATTCTAACCCAAGCCAGCTGACTAGACGCTGGAAGAGCATCGGTGATTTTTATTCATGTTCTCTTTAATCTTTCAGATACTAAGTAGTTACTTCGAACTGATTTACATCTCTTTTTAGTTTTTCTGAAGGAGTTCTCGAACTATGTGGAAGCAGGTCACAATACTTGTGCCAAGATAAATGCTTGGGCCTTGGAGAAATGGGATAACACTTTCCACAACTATTTCACTTCGGGGAATTTTGTGAGGTCTCACTTGTGGAACACTACAGGGAGAAGAGACCTATCCTACGAAGATCTGACCACAACTCCTCCTACATATGTCATCCTGAGGAGAGATGAGGCTAAAGACGCTAAGCTTTACTTGCCTTCCAGGGCCAAAGGCCCTATTCATCTAAACAAGATGAAGAACAAAAGAAAGAAAAAAACCACAACAGACCCACTTCAGACAACTACCGAAGGAACCGGTTTGGAGAACCAAGGAGAAATTAATACTGCTCTGCTGGAAGCAATAGAAGTTACTGTTAAGGAGGCTGGTGGATTGGACAACCCACCAAAGATTACGAAGAAGGATAAGAAACGCAAAACAAGCAGTGGTGAAAAAGCTTCCAAAAAGAAAAAAGTCACTCTGGGATCAGAGATAATTCTACGTCCTTCTGAAGTCTCTCCTCCAGCTCCTGACGTTCCTACTTTACAAGAAGAAATTTCACCCAACCTTTATTCCGAACAGACTGTTGGTGATAGAGAGGTAAATCTTTATGTATTTCAAATTATTAACATGTATTTTAATGATTTTGACAAGGATGACTTTACGGAGCCTTATCGTCCTTCCAGGTCATCCAATGTTGTGACTTACAATAAGGAGACTTATATGATATCAAGTGAGCGAGATACCCTAAGTCAGGCTCTTCTAGGTTACATCCGTCCGGTAGTCGATCTGGAGAGGCAACTAAGGGATCAAACAGCTACCAAAACTCCCTGACCACAAAGAAACAGAGCTTGACAAACGATCTTTGTAGCGCTCAGCAAAGCATAGAACCATTAAAAAAGGAGAAAGATGAATTAACTGCCAAACTGCTCAAGTCAGAAAAGGCCAACAAAAGCCTCCAAACTAAGTACTCCGGACTGGAGATTTCTTCCTCTAATGAGATCACAGTTTTAAAGGAGCAACTAAAAGATAAGGACAAAACTATCCAGGCTTTATCTGATGACAACGTCAAGTTGGAGAAAACTGTCCAAGAAAAGACCGATGAAAATGCTTCCTTAGTAAGAAAATAAGCTCAAGAAATAGTTGCAGGAATAGAGAAGTATGCTAGTGGAATAGTGGATTCCCTCGAAAAGAGAGATGATGGAATTAAATCTGATATGGTCTTACTGTTCCATGAGACCTTTCCTAAGAGGAATCTTGGTCCTTTGTGGAAATTTGTGGACTACGATGACCTCTCTTTCCATACTATGGCTGATGGTGACAAACACAACTATTCCAGTGGGGAAGATTCTGAAGACGATGAAAAAGTTGGTGAGAGTTCAAGTGTTGAACTCAAAAGTCCAAAAAAAGATGGAGGTGAAGAGAAACTAAAGGGAAAAAGCCCTAAGGTTTTACTTATTGTTGTGTATTTTTTTTGTTTGAAAAACCAAAGTCCTTGGATGGCCAAGGAATTTTGTGAATCATAGATCGGTTTAAGTCCGATCAGATTTTAATATCATATGTTCATTTGTTTAAATTTTGTTTAACTTTATATGGCCAATGTTTAGAAGCCTTCAATATTTTAGAGGTGTTAAACAAAGGTATCAAACATCCTCAACCACATGTGTTTAATAAATGTGATCAATTTTTTAATATATATGGTTAACTCAAAGATATGTGAGCGTCGGGGTGTTTAATAAGTATTTAATATCCGACCTAAAACAAAATTGCACCAGACTTTTTAAGAAGGCATAAAATGTTATAGAAAAACCTGGACACCTCTTTAAAACCTCCCCACGCTACCATGGTAGGAAATAGTATGCCCCCTAATATTTACATTGATACTTAAAAAGTAAATATCTACAAAAGAGTTATATTCTAAGTATAACCTGAGATGTTCAACATTTCGTGTTTTAGTGCTCTTCATTCCTTGTCTTGGAGCCTGTATGTTCCTGGTTTAACTTTCCCACAGACCACATAAGAGCCTTCCCAGTTTGGAGCCAGCTTACCGAACTGATTTTCCTTGGTGTGTAAAAAAAATTTCTTAAGACTTTGTCCCCTAACTGAAAATCTCTTCTTTTAACTTTGGAGGAAAATTTGCTCATCATCAAACCCTGGTAATGCGTTGTTTTCAGATGTGCTTTAACTCTGCTTTCTTCAATCAAATCTAACTGATTCCTGACTGTTATATCATTAGCTTATTTCGAATAGTTTTTTTGGATTCTTTGAGATAGTAAAGTAGCTTCTATGGGAGTAATTGCATCCATCCCATACACTATAGCAAAAGGAGATTCTTGTTTAGCAGCTTAAAGTGTAGTTCGGTAGGCCCACAATACTTCTTGTAAATAACTTGGCCACTTTCCTGCAGCTCCCTCCAAATTTTTCTTTAATGTGGAAAAGATTGTACGATTTGAAACTTCAACTTGCCCATTTGCTTGAGGGTGGAAAAAAGAATAAAAACAATTTTGAATTCCCCTGGAGGTGCAGAACATTTTCATGTCTTTATTATCAAACTATGGCCCATTATCTGTAGTAATCTTTCGCGAAACCCCAAATCTGCAACATGTGTTAGATAAAATAAATTTAATGACTGCCTTCAAAGTGGTTCCAGCCAACCAAAGGAGATGCCTCTATCCACTTAGAGAAATAGTCAATAGAAACTATGATTGTTTTACATCCACCGGATGCCATGGGAAGAGGTCCAACTAGATCCATCCCCCATCTGTCAAAGGGTATCAGTTCAGATATAGATTCCAAAGGGACTGTTGGCACATGAATTTCATTTCCATATCTTTAATAATGATCAGACTTTTTTACCATCTCTTTAACATCTGCCATTATGGTTGGCCAGTAATATCTTGCTAATAAAATTCTCCTGGTTAGGGCCTTATAGCTACAGTGTGCAGAACCTTCTCCATCATGTAGTTCAGATAACACAGCTTGGGATTCCTCAAATCCTAAGCAACACAAGAGGGGTGTGCTAAAAGATTTCTTGTAAAGAACTTCCCTTAATATCAAGAAACCACGAGCCTTATACTTGACTTTCTTAGCCATGGCTTTATTCAGAGGTAATATCTCATCGGAGATAAACTGGAGAACATCATATCTCCAATCTTTAGGTTGAATAACAAGTATACTCATACTTTCTTCGCTTTCTTTTTCTTGGCCTATTTGTACTCTCTTTACATCACATATGAGAGCCAGCTTAAGACCAGCTATTGCTGCCTCATATTCAGATTCATTGTTAGAAGCTCTGAAACCAAAACATATGGTCTGGTACATATTGTCACCATAGAGAGAAGTTAACAAATTCCAGCCCCACAACCCATAGTACTTGATCCACCATCAGTTCGAACTACTTATTCTTTCTTATAATGGTTTTCTGACATCTGTCCGGAGGATCTAGAAGGAAAATCTACCAAGAAATCAGCCACTGACTAGGCTTTAATCGTTGTACGGGGTGCAAAATCAATATTATAATCACCCAGCTCCACTGACCACTTGGTCATTCTGCTTGACACGTCAACTTTTTGAAGAACACTTTTTAAAGGAAAAGATGTTCGAACAACAATGGAATGAGCTTAGAAGTATGGTTTCATCAGTCTTCCTGTAATTACCAAGGCCAACACTAGTTTTTCCAACTTCAAATATCTTCTTTCAGCATCAAACAGACTTTTGCTAATGTAATACATCGGACGAGGCTAATTGTCCACTTCTCTTATCAGCAAAACACTTATATCATACTCTGATACAACTAGATATACGTAATACTTTTCCTCCCGAACAGGTTTGAAGATAGTCTTAGGTGAAGACAAATACTTCTTGCTTTAGATAAAATCTTGATCACACTATGGAGACCAATTAAATTTTTTGGCATTCCTTAACACTTGGAATAATGGAGCGCACTTGTGTGATGATCTTAAAATAGACATGTTCAACGCAGCTAATCGTCCTGTCAGCCTTTGAACTTCTTTGATATTCCGAAGAGGGTCCATAGCAAGCAAGGCATTAAGTTGATACGGGTCAAGCTAAATTCATTTCTCACTTATTATGTAGCCCAAGAACTTTCCAGATCATACCCCAAATACACACTTTTCAGGGTTTAATTTTAAATTCGCAACCTCTAAGTTAGAGAATGTTTTTTGTAGGTCAGGTATATATGCATCTTCCTCCAAGATTTTAACCATCATATCATCTATGTAAACTTCCATGTTTCTGCCAATCTAATTAGCAAAGGCTTTATTTACTAATATTTGGTAAGTAGCCCCAGTATTTATCAATCTGAATGGCATCACCTTATAACAATGAAGACATATGTCTGTGATAAAAGTAGTATGGTCTTGATCCTTTGGATTTACTTGTATCTAGTTATACCCTGAAAATGCATCCATGAATGATAACAGCTTATTTCCAGAAGTTGAATCCACCAACTGATCTATCCGGGGAACATAATAAAGATCTTTGGGTCATGCCCTATTAAAATAAGTAAAATCAATACACATGCGCCATTTTCCATTCTTTTTCTTGACCAGAACAGGGTTGGCAGTCCACAAAGGGTAATGAGATTCTTTAATGTGACCCATCTTGGTCAAACGATCAACTTCCTGAACAATTACATCTGATTTTTCCTTAGAGAAATATCTACTTCTTTCTACAACTGGCGCAACATCAGTTCGGATAGACAACTTATGAGAAATAATACCACCTGGCACTTCAGTGACATCACTATTACACCATGCAAATACATATTGATTATACATCAAAAAGGACAATAACCGGCGTTTCAAATCTGGTTCCAACTTGGTACCAATTTTAACATTCTTAAGCTCAGCGATGGAGTGGGTTTCAACCTCTTCAACAGGTATTATGACACTAGAAGCCTCCCTGGGATAATCAATTTCATTCTCATCAGCGGAAGGCTCCAATAACTGCTAACCTATGTTAGCTTTGAGTGCCTTTAAAGTCTTAGGGGCAAGAGATGTTGCATAACATTCCCTCGCTACCTTCTGGCTGCTCCAGACAACACCTACTTGTCCCTGGACAGCATACTTCAAACATTTGTGGACTGTAGAGGCCACATCATGCAGTATGGAGAGCTAAGACCTCCCAAATATTGCATTGTAAGATGTTGGGCAATCCACCACAACAAATAGTACTCTTACCATTTTTTAAGGGGTACTTTGACCAACAAAACTTCCTATTTGAACTCCCCAATCATATCTGCAGAACTTCCTGTGAAGCCTATAATGGTTCTGTTCGAATATTGTATAGCCAAAGGGTTTCTCATTTGCTTGTAGGAGCTTAAAAACAGGATGTTTGCCAAACTGCATGTATCAATCATAATCTAGCGTATATCGTTTCCCCCTATTGTAGCCCCTATTACCACCGCGTCTTCATGAGTTCCTGCAATGTCCCTCAGGTCTGATGAGGGAAGAATTTACACGATTCGCAAGTCAGAGTTTTGGAATATTTAACCAATATGTACTTTGTAATAAGAAGTAAATATGTTTTTACTTAGTAAGTTTGTGGGATGAATTAGCCTAATGGACCAATTGTTTAAGTCCAATGGCTCAATAAGCCAAAAAGCCCACAACAATTGCTATATAAGCTAACTGATCTTTTCTTATAGAAGGGGAGATCATTTTGGCTAGGGTTTCAGTGAGGGTATTTTCTTGTGGATCTTTCGAACTTTTCCTTTTTTATATATTTTTCAATTATCTTTCCGTTCTTGACATTTTTCATCATCAAATAGCGCCGTCTGTGGGAAGATGACCGGTACCCGGATAACATATCCAAAACCGTTACGAGCATCGTTTTTATCAATCGAATCCTAAAGGATTACCCGCGCACTCGCTGCTATGTACTCAAACTCGCCTTCGAGAGAGCCAAAGCTCCATCGGCCTCCTCGCCGTGGCCATCGCCAACCACCACAACCTCTCCCTTTCGAACCCAAGCTTTAACGACGATCATTCTTGCTATTCTCTCCGAACAATTTTGGACACACCACTGCTCGCTATTCTCTCTTTGTTTATAATATTTCTTGATTCATCTAACAATTTTGCAGGATCTATTGTTTTGTTAATATCTTCATAGAATTTCGTATTATTGTTTGTGTGTTTGTGTTTTCTTTGTATTTTACAGATATGGATCCAGATCCTTCACAAATGATTTCCAGATCTAGAAATCCACTTCAAGACCAACTCTTTCTCACCAGAAGGCCTTCGAAAGAGAGCTTGGTCCATAAACCAAAAGAGAGAGGAACCGGAGACTACTCTATCGCTCTCTAACATCGACCTTCTCTGTTTCCCAGAGTAAAATCTATTGTTTTGCATTTTCGATTCCAGTCTTGTAGTATAGATTTTATTCTCTGTGACCTGTTCTCTTCCGTCACAGTCTCTCTTTATCTCCGACGGTCGTGTTTTATAAATTAAGGTTTGTCAATAGGAGATTAGGGTTTTTCTTTTCGATATCGAGAAGTAATTTGTTTTGTAAGTTACTCGTATTCAGATTGAGGTTTGGATATCTCAGTTGTGTGTTCGGTTTGTATTAGAAGTTTGAGTTTTGGCTATGCCGCAAAGTTCACGGCATAAATCAAGCAAACATAGTTCTAGAGATGCTAGGATTACTCTGATTCGGAGAAAGAATCAAGCTTGAAAGAAAGAAAAGTAAAAGAAGACAGGGATGCTCAGGTACGCAAGTTTCATCATCGTGGACGGATGGAAAGCAATAGACCTCTATTGCCAATGCGCAGTTTTCATCATAGCTTCTCTGTTTCTTTTTTGCATGTTTTATATTGCACTTCCAAGGCTATTCAAATTTGACAAAAATACACGTATATTACTGTATTGTCTGTATGAATTAGTGAATATAAGCCTTACAAAAGTTGTAGAGGTTAAAATTTGCAGAAGCTGCTTTTGTGATTGCAAAATGCTTGCAACTTGAAGTTGTCATGTAGAAACAAAATTAACCTTATCATAGTTCTAGCGGATGAAGTTGTCCGATCTGCTCAATCAGCTAGTTATTTTGCTTGAGTAATAGGATGAAGAAGTAATGCAACTGGAGATTGTAGTACTGATGTATGACCATGTGGGTCAGTGTTCATACGTCGTTGGGTTTTTTAGCATCTCTCTTTAGAATGAAATTACAGGTGTTGAGGTCTACACAACAACCACATTGGATTTCTGAGCATGTCCTGTTATCATTTTCAAAGAGAAGCTGTTATAGACAAACTGTTAAAACGTATGTGATAGACAGCCTGTTATTATGCAGACTTACTCATCTATGCAGCGAGCTGTTTCTTATCCAATATGAAGGTTTTGCGCCAAATACGTGAGTCCCTCTCGCTCGTTTCTATTTCGTGAATCGTCTAGGTCCTGAGGGTTGGAGGTGATCATAGAGACAAGATCTGGTTAGCTAAGTGACGCACAACACTTATATTTCCACAGATCGACTGCTTGCGCAATGCAGACAGTGAAATATCAGCTGATTTCATTTCCACCAATGCCGATTCCTTGGTTGTCGGTTCTATTGTAGCCCCCATTGGTTTTTCTCCATTATGTTCAGCCTCAAGATCCACATGCTCCCCACTCTGTTGGCTTTGCAGCAAGAGGAACTATTTGACTCTCACCTATTGGCCGTTCTGCCTTTTGATTATCTTGAACAATCATCTCAACTTTGGTTATATTGGGTTTCGAGTATAGAGAGAAAGTCGAGTCATACGATGGTGACCGCACTAGTAGACCATGGAAGATCGCTAATGATCGAACCAAAACCGGAGAATGTAACAGACTACCATAATTTTCCAGGTGAAGGAGTTTAAGGCATGATTGATGGCCAACCTATCTACATCGGCAAATTGAGAAAATTGCTCTTAGAGCTGCTTCTGCTGTTCCTGGAAGAGAAGATGATATAAAAGGAGAAAAAAGCATTGGGTACATATACTGTGGAGCCGTTTTTGCAGGAATATTTAGTATATCAGATGGTTGCCGAACCGGCATGGCCGAGGCAATTAAGGACCTGGAGGCTTTAGGGATCAAAACTGTCATGCTTACAGGAGATAATAGAGCCACAACAATGCACGTCCAAGCTGAGCTCGGGAATGCTCTAGATATCATCCACGCAGAAATTCTCCCTCAAGACAAAGCAAGAATCATCAATGAATTAAAGCAAGAAGGACCAACCGCAATGGTAGGGGACGGCTTGAACGACGCACCAGCATTGGCCACAGCAGATATAGGGATTTCGATGGGGATTTCAGGTTCTGTACTTGCGACAGAATCTGGAAACATAATCCTAATGTCAAACGACATAAGGAAGATACCAGAAGCAGTCAAACTTGCGAGAAAAACTTACAGGACAGTTATAGTAAACGTTTGTTTTTCGATACTCACGAAAGCAGCAATCCTCGGGTTAGATTTTGCTGGTCATCCTCTTATTTGGGCAGCTGTACTTGCCGATGTCGGGACCTGCGTGCTTGTGATCCTCAATAGTATGCTTCTTCTGCGAGAAAATCACCAACATGAACAAAAATGTTGCAGAAAAGCTTCTTCGACAACAATTAGCAGCAAAAATGAGTGTCATGGTGGTGATCATGGTAAACACCATCACCATGGAAACTGCAGCAGTAAAAAGAATCACATAACGCATCATCACAAAGACAATGAACATCATCACCATGGAAACTGTAGCAGCAAGAAGAATCACGTAGCTGAAACTGAAGGTTTTCGCAAATTGAGGTCATGCTCTGGAATTACACGTGATAAATCTGGCAATTTATGCTCTTCTGTTGATCTGGAAAAATCCATACAAGAGGAAAACAACATACATTGTGGCTCGAGCTGTTCCAAGGATGCACCGTTGCTAATTGTTATTGACAGCTTCGGGCTGGAGATCTTCCTTTTTCTAGGAATATATTTTCAGTAGTCTGTTTCATGAAGACATCTTCCTCAACCCCATTTCCTGGCATATATGCTTCCTCTTCTGCTTTGACTTGCTTTAAAGCAACACTTGCAGATTTTGGGTCATGGTCCTCATTAGGTATTACGGACGATGGAATCTGAAGTTGCTCCAGTGATCTCTATGTCGCGTCCCCTGTGGAGTCTGTACTAGACAAGGAAAATTTTAGTCTGGAAGAGTTCCTCGACGAAGAAGGACTTATTCAAGAATGCAAAGCTCTGAAACAGTCGAGTGTTCTTCGTCTTCCAGATGTAACACCGTCACTCTCTTGATTTGTTAGGTCTACGGGAGTTGCGAATTAGGTTGAAGACATCACATTCCTTGCTTCATTCATGTATTGATTTCTACTGTTTCTAAATACCTAATTGCATTTGTTGCTTATTTGGTTTTGTTTGTATCCGCGCAATCGATGCCTTCCTATGCTTATTAAGTTCGTTAATTTTTAGCAGTAGTTAGATACTCATGTCGAGCTATGTTTGATATTCTCTGTTAAAGGTGTTCAATCGATGCTAATACCAAAGTTTGTGTCCACTCATGTCTATTTATGGTTGATATGCAACTGTCTCTTTACTGTGTTGTTGAGGTTTTAAGATATCCCTGTCAAACTTTGCTGAACTGTATCCATCTATTGAATGAATTGGGTTTAAGCCAAGCCAAGTGTACATTAACATATTTTTAATTCTTATTGGAAGACTTGGTCTTCTTACATATTTGAAATTATTAGTAACTAACTAAGATGCCCGACTGCTGGTTTTCTTTTGCTACTACGTGTGTAATCTTACCTTGATTAGATGTGGGTATAACTTTCCATGAACGGAAAGGACTCTGCCACACCCTTAGTTCTGCCTGATTATTCGGCTGGCTAGTTTTTCTTACCCTGGTACCTTCACCTTCATGTCAAAATTAACTAAAGCGCTATGATTATTCTGTATTGGTATAGTTTTAAGCTTAATTAATGATGGAATCCCACTATGCTTTAAATTGTTCTAATTTATTATTAATTAAGTTTAGTTCGTTGCCAAAATATCTTGTCAGCAACAAAAGAATTGTTATGGATCATATTTTGTGGCATTTAGAGAATTGAAACCGCACCCCCTCTAGCAAATTCAAGTATCTAAGAAACTGTTACATGCCTTTTTCTGAATTTGTTGCATAACTCTTTGCTGCTATGCTATCTCTTATGGTCTGTTACTAAAGATTCACACATGCCTTGTATCCAATCTGGTATTGACTGCCACAAATATAGTATTTTTATATGTTGAAATTCATTATTATTTTGGATCTAAATGATCTTCTAACAGTAGTTGGTCAACATTTGAAATTCATTATTATTTTGGATCTAAGGGATCTTCCAATTTTAATTGGTCAACATTATTATTTTGGATCCGAGGGATCTTCCAACACTAGTTGGTCAATACTTGAAATACATTATTATTTTGGATCCGAGGGATCTTCCAACACTAGTTGGTCAACACTTGAAATTCAGTATATTTTGGATCCGAAGGATCTTCCAACAGTAGTTGGTCAACAATTAAAATTCATTATTATTTTGGATCTAATGGATCTTCCAATTTTAATTGGTCAACATTCGAAGTTCATTATTTTGGATCAAAATGATCTTCCAACTATTAGTTGGTCAACAAATGAGATTTGTTATTTTGGATCCGAAAGATCTTCCAACATTAGTTGGTCAACACTCAAAATTTATTATTTTGGATATGATGGATCTTCTAACATTTGTTGGTCTACATCTTTCCAACTATTAGTTGGTCAACATATGAGATTTTTTATTTTGGATCCGAAGGATCTTCCAACATTAGTTGGTCAACACTCAAAATTTATTATTTTGGATCTGATGGATCTTCTAACATTTGTTGGTCTACATTTCCTACATTTGTTGATCTACATCTGTTGGCCAAGACATTTTATGTTTTCACAGGTAACATTTGAAGCAGCGCCAAAATTACTCATCTCTCGGAATTCTTCGCAACGATTGGGGGGTACAAATAAGGAACAAGTAAAATCTGAAGTAGTGACAAAACTAGTCCTTCCTTAAAATTCTTCGCAAGGACTAGGGGGCTACTGATGAGGGAAGAATTTACACGATTCGCAAGTCAGAGTTTTGGAATATTTAACCAATATGTACTTTGTAATAAGAAGTAAATATGTTTTTACTTAGTAAGTTTGTGGGATGAATTAGCCTCTAATGGACCAATTGTTTAAGTCCAATGGCTCAATAGGCCAAAAAGCCCACAACAATTGCTATATAAGCTAACTGATCTTTTCTTATAGAAGGGGAGATCATTTTGGCTAGGGTTTCAGTGAGGGTATTTTCTTGTGGATCTTTCTAACTTTTCCTTTTTTATATATTTTTCAATTATCTTTCCGTTCTTGATATTTTTCATCATCAAGGTCATCCTCATCAAAAACTATAAATGAGGATAAGGATTGACACTGGTGGGTGGACATTCCACCATCCAACTGAGTGGCCAAACTGTAGGCATGCCTCTTCCTTGATGAAGTAGAAGGCGCAGTCACAGTATCCCATCCGAAAATAGTCAATGACTCAAAAACATTAATCAGACCGGAAAATGTTTTGGTCTTACCTGTTATTACCCCCACCTGATTTCAACTCGGATCTGGATCAAGATACTAAAAATCTATATCAAACCTTTCAGTAATTACCATTGCACTTTCTTGTATGGATGTTTCAGGATTGTTTGAATGATTAGTTTGGGGAGCATTAGCTAGTACATTATCCGGTCTGCTTCCCTCTCGTTTTTTAACATAGGCACCCAACTTACCCCTTTCAATGAGGTTTTGGACCTCCTATTTCAAGGCTATCCAGTCATGAGTATCATGGCCTATGTCATTATAGTATTGGTAGAAACGTGTGCTCCAGTTTTCTCTGGGGGACTGCAATGTTGTTGGCTTCTAAAATGCACCTCATTTTTAGTTTTTGTCATATATTGTAGCCACACTCTCCCCCAATTCAGCAAACCACTCATGTTGAACCTAGGGCCCCATTTTATTTCTGACTTGTTGGCTCTGAGTCTCGTTAGACTGATTCTGCCTTGACCGGTTAGATCCTTGTCCAGTCTTTTTTTCCCTATAACCAGACTGATTAGTAACTGGAGGAGTTGTTGTTGTAGTAGTCAACCTTACTTGGCAGTGTACTCTGGTTATCTTAGTCTCCTCAATATTGATTTGTTTACTCACCTGATTCAACAAACCACCCCAGGTCATAGCCTTCTTCCAAGTCACAAAATCGGCTAAATTACCTGGGTTTAAACCTTGTCTCAGGGAAGCAATTTCAACTTGTTCAAAGCAATCTGTTAACCCATTCTTTATATTTACAGACCAGTTGATGTACTTCTTCAAAGATTCATTTGGCTCCTAAGCACAATGGATAATGGTGTCCTTATTACTCTTAAGGTCTTTGCTTCCAACAAATTGCCTCCGGAAGGCAACCTATAATGTATCAAAATTTATTATGAACCCCTGAGGGAGATTATTGTACCATTTGAGGGCACTTCTTGTGAAAGTTTGGGAGAACGCCCTATACAATAGCTTATCGTCGTCATCAAAATTCATCATGAAGTTCTTAAATTGCTCCAGATGGTTGTCCGGATCTTGGCTCCCATCATATTTCTCAATCTTTGAGCTATCAAACCTCTTAGGAAGATGTCCATAGAGTATTTTTACGGACAAAGGTGATTGCCTCCAATTCTTGCTACGGCTAAAAACAGTATCTTCATTAAGGCTTGCAAAAATACCTGGTTCGGACTGAAAATTAAAGGGATCAATCAGCAACTGGTCAATATGTTGGTTGGCTGACCCCTTACTTTTGCCATGGTGTTTCTTAAGCCTGCCATGCATATCCCTTTTTCTTGAATGTTTTTTAGTCAACCTCATTTTCTTTTTTTACCTTCCGTTATCATTGTTTGAAGACAATGATTCTTCAAGCTCCACCTCATTAAATGAGTTGCTGGAGGACTCAGATACAGAACTCTCCACAGGTTTAGATCGGTGTGTCTTCTTAGAACTGGGGGTCTTCAATGACTACTCGTTTTCTCCAGGATTGTCAACGTGGTGAAGTATTGAAGCACCATATTTTTCTTTAACCCCTTTCTCTGCTTGTTTTATTGCTCTCAACGCCTCTATTTCAGCTCTCAACGTATTGCGCTCCTCGATAGTATACTCATTGTTCTCCTTTGCAACTTCCACCTCAGGAGGTGGAATATTATGCTCATTCGGATCCATCTGAACTACTTCGTTTGCTGGTTTTGAATTATGAAATTTAGGCACCGTCGTGCTCCCACTATGGTCGTCAATTTGGTGTGGTTAATTTCTGTCTGAGGGTAATTTTGTAAAGTATTTTGTGAAATTTAATGTTTAAGGTAGAGAGTAATGAGATAATTAAGCCGTGTGCTAGCAGTAAATTCTGATTACCCTCATTGATGAAAGTGGTTGGAGTATTTATACTTAATTAGTGACCCATGGGCCTGTTAGGTCGGATTGTGGAGTCGGGTCGAGTTTAAGGGCTCATTAGTAATTTGGTGTGAAGTGACCATCATCTAGCGTAATCATATTCCACTACGTTAGTCCTGTTCGGTTTCACCTAATAGTGGTTTGGTCAGAATTGTCCATCTAATAAAAACGAGATTCAGTAGCTAAAATATCAGACCTCGTCAGTTTTATTCTGTATTCGTTCATCTGATCTATAATTGCAAACATACATGATCTGGAAAACAAGGTTCTAGCGATAATAATTAATTGGTAGTTAGATTTACGAGTAATGAGTGTCTCATGTCTCGCTTTATCGAAACACGAGTGAACCAAATGCTGGAAACTATTTATACATGATGATAGATTCGTGACCGTAGTAATTATCAACTGCAAAACTAATAACACTAAAATACATAAAAATGAAGAAAATTATGATTTGTATTACTAATTAAGAATTAAAAAATAAAAAAAAATTATTTTTTCATACATTCAAACACTATGTCTATGAAATCATAAAATCAAACTACAAATTGAAGAAGGAAATTACAAGAAGTATTATTTCTTTCTATTTTGATGTATATGTTCTTTTGAATTCGGTTTTAGATTAAAAACATTGATTTTTATGTTTTATTTGGTTAGTTTCCAAAAAGTTTGAGAAGAATGCAGTTCGTAGATAATAAAATCTGGAGAAATAATTTTTTTTCCGTGAAGTAACATTATTTTATTACTTTTACGTTTTAAACTTAATTTTATGAGACAATTTTAGTAGTCTGTTAGTTTAATATTTTGGACTTCCATAAATAATAATATTTTGGACTAAATTAATTCGTCATATAAAAATAGTTTTTTTAATAATTTTTTCTTTTAAAATTTAAATTATATTTTTTAATAAATGACCAAATTTTTTGATTCTTTACTATCTTACATAATATGCATAATTTAATTCAACAAAATAAATAATTTTAACAGCATTTATACGTTTTTTCATGTTTTTGCTATTAAAAAAAATTGAATCAAAATATTATTTTTTATTTTAATTTTTTTTATTAATTTAAAAATGTTATAATTTTTAAGATTTTAAATAATTTTGGTGTATTAGTTATAGACTTATAGTTTTATGAATTCTTCCATTTACCATCCAATACAATTCAACATTTAATATTTTATAGCCTCCATCATCCACTAGCAATTTGACAACAATAGTACCTTTAAAGAAGTCAGGGTGACCTTTCGTTGATATTAAGGTTGTATCAACCAAAAAACTCGCACTTGTCAATTATAGAAAGGCATCACCTTTATCCCGTACCCAAACAAGGAATAAACCAACCAACCTCGTTTTGTTTTTAAACGGGAAATAAACAAAGTACCACGTGTCAGCGATCCATTTGTTTTACTTCCAGATCTCTCGATACCACCATTGCTACGCCCCTAGGTTTATGGAGTTGTAATCCTATGATTCATTTTGTATACTCGCTCCTTTAACAAATAACCAAACGCGCTACACGATATTGACACCTGTGTCACCTTTAGATCTTTCGACTTCACCTAGATTTCCAATTACAGTTGTCAAGCTGGTAAAGCGAGTAGAGAGTGATTATCTTACTCGCGGGAGTGAAAGTTTCTGTTACGTTCTAATAATTAAAACCACCTAGTGGTTTCAATATTAAACGACTTTCCATAACAAGCTAAATGGTATCTGCCGCATCACTACCAGCAGACGCATTTCTCCGTTTTTTTTTTCTCTCTCTTGTTTTTCTCTCTCTACCTACAGTGGAATCAGATCAAAATCAAGTAAGGTTTTTCGCTTTATTCTTTACTTATGGCCTTTTTCTTTCGAATCTATGAAATAAATACTATTATTTCTGGAGAAATCTTTTGTTTTGATGTAGATCGTTGAAAGAGATTAGCAATTTGATAAACATTTGAACAATACGGCAATGGTAGATTTGGCTTGCTGGTTTATATGAGTTTTGACTGTTTGTTTGTTCGATCTAGAATTGGGAGTCCTAGATTCGGCTATGGGAAGAGGAAAAATTGTTATCAGGAGAATCGATAATTCAACGAGTAGACAAGTGACTTTCTCGAAGAGAAGAAATGGATTGCTTAAGAAAGCCAAAGAGCTTTCGATTCTTTGCGATGCAGAAGTTGGTGTTATCATCTTCTCCAGCACTAGCAAACTCTATGATTATGCTAGCTCTAGGTCAGTCTCTCTCTCTCTCTCTCTCTAACTTATATATTGTATGATCCATCTCTCTCTTTTTTCTGTGTTCATATTTATCTTCTGTATGATTTAAGTGTAAATGTGGTGTGGTTTGAATCGTTCTATTTACATTTTTATATATTTCTACTTTTAATAGACCTTCGATTTAATTATTCAGGATTTTATAAATATATATATATATATATATATATATATATATATATATATATATATATATATATATATATATTTCCATTTAAATTTAGGATTATGAACTTCTACTATTGATTTCATCTGTCTGCATAAATGTTCATACTCTTTAGTCTTTATTATGATTTTAAATTCTAGGCTTCAAATTAAGGAAGAAGAAGAGAATCCAAATAATATCTGATCAGTTTATAAAATAAAAACCAAAATCAGCAAAATGCTTAGATCATGTATAAGGTTTTGTACTTCTGATCTTGTGTCCACTGTCCTTTCCTCTTAAGTGATGTTATCTCTGTAGTTGGAGAAGATCAAATTGCTATAATTTATCCAGTGAAGCTTCCCATCATCACATATTACTCTCATGTCTCAATAACATGAAGCTATGTGATTTCCCAACAACAACATATGTATCCCACATGCGTATGTATATAAACCATTTAGTAAGGTGACGACAATCCTCTTCTGTTGAGACATACAGTTGATCTTTTGCTCAAGTTGAGGATAGTTTCTTGATGCTCAAGCTGAACTGGAGTAGTCGATTCTAGAGGATGGTAAATTATTTGCATTAGTTACCAATGTAAATGGTGCTTTGGATTATTCGAAATTGAAAGGAAGAAAGATGTATGCCCAGGTGGATTGGGGCTTGGCTAACCTGATAGTAGATTTAGTTTAATCGATTCATCCGCTCATATTTGTTGAAGCTTCCGTCCACTGGTTTAGTTTTAGGTTGAGTTGATCAAATGCAACCTAAGCTGTAACCAAACCCACTACTATCTTTCAGCCCTAAGTACCAAGCTCCTTAGATATTCAAGTTGTTCTGCTTTCGTTTTCAAGTTGAATCTGTGGCCTAGTATATTAATTTGAGATCTTCTTAACAAGTTTTACATTAACTGTTTACTATACTAAAAAAGCTAGAGTAAAATACAAATCTCAAACTTGAAACTAGAGTAAAAAACAAATCTCAAATTCTTCAAGTTTGTCCCCAACTATTAGAGTTGGGTCTAAATCAAAGTTATAAATTGTGAAAAATCCAGTCGAGTTAGAATTGGAGTAAAAGCCTCGAATACCAGACTTATACATACATTATTATCTTGAAATTTCTTATTTTAATAGATATCCATGCATTTAACTATCGTCAATATTAGTTCAATACAACTAACTAATTACGTAATAGATAATTTTGGTATTATATATCATTCTATTCTGGATACTAGATAATATCTGGAAATAAATAACTTAAGCAATTAGTTTGATAAAAGAATCAAATAAAAAAATATATCATAAAAGTAATTTATAGATTTAGATTTATTATGGATACTACAAGGGATTACATCCGAAAATAAACAACTCAAATAAAACAGAAAATTTTGTGATAATTTTGTAAAAACAAAATAAATATGAAGTTATACAATTCAATAGGTTTTGGTTATAATTTAAAATAGTGGTTTGAATTTTTAATTCTAAATTTATGAGCACTTGTATTTTCTTAGAAAAATTCAAACAATTTAAAAAAAATTAGAGTAAGTGATTGGATTTGTCTATTCATTTACAACAAATCATTCGAAAGATCAAATTGCACGATGTTAAAAATTTTAAACCACGATCAAAATCCATCGAACAAAATAAAAGAATTAAAAAACTTTATAATATAGCTTAATCCTTTAGATTTATTTAAAAGACTCAAAATCTCTCAAGTGTTCGGAAATAGGAAAAACAAATTTCCCAACATAAACATAATAATCTGAGTTACAATTCCAAATTTTACCAAACGATATAATAGAACATGTAACATTTTGTTCTTTTCGACTTGTTAAATTCATGACTATTTTCCTGTTTTGAATTTCGAAAGACATGTTTGTTTTTCTACTCGTGATTTTTTTGAATAAATATTTAAAATTTTAATATTTTTTAGGTATAATTTTTATTATATTCCGACAATAACTTGTTATTAAAAAGCTTATATAGCATAAAACATTCTCAAACATAATTAATGGTAAGAACACAACCTATTTTTGTATAGAGTTTTAAACATTTATTAGATCATCTAAAAAATATTATTTTTATTGCTTTAATTGCTTTTTGTTTTTGGAAAGTTGTTTTGGATTTTAATAATGAAACTTTTTAGTTTGATACAAATAAAAATAAAATTATTACTTACGTAAGTAATAATATTACAGAATAAAAATGTTTAAGAATGTAATTTTTTTTTATAGTGATAACTTTATGCATTTCTTATGTATATTCAAGGTAGGCCAAAGCTATTTCCTCCATGTTATTTTTTATTTCCTCCATCATTCAAACTTTTAAAAACACTAGTGACTTGCTTTTACCAAATTACCCTTATTTTTATTTCAAATTTAACACTAGATGCCATTGATCTAATAGATAGTCTTATATGAAAAAACACACCAATAACCTAACTTTAATCCAACATATATGATTCTAATCCTAAAATTAACCCTAAAACAAAGAACTTCAATTTTATTGAAGATTCATTATGGAAAATAAAGAAACCCAAACTAAACCGGAACGAACAAGTTAATTTAATCTTTGTTTTGTAATCTTTGTTTTTATGTTTTACCATTTCGAAAATTCTTTTTTTTTCATCCAAACCCGATTTCTGCATTTGTGAACGAAAAACAACTGATTCCGAGACGGTATCTCGGAATCAGTTGTTTTGTTCAGAAGCAACTATTGCTAGCCAAAAAATTTAAACATTAGCGAAAGCATGTGATTCCGAGAGGCCATCTCGGAATCACATGCTTTCGCTAAAAAAAACAGAATATAAAAGAACAGCCGTATGGTCACAAAATTGAACAAAACTCGAAAACAGATCCAACCAAAAGCATAAACCCTAATCGAACCCTAAATCTACCAAATAAGAACCCTAATCGAACCCTAAATCTACCAAATAAGAATCCTAACCTAACAAGAAGAGCCATAACCAAAAGAAACTGGAAAACAAAAGACAGTAGAAAACTGAAGAGATTATGGGTTTGAAAAGAAAGTGAGAAACAAAAGAGAGAGATACGTATGGTTTTTTTTCTTTGAATTTGTTGATGGATAGGATAATAGAATAAATGGGTAGAATAATGGCGTTCTCGAAAAGGAAAAAGAGAATAAATGGGTAGAAGGACATATGTGTAATTTCCTTTATGGAAGAAATAACAAGATGAGATTATTTTCAAATTATGGAGGAAATAAAAATTATCATGGAGGAAATAGCTTTGGCCTTCAAGGTATCCTTAAATATGCATTTCATATGTTTAGATTAGTCATAGAAAACTACATGAATCGATGCGTTAGCATGACTCGTTTTCATGGCAAACACGGTACAAATTTATAAAAACGTTTGCTCTCATCTCACAACTGCGAATTGTATTTCTTGCAATAAAGTATTAAACGCCATGAGTGTATTTTCTTTACGGCACTTAGGCCATATTGTGTGTTTTTTTCGGCACTTAAGCCATATTGGGTGTCGTACCACGACAATGACTAGTGTTTTCCGCGACAGACATGTTGTGAATGTCATGTGTCTTGCTACATATGAGGTACAACATAGTCTTGCTTTTGCATACCGTCTTCTCCCCCACAATTTCTCTCATACCCGAGGTTCATCTCTTTGGGTATCATTTTTTTATTATCATATTTATGTTTTAAAACTCCTCGTTAATATATATTTTTTTTGTAAATATTTTACTAGAAGAAGCGGCTCCTAATGTTTTAGGTTTATGATGAATAAATTGCTAAATCTAAGTCTCGTCTTCTACATAAAATAATATAAATATATTTACTACGATTTGAAGTTGAATTTATTGACGTTCTTCTAACTTTCAATTTTTTAATTTATTTGGCGTCATACATTTGCATATCCCTTGATTTTTTTTTTATGTTTATTATTTTAAACGTCATGTGTTGACACCCATGTATCGTACCATTAATAAAAAATTATATCCGCGATATTGATTTATTTTCTAATTATTATAATTTCTTTTTTGATGGATTTTTTTTTCATTCTTTTTTCAAAAGTTGCAATATTTTAAAACAATCTATATTTATGATAAATATAATATTTTATGTTCATATTCTTATAACTCATCCTTTTTGCAGCGAAAACGTATTTTATATATTTTTATATTTTTCTATTAAAGTTATGTCACATTACCACTTTTTAAAAATCATACATTACATAATTTCAAATATGAGATTTTTAATGTATGTATTAGACATGTTTTAAAAATATGATACAACCATTTCAATCGTTTTGATTTTTTAATAATAAAATGAAATATAATAATGAATGAAAACAAAAAAAACAATCAATCTCTTTCGACATGTTTAGATTTTGTATTTTTGTTCAAAATTTACACAATGTGTCCTCCCAATATATCACTCGTTCACGGTATAATATTGTTTTTTTTTATTTTTACATATTTCTATTTGCTTTTCAATATTATCACTCTTATTATTTCTACATTTTTTTCCTTCATTTAAAAAAAATTCCAACAAAAATATTATACAACCATTTTGATCATTTTGATTTTTTTAGAACAAAATAAATATAATAATAAATAATAATAAAAACAACCAATCCCTTTCAAACATATTTAAATATTTATATTTATTCAAATTATAGACCATAAATAATATGTCCTCCTAATACATCCCACTTGTTTTCACTATAAAATGGACATATTTTGGTTCGATATATTTTATTTGCTTTGCAATACTTAAAATTAACATTTCACTTTTTAATATATCAATCCTCCAATTTATACATTTTCATCTTTGAATTTGTTTTTGGATTGAATTTCTTTCCTTCATTTAATAAAATTCCAACAAAAAATAGAAATGATAATATAAGAAGGGTGTTCTTCTAAATGCCAGGAAAATGGAACGAACTTGCAGTGACAGTGCGTGAATTAGAAACAAGAACATCTTTACATGCAACTTGCTATATTTCCTCCTACTATTTACTCGCAATAGTTTGGACCTAGGTTGGAATCTGATTGTGGAATGTGTACTAACTAATCGAATATGGTTACTTATTTATTACATTAACACATAAAATAATATTTATTGCTTATCATTATTGCAAAAAAAAAGTACCACTACATTCAATAGTTTTACTTTTAATACGTTTCATGATCACTGCCGTTAAATTATTAGATAAAGTCTAAGCTTAATTTTATTCTAAAAATAACTTAATACGGGAGATATCCAAAATTTCAATCAGTCAAAAGCATGACCTATGTTCAGTCTGATTCTATAATAATTACTATAATGGAGGCCAAAACAGTTTTTTTTTACTCCATTTTACCTGATAATATGTGGAATAAATTTGTTGGCGTAAAAATAGATTGTTGATTTAGAAGATCATTAACACTCTACCATAGTTTCACCAATACACACAAATGCTCAAGAAAAATTCTTTTAAATGCGCTTTGTTGACTACTTTTTCTAGCTAGTTAATCAAAATAATTTTTATAGCTCTCTCAACAATTGATCATCACTTAAAAGTCTCAGTTTTTTTTATTCCTCTATTTATATACCATTCTGACGCCTGGGCCTTTGTTTCTCTCAGCGTGAAATCTGTGATTGAGCGTTACAACAAAGCTAACGAAGAAAGTCATCAACTACTGAATCCTGCTTCAGAAGCCAAGGTAATCCCCCTTTAATTGTTTCACATTTCGAGATAAAGGGTGTTTACAACAGTGTCGATGCTGAGAGACAAGTATATGTCCTTAAGTTCTGGCTTGGTAGCATACTATTTGCTGGTTTCAACAATCTTGATTATCTCGTGATGTCGCTAGTACTATCTATTTTCAAGTATATCTTTGTACTCAATGTCAACATATTCTTTCCTTCTTGATAATCTATACAAAATAGAGCTCCTTGTACAGTTTCCTACACCAGATAGCTATATGCTGCTTGTTATAGGTACAACCTCCGTGATTTTATCATATCCTTGTTTTTTATTCACTCTTACTAGAATAAGATATTTGAACATCAAAATGTTAAAAGCACTCATTCAAATTTTTGGTTAGTAAAGGGAGAGTGTAAAGTCCAATTCTGATAATTTTACTTAACCATTTTACTTCTTTAATATTTGATATTTACACAAGTAAAACGGTATAAAGAGGAGACATCAAACCTTTATAATACAGTCCAAATAAAATAAGGTATTTATCTTATTTTCCACGTGTAACTTAATATTGATATATGTGTGTGACAAGGATAGGGCCTCTTCTGCCTATTTCTGTAGAAGTAATACAGTACTTTGTACTAAAGTTGGTTCTATCAAATATTATAGATGGCATCTGACTTTTCATTCTCTATAGTTTTGGCAAAGAGAAGTAGCAAATTTGAGACAACAACTCCAGTATTTGCAAGAATGCCACAGGTAGAGTTGTTAGTCATTCAATGCATTAGTACTACCGTTACTCTTTCATTAAAATAACCTATCTCGAAATAAAAGGTTTGAAATGATTTACTGTAAGATATAAAATATGTCCATAAAGCAAGACGACAACGCTAATACGGTGCCATTGCACTATAAAATGTGAAGAGTCATTTATAAGCTAAAGAAAGATAGATTCCACACCCCAGATAACCTAACCAAGCTATAACGCCCACAGGAAACTTATGGGGGAAGAGCTTTCTGGAATGAGCGTCAAAGATCTACAGAATCTGGAAAACCAACTGGAAATGAGTTTAAAAGGTGTTCACATGAAAAAGGTGAGAATTCCAAAACTCTAACACCAGTGCCATTTTGGAATTGAAACATATACTCATAGAAAGAAAAATCTATATTTTCTATGCAGGATCAACTTCTGACCGATGAAATAAGAGAACTGACAGACAAGGTTTTTCAGCATATTCTTTTATATGGTTTACCCTCTGTTTTACGTTAGAAAACTTGGCGTGGAGATAACATAGAATGAGATCATTGCAGGGACATCTTATTCATCAAGATAATCTAGAGCTATATAAGAAGATAGACCTACTTCGTGAACAAAATAAAGAGCTACAAAAGGTATATGGCTGCCCATCTTAAAACTTTCTCCATGCCCAAAGAAGTAATTACCTGAGTTCGTAATCACTAGAATAGTAACTTCAATATTCTTCAATAGTTTCCCTAACTAAGTGGGCGCATATTCACCTCTCAGGTTTATGGAAGAAGACATGCGAATGAAGCAAACACCAGTACACAACCTATGTTCACACTTAGCAGTGGAAACGACTTGCATGCCTCAGTGCGACTCCAGTTAAGCCCACCAGAACCACATAAGAAAGACACACGGGCAAACTCAACAAAACTGTTGTAAGTATATCTGCTTTACACATAATGCCACTGTGAAACACTATATATGATTCGCGTGTGACAAAGAATATTGCTTTACACTCCTAACTATATCTTTCCACCTCCCTACATTTGCAACAGACTACAACTCCAATAGTAATATTTCCTGAACAGGTGTGGTGGATGGGTACCAACTCCAGTTAACACGATTTCAGTCAGTGAGCTCTCACATTTTAGCCACTGCACAGTGTGTGTAGAGGAGAAATACCGTACTAAGTGTGGTTTGTTTTTTCAAAGGATGTTCAGAAACTAAATTGCTGTAAACTGAACATGTCATTTGTTAATGTACATTGTGAAATAATAGTGAATTTTTACCGCACCAAAGATTATTAATCCTAGGCAATATGTTATAAAATACTATGCAATTATAACAAAATGGCTCAAGCACAAAATATATACGAAGGAAAGATTTAAATGAAACACAGGATTTAACGTGGTTCAACAATTGTCTACGTCCACGGGCGCCGCCAGAGAAAGAGTTTCACTATGATAGAAAAGGTTACAGATTTCAGATTGTGTTTTGTGTCGCCCTAGTAATATATTTATATGAAATTAATAGACTTACTAGACTATGGGCCTAATGGGCTCATACCACAAAACTAACTCAAGTGATTGGACAATTTCACTATCACAACACAAAACTGTACTACCGGACACAGTACACTGTCAAGGCACTATTCGACTTATTCACAACAAATCTTCCCCTTGAGGCGAATATCCTTTCTTCACTATCAATAAAGAATCTTCTCTTCTTCTAACTCATCAAATGCCCTTAAGGCATTCACTCTATACTGCGAACACCGATCCAGTTTAGGCACTCCCTAAACTTTCGAACTGATACCGCCTTGGTCATTATATCTGCTGGATTATCGTGTGTAGACACTTTCTTCACATCAACAATTCCCTTTGATATTATATCATGAATAAAATGATACCTGACATCTATGTGCTTTGTACGCTTATGGTACATCTGGTTCCCTGTAAGGTGTATGGCGCTTTGACTGTCACAAAACACTTTTGTAGTACTCCTATCCAAGCCTAAATCTGCCACCAAACCTTGCAACCATATTGCCTCTTTAACTGCTTCTGTTACCGCCATGTACTCTGCCTCTGATGTAGACAAAGTTACAGTAGCTTGCAACTGTGCTTTCCAACTGATCGCACTCCCAGCTAGAGTAAATACATATCCTATCAGAGATCTTCTTTTATCCATATCACCTGCAAAATCATAAACAACAAACCAACCAATGATCCTGCAACATCATTCAGCGATTCACCAATATCGGTCTTGTTAAAAGTTAAGCCAGCGTTCATAGTATTCTTTTGAAGAGATTCAATCTCTTACCCCATAGCACCCATCCATCGATCTGCCTCTGAACTCGCTATAGCTTCTCTGTAGCTACTAGGTTCCTGCATCTCAACTTCTTCTGCAACTGACAGAGCATATGCAACTAGATTCGCATACCTTTTTGGAAGTCTAATATATCTTCTTTCTCTGCCCAATGCTATGCTATAAGGTTGTTGTTCTGGTTCAGGCGCATCATCGTCACTATCATCCGATGCTGACGCTTCACCTCGTGATTCTGGATCCACCTCAGAACCACTTGAATTATTGGACTTGCTAGGAACTGTTTCTACTTCAAGCTCCACCTGTTTACTCACAACCGATCCTGATTCAACAATTTCTCATACTTCCTTCTCACTGTCTATCGAAGCAAACTCATTAAAGGTAACGTCCCTACTGATGAGAAAACCTGGAGACTTTGGAGAGGTACACCATAACCTATATCACTTCACTCCAGTAGCATATCCTAGAAATATGCATCTCTTTGCCCTCGGCTCAAGCTTACCATCTCTCACATGAGCATACGCAGGACAACCGAACACCCTCAAATGTTCATAATCAGCCGACGATCCAGACCAAATCTCAAAAGGAGTTTTACAATCAATAGCCGTTGATAGAGACCGATTCACCAAGTAACACGCTGTAATGATAGCTTCAGCCCAAAAATCCTTTCCCACACTGGAATACGAGAGCATACTTCGTGCCTTATCACAAAGCGTTCTGTTCATTCTTTCTGTGACTTCATTCTGTTGTGGTGTTCTAGAACAAGTGCGATGGTGCACTATTCCCTCAGCTTTACAGAACTCATTGAACTCATGACTGCAATATTCAAACACATTACATGTCCTAAGACGTTTGATTTTTTTTCCTGTTTGCTTCTCAATCATCGTCTTCCATTTGACAAAGGTTGAATATGCCTCATTTTTCGTTTTCAGAAAGTAAACCCACACCATCCTTGGATAATCATCGATCAAACTCATGTAGTATCTGGCTCCGCTCTTGGATGGAATTCTGTTTGGACCCCAAAGATTTGAGTGAATATAGTCCATTGTGCCTTTAGTCTTTCTTACAGCCGATTTGCTGAATTTGAATCTAGTTTGTTTACCAAACACACAGTGCTCACAAAATCCCAATGATTCTGCTTTATACCCTTTCAACAAATCTCTCTTTCCCAAAACAGCTAATTCTCTGTCACTCATGTGACCAAGACGCCAATGCCACAACTTATTTTGATCCTGCCTACTTTGGCTATTACTCCCTGATGATGCTACTGCAACATCGCCCATAACAACACTCCCCTGGAGAATGTAAAGACCCTTCTGCAAACTGCCTTTCATGCATACCATTGAGCCTTTTGTCACTTTGATAACACCATTTTCAGGTTTATTTTTAACCCAGGAACATGCCAGCACGTCAAGATTCTAACAACCCCGTCAAACATTCTGATTCTGACGTTACCAATACCACCAACAGTCAACGAATGATTGTTCCCTAAATAGACAGTTCCCTGCATTGGCTTGTACGTATCAAACCACTGCTTGAACTGACACATGTGATATGTAGCGCCAGTATCAAGTACCCAAGAGTTTTTCCCAAAGTCTGAACTCACGGATAATACATCTCATTTACCATTGTTTTCACTATCGTCGGAATCATTCACACCTTCAACAATGTTTGCTGTATTTTCCTTTTGATTTCCCTTCTTAGCATTCAGTTTCGGACAATCTCTCCTATAATGACCCTGCTCACCGCATTCATAACAGTTTGAGTGCTTCACCCTTGACTTGGACCTCCAGTTCTTTCTTCTTAAAGAACTCGTTTTGCTTTTAAATCTTCCCCTAGTCATAAGACCTTTCCCTTCAGCTTGATTGTCTGGCTGCAACTGTCTAATCTCTTTTGATTTCAGTGCCCCTTTGACATCTGCTAGCGATAACTTATCCTTACCATACATAATGGTATCTACGAAGTTTTCATAGGGAGAAGGTAACGATCTTAATACAAACAAAGCTTGATCCTCATCCTCAATATTGATATCTATGTTCTCCAAGTCCATTATAATTGATTTAAAATAATCTAGGTGCTATGTTATGGACATACCTTCTTTCAATCTGAAATCATACAAACGTTTCTTCAAGTATAATCGGTTTACTACTGATTTCTCTTAGTAAAGATCTCCTAGATTTTTCCATGCGCAGGCAGCAGTCTTCTCACCACTAATCTTGCGAAGCACATTGTCTTTCACACTCATTAAAATCCAGCACAAAGCCCTTTCTTGAAGATCTTGTTTCTCCTCTTCTTTCATCTCTTCTGGTAACTTATTCTTCACAGCCTTCCACAACCCTTGCAGTACCAATGAAGATTTCAGTTTAATCTTCCATAACGCAAAGCTGGATCCCCCATCAAATTTTTCAATCATGTATTTTGTTGCTGTAGACGCTATTGTGAAACCCTAATTGCAAAAGCCCTAATTTCACCACGTGGCTCTGATACCAATTTTTTTATAAAATACTATGCAATTATCACAAAATGGCTCAAGCACAAAATATATACGAAGGAAAGATTTAAATGAAACACAGGATTTAACGTGGTTCGACAATTGTCTATGTCCGCCGCCAGAGAAAGAGTTTCACTATGATAGAAAAGGTTACAGATTTCAGATTGTGTTTTGTGTCGCCCTAGTAATCTATTTATAGGGAATTAATAGACTTACTAGACTATGGGCCTAATGGGCTCATACCACAAGACTAACTCAAGTGATTGGACAATATCACTGTCACAACACAAAACTGTACTGCCGGACACAGTACACTCTCAAGGTATTATTCGACTCATTCACAACAGAATATCTCTATCTATAGCTTGCAATTGTATAATATAAACAAGTGTTTCATGAAGTATTCAGTATTTGACCAAAATGATGATTACATTATACTGATATAAAGAATAAACAAAAAGTTAAAGTTAGTTGGTATTTCCTCTAGATAGCACTTGAAAAATGTATTGTACAAAAATATAGGTAGCATAATTATAGGATAAGTGTAGTATGTACTACTTTATGTCTTCTTCTAGCATATGGTTTGCTAGAGCTCTCGTACCAATACATATATGCTTAATACTCCGTGTCAGGAGCTAGTAATTGACAAAAGAACAATATCTCGCTTATAAACATCGAGTTAGTACTTCCTACCACCGCCATAATCAGTAACTAGAATCATTCATCTATAACTTCAGTTGATTATCTTGGTCATGACTTATGAGATTTCAGGGCATGAGAAGGGAAACTTCAGTGCAGCAGTTTTTTAATAGGCAAGATACACAGAAGTTAAGACACTCTTCAGGTAAGAGATAACATAAATTAAATGAAACTATGACTGCCAAGCTGGAAATTGAAAACCATGGTGACTTATTACAAAGAAAAAAAGTATTAGCCATAGATATAAGGTTCTAGAAACAATCTTCAATATCAATGAATGACAGACACACTCACATCAATACCAGTAGCTCAAGGTGGAGACTGGCAAAAGATTTATTTCTTGCTTCTTCTGCAAAAACAACCTAGCTGAGTAGACTTGTTAAATGGAAGAGGAGAGATTCTACTTCCTCTATGAGAGGAAGAGAAATGGATATAGTTAGCCTCCAAAGGGATAGTCGAGTTGGTTAAGTAAGGCATGCTCGTGACCAAAGGTCGTGAGTTCGAGTCTTTTTACATATGTTTTTTCGGCTGAGCCTGTTATCTTGTGTGGTTTACCTTCTAGCGTTGGTTTGCAGGCTATTGCGTCAGACTCAGGGTTTACCATGTGCGTACTCATTGCACTCTGAGTAGCGGCTGCGGGTTCCCTCCGAAAAAAGAAAAAAAGAAATGGATATAGTTTGGTGTGGTTTATTTTTGTCTGAGGGTAAGTTGGTAACTTCTGTTTAGAGTTTTGTGGAGTTTTGTGAGTATTTAATATTTGGGTAGAATGTAGAATGAGAATTAAGCTGCCTGGTTGTATTTTATTTTCATTACCCTCATTTAATGTTGGTGGTTGGGTATTTATACCCTTATATTTGGGCCACATGGGCTTTCGGGTCGTGTTTAAGGGACTCGGGTCGAGTTTAAAGACCCATTAGTTCTAAGTAGGGGAGCAGGCAACTTAGTCAAAAAGTGATTAGGTTTTAAGTACTTTAGTTCTGTTCGAACAGTTCAATGGATGATGGTGTCTGAACCGACCCTGTCCGGTCAGGTGGACATTGTCCGAATTGACCATGTCCAGTTCCCACAAAATGTGTTGACAGAATCCGGACTCATCAGTAGCCTTTTTTTTAGGTGATGTTCAAAAAAACTTTGGCAAGACCTAAAAAACAGTCTGTTCTCGATGACAACTACATCCGGACAGATCATTCGAACTGTGTTATAGCTTTATCCGGACTGAAAAAAGTTCTTGAAACTTAACGGTTTCTTTTCAGATTTTGTGGGACACGTGTCTCTCTCTGGTTCGTTACTTCAATCGTTTTTTCACCTAGAATTTCGCTCCCACCTTCTCTGAAAAGAAACCTCTTCATTTAATGAAGATGACATCAGCGATGTTCCCTAATCATTGCAAATCCTTTCGAATTCTCCTAGATATCAACGTGTGTTTACTATAAATTAATCACTTTTACACTGTTTCACCATCATCTTCATATTTACTTTGCCAAATTTCAGAGCTTTCTCTCTCAAACACAAATTCTTCTTTTTGGTTGTGAGTTTATGTTCACAGCTAGGAACGCTTTAATTAAAGGCGGGTGGCTTAATCTATCAAAGCTAGAAAAGGTATAAAAAGTTGAACGGGAAAGGCGCATTGCTGCAGGCCTACCTACTTCCCCTATCGACAAACCAGTAACCTCAAACACAGAGCCTGACCAGGGCTCCTTCTCAACTAGAAGTGTTAAACCGAGGAGATTGTTTCAAACCAACCTTTCTCCTATTGTTTCAGGCTCATCGGTTCAAGAATCAGAGCCCACTGTTGAACCAGGGCAAGCAGTTACCAGCTTCAAAAATCCTTCCCCATTTATCTCCATGGATCAGATGTAGATGTCTCTCCCAACAAATTAGTCGATCCAAGAAAAGGTCGCCTGGTAAAAAGGCAGGCTAAAAAAGGTACACCTTCCAAGTTAGAGGTCAAGGACAGTGACAAAGGGTCAGAGGCACCCATGAAAATACCTAAGGATAGGCTGTCCGGACCGGAGGCCACTAGCTCAAGCCTCCGAAGAGAAACCACCACATCTGAGCCCCAGCCGGAGGCCAGAGTCCAGAAAAGAATTGAAGCTCAACGGTCCGGAGGTCAGACTGAACCAACTTCTAACCCCCCCCCCCTCCAAAAAACAACTGAAAACCCCTCCTCGGTAATGGAGAAAGTAATGGAGGATTCTATCGAAGAGGCTCCGTTCAAGTTCGAACCCTCCGGACAAACTAGTGATGTTGTTGCTGCCAAGAAAGATAAAGGCAAAGAAAAACTATGCCTTATGCACCCAGATCTACCAGAAATCCTTGAAGGAAAAGTGGGACCTTGTTTCCTCAAGGTTAGTGTTAAATATCTTCTTGCCTTACAAAAATTACTTATGCTTTCATCCATACAGTCGAATTGGGCCGGATGCGTACAAAGTGGGGGATTCCGGAGAACGTCAAAATAAGAATCCCCATAGACCCTGAAACCCCAATGGACTGCAATCTTAGTGAAATAGTTACCTTCACTGAGCTTTTTAACTGGGGGCTAAGGTTTCCCTTAGATCCGGAGATAGTTAGGTACTTCCACCTCATCAAGCTCTGCCCTAGTCAACTGAGCCCCAACGCCTGGTACACTCTTATGGCCTGCATCATGGCCTACAGGCTCTCCGGAATTCCTTTACCAATGGAGGAATTTGCAGCTGTGGCCAGCCTCTGCAGAAACCACCACATTCCCTTCTATCACTTCAACATGGGTGATAATTATAAAGCTGTGGATGAATGACTCAATTCTTATTCGTGAGTGGCGCTTGGGAGAATGGGATGAAGATCAAAGCCGGAGTCAACCCGAGTCTCCTCACCAGCAGATGGCGAAGTGATCGTAAGAATCCCACCTTACATTCTCACTTTTATTTTTATCAAATTTGTTTAACTGACTGGTCTTGTCTCTTTTCTTGACAGAGCTGCCCAAAGACTTTAACGATTATTTAAAGGCCGGGCAGACCACTTGTACCAAGATCAACACTTGGGCTGCTGAAAAGTGGGGAAACCGTTTTCATGACGCCTTTACCGGAGGCAATCTCGTAAGGTCCCATCTCTAGAACACTACTGGCCATAGAGACTTGACATGGGAGGAACTTACCACTCCACCCCCTCTGGATGTAGTCCTTAAAAGAACACATGCACCGGACGGGTCACTGTATTTGCCAGGTCGAGCCAAGGCCCCAAGTAAGATGAAAGGAAAAAAAGGGAAAGGCAAGAAGAGTGTGGTTGAGGCTAACCCTGCCAAAGCGGAGAAAAATGCTCCAATAAACCAAGAGGGGCCAGTTCCAAGTCATATTGATGCTGCTCTTCTAGAAGTAGTAGAGCATGAGAGTACTATGGAAGAGGTAGGATCTCCAAAACCCCCAAGGGTTCCTAAGAGATACCGGAAACGGGGAGCAGAAAGCAAGGAGAGGGAGGCCAAGAAGAAAAAGACCTCCAGGGGTGATGAACTTTCTCTCCGGCCTTCGGAGCCCTTCCCTCCTGTTGACCCTACTGATCCAACAAGAGTAGAAGAGATCCTTGGTGACTTTCAAACCGATGAGGTTGGAGGAAGAGACATTAGCATCGATGGTGTTGACATTACAAGGCTTGATGGACTTGGTGACTATTTTGCAAACTTTCCCAGAGATGACTTTGCTGGGCCTTACCTCCCTCCGAGCACTTCGAACACCGTTACCTTCAATGGTAAAACTTTCACTGTTTCAAGTGAAAGAGAGGTTATAACTCACTCTATATTGAGTACCGTTCAACCAGTGTTGGTCCTGGAGAAGCAAGTACAAGGTCAGGCAGCAATCATTACTGCCCTTAATTCCGACAATGAGAGATTGTCCGGAGACTTCCTTATTGTCAACCAAAACACTGATGTTTTGAAGAGAGAAAACGAGGAGTTTAAGAAGAACCATGAGGGTTGGGTCACAAAGGTAGCTGCCCTAGAAGATACTATCAAAGGCCTCCGGGAAAAGCAGTCTAAATTGGAGAAAGATCTTACCTCTTCAAAAGAGGAGATGAAGACCAAGGATCAAGTCATTCTTACTTTGACCAACGACAAGATCACCCTCGAAGACTCGGTGTCCAAGGCTATAGAGGAAAAAGCTGATCTGCTAAGGGAACAAGAGGCAAAAATCCAGGCCAAGATTGATGCTTATGCCAACAACGTGATTGACAGTCAAGAAGAGATGTATGCCAAGGTGAAGTCGGACATGGTCTTGCTTTTTCACGAGAAGTTTCCGAAGAGGAATCTGGGAGACTTATGGTCTTTTGTAAAGTATCCAGACCTTCCCTTTCATACAATGGCTGAGGGTGACAGGTTTAATTTCTCCAGTGCGTCCTCATCCGATGAAGAAGAGAACACCGGGGAGAGCCCAGGTGAGGAGAATGATGACCCCAAGAAGAAGAAAACAAGTGAGGCTGAGCCGTCTTCAAAGGCTCAGTCTTAAAATATCAATTATCCTTTGTTTTTTGTTTTGATTGAAATAAAGTCCTTGGAAGGCCAAGGCATTTTTGTAACTGTTTCCGGTGTTTAATCAGACAGATCTGTTTGTTTTGAAAACTTAAAGTCCTTGGATGGCCAGGGAAATTCGGTTATTTTAATAGATGTCTTTATTTTGTACAGCTCTTGCATTCTTTCATAGTTTGTTTCAACTTTGGTGGCTAGTGTTTAAACAGCCCTTAGTTATTTCATAAACATTCTAAAGCGAGAGTGTTTAAATTCTCTGATGACAAGTGTTTAAGTAGTCATCATTTCTTTAATTCAATACGGCCGGTGTTAGACAAAAATTTGACAAGAAATAAATTAAGAACACTCCGAATTTTTAAGAAGGCATCAAATTTTATAAAAGAGCCCGGACACCTCATTAAAACCTCCCCGCGCCACCAGGGTAGGAAAGAGTATGCCCCCAAATATTTACATGGATTTTTAAACAAGTAAATATTTACATAGTTTCTACTCCAAGTACATCCGGAGGTGCTCAATATTCGAAGGGTGATTCAAAACCTTTCCATCATTGTCTTCTAGCCAGTATGTTCCAGGTTTAAGCCTTTCAATGACCATATAGGGCCCTTCCCAAGTTGGGGCTAGTTTGTCGAGCAGCTTCCCTTTAGTGTGTAAGAAGACTTTCTTTAACACCTTATCCCCCGGATGAAAATCTCTTCTTTTAACTCTGGAAGCAAACTTGCTTCTCATCAAACCCTGATAGTGTGCAGCTCTAAGGTGAGCCTTAACTCTTCTTTCCTCTATCAAATCGAGTTGACTTCGCATAGCCCCCTCGTTAGCGTGTTCGGAGAAGTTATGAACTCAAAATGAAGGGAGAGTTGCTTCTATGGGAGCTATGTCATATATCCCATAGACCAAGGCAAAAGGTGACTCTTGTGTCGTAGCCCCAGGTGTAGTCCGGTAGGCCCATAAAACCTCCTGTAAATAACTAGGCCATTTTCCAGCAGCCCCTTCTAAATTCTTCTTCAATCCGGACAGTATAGTTCGGTTAGCCACTTCAACCTGACCATTTGCTTGTGGGTGGAAAGGTGAAGAGAAACAATGTTGTATACCTCTAGAGGCACAGAAACTCTCCATTTCCTTGTTGTCAAACTGTGGCCCATTGTCTGTTGTTATCTTCTGTTGAATGCCAAATCTGCAACAGATATTGATGAATTTTATGACAGCTTTTGATGTTGTACCTGCCAACGGGGCTACTTCAATCCACTTCGAAAAATAATCAATAGCAAAAATTATTCTCCTTCGTCCTCCGGATGCCATAGGTAGAGGTCCCACCAAATCCAACCCTCATCGAGCAAAGGGTATAGGCTCAGAAATTGACTCTAAATGGATGGCTGGGATATGTATTTCATTGTTATATCTCTGGCATAGGTCACACCTCCTCACTAGCTCCTTAGCATCTTACATTATAGAGGGCCAATAATAACCAGCCAATAAAACTCTCCTTGTTAGAGCCCCGAATCCACAGTGAGCTGATCCTTCACCATCATATAATTTGGAGAGCATTATTTGAGATTCATCAACCCCCAAACATCGTAAGAGAGGTTTACTGTAAGACTTCTTATAAAGAACATCTCTTAGTATGATAAAACCACGAGCTTTGTACTTCACTTTTCTTGCTCTTGACTTATCTGGAGACAAGATGTCGTCGGAGAGATATTGAAGGAGAGGAAACCTCCAATCATGGGGCTGTCCCATCTGTATATCGAAGCTTTCTTCCTCCTAACCCATATTGAGTTGAATGGAAGGGTACTCCAGCACATGGATCCAAAGGTATGATTCAGTATAGGCTATGGTTGCCAAGGAGTCTGCTAGTTCATTTTCTATTCGGGGTATGTGCTCATAAACAACACTTTTGAACTTAAGTGCCACATCTTTGAGAAGAAGTAAGTATTTTATTAGCTGCTCCTTTTTAGCTTCGGATTGACCTTGTACATGATGGATAAGAAGCTGGGAATCACTCATCAACTTGACCCTTTTGGCCCCACAAATATGAGCTAACTTTAAACCAGCTATAGCAGCTTCATATTCAGACTCATTGTTAGAAGCCCTAAAAGCAAAACATATAGCTTGGTACATTTTGTCACCATACAGAGAGGTCAAGCATACCCCTGCACCATATCCCATAGTACTTGACCCACCATCTGTCCGGACAACCCAAGCCTTTTTATCTTTCATCACAGTTGTTTGCTCTGTATCCCTATCTGAGTGGAATTCAACTAAGAAATCAGCCACAGCTCGGGCTTTGATTGCTGTTCGAGAAGCAAAATTAATATCGAATTCCCCCAGTTCCACTGACCACTTAGTCATTCTACTCGAAATATCCGCCTTTTGTAAAACATTTTTTAAGGGATAGGACGTCCGGACAATAATAGGACGAGCCTGAAAATAAGGCCTCATCTTCCTAGCAGCAATCACCAGGGCTAGTGCTAACTTTTCTGGCTTCAGATAATGTTTTTCTGCATCTATCAAGCTCTTGCTGATATAATACACTGGACGGGGATAATTATCCACCTCTCTTACCAACACAGCACTTATGGCACAACTGGAAACTGCCAAGTATACGAAGAGTGTCTCTCCATCAACAGGTTTAAATAAAGTCTTGGGAGAGGACAAATGTTTTTTTATCTCATTGAAGGCCTCATCACATTGTGAAGTCCAGTCAAATCCCTTTGCACCTTTTAAAGTTTGAAAAAACGGGGCACCCCTGTCCGAAGACCTTGAAATGAACCGATTTAACGCAGCCAACCTCCCAGTTAATCTTTGTACTTCTTTAATATTTCAAGGAGGCTCCATTTGGAAAAAAGCATTAAGCTGGTCCGGATCGGGATGTATCCCTTGCTCACTTATTATGTACCCTAGGAATTTTCCGGATTGTACTCCGAACACACACTTTTCTGGATTTAGTTTCAAATTCACTTTTACTAAGTTGATAAAAGTTTCTTGGAGGTCTGCCAAGTGTAGCTCTTCGTTCATACTTTTAACCATCATGTCATCGATGTATCCTTCCATATTTCTTCCAATTTGATCAGCAAAATCTTTGTTTACTAACCTCTGATAGGTAGCCCCAGCATTTTTTAACCCAAATGGCATCACCTTGTAACAATGAAGGCCCCTATCAGTGACAAACGTAGTATGCTCCTGATCCTCCGAATTTACTTGAATCTGGTTATACCCGGAGAAGGCATCCATGAAAGATAGTAGCTTATTCCCAGACGTTGAATCCATCAGTTGATCAATCCGGGGGACTGGGTACAAATCTTTTGGGCAAGCCATGTTGAGATCTGTGAAATCGATGCACATGGGCCACTTGCCATTTTTCTTTTTCACCAAGACCGGATTGGCTATCCATAAAGGATACTGAGACTCCTTTATGTGCCCCATATTAGTAAGCCTGCGACCTCTTGAACGATGACATCAGCCTTTTCTTTGGAAAAAGCTCTTCTTTTTTGTACCACATGTGTTATGTCTCTTCGGATGGACAAGTGGTGTGATATAATATTTGCTGGCACCCCGGTAACATCAGCATTGCACCAAGCAAAAACATGTTGATGGTCTTTTAAGAATTTCAGCATTTTACCCTTCAGTTCGGATGCCATTTTGGACCCTATCTTAATATTTTTTTCCCTCTTCCAAAGAATGTGTTTCAACTTCTTCAACCGGTATTAAAACTCCAGGGGTCTCTCTGGGGTCATCAATTTCACCCTCACCCCCAGAAAGCCCCTCAAAGTGTTATTCCTCATTGATACGAACTGCTCCCAACGTCCGAGGAGCCAGTGTTGCTGCATAACACTCTCTTGCAAAATTTTGGCTGCTCCGAACAACTCCCACTTGTCCTTGCACAGCATATTTCAAACATTGGTGGACTGTTGAGGCCACTGCATGCATCCTAGAGAGCCAATACCTCCCTAGAATATCATTATAACAAGTGGGGCAATCCACCACGATAAATAGTATTCTAACCATCTTCTTAAAAGGGCCCTTGCCCAACAAAACTTCCTCTTCGAACTCCCCGATCACATTTGCTGAGCTTCCAGTGAAACCCACAATTGATCTGTTCGAACGCTGAATTACCGTAAGATTTTTCATCTTTTTGTAGGAAGTTAAAAAAAAAGGATATTGGCTGAACTCCTAGTATCCACCAAAATTCGTCTTATGTCATTGCCCCCAATGGATGCTCCTATGACAACAGCATCTTCATGAGGACCTGCTATATCCCTCAAGTCATCCTCATCGAACACAATAAAGGGAAATGGAATCTGTGATTGATCAGAAGTCATGCCTCCTTCCAGTTGGGTAGCTAATATATGAACGTGCCTCTTACTTGAAGAAGCAGTGGGTGCTGTCATGGTATCCCCTCCGAAAATTGTGAGTGACTCAAAAAAGTTAATAAGCCCGGACACTGTTTTACAACGTTCATCAATGGCACCCACTCTGTTTCGAGTTAGATCAGGGTCAAAATACTCTGACTCTACATCGAACCTCTCAACTATCATCATAGCTCCTTCCGGAGCGGATGTGCTTGCATTGTTTGGACCAGGCCGATGACCATTATCAGGCCTATTTCCTCATCTTCTTTTAACATAAGCTCCCAACTTTCCTCTTTCAATCAAATTCTGGACTTCTTGTTTTAAAGCGATACAATCATCAGTGGTATGGTCAGTATCATTATGGTACTGATAGAAGGAATTGTTACGATACTCCCTAGGGGATTGTAGTTCAGACTGCCTTCTATAGTGTACTTCTTCCTTAGTTTTGTCATAAATAGTGGCTACACTTTCTTTTAACTCAGCAAACCACTCTGGTTGAACCCAAGGCCCTCTCTTATTTCTAGATTGCTGACTCTAGGCAAGTGCAGCTGGCTGAGACTGAGCTTTAGCTCTGTTATGGCCCTGCCCGGCCTCCCTTGCCTTGTTCCTGGACTGATTTTGATTGGGGTTTGGTGCAACCGGGGCAGAGCTCACCTGCCTGTGCACCCTAGTTTTCTTGGTTTCATCAACATTAATTTGCTTCCCAACCTGATTTAGTAGACCTCCCCAAGTCATGGCTTTTTTCTGGGTCACTGAATCAGCAAATTTCCAGGGTTTAAGCCCTGCCTCAAAGATGCTATTGTTACTTGCTCAAAGCAATCAGCCAACCCGTTTTTGGTGTTTACAAAATGACTTATGTATTCCTTCAGTGATTCATTTGGTTCTTGGGCACAATGGATAATTGTATCCTCATTGCCCTTCACCTCCTTACTCCCAGCAAACTGCCTCCAGAAGGCCACCCAAAAGGTATCAAAATTTCTAATGCACCCCTGTGGTAGGCTGTTATACCACTTCAAGGCACTCCCTGTAAAAGACTGGGAAAATGCTCTAAAAAGCAACTTATCGTCGTCATCGAAATTCATCATGAAATTTTTTAATTGTTCCAAGTGGTTGTCCGGATCTTTACTGCCATTGTATTTCTCCATTTTCGTACTATCGAACCTTTTGGGGAGGTTTCCGGACGGGATCTTGGAAGACAATGGAGATTGTCTCCAATTCCGGCCACGACTAGAAACTGTATCCTCATTGGGAGTTGCAAAGATACCTGGTTCATCATGAAAGGAAAAAGGATCCACCAGCATCCGGTCTACGTGTCTCCGGCTATGAGATGACCCTTTGCCTATATTCCTCTTTAACTTCCCATGTCTATCCCTTTTTCTTGAATACTTTTTAATCAACTTTTGTTTATTTTTAGATCGGCCCTTATCGCTGCTGGAGGACAAGGATTCTTTTATTCCATCATCGTCCGAGGAGCTACTGGAAGATTCTGAGCCTGAATCAGAGCTCTCCACTGGCCTGGACCGGTGAGACTTTTTGGAGCTAGCATAAGTCTTCTTCGTACTCACATGGGTCTTCGAAGGCTTATGCTCTCTAGGGTTGCCAGTATGATGAGCACCTGATGCTTTTGATTTCTCTTTTATGCCCATCTTTGCTTTTTCTGCCCTCAAAGCTTCTATTTCACCCTTTAATCTATCACACTCCTTGATGGTATATTCATCATTTTCTCCCACCACTTCGAGCAAAGCTGGTGGTACTTCCGGTACGTCCGGATTCATTCGGACTTAATTTTTTGATGGTTTTGAATGTTATATTCAGGCACCATCGCTCTTCCAATGTGGTCGCCAATTTGGTGTGGTTTATTTTTGTCTGAAGGTTAAGTTGGTAACTTCTGTTTAGATTTTTGTGGAGTTTTGTGAGTATTTAATATTTGGGTAGAATGTAGAGGGAGAATTAAGCTGTCTGGTTGTATTTTATTTTCATTACCCTCATTTAATGTTGGTGGTTGGGTATTTATACCCTTATATTTGGGCCACATGGGCTTTCGGGTTGTGTTTAATGGACTCGGGTCAAGTTTAAGGACCCATTAGTTCTAAGTAGGGGAGTAGGCAGCTTAGTCAAAAAGTGATTAGGTTTTAAGTACTTTAGTTCTGTTCGAACAGTTCAATGGATGATGGTGTCCGAACCGACCCTGTCCGGTCAGGTGGACATTGTCCCAATTGACTCTGTCCGGAGAAATGACTCTGTCCGGAGAAATGACTCCCAAAGGACTCACTTTAGTTAAGATATTTCGTTCAAGCAATGTGGGAGAAATGACCAAGTTTACTCATTTTTAACACTTCCTTAAATTTATCCGCAGAATGCATTCCGGGTTGCAATCTAATTCTGAAACCATGTTAGCTCGAGAATCAAATTGAGAGAGAGAAAATTGAGAAAAAGAAAATTATGTGCATTAATGAATTGATAAAAGAGATATCTGTAAATAGGTTTACACAGAAATTCCTAAAGTTTTGGTCTAACTCGATAAAAAACTTTTAATGAAAGTTAATACACATAAAGATTTGGTCTAACCCACTAAATAGTTTTGGATGGAATAAATATAAAATAAAATGGTCAAGCTATTTCCTCCATCAAATTTTTTATTTCCCCCATAAATAAAAAGAAACTTCACTTTGTTATTTCCTCCATAAAGGAAATAACATATTTACTCTTTTCTTTATTTTTATTCCAAACTCATTGATTCTCCAGCAACTCCATCGATTTCTACCACCATCCCAACTATCTCCATCATATTAACTTATATACAACCAACCAGTCCTATTAGCTTCTCGCATCAATCCCCCATAAACCCTCACCCTAACTTAGCCACTATAAGACGGTCTCCTCTTCAAGATTTCTCTTCTAATCATGAAAAACAACAAACCATGGTCAACTACTAGATTTCTCTTTTAATTTTGACAAAAAGTGGCAGTCTCTCTTGAATTTGTCTAGGGTAGAAATCATTCGTTATTTTAAAAAACAACAACACTTAAAAATGCACCATTGTTTATTAAAACAGATGAAATGCACCTAATTTCGAGATGCCGTCTCGGAATCAGGTGTTTTTTCTGGAAAAAAAACACCTGATTCCTAACAATTGTCTCGGAATTAGTTGTTTTCCGCTAAAACCTGCACAAATCGGGATTTTCAAATATATGTTTTTTTAACAGAGATTCTCAAGTTACACGAATGTAAACCTAAAAAACAAGATTAAATTATCTTGTTGGTTGATTGGATGATGTTCTCCGGTGTTAAATCATTAGTTTGGGTGTTTTCCTCTTCCATGAGTAATCTTTAAGAAATTTGAAGTTTTTTTTTGTTTTTATGGTTTAATTTTAGAAGTTAAATCATATATGTTGGATTTAATTTGGATAAATCATGTGTTTGTTGATATAAGGGTTTCATAATGGTTAATGGCATGAAGTTATAAATTAGAAGATAAAATGAGGACAAGATAGTAAAAACAAGTGATAAATCTTTTTTTCATTTTGAAATATGGAGGAAATAAAAAATGTCATGGAAGAAATAGTTTCACCCAAAATAAAATGTTTAAACTTTAACACTCTCCCTTAAACTCAAAATCTACACATAGCAATTCAAAAGAAAGAATCAACCCTCTTGAGAGGCTTGGTCTTTATATCTGTAACTTGGTTTTCACTTCGATAATAAACTAGTTTGAGTGTTCCACCAGTACTAAGATCTCTCAGAAAATAATATTTCACATCAATATGCTTACTTCTTCCTTGTAGCACAAGATTCTTGGAGAGATTGATTGTTGAGTTTCTATCACAAAAAACTGTAGTAGCTTCCATTTGTTTAAACTTGAGTTCTTCAAGAACTTTTCTCAAGCAGAAAGCTTGACAAGCACAAGTTGTAGCAGATATAAATTCAGGTTTCGTAGTTGATAATGTAACAATTTGTTGCTTTTTAGAAGACCATGAAATAGCCCTAGTGCCCAACATAAAAACATAACTTGAATTGTTCATTATATCATCTTGATCTCCTGCATAATCACTGTCAGTAAACTCAAACAACTCCAATTTTTCACCCTTCTTATACAACAATCCAAGATCTCTAGTTCCTTGCAAATAATGAAGGATTCCATTGGCAGCTACCAAATGAATTTTTGTTGGATTCTCCATATATCTACTTATTAAACTCACATAATAACTTATATTTGGTCTTGTTACAGTTAAATACATCAAACTGGCAAAAATGTATTGGTAAAAGGTGTTGTCTACCTTCTTTCTTTCATGATCTTTGTTTAACTTCAAGCCAAACTCAATTGGAGTGCTTACAAAATTGAAATCCTTCATTTGAAACCTGTCCAAAACATCTCGCACATACTTATTTTGAGATATAAAAATCTCGTTAGCTGATCGTACTACTTCTATCCCAAAGAAATAATATATCATACCAAGATCACACATTTCAAATTCAATCATCATGAATTTTTTGAATTTTTTAAACATAACACTATCATTTCCTGTAAATATGAAATCATCTACATATAAAAAGACAATGAGTAATTTCCTTTTATCTCCAATCTTAACAAAAATATCTACTCAAATGGACATTTTTGAAAGCTTTCTTTCAAAAAATAAGCCTCAATGCGATTATGCCAAGCTTGTGGAGCTTGTTTTAAGCCATAAATATCTTTCTTTAATCTATAAACTTTATGCTTATTTCCATCTTAATATGACCAAGAGGTTTCTACAAATACTTGTTCCTCCAATTTTCCATACAAAAATGTTGATTTGACATCTACTAGAAAAATAGGCCAAGAATTATGCACCGCCAATGCGATCATCAATCTCATTGTATCATGTCTTGCAACAAGAGCAAAAACTTATGTATAGTTAATATCATATTCTTGCTTATATCCCTTAGCTATCAAACGCGCCTTATAATTTTCAACTTCGCCGTTTTCTTTTGGTTTTGTTTTGAAGACCCACTTTACACTAATGGTAATGTGCCCTTTTGGAAGACCAGTCAGCTCACAAGTATCATTTAAAAAAAACTTTATGGCTTCCGACAGTTTTGTACAACCATCTATTCCATGATTTGATCGTCATTATGATAATTGGAGTATGCTCATGGATAATTTCTTGATGTCCAAAGAATATTGGAAGATTGTCGTTTCCAGAATAACATAGCCAGCAGAAGGTGTTGTGTTGATGGATGTCAAGAAAACATAGTTAGAAGCGAGAAAGTTAAAAGATTTGAAGGTAACAAAATTATATTTTCAGTAAATTACTCTGCCTATCTTAGAAACAATTCTTAGCAAAGAAACTTTCAAATATACTTGCGATTCCATGAAGAAAAAATAACAAGGCTCCGCTAGAGTGAACGTGCACGGCTTCAAGCTTTGAGAATAGATATTGAGACTCTACAAATGAATGATGGAGAATCGGTTACCAGCTATTGTGCCAGAACTATGAAGATCAACAACAAAATGCAATTTCATGGTGAGAAGATGGAAGATACTATGATTTTAGAGAAAATATTGTATTTCATGACACCAAAATTTGATTGTGTCGTGTGTTCAATTGAAGAATCATAAGACATAGATGCATTATCTCTTGATGAACTACACAACTCCTTGTTGGTCTATGAACAGAAGATGAACCGTAGTTCAACTTCAAAAGAGCAAGCTTTGAAGGCTTTTATCCATACTAATTTCTCAAACTTTAGACGAAGAGGTAGATGTAGACTAAGAGGATTCCGAGGAAATAGAGATGGAAACAAGTGTTATAAAAACCAATAGTGATAATTTTTTCAGGAAGAGGTAGAGGAGGAGATTAACATTTTGAAAAAACCAAGGTAGAGTCTTTTAGATGTCATCAATTTGGTCATTATTATTCTGAATGTTATATTAAGCTGCCTAATGACAAATAAAAGGAAGAACAATCAAATTTTACCGAAAATAAGGAAGTAAAAACTCAGTTAATGATTGTTCAAGCTAATCAGGAATCTCACTCTGATATTTGGTATGTGGATACGGGTTGCAGTAGCCACATGTGTGGAAGTAAGTCTTCTTTTTCTTATTTAAATGAAAACTTTCATTCTACACTAAGTTTTGGTGATTGTTCCCTATGTAGGTGACGGGAGAGGGTAATATTGAGATATGACCAATAATGGTCTTGTGGAAATAATCTATAATATTTTTTTACTGTTCCTGACTTGACAATTAGTTTGTTAAGTGCTGGTCAATTTCTAGAAAAAGGTTATATATTCATTGTTCAAAAAGGTTTTTGTGAGATTTATGATCCTACTAGAGGAGCTATTGTTGTTATACTAATGCGTTCAAACAGGTTGTTTTCATCACATATTGAAAGTGTGCAAACTTGTCTGGTAGCTGAAGTAAAAGATCATTCTTGATTGTGGCATTTTTGTTATGGGCCGTTTGAGTTTTGGTGGATTGAAAATCCTTTAACATAAAAGTATGGTGATAGGTCTCCTCATATTACTTTTCCAAACCAAGTTTGTGAAAAATGTGTTGTTGGCAAACAACATCGTTCTCAATTTACCCAAGGGGAGTCATGGCGAGCAAACAGAGTTTTGGAGCTAATACATTATGATATTTGTGGCTCGATAACACCCATTTCTAATGGAGGTAAAATCTACTTAATTACCTTCACTGATGATTATACTCGACAAACTTGGATTTATTTTCTACAAAAAAAATCAGAAGCTCTTTGTGCATTTAAAAGCTTCAATGTTCGTGTGGAAGATGAAACAGGATAAACCATTAAGACCCTTCGAATAGATCATGGTGGAGAATATTTTTCAACTAAATTTAAAGTTTTTTATGACATTCATGGAATTCGAAGAGAATTAATATCTGCTTATATACCACAAAAAAATTGTATAAGAGATGAAAAATATAACCATCCTCAATATGGTGAGAAGCTTGTTGGCAAGAGGAAGAATTCCAAAATCTTTTTGTCCTGAGGCAGTAAATTGGAGTATTCATATCTTGAACATAAGTCCTACATATGTTGTTCACAATAGACGCTAAATGAGGCTTGAAGTGGAAGGAAACCAACTGTGGATTATTTTAGAATTTTTGGTTGCATTACTTATGTGCATATCCCATATAAAATAGGAAGAAACTTGATGATAAAGGGGAAAATATTTTTATCTTGGTGTTAGTAAAACATCCAAAGCTTATAAATTGTTTAGTGCTTTAACTCAAAAAATTGTGACAAGCCGAGACTTTGTTTTTTATGAAGAAAATACTTGGAATTGGAATATGAAGGAATCTAATCAAGTTATTTTCTTTGACAACGATTTTGAAAGCGAACAAACTCCAGCCGTCTTAATTCCTGAAAATTCATCAGAAGCAAATCCAACCGCTACTAAAATTTTTCCAACAGTAGTCAAAACTAATGATGAAGTAGCAGAAGCTAATGATGTAGTAGCTCAATCTCTTCCTCTTATTTGAAAAAGGCCTGCATGGATGAAAGACTATAAGGTAACTGAAATTGATGATCAAATAACTCACTTTGCTTTATTTTCAGTTGAGATCCTACATCCTTCGAAAAGGCTGTCAAAGAAGAAAATTGGAGAAATGACCAAGTTTACTCACTCTTAACACTCTCCCATAAACTTTATCCATAGAATGCACTCCGATTCACTTAATACACTCATCGCATCACTTAGAACCCGGGTTGCAACCTCGCTTTGATACCATTTTAGCTCAAGAATAAAATTGAGAGAGAGAAAATTGAGAAAGAGAAAATTTTATGTGTTAATGAATTGACAAAAGAGACGCATTTAAATAGGCTTTACATAGAATTTGGTCTAACTTAATAAAGAGATTTTAATGAAAGGTAACACACATAGAAATTTGGATATACCACTAAATAGCTTTGAATTTAAATAAATATAAAATAAAACATTTAAACTTTAACGCGTATCACGAATTACTAGATTGAATATGTATACTTAAAACCAAAAATCATATATCTGCTATCTAGTACCGCCTAAAATTAATCACCTTAACATTGTCAAAGGCAGAAGGAAAACTAGACCATATGTTCTCAGAAACTTATGAAACTACCATATAAACACGACTCGATAACAAGAAAAAACTTAGGTAAGCACCGCCTAAAATTAATCACCTTAACATTGTCAAAGGCAGAAGGAAAACTAGACTATATGTTCTCAGAAACTTATGAAACTACCAAATAAACACGGCTCGATAACAAGAAAAAACTTAGGTATATGTATCTTAATATTCTTGTAAACACTCTTGCAGTTTTGAATTACATTTTCTTTCCAAAATCTACTAATTACGCAGAATACATGACTTGTCCACAATCTTTAAGGTTAAGGGTGATTATATTCAAGGCCTATGGTGGATAAAGTGAACAATAGGTACAATAAAACTTGCATATACATATTACACTCTCCATTTTCAAGTTACACCATCTTTAAGATTCCATGTCATAACTACACAACTAACTAAAAGCTCGTCCCCAAAAACCGAACCCTAGCCCCATGACTCGAATGCAATCACCCATAACAAAAACTTTAATCTCATCACGATACTAAATTTGCTTCAAAATTCAAATTGTGTTATATAAATGTTTTACTCTTCTAAGAATTATAAAACTATAAACAAACATGACAAAAGAAAAAGTCACTCAAAGTAAGGTGGAGACACTCTTATATATGGGTAAAATATATTATTTAATTGGTTTGGATTTAATATTTCTAACATTTTGTCTCAAAATCATAATGGAACAGTTATAAACATTGAGAGATTGTCACAGAGAAAAAAATCGTGTTGTTGACTGAGCCTTCGTGAAAACATTAGTAACTTGCAAAACGGTCTGAACATATCGAAACGAGATGGTGCTAACCCCATGTGCTTCATCCACTCATGAAAAATAGAGTTTTTTACTATATGCATGGTGCTTTTATTATCACAATGTAAAAAATGGGTTTAGTAATGTTAACTTCTATGTCTGCAAGAAATCGCCATAACCAAACAATCTCACATGTGGTCGCTATTATAACATGATACTCAACTTCAGTGGACAATCTAGAGACAACATCTTGTTTTTTGCTTTTCCATAAGATTCATGAATCTCCAAGGAAAACACGGAAACCAATAGTAGATTTACGGTCATGAGGATTATTCTCTCAATTAGTATTGTTATAGGCACGCAGTTCAAGTGAAGAGGTCAAAGGAAACAAAATGCTCTGGAACTGAGTGTCATAAAGATATCTAAATATTCAAAGAACAGCTCCCCAATGGACAAAAATAGGAGCAGTAACAAACTGACTAACTCCATTAACAACATAAGCTATATTTGGTCGAGTAATTGTAATATAGAGTCGGGTCTGACAAAGGAACACCATTAGCTGGAGAATAACGAGCTTTGGTTTTCAAGAGGGGTATCCACTGCCCTGTTATTAGTTAATCGCACTCGCACTAAGAAATCAGATTTGTATTTTGTGTGAGAGAGGATATAGTCATTCGGATATTGAGCCACCTCAATACCTTAAGAATAACGTAATAGTCTAAAGTTTTTCATCGTAAATGATTGAGCCAAATCATGTTTTAGTGCCTCAATGTCATCAATATCATCACCTGTATTGATCATATCATCTACATATATGGATAAAATAATTTTTCCTTCACTTATAAATCTTATAAATAAGGCCAAATAATGATTACTAGCAAGAAAACCAAATGAAGTAATAACCGTAAAAAAATTTCAAACCAAGAATGACGAGTTTGTTTGAGACCGTATAAAGCTTTCCTAAATTAATAGACTTCACTTGGTTGGTGAACAACACCTGGGAGGAGTCATGTAAAACCCCTTATGAAGATCATCATTCAAAAACACATTTTTGACATCTAGTTGGAAAATCTTTCACTAGCGAATGGATGAAACTGCAATAAGAGTACGAACTATCATCATTTTTATCACTGGGCAAATGTTTCCTCATACTTCACACTATACTTCCCCGAATACCCTTTTGCTACAAGACAAGCCTTATATATTTTAACAGACCCATAATACTTTGCTTTAGTTTTAGTAACCCAATGAGAAACGATTATATGCTTCCCCAGTGAACGTTCAACTATATCTCATATACGAGTCTGATAAAGAGCAGTTGTTCTTCGACTATAATGTATGTTTTTCATAAAAGAAGAAATATAAGTTGAGTAAGAAGAATAAGCAAAGTTTGGTATTATGGTAAACTTACTTGTACGAGTTGATCTCCTGAGATGTGGCGAATCTGTTGTTCTACCAACGGAAATAGTTGGCTTAAACATTGAAAGAGCTGGCTTATGCATTCGTGGAGCAGAAGTACTATTAACCGTTATAGAAGTATCATGAACTGGTATTTCAATGTCAAAATATGTATCAGTATCAGTTTCAGAAGGATCAATATCCTTAAGGTCAGTCCTCGTTATATCATGTGATTTTATCGGAATTAAATAAAATAGGATATGCTCAAGAAATGTGACATGACGAGATACATATAACTTCTAACTGGTGGGATCATAATAACGATAACCTTTATGTTTAAGACCATAACCTAGAAAAACACATATAGTTATTTTAAGGACCCAATTTATTGTGTTGAACATGATGACAAATGATAAAACATGTACATCCAAACACTCGTAAGGAAGAATAATCTGGAAGTTATTTATATAACTTTTGAAACGGAGACATGCTTGCATCGTGAGTAGTGGAAATTTGATTAATCACATAAACAACGGTCAGCATTGCTTCTCTCTAAAACACAATATGAACTTCAACTGATAAAAGAAAAGAACGAGCAGTCTCAACAAGGTGTCGATATTTTCTTTCTGCAAAACCATTTTGCTCTAAAGTGTCAATACAAGATGATTGATGTATGGTACCATTGGATGTAAGTAATTGTTTGAAATCATTTGAGGTATATTCACCCCTTAAGTCACACCTGAAGCATTTTATCACAACAAAATGTTGAATGTTAACTAATGCTCTAGATTCTCTCTAAGTTCCAAAGAAATCTGGCCTTCATTTTATAAGACAAATCCATGTGTATCGAGTAAAATCATCGATAAAAGATACAAATGACGAACCACCCTTTGTGGAGATAGGAGATGGACCCCAAACATCAAAATAAATAATGTCGAAAGGAGAAATTTAAGAAGTGACACTTAGATTAAATGATAAAGCAGAAAAATTTGTTCATTCGTAACCATTACAATTCAAAAAATTAAAAGAGTTTAATTGACCTAAATCGCATGTAGAGACTAACAACTTAAGATATTATGAGAATGCCAAAGATAAAACTCATACGACAAATGAATCAAACAAAATAAAGACAAATCAACACCAGAGGCAGCAATATCAGTCAAATATATTTTTTCAATATCAACATCATAGACATCCATATTAGTTACTTCGATTTTTTTTCAAAACATAGAGTTTCCCTATTTTATGACATGTCCTAACTACCCTCTAAGTATGTTGATTTTGTAGAGCACAACATAATTAGAAAACAAATCTCAATAATAATATTTACATAATTGGCTAACCAAAACAAGATTCAAAGAACTGTGGGAACGTGTCAAATATCAGATAACGATATATGAGGGGTACAAATAGAGCCAATACCCTCTACTGACATTACTGTAACACTAGCAAACAAAACAGATATTGGTGAAGCATAAGACAATAAAAAAAAGTTTGACATGTAAGGTAACATATGATGAGACACACCTGAATCCAAAATCCAAAATATTGAATTAATACCTGAAGTGGAAAACGAGGACAACCTGAATGATATGTGGATGTAGACATAAAAAAGTTCTTCTCATTTAGTTTGGTATTGGTAACCTGAAGAAAGCCATATTTTCCTATCATATAAGCAATATGATCCACAAGCTCTAATCGAACAAACACAAGCAATCAAGAGATACCAAATCTAAATTGAAAAATCAAACCAAAATGTTAATCAGATTCCAGATTCCAAATTTAAAATCATAATCAAACCAAATCCAAATTCAAAATCTCAATCTAAATCTAAATCAAAATCCAAATAAAATACCAAATCCAAATCAAAATCTCAATCAATCAAATTATTATATATTTAGGATTAACTATATTATTTAAATTTATAAATTTGTAATTATTATTTTTTGTTTCAATTAAATAATTTAGGTTTTAAATTTAAAAATTGAAATTATTTATTCTATACATTCTCATTTTATAAAGAATTACAAAATATAAAACTATATATATTTCACAACTATTTTTCTTCTCAAATATTATATTGTTAACTAACTAAATTTGTTTAAAACTACTAATATATTTAGACCAACTCATGTTTTTAAAAAAAAAAAAATTAAAACCTAAATTAATGACCGAAATACCATAAGAATAGGTTTCGCTTGCAATCACGATGTCTATTTTTTGTTTTAGAAAAGAAAGAAATAAGTTTTATATAAAAAAAATAGATTTCGGCAAAAAATAAAAAAATACAGGTTGTTCTTTAGCAGAAGCACGTGAAGAAAGTAAAATTTTCCCTCGTGCATGTAGTGAAAATAAACTAAAATTCAACAATAGTCCAAATATATTAAAATATAAGCTGAAATACCAAAAATCAATATCCTAAAAAATAACCTTACAAAATACAAACTTAATTGGTCCATACAAATTACTAATATATAATTTGCACTACTTCACTCGCAATTTACTCACTATAACATTTTATAATGGTGGAAATTAAGCTCTTCAAAACATCCCGTCTTTTTTAAGTGACAAAATCTAAATTAGTTATTATAGTTTAATATTTTGTTACCCAACACATACAAACCAATATTTTACAACACATGTTATCAACAGTTTCACAAGCACTTTAACATTAGTTCTGAGACTTAGTTTTACGGTCCAACTAAATCATATATATTATCTTTAAGTTTCTAGTCAATGTATTGTTCTAACCAATGTCTAAAAAGAAGAATTTAGAGATGAAAAACGATAAACTCAAGGTGATGCTGACACAGAAGAATTCTAAGAAAAACTTTTGCATAAAAAAATCACTGGACTTTCGATCATGGATTTGAATGATATGATTATCAACAACTACAACTCGGTGATGTCAACTGAAATTGACGCAACAAAAAATATAGTTAAGAAATTTATAAATATTTACATAACACTTATGTATGTTTTCATACTTTCCCATACAAAAAACAATGTTATCGTGGAAAGTTGACTTTGCAATACAACTACTTTATATCAAAAGACCTCGTAGTAACGATGACGATACGAAGCCCAAGAAATAGGGATGGCAATTCGAGTGTTGTCTGGTCCGACCTGCCCTGACCTGATTCAGTTCGGTCGGGTTTTGTCCGGTCCGAACATAAAACAGGTCGGACCCGGGTTAAGAAATTATAATCTGCAACCGGGCCGGATCGGGTCCGGATTTCTAGTTTGTCCGACCCGTTCCGGCCTGAAAATTATAAAAAGTAATATTTTTTATATATAATAAAAATAATATATATAAAAAATAAATTAATATATTAAAAATAAATTTAAAATATTAAAAAAATATTAAAATTAATGTCCGTGGGTCGGGTTCACCGACGGACACGAACGAACGTGCTCTGGTTTGAAAATACCAGTCCGGGAGCGGGTCGGACCCGATTCGGATTCTAATGTCCAAAAAGCGGACTCGGACGGGCTGGCCCGAATCTGGCCCGTGGACGATCCATTGCCATCTCTATCGAGAAACATCACAAAAATATATATCTGTTGATCGTGTGGTTTTTGTATGTCAACATGCAAAAGACTTCATCGATAATGATATAATTTTAGAGACATTTAAAAATGACATTCATTGTGTTTTCCGAGCTGAAATGTTTTATCTTTTTACAAATTATCTTAATGTTATCAAATTTTATTTTTGATTTTTAGAGTAAACAACTACTCACCTAGCCATTGTAATATTTCGCACAGAATATATGTAATATTTCACACTGATCCTCTATGATAATTGATGCGTAAGTACTTCTTATTTCGTATGATATATCAATGTTTGCATTTCACCTGTGATAGATATGCTCGTGTTCTAAAAGTAAAAATAGTTTACATTTTGCAAGTAAGTGAACTAGCAATGTCACATTAACTTATAATCGAAGAGAAGAAAACGTTGTCGAATAAAAATTGTTCATTTTTGGCAAGTACAAACACTACAAATTATACAAGTAATCTTATATATTTAATCTTATAATAAACAAAATCTATATTTACCATAGTACTAAGTATAAGACCAACCATATCGAATGTTTTTTTCATCACTAAATTCATATGCCATTGTGTCACGACAACCTGCACGTTTTTAATACCATTTGTTGAATGACTTCAAACTAAAACTCATTAATAGCATGATAAAACTCTCTACGATACATATTATTTTGTAACCCCTTAAAAAAAATTATTTTTGTTCAAAATACAAAATGGATAGTCTTTAACAAAATAGAATTTTGTATACTTCTGTGTTTTTGTAAAAAAAAAAGAATGAGATTAGATAACTTTTAAATGAAGTTATAAATAGAAAGTATTGAATATATTTTGGGTGAAAATAACTTCATCGTGTGAGAGTACTCTTAAACGAATTGTTAATATGGGCCTATAGCCCATGAAATATAAGCTTGAGCCAGTATACCAAATTAACAGTTTTTTTGGCGATAAACGACCGTTTGTCCGAACATTCAAGGCAAAAGAATGGCAGCTATTCGACGGTGGCTCGCCGTGAATCGGACGGCGATATCTTGGCTAATACCATGTTCAGGAAGTCGACGGAAGTTCCGTTCCGACGCCGCACTTGAAGCCATAGCTAAAGCTTCGGTAGAGAAAGTGCCAAACTTGGTCTTGTATAACTACCCGTCGTTCTCTGGAGCTTACGCCGCTCTCTTCGCTCACCTTTTCCATTCTCAGCTACAAATTCCTTGCCTCATACTGCCTTTCTCTTCCGTCGCACCTCTAAGGTTATTTCTCTTCCTCACTTGTGTTAGTTTGTTTGTTCGATTTACTTTTTCAGATTTGCGAAGTTTTCAATCGTATTTGTTGGCATATATTCAGATTTGCGAAGTAGTTTACTACTTAGAGAGTTGTAATTTTATCTCTTTTCGATAACTAATAATGATAAACTAGTAAAGGTAAGGTAGATGATTAATGCGTCTCAGTATTGCAGGGTTGAGGATTTTTACGTTGAAGGGCTTGAGAAGGTGTATCTTCTTGATTTCATCGGTCCACAGGGTTTTACTAAGAAGCTTTTGCAGCAATCAACGTGGGAGTAAGTTCTAACTAATGACTGTTTCACTTGTAGTAGTCTTTATGAATTGCTTTTAGAGCAGAAAGGAGATTATCTTTCGATGTTCTTCTGGAATCAGGATACTATGTTTCGATCATCGAAAATCAGCAGCTTCGCAGATTCCGTTTTCTAAAGATGGTTGCGAGAAGCTCAAAGCTTACATTGATACTGAAAAGAGTAGCTCGAAGGCTGTGTATGAATATTTTTCAAGCAAACTGATAGGTACTGAGTCTCCTAACGTAAGTAAACCGGTGATTTGTCCTACGCTTTGTTTTTATTCACATTTATAATTTATATTGAAAGGTTAAATTTATATTTGCTGCTATCTAATAGAGTGAAGCTGTTAGTTTATTAAAGATGGAGAACCAAGGTCGTGTGGAAACAGTACTTAAGTACATCGAGGATATGGAACTTCGTAGATGGAGCTTACCAGACGTTAAGTCCTTTAGTATAGCAATTGGACCATGGCGCTCGAAGATCAATTGCATTACTAATTCATTCATGTACGAACAGGTTCAGTATCTGGATTTTGATTTCTTTTAGTTTCCTTGTCTTCCATGATACCTCTTTTTACCCATTTATGTTATAGTATTATTGTTAATTTTATTATTTACTTTTATGTTGCTTGGTTTCTATCCTTGTAATGGTTGCCAAAGAGTTTAGAATTTTGAACGATCCTGTTATTTATAGTTTTCATTATGCGTGTTAAGTTTCGTATTCTGTGAAAGATTCAAGCATGTTTACAGAGAGTTCCCCAATAATAATGCTCAATAAACACTGAACACAAAGACAGCTATTTTTTTTGCAAGAGCAGAATGCACTCGTAAATTTCAATCTTCATAACGGAAAGTAATGTCAACAGCACAGCTACTATGTCTGATCTATAAATTTCAATCTTCATTTCATTATCGAAATCACCTGTTAATGTCATTTATGTGCTTCTCGTTTTCCAGTCACAAATAGTACTTCAATGCTTTGTCTCTTCTTTAGTTAATATGTTCCGTCATTGAAAAAAAAGGGATTTGGTGTAGGATAAGTCACTGCATGTTTTACATCCTCCCATATTCATTGATCCCTAGTTGCATTCATTCTCCAGGTATCATTTTAGCATTGCTAAGAGCTAGTTTTCTTTTTGCAGTTGTTAGAGATAGATGCCGAGGAACTCATTGCCAATGAAAAATCAAATACTTCCAATCGACAGATTGCTGCAAATAAGTTACTGGATAAAGTCTTCATTGTTCGGCTGGGTAGAGGATTTTATGGAGAGTGCCTGGTATTCATCTGTTCGTGTCTTTTTCTGTATTGACCTTTTGAAGGGGTGTGCCTCTAATCGTAGACATAGTTTGTTTTGGTGTCCGTCGGAGACGTGTACTTCCTGTATTGATGATTGTCTCAGTATTGTCACTCTTAATGAAATAGAGACGGCGAGTCTATATGTTTAGTTCTATATCATAAGATTCATAAATTGTTTTCTTGCTATTAAATTTGCGTTCTTGAATTAGTTTGGTTGATTTTCTGTTGTTTTAGGGAGTGAGAGCAGATGGCAATTCCAACTTAAGTGATGAACTAGGAAAACAACTTAGTGTAAGAAGTGCTGCTGCTGGTCTAAGGTAATTTAATGTTAATTGAGGCATTTAGGTTGCTGCCACCACCAAAAAAAATCTTTCGTTATTTGTACTTGATGCCATTGTTTTAATAAGCAAAATATTGCATGGCAATGTCTTTCATTACTCCTCCCTGAACAATTTTTTAATTATGGCCTGTCAAGCCTATTTGCCACTTGAAGCGCAACTTAATCTACACTTCAAAGTAGTTTCTTTTTCATCGCCTTCTTTTATGTCAGACCTATTGGAGCTGTCATATACTTGCAACGGAACAATTTGAAGATGTGCTTAAGGAGTACAGATCTTACTACGGATACTTCTGAAGTTGCAAAGGTATATATCATTATTATTAATCTCATATCCTTAAGATAACTTTTATAATAAATTAATAAAGTTTCCTTTACCTATCAATGTGGAAGGCATATGGTGGAGGTGGCTCCTCAAATTCCAGCTCTTTTATAATAAGAATGGATGAGTACAATCATTGGCGTTCATAAATGCATGTCTATCTTTTTCTAAGGTTTGATTACCTTCCAGAAAGCACTTTCCTAATCTAAGCTATTAGATTATAAATTAGCAGGTTATCTTCTGTATTGCATATTATAGTTGCAAAGCATTATTTCTTCTGTTGTCTATTTGATATCTGTTTGATATATAATTCAAGTTCATCATCTAAGACATTCCCGATAACTTGGAGTTTTTAAGATCGTGGCATTTGAACTAACAAGTCCTTGTTGACAAGGTAGCCTTACATCTATACATATACTGTCCTGTCGATTTGAGCTTGTGCATGTTTATTGATATTTTTAATGGAAGGATAAAAATTGTTGCCCTTAAGAGTAGGCATGTTGAACATTCTACACATCAAACCAGGGTTGTAATGGAGATTATCGTAATTTAGTTACTTCTGAATTCATATATACGGTAAATATAAATTTTATTAACATTTTTATATTGTAGCACATAAGGCTTAGCAAATTGAATTAATAGATAGATTAATAGAACATATTTTGGGCTTTTGCTGTTCATATGTAGCAGTTAACGGAAAATAGGAATTACATGTATCATCTAACTGGACAACCATCTACTACTATGCCTCTGGCGGTTGGACAGACTGCTAGATCACAGTGCTCACCATCTGTACCCCACCAACTTATGCTTCTTTCCTCCATTCCTAACGAGAAATACAATATTACTGCCATGAAAGCCACCCCAGCATCTAATGCTGCTGAAAGGACATAGTTGTACCTCTGCCACCACTGTTTCCGGTAACGAAAGATGAAAAAGTTAAATATCGTCCCTACTAAAATCCAGGAGTTGTAGTTAACAGCCGTTGCTGGTGGCATCATCCCTGTAGCTCCTAGAAGAACTGGAAGGTTGATCAAAGGAATCCATGATTGCTTTGGAAAGGCTTTATGAAACAGCCAAACTATGAAGGGTCCTAATGCACCACCGACGAAAAACCAATTCATTGCAGAATAATTTCCCAGGCTACCGAAAATCCGCTTAGGTCCCACCAAACCCCATATAACAGATGCGTCAAAGAAAACACGGTCACCAGGACATGTCCAAGGACTGTTAGTGGGAAGGAGATCATCCTGGCATATGTTTTCAATAGAACCTAGCAACCACCATGCGACTGCCATATTAATCGTTCCAGCAAGAATGGTTCCGATGAACTGGGCATAAATCATATACCAACATGAAGAAAATTTTATTAGAAAAAAATATCCAGGAGGAAGACTTCAAAAACTGTAGGTGGTAGCAGTCTACTCATCCCTAGAGATCTTGAACATCTTACTTTTGAGGAAGTATTAAATTTAAATACCCCCTCAAGCCTAAAATACTTATTTTCGGAGATAATCTTCTCGCTAGTGAAATTACACACGATTAGTGAAATTACACACGATCGTATCATTTGATTTCAAATTAATATAAACCTTTGAGCCTGGCCTATCAAGTCTTTCCAAAATTCATCAAAACAGATGCTTTCAGTTATATTCATTTTTTTCTTGCATCATTGTTAGTGCATATAAAATAAGTAGGTGGAAAAAAATGTACCTGGACTAAGAACATTGACCTCGGAGGGATCTTCATATAGTGTCCTAGTTTGAAATCACTGAGGAAAGAAACAGCCTGAGCCATACTCATGTAGCCATAGACTTTAAAGCATACATTGGCTATTGGTCTTCCTGGATATATGAGACCCATGACATACTCTGTGATAATGTTTAAACCTGGTGTCTGCATGAAGAAAAAAACTGTCTCATCTATGTGACTAAAGACCCTTGCAACACTTGAAGTTGGAAAGCTTATAATTATCAACTTCAAACTAGAGCACTCAATGCTTGTTGGATGGATTATGAGCTAAGTTTAGAACAATGACTAACAGATGTTACACGCACATATTTCTGTATCTATTTGATTTTATATTTATGTATTGAATTGCCTATATAGTATCTAATAATTTCAGTCAAAATAAGTTGTTTTCTCAGGATAATAAGAAAGTGAGATAACATATCAGCAGTGAAAATAGAATGAATAACTAGTAGAAGCTGTTAGCTCAATTACCTGGTTTGTTGTGGCAGTAATAATACTGATTGGAAGTGTAAAGATGAAAGCCATGGCGCAAGCAAAGAGAAGCCCCCACCATGGCATTTGGACCTGGTCATTCAGGAAGATACACAGTGCAAGGGAAGCGAAAAATGTGATAACGAGCAACAGATAGAACCACCAGGAAGGTATGTCACTGTATTTTTTCATCAGTCTTGTATGAATATCTTCCTTTTCCGTATATGAAGCTCGGAATCGATCATAAATTTCCCTGTTGAATATAGCAGATGCTCATGAATATTCGGTAGCATTTACATTTTAATTATACTTACATGACCCATTACAAGAAATTCATTTTGTTTCAGCTTTCAATAAATATATAGACCATTTTAGAGAATACAGCATAAAATCACCCCAGTTCTCCAAATTCTAAAGTAGCTCATGATGATTGTCAGATATGGTTCCAAGGATTCTTTAACATACACCATCATATTGTAAATTATGAATTTTCTACAGAACCCTATCTTACATGCCCTGCATCAGTTCTGTTATTAAGTATGACCATACTAAAATAAGTTTGCTATATAATTGAACTGTTTAAAGATGGACTGCTGAGTTGGGTACAGGTTATTCTTTAGCTCACAAGGGCTTCTTTTTAACTCGGTGAGCTGTTGAATCTGGGAAATGATTTAGGAACTAACAACAAAATCATGTTTGGATACTTGAAACATATGACAAAAGAGAATAACATCGAAATTTTCTAGGGACAATTTTAGTGCGTCAATTTCATGTCTGGACTAGGTCAAATATTGTAAAAGGATCGAGAGAACCATTATTTTCTATTTTGTTTTCTCTTCACCCGCTGAACTGCTATCTAAAAAGAGCCCTAATTGAAAAGAATATTATAGTTTTGTTAAGAAGCACTAGTAATCAAGGTATAAACTATTACCTCCCATAGAAGAAAGCCACATGTGTAAGAGTCGCCGCAATTGTAGCAAAACCAAATCCATAAGTCAGGGCGAAAAACATGCTCAAATTTATCCGACCTTGTTGCTCATACTTCAGTAGGTCTATCTCAAACTTCTCATTGACAATAGCAGATATGTTATACCTTTGACCTTCAGCTGTGAACAAATGTGATGAAAATATAGGAAAATTGTGTGCATTGTACACACCTAGGCCCCAATAAGCTACAGGTATTGCTATGTAGATTATCAGAACATAGCCTAGGAAAACATTGACGATGGCAAAGAAAGGGCTAATGAGGGGACTGAACAAAAAGGACGCCACTACAGTCCAGTCTAATGTTAGGGCTCCCAGTCCAAGACCCCTCATTCCAGATCCGATTTGTTGGGCTGTAGTTGACCGTGGAAATGCCCAGCATACCCATGAAATACTTGAAAGCGTCGTGAAGAGATACCCTGGAACTATATACCATGCAAAACTGCATATTAGCGCGATTACAAAGAATTTTGCTCGTGTCATGCGCACACCATCTTTCTCATGTAAAGCCCTGTCAAGTTTGTATAAGAATTAGATATGTTAGATATTGTTTATGGTAAACAAAGCATCTGCATGACATTAGCTGTAACATATATTACTCTTCACCATCGGTCTTAAGAGTAATCGTAGGGCCTGTTTGGCACATGGACTTAGGACAAGATTGGAATGGACAATTTCTTTGGTGATGCCTAGGACTAACGCATGACTTATTTTATAATGTTTGCCTTTGGTATTACCTTAATAATCCTGTGGGTTATTTGACATATGAGATTATGACCAGACTGGATTAGACTAAAATAGTCATGACAAGTCAAATGATGTAGCCAAACCGAATAGCTAGCGGCTCGAGCCAAAAATAATGATGCTTCAAGACCAATATATATATGATAAAATATAATGTTTGCATGACAACATAAAAAGGTGTTTGGAAACTATCATTTCATCATGTGAAATATGTGATGTTAGTTAAGTTATTTAGCTGTTATGGAGTCGCTCAAATCTAAATATCTGGTGAAAGTTGGAAACACTTAGAAGCCATAATCCTATCCAGTGCTACATACCCTTAAGGAAGCTGCACAAGGACCCCTCTTGACTATTTCATTCTTTTCAAATCACCCGTCATGACACAAGTAACAAGTTATTTTGGTAAGGAGTTGATAAATCGTCAGCTAATTTGACAGCCAAAAGCTTTCTCTTAAACATGAGCCACTAGTGCAACAAATGCCGACATATACTTTGTTTTTCTTGGGTCTTCTAAAGTATTTGTAGTATCTCCTAATCATCAACATGAGATGCTATAGTCAAATTTCAGTTCGCAACTTCGCAATCTAAATGTTGTATCTTGTTATATCTAGGATTTGGATCAACCAGTATGTTCTACACTTAAGAATTTGGGTCCAATTCATATATGTAGAAATATTAATTTTAAGAAAAAATGATTCAATTTCTATTTTTTATGAACTATTTTTATTTGAATATTCTCACTGAAAATAAAAGAGAAAGCAAAACAGTTTTCGCAAGTCAACCTTTACTTGTAAATACTAAGCCAATACTCTTGGTCTAGACGGGATCTCTTTTTCTCTGTGTGTACGCTTCGCTAGTGTTCTACTTGTTTGACTAGTTTACTCAAATCTTAAATTAGACACCGACTGATTGCTATATATATAGATTGGTTTCAAACCACTTGTAGATAATGTAAGATTTTGCAAGGCTGTTTCTGTCCAGCTTCCTTTAATTTTGTCAAAGGTTTTTGGAATTCTATGGTGTAGATGTGGACCACCGGACTTAATTGCGAAAATTATGAACACATTGACCATGTGACTATCTAATCGTATGAATAAATAACTAACAAATACAGCTTTAGATCTACCACTTTTTTCGTAACAAATTTTATGCTTTTATATGACTAACTAAAATAATAAATTGTAAAAAATTATCAATATTCGTAATCGTTCTATTTTTTTTAATAAAAACAAATATATCAATTTAAAGAAAGAAAAAAACAATCTTGAGATTATGGTGATAAATTTGCTGATCCCATAAGTCAAGGAACCACGCAAGTGGGATCATAAACTGTTTAATGGATTCAGACATGCGATATGGCACTGGCATGTCAAGTTGTATCTCAAAACTGTCGTTTAGTTGGTCGCAATAATTGCATAATACTATAAGGTACGAGTTTCGAAATTGTCTGCTATTATAAATTTATGGAGTAATAAATAGATAATCTCAACATGTCAAATTTAAAATTAATACTAATGAAACAGGATATAGATAAGAAAACAAGAGGAGTCTTTGAATAAAAGAATATTACAGTAAGTTTTAGCTTTAGTTTTAATTTTAATTTACTTGTGTTTTATTAAACATATTTTAATTTTTATCCAGAAAAACCACATCGTTATATTACATCGTCAAACACTAAAACCAGAATAATATTACCCAGTCAAAATATATGAAATTTTTATAAAATTATCGATGCTTTTATCTTATAAGAAAAATAGAGTACCTGAAAAGGGAAACTTGAACGAGAGTACTGGGCCACCACATATGGGCTGGGTCCACCACATACTTCCTCAATAGTCCAGCCCATCCGTATCCCAACACCTATTTTATACACACGAAAATAAAATGAAAATAAAAATAATATATGATTTATATAATTTTGATTAGTTACGAATCTTATAAATAATTATATTTTATTTTTCGTCTTACAAAAGTTAAAAGAGGCAATCCCTTTTTCCCATTCGAAATGTTTAAAAAAATTATCAACAACTTTTGTTTTATTCCACCAAAGGAATAAAGAAGTTTTAATAATTTTAAAATTTTGCCCAAAATAAAGATAGTTTCTGTTTCTAATCTAATTTATTTACAATTTCTTTTAAACCATTTATATTCTTTTTTTCCACTATACTATGCAATTGCTATTTTTATTTTAATACACCTTTAACACAAATATATCAATTTAAATTAATATAGCAACTATAGTATTTTCATGTTTTTTGTTTAATAAAAAATAAACTAATATTTAACAGATGGTTTACATATGCTTATGAAATATAATAATTTTAAGTACTAATTTTTTTATTCATTTTTCATATTTTTCATTTGCTATTGGGTTTTGAAAAAAAATAGATTTAATTTTGTTTATCAAAGAATTATATATATATATATATAGTAGTGTAGTTGAGGACTAACCTGAGTTGTTATGATGAGTAGCCAACCAGCAACAAAGCTGATATTCCGTTTGTAAAAAGCCTTAATAATCGTGACAATTCCAACGGCATAGGCCGATCCGTTACCAAAAGCACTTCCAGCATTAGCGAATATAGAAATAAGCACGTGCTCCTTCATATTAAACGGACCCGGATTCAAGGAAAACGATTTGGATCCGAAACCGAAGATCCGGAATTTGGTGGTGGGAAGAACAGCCGCCAGAAAGTGACCGATAGGAAGTGCAGCGACTTGAACTGTGATTTGGGTGATGACAAGGGGCTCTGTTCTGTAGGAGAAGAACATATTGAGGAACGAGAGAAGTGAACATGAAAGAATACCCAAAACCCACATACGGAAAGTCCATACTGATTGGGTCGTGTCGTCCGTGTTGGCTACCGTCAGTCGGACTTCTTCAATCGGTGAAACGTCGTCGTCTTCTTCAGGGGGTGGTTTTTCTGGGTCGGTTATGGGTTGAGTAAGTTGTGGCGAGGCCATGGTTGTGAGTTGTGAGTTGTGAGTTGTGAGTTAGAGAAAGGAAGATGAGAGCAAAAGTGTTTGCTGAGGCTGTGGATATTTATTGAGTCGTAGTACTTTGACTTTTATGGAGAAGAAAAGAGTGAAGTAAATGAGTAGAAGATACCGTATTAAGCGCATCTCCAACAGGATTTGAATTTTTTTAGCTAAATACTATCAACGATCTTTTACTATTCAAACCAGCACACAAATCTCTTTTAAAAAATTTGACTACTTTTTCAATAAGGATACGGCTATATATACCAAAATGTGATTTAAGTATACCCAAAAAACGCAGTTGACTTTTATTTGACTTTTTTAGGACGAAAAAACTCTTGAAATTTTATTTAATATCCGAATTGCCACTAAGTAAAAAAAAACACTAAGTATATCCTAGATACACCCAATTCGTAAAACAATCTATTTGGTTATGTATACCCAAAAAAACACAACTCTCTACTAGATCAAACCCCATATTACTACAATTTTGTGAAATTCTTCAAATTGTTCTTTAACATTCAAAGTTGCTTCAAGAACATTCAAACTCTTTTTAATTTTTTTAAACTTCTTCTAATAAACACACAAAATCAAAACTTGTTTTTTTGAAGTTTTTTTTTAAAAAAAAAGTAAAAATTTAATTACTAAAAAATTCATAATTTTCGGGTGTTTGGAAGCCATTTTCCGGCCGAAATTCGGCCGGAAAATGACCATTTGCGATGGCTGAGGGTACCATAGGTACAGAGGGGGTGTACCAGTCGGTACAGAGGGGGTGTACCAGTCGGTACAGACCCTCTGTACCGACCGGTACGCTCAGCCTTCGTAAATGGCCATTTTCCGGTCGAATTTCGGCCGGAAAATGGCCTCCAAACACCCTAAAATTCTGTTTTTTTTACCTAATTCAACCATAACCCTAAATTTTGATACTAAGACTAAGTTTTTATATTTTAGTTCGCCGGATTTTAGTTCGCCGGATTTTAGTTCGCCGGATTTTAGTTCGCCGGATAAATTAGAGAGAACTTGAAGGTTTTAGAGAGAAGTTAGAGAGTGTAATTGAAAAAATGAGGTGGATAAGATTAGTAAAAAAAAAACCTTATATACCTAGAAAAGGGTATTTTTGTCAAAATTTGGGTATACTTAGATCATCTTTGGGTATACTCAAAATTGGGTATACTTAAACCCGAATTGGGTATATATAGCTTGACCCTTTCAATAATGTTTAAATTTTGATTTAAAAAACTACACCACGCGGTAAAAAATATATTTTTATTGTTATTTTATAATAAAAAAATCTAAGTGAAGTATTTTTGTTTTAAGATTTTATACCCATTCGGGTATAAAATGTTTACAATTTATCAATATAAAGCTAGGTGTACATAGATTTTACCTATAAGCGAATTCAAAATTAGGTCAAACATCGGCCCCTCTTTTCTATCAATTTTAAAATCAAAGATTCTCTTTTCTCTCGATTTTAACGACGACTCTGATAGTCTTTGTTGGCCGTTTTTTTCTCTCGATTTTAACGATGACCGTGATCGTCTGAGTTGGCCGTTTTTCGTCTATGTTGGCCAGTTGTCGTATTCTCAGTTTCAAAAGATACGTTTTCTTTCTTTCTTGCATTTTTGTCATTCTTACTCATCTGGTTTCTTCGTCGGTTTCTCCTCTAGTCTCAATAATCGAAACTAGTGCAAACTTATGTCAAATCTACAAACATCAATAAGGTTTTCTACACATATTTTCACTATGAATAGTGGGTTAAAACGTATTCTCTATTAAAAAGATGACTGATATTTAATAGTAGTGAGTATAACATAAGATGAAAATTTAGTTCCTACATAGACTTAAATACTTTAAATGGTTACTGGCATGTATTATAATAAAGGCAAACTTTATTTCTGAATGTATGTCATAGATGAAAACTCAATATATATATTTCGATGATTTTAGATACAACATGACAGTGCGTGTAACTAATAATATATCTTTATATTTTTTTGCAGGTACAATGTCTACTCGTTTTATATATTTTAAGTATGGGAATGATGTTGATGTTCGCTCTTTAAAATAGTTTCACAACTTAAACGGTATTATCGATTATTTAGTTGATAAATGAACTTATTTGAATAGAGATAGTATTACAATGAAGTATAGTATTAGACAGTTTATAGGTTTTTTATTGACTAATGACAAGGAGTTTGCTGATATGGTTACAATTCTCGAGCAAAGCGGTTCAATTTATCTAGAAATCCAAGTTGAAGGTGTTACCGAAAATATTTTGGCCCATAGATCAGAGTCTGTGGCAATTTCTCGTAATATGAATACCATAGCAGAATACTCTGCTGTTAGCTTCTTAAATGATAAATCAGTACAGCTTGCTACCAAGTCTTTGGCTAAAGAAATTGAAGATGTAGGTCAAATCTTTAAAATGGGTTCGGTTGGTTTTAAACGGTCTCTATCTAAATTTGTTATTATACACGGTTTTAGATTTAAATACGAACGGAATAGTAAAGAACGTGTTTCTGCTTGCTGTTTTTTTAAGGAGAGTAAAAGTTGTGGTTGGAGAATCTATTCTACTATTGATCATGACTAAGTTTATGATTATCAGAAAATTTGTTAAAAAGAAAAGTTGTGGGCTTTCTCTAAGAATGTAGCAAGTAAACATCTTTCTAGTGATATTGTTTCTAAAAAAATTCTAAGTGAGGTAAAAAAAACAATAATAAGATTGGTGCTAGTGCTATTAAAAGTATGTTAAAAACCCGTCATGGATTAGAAGTTTCATATCGAGTTGTATGGTGTGCTTTAGAGAAAGCAAGGGTTGAGGTATTTGGTGATAGTTCTTCTTCATACGGTTTGATCAAAGGATATTTTAGTGCTATGAAAGCTTTGGATCCCACGAGTGATTTTGTGCTTGATTGTGAAGTATAAACTAAGACGTTTAGGCGTTGTTTTGTTGTATTTGGTGCATGTATTAATGAGTTTTCAAGTTGTATGCCAGTATTATACATAGATGAAACTTTTCTCTTTGGCAAACATACATGACATCTACTGTTTGCTATAGCTAAAGATGGAAACCAATGTAATATTTTTATGTTTCTTTTATTTTATTTTATAATTTGCATAAATCTGTTTATTCCTGTTATTTTTATATACAGTTTTGTTTGTGTGTAGTAGTGTACTAAAACTGTTAATTTTTTCAGGTTTATTTCCAGTAGCATTCGCTATTGTTGGATCTGAAGACTCGGTTAACTGGCTTTGGTTTTTATCATTGTTGAAGGCGCATATTGGTGACCGGAAAATGACTTTCATTTCTGATCGTCATAAAGGTATATTAGTTCAGTGCGATATGTTTTTGCAGATTCATGCCACTCTTTTTGTCTCTATCACATCCTTATAATTTGAAGGATAAGCTTAAGTTGATGCCTAAACAAATTATAGATATGATAGTTATCAAATTTCAAGCATGTGCATTCGCCCCTATAGAGCAGGAGTTTTATTAGCTGTATGGAAAAACTGTTAAAAATTGGTGGAAAGAATGTTTCCAATTTATTAGGTAAACTTTCTCCCGAAAACTATGTGAATGCATTTTGTAAAGAAAAAGGTTCGGGTCTACTTCTTCAAGTGTTGTTGAATCGTTTAATGCGCAGATGTGTTTTATCGCGATCTTCCCGTAATGGAATTGATCGATAGAATTCAGATTAAACTTATGGTTCATTTGTCCAACCGCCGTGTAGAATCCAGTAAATGGACTAGTGTGTTATGTCCTAGAATGGATAAGATGTATAGACAGAATATTGAGGATGGACAGTCTTGGTTTTTCCATGCATCATCGGAATATGTTTTTGAAGTACATTCGATACCAAAAATGTTAGTTAATATGTTAGACTATGCATGTTCATATGGTTATTGGCAATCCGAATGTTTCCTTTGTGCGCATGCTTTAGCCGTTATAACAAAAACTCAAGAAAGTCTGTTTGCTTTAACCTAATCTTACCGTTTTGAGTCTATCAACTACCAATCTTTTTGCAAGTGTTTTATTTTCTTTTAAGTAGTATTGTTAAACCAAAAATATAAAAAATAAATATTAGAAAATAATATAATTTATTCATATTTATATTATTTAGAGATAAAAAGGATTTTGTGTAGAATCTGTTGCAACTGCTGACAATATAATATTTTGTGGTCTTTGTGAGTCACTCTCATTTAGTGTTTGATTCCTTTCTATGCATGAAGCATATGCATCAATTATCTATAAATTAGGGATGGCAATTTTTCCCAAACCCGCGGGCCCAAATATAAGAGTATAAATACCCAATCACCAACATTAAATGAGGGTAATGAAAATAAAATACAACCAGGCAGCTTGATTCTCCCTCTACATTCTACCCAAACATTAAATACTCTCAAAACTCCACAAAACTCTAAACAAAAATTACAATCTTACCCTCAGACAAAAATAAACCACACCAAATTGGCGACCACAGTGGGAGATACGACGGTGCCTGAATCTAGCATTCAAAACCATCAGAAAATTCAGTCTGAATGAATCCGGACGTACCGAAAGTACCACCAGCTTTGCTTGAAGTGGTCGGGGGAAATGATGAATATACCATTGAGGAGCGTAATAGATTAAAGGGCGAAATAGAAGCCCTGAGGGCAGAGAAGGAAAAAATGGGCATAAAAGAGAAGTCAAAGGCATCAGCTGCTCATCATACTGACAACCCTAGAGAGCATGAGCCTTCGAAGACCCATGTGAGTAAGAAGAAGACTCATGCTAGCTCCAAAAAGTCTCACCGGTCCAAGCCAATGGAGAGCTCTGATTCAGACTCAGAATCTTCCAGTAGCTCCTCGGACGAAGCTGGAATTGAAGAATCTTTGTCCTCCAACAGCGATGAGGGTCGATATAAAAAGAAACAAAAGTTGGTTAAGAAGTATTCAATAAAAAGGGATATGCATGGAAAGTTGAAGAGGCATATAGGCAAAGGATCATCTCATAGCCGGAGACACATAGACCGGATGCTGGTGGATCTTTTTTCCTTCCATGATGAGCCAGGTATCTTTGCAACTCCTAACGAAGATACCGTTTTCAGTCGTGGCCGGAATTGGAGACAATCTCCATTGTCTTCCACGATCCTGTCCGGGAACCTACCCAAGAGGTTCGATAGCACGAAGATGGAAAAATACGATGGCAGTAAAGACCCGGACAATCACTTGGAACAATTCAAAAATTTCATGATGAATTTCGATGACGACGATAAGTTTCTCTGTAGAGAATTCTCCCAGTCATTTACGGGGAGTGCCTTGAAGTGGTATAACAGCCTACCACAGGGGTGCATCAGAAATTTTGATACCTTTTGGGTGGCCTTCCGGAGGCAGCTTGTTGGAAGTAAGGAGGTGAAGGGAAATGGAGATACAATTATCCATTGTGCCCAAGAACCGAATGAATCTCTAAAGGAATATATAAGTCGTTTTGTAAATACCAAAAATGGGTTGGCTGATTGTTTCGAGCAAGTAGCCATAGCTTCTCTGAGGCAGGGCTTAAACCCTGGAAATTTGGCTGATTCAGTGACCATAAAAAAGGCCATGACATGGGGAGTTTTACTGAATCAAGTCGGAAAGCAAATTAACGCGGATGAAACAAAGAAAACTAGGGTGCATAGGCAGGTGAGGTCTGCCCCGGTTGCACCAAACCCCAACCAAAATCAGTCCGGGAACAAGGCAAGGGAGGCCGGGCAGGGTCATAACAGAGCTAAAGCTCAGTCTTAGCCATCTGCACCTGCCCAGAGTCAGCAATCCCGAAATAAGAGAGGGCCTTGGGTTCAACCAGAGTGGTTTGCTTAGTTAAAAGAAAGTGTAGCCACCATTTATGACAAAACAAAGGAAGAAGTACACTATAGAAGGCGGGCTGCACTACAATCTCATAGGGAGCATCGTAACAATTCCTTATGTCAGTACCATAATGATACTGGCCATACCACTGGCGATTGCATTGCTTTAAAGCAAGAGGTCCAGAATTTGATTGAAAGAGGAAAGTTGGGAGCGTATGTTAAAAGAAGAGGAGGTAATAGGCCTGATAGTGCTCATCGGCCTGGTCCAAACAATGCAGGCACATCCGCTCCTGAGGGAGCTATGGTGATAGTCGAAAGATTTGATGTAGAGTCAGAATACTTGGACCCTGATCCAACTCGAAACAGAGTGGGTGCCATTGAGGAATGTTGTAAAACAGTGTCTAGGCTTATTAACTTTTTTGAGTCACTCACAATTTTCGGAGGGGATACCATGACAGCACTCACTGCTTCTTCAAGGAAGAGGCATGTTCATACATTAGCTACCCAACTGGAGGGAGGCATGACTTCCTATCAATCACAGATTCCATTTCCCTTCATTGTGTTCGATGAGGATGACTTGAGGGATATAGTAGGTCCTCATGAAGATGCTATTGTCATAGGAGCATCCATTGGGGGCAATGACATAAGACGAATTTTGGTGGATACTGGGAGTTCAGCCAATATCCTCTTTTTAACTTCCTACAAAAAGATGAAGAATCCTGCGGTAATTCAGCGTTCGAACAGGTCAATTGTGGGTTTCACTGGAAGCTCAACAGATGTAATCGGGGAGTTCAAAGAGGAAGTTTTGTTGGGCAAGGGCCCTTTTAAGAAAATGGTTTGAATATTGTTTGTCGTAGTGGATTGCCCCACTTGTTATAATGCTATTCTAGGGAGGTCTTGGCTCTCTAGGATGCATGCAGTGGCCTCAACAGTCCACCAATGATTGAAATATGTTGTGCAAGGACAAGTGGGAGTTGTTCGGAGCAGCCAAAAGATTGCAAGAGAGTGTTATGCAACAGCACTAGCTCCTCGGACGTTGGGAGCAGTCCGTATCAGTGAGGAATAGCAGTTTGAGGGGCTTTCTGGGGGTGAGGGTGAAATTGATGAACCCAGAGAGACCCCTGGAGTTTTATATCGATTGAAGAAGTTGAAACACATTCTTTGGAAGAGGGAAAAAATGTTAAGATATGGTCCAAAATGACATCCGAACTGAAGAGTAAAATGTTGAAGTTCCTAAAAGACCATCAACATGTTTTTGCTTGGTGCAATACTGATGTTACTGGGGTACCAGCATATATTATATCACACCACTTGTCCATCCGAAGAGACATAGCACTTGTGGTACAAAAAAGAAGAGCTTTTTCCAAAAAAAGGCTGATGTCATCGTTCAAGAGGTCGACAGACTTACTAAAATGGGGCATATAAAGGAGTCTTAGTATCCTTTGTGGACAGCCAATCCGGTCTTGGTAAAAAAGAAAAATGACAAGTGGCGTATGTGTATTGATTTTACAGATCTCAGCAGGGTTTGCCCAAAGGATTTATACCCTGTCCCCCGGATTGATCAGCTGGTGGATTCTACATCTGGGAATCAGTTACTATCTTTCATGGATGCCTTCTCCGGGTATAACCAGATTCAAGTAGATCCGGAGGATCAGGAGCATACTACGTTTGTCATTGATAGGGGCCTTCATTGTTACAAGGTGATGCCATTTGGGTTTAAAAAGGCTGGGGCTACCTATCATAGGTTAGTAAACAAAGCCTTTGCTGATCAAATTAGAAGAAATATGGAAGTATACATTGATGACATGATGGTTAAAAGAGTGGATGAAGAGCTACACTTGGCAGACCTCCAAGAAACTTTTACCAACTTAGTAAAAGTAAATTTGAAACTAACTCCAGAAAAGTGTGTGTTCGGAGTACAGTCCGGAAAATTCCTAGGGTACATAATAAGTGAGCAAGAGATACAACCTGATCCGGACCAGCTTAATGCTTTATTTCAAATGGAGCCTCCTCGGAATATTAAAGAAGTACAACGGTTGACTGGGAGGTTGGCTGCGTTAAATCGATTTATCTCGAGGTCTTCGGACAGACGTGCCTCGTTTTTTCAAACTTTAAAAGGTGAAAAAGGATTTGTCTGGACTTCACAATGTGATGAGGCCTTCAATGAGATTAAAAAACATCTGTCCTCCCCCAAAACTTTATTTAAACCTGTTGATGGAGAGACACTCTTCGTATATTTGGCAGTTTCCAGTTGTGCCATCAGTGCTGTATTGGTAAGGGAGGTGGATAATTATCCCTGTCCGGTGTATTACATCAGTAAGAGCTTGATTGATGCAGAAAAACACTATCTAAAGCTTGAAAAGTTAGCACTAGCCCTGGTAATTGCTGCTAGGAAGATGAGGCCTTATTTTCAGGCTCATCCTATTATTGTCAGGACATCCTATCCCCTGAAAAACGTTTTACAAAAGGCGGATATTTCGAGTAGAATGACTAAGTGGTCAGTAGAACTAGGGGACTTCGATATTGATTTTTCTCCTCGAACAGCAATCAAAGCCCAGGTTGTGGCTGATTTCTTAGTTGATATCCACTCAGATATGGATACAGAGCAAACGACTGTGATGAAAGATAAAAAGGTCTGGGTCGTCCGGACGGATGGTGGATCAAGTACTATGGGGTGTGGTGCAGGGGTATGCTTGACCTCTCCGTATGGCGACAAAATGTACCAAGCTATATGTTTTGCTTTTAGGGCTTCTAACAATGAGTCAGAATATGAAGCTGCTATAGTTGGTTTAAAGTTAGCTCTTATTTGTGGAGCCAAAAGGGTCAAGTTGATGAGTGATTCCCAGCTTCTTATCCATCATGCGCAAGGTCAATTTGAAGCCAAAAGGAGCAGCTAATAAAATACTTACTTCTTCTCAAAGATGTGGCACTTAAGTTCAAGAGTATTGTTTATGAGCACATACCCCGAATAGAAAATGAACCAGCATACTTCTTTGCAACCATAGCCTATACTGAATCATACCTTTGGATCCATGTGCTGGAGTGTCATTCCATTCAACTCAATATGGGTAAGGAGGAAGAAAGCTTCTATATACAGATGGGACAGCCCCAAGATTGGAGGTTTCCTCTCCTTCAATATCTCTCTGATGGCATCTTGCCTCTGGATAAGTCAATAGCAAGAAAAGTAAAGTACAAGGCTCATGGTTTTATCATATTAAGAGATGTTCTTCATAAGAAGTCTTACAGTAAACCCCTCTTACGATGTTTGGGGGTTGATGAATCTCAAATAGTCCTCTCCGAATTACATGATGGTGAGGGATCAACTCACTGTGGATTCAGAGCTCTAACAATGAGAGTTTTATTGGGTGGTTATTATTGGCCCTCTATAATGCAAGATGCTAAGGAGCTGGTGAGGAGGTGTGACCCATGCCAGAGATATAGCAATGAAATACATATCCCAGCCATCCCTTTAGAGTCAATTTCTGAGCCTATACCTTTTGCTCGATGGGGGTTGGATTTGGTGGGACCTCTACCTATGGCATCCGAAAGACGCAGGAAAATAATTGTTGCTATTGATTATTTTTCGAAGTGGATCGAAGCAGCCCCACTGGCAGGTACAACATCAAAAGCTGTCATAAAATTCATTTTATCCAATATCTGTTGCAGATTTGGCATCCCACAGAAGATAACGACAGACAATGGGCCACAGTTCGACAACAAGGAAATGGAGAGTTTATGTGCCTCTAGAGGTATACAACATTGTTGCTCTTCACCTTTCCACCCACAAGCAAATGGTCAGGTTGAAGTGGCTAACAGAACTATATTGTCCGGTTTGAAGAAAAATTTAGAAGGGACTGCTGGAAAATGGCCTAGTTATTTACAAGAGGTTTTGTGGGCATACCGGACTACACCTGGGGCTGCAACACAAGAATCACCTTTTGCCTTGGTCTATGGGATGGATTCCATAGCTCCCATAGAAGCAACTCCCCCCTTCATTTCGAGTTCATAATTTCTCCGAATACGCTAACGAGGGGGCTATCCGAGGTCAACTTGATTTGATAGAGGAAAGAAGAGTTAAGGCACACCTTAGAGCTGTGCACTATCAAGGTTTAATGAGAAGCAGATTTGCTTACAAAGTTAAAAGAAGAGATTTTCAGCCGGGGGATAAGGTGTTAAGGAAAGTCTTTTTACACACTAAAGAGAAGTTGCTCGGAAAACTAGCCCCAACTTGGGAAGGACCCTATATGGTCATTGAAAGGCTTAAACCTGGGACATACTGGCTAGAAGACAAGGATGGAAGGGTTTTGAATCACCCTTGGAATATTGAGCACCTCCGGATGTACTTGGAGTAGGAACTATGTAAATATTTACTTGTTTAAAAAAGCCATGTAAATATTTGGGGGCATACTCTTTCCTACCCTGGTGGCGCGGGGAGGTTTTAATGAGGTGTCCGGGATCTTTTATAAAATTTGATGCATTCTTACAAATTCGGAGTGTTCTTATTTTGTTTCTTGTCAAATTTTTGTTTAAACACCGGCCGGATTGAATTAAAAGTGTGATGACTACTTAAACATTTGTCATCAGAGAATTTAAACACTCTCACTTGAAGATGTTTATGAAATAACTAAGGGCTGTTTAAACATTAGCCATCAAAATTGAAAAACTATGAAAGAATGCAAGAATTGTGCAAGATGAACATACACATTAAAACGACCGAAGTGCCTTGGCCATCCAAGGACTTTATATTGTTAATCAAAGCAAAAAGATATGTCCGATCAAACACTGGACACGGTTACAAAAATGCCTTGGCCTTCCAAGGACTTTAGTTCAATCAAACAAAAGGTAAAAGATAATTGATATTCTAAGACTGAGCCTTTGAAGACGGCTCAGCCTCACTTGTTTTCTTCTTCTTGGGGTCATCATTCTCCTCACCTGGACTCTCTCCGGTGTTCTCTTCTTTATCGGATGAGGATGCACTGGAGAAATCAAACCTGTCACCCTCAGCCATTGTATGGAAAGGAAGGTCTGGATACTCTACAAAAGTCCATAAGTCTCCCAGATTCCTCTTCGGAAACTTCTCGTGAAAAAGCAAGACCATGTCCGACTTCACCTTGGCATACATCTTTTCCTGACTGTCTATCACATTGTTGGCATAAGCATCAATCTTGGCCTGGATTTTTGCCTCTTGCTCCCTTAGCAGATCAGCTTTTTCCTCTGCAGCCTTGGACACCGAATCCTCGAGTGCGATCTTGTCATTTGTCAAAGTATGAATGACTTGGTCCTTGGCCTTCACCTCCTCTTTCGAAGAGGAGAGATCTTTCTCTAACCCGGACAGCTTTTCCCGGAGGTCTTTGATGGTATCTTCTAGGGTAGCAACCTTTGTGGTCCAGCCCTCCTGGCTCTTCTTTGACTCCTCGTTTTCTCTCTTCAAAACATCAGCATTTTGGGTGGCAATGAGGAGGTCGTTGGATAGCTTCTCCTTGTGAGAATTAAGGGCAGTAATGATTGCTGACTGTGCTCACACTTGTTTCTCCAGAACCATCACTGGCTGAACATTACTCAATATAGAGTGAGTTATAACATCTCTTTCACTTGAAACGATGAAAGAATTACCATTGAAGGTAATAGTGTTCGAAGTGCTTGGAGGGAGGTAGGGCCCAACAAAGTCGTCTCTGGGAAGGTTTTCAAAGTAGTCACCCAGTCCCTCAAGCCCTGTAATGTCGACACCGTCAATACTGATGTCTCCTCCTCCAACCTCATCAGTTTGAAAGTCACCAGGGATCTCTTCTGCTCTTGTTGGATCAGTAGGGTCAACAAGAGGGAGGGGCTCCGGAGGCAGGAGAGAAAGTTCATCACCCCGGGAGGTCTTTTTTCTTCTTGGCCTTCCTATCCTTGCTTTCTGTTCCCCGTTTCCTGTCTCTCTTAGGAACCCTTGGAGGTTTTGGAGATCCTACCTCTTCCCTAGTACTCTCCTGCTCCACAACTTCTAGAAGAGTAGCATCAATCTGACTTGGAACGGGCCCCTCTTGGTTTATTGGAGCAGTTTCCTCCGCTTCGGCAGGGTTAGCCTCAATCGCACTCTTCTTGCCCTTCCCTTTTTTGCCTTTTATTTTACTTGGGGCCTTGGATCGACCAGGCAAGTACAGTGACCCGTCTGGTGCGTGTGTTCTTTTAAGGACTACATCCGGAGGGGGTGGAGTGGTAATTTCTTCCCAGGACAAGTCCCTCCGGCCAGTAGTGTTCCAGAGGTGGGACCTTGCGAGATTGCCTCCGGTAAAGGCGTTGTGAAAACGATTTCCCCACTTTTCAGCAGCCCAAGTGTTGATCTTGGTACAAGTGATCTGCCCGGCCTTTAGGTGATCATTGAAGTTTTTGGGCAGCACTGTTAAACAAAAAAAAAGATAAAAACGAGACAAGACAAGTTAGTTAAACAAATTCACTAAAAATAAAAATGAGAATGTAAGGTGGGATTCTTACTATCACTTCGCCACCTGCTGGTGAGGAGACTTGGGTTGGTACTAGCTTTGATCTTCCTCCCATTCTCCCAGGCACCACTCACAAACAAAAAATGAGTCCTCCAATTTCTCTTCGACTCAAGCAGGTCATCCACTGCTTTATAGTTATCACCATATTGTAGTGATAGAAGGGAATATGATGGTTCCGCAGAGGCTTGCCACAGCTGCGAATTCCTCCATTGGCAGAGGAATTCCGGAGATTCTGGAGGCCATGATGCATGACATAAGAGTGTACCAGGCATTGGGGCTCAGTTGACTTGGACAAATCTTGATGAGGTGGAAATACCTGACTATTTCCGGATCTAAGGGAAACCTTAGCCCCCAGTTAAAGAGCTCAGTGAAGATAACTATTTCACTGAGCTTGCAGTCCATTGGGGTTTCAGGGTCTATTGGGATTCTTATTTTTACGTTCTCCGGAATCCCCCACTTTGTACGTATCCGACCCAATTCGGCTGTGTGGATGAAAGCATAAGTAATTTTTTGTAAAGCGAGAAGATACTTAACACTAATCTTGTGGAAACAAGGTCCCACTTTTCCCTCAAGGATCTCTGGCAGATTTGGGTGCCTAAGGCATAGTTTTTCTTTGCCTTTATCCTTCTTGGCAGCACCAGCATCACTAGTTTGTCCCGAGACTTTGGACTCGAACGGAGCCTCTTCGATAGAATCTTCCATCACTTCCTCTATTACTGAGGAGGGGTTTTTAGTTCTTTTTGGGTGACGGGAGTTAGGAGATGGTTCAGTCTGACCTCCGGACTGTTGGGCTTCAATGCTTTCCTGAACTCTGGCCTCCGGCTGGGGCTCAGATGTGGTGGTTTCTCTTCGAAGGCTTGAGCTAGAGGCCTCCGGTCCGGACAGCTTGTCCTTAGGAACTTTTATGGGTGCCTCTGACCCCGTGTTGCTGTCTTTGGCCCCTGATTTTGAAGGTGTGCCTTTTGAAGCCTGCCCTTTTACCAGGCGACCTCTTCTCCGATCAACTAGTTTATTGGGAGAGACATCTACATCTGACCCCATGGCGATAAATATTGAAGGCCTCTTGAAACTGGTAACTGCTTGCCCTGGTTCAACAGTGGGCTCTGATTCTTGAACCGACGAGCCTGAAACAATAGGAGAAAGGTTGGGTTGAAACAATCTCCTCGGTTTAACACTTCTGGTTGAAGAAGAGCCCTGGTCAGGCTCTGTGTTTGGGATTTCTGGTTTGTCGATGGGGGAAGCAGGTAGGCCGGCAGCAATGCGCCTTTCCCGTTCAATTTTTTGTGCTTTTTCTAGCTCTGATAGATTAAGCCACCCGCCTTTGATTAAAGCGTTCCTAGCTGTGAACATAAACTCACAACCAAAAAGAAGAACTTGTGGTTGAGAGAGAAAGATATGAAGTTTAGCAAAGTAAGTATGAAGATGATGGTAAAACAGTGAAGAAGTGATTAATTTATAGTAAACACACAAAAATGTGTTTTGATACCTAGGAGAATTCAAAAGGATTGCAATGATTAGGGGACGGCGCTGATGTCATCTTCATTAAATGAAGAGGTTACTTTTTGGAGAAGATGGGAGCGAAATTCTAGGTGAAAAAATGGCTGAAGTAACGAACCAGAGAGAGACACGTGTCCCATGAACTCTGACAAGAAACCGTTTAGTTTTCAAGAACTTTTTTCAGTCCGGATAAAGTTATAACACTGTTCGAAGGACCTGTCCGGATGTAACCGTCACCAGCAACAGACTGTTTTCTAGGTCTTGTCAAAGGTTTTTGAACACCACCTAAAAAAGGGGCTACTGATGAGTCCGGATTCTGTCACCACATTTTATGGGAACCGGACAGGGTCAATTCGGACAATGTCCACCTTACCGAACAGGGGCAATTCGGACACCATCATCCATTGAACTATCCGAACAGAACTAAAGTACTTAAAACCTAATCACTTTTTGACTAAGCTGCATGTTCACTTACTTAGAACTAATGGGTCCTTAAACTCGACCCGAGTCCATTAAACACAACCCGAAAGCCCATGTGGCCCAAATATAAGGGTATAAATACCCAACCACCAACATTAAATGAGGGTAATGAAAATAAAATACAACCAGGCAGCTTGATTCTCCCTTTACATTCTACCCAAACATTAAATACTCTCAAAACTCCACAAAACTCTAAACAAAAATTACAATCTTACCCTCAGACAAAAATAAACCACACTAAGAGTGAAGTTTGGGGGAGTATTGTTTGATATGATGGCAGTCGTGCATCGTAAGATGACTTGGAAATTCCTTAAAATGTCAAGATCTATATGCTGAATTCATAATAAAGAAATTGGAAATGTGAGAGTTGGTACCTTATGTTGGCGCATCTAAACACAACAAAATATTACTTAATCATATTGATAAGGTATTTTATTTCTCGGCTTGAAATTTGAGAAGAAGCGAGATCTCATTTTCACATTTTTTATGGTTATTTGACAAATTAGAATGTTGGAAAGACATTTTTTATATAGATGTTTTGGTCAAAGATATATTACATTTCCTTTCTAAATTACAACAGGGTTGACACATATTTCATGATGTTTACATCATAAAGTTTATGAATGTCAATCTTAGTTTCACCCATATAGAGACGATACCTTGTTCTGGACTCTAGGATCTCGTCATGAGGTATTTACATCTTTGATTAAGGGTTAACTCTAAAATTCAAGAGTTTCCGGAACTATAGTAGAATATGGACACCTATGCTACCTCATAAATTTATTGTTTTTTTCATTTGGAAGTTGCTTTATTAAAAACTCATACGGATGATGAGATTTTTTTCTCTTAACATTCTGTTGGCATTGAAATGCGTGTGTTACAAAATCCTCAGCATAAGATTTTGGACCGTTTTTTTTACATACTGAATTTTCTAAAATTTTATGTGGTCGCTTTCTTTATTGATTAATGTGTTCGTATTTTTCTTATATTTCACATATATTCAAATTTTATTGCGATGTAAATGAAATATAACAACTTTCTCTCATCGCTTGTTCTCCCATGGAATCAATTTTGGCATATTTGGAAATTGAGAAATCGGTTATGAAATAATATGACCAACACTTGGTCAAATCAATATGTGATAGATTTAATTCAAAAGATGATGGTTGACATATGTAGTGCAATGAAAATGGTTACTTTTTCTAATTTTCATACCAAAAAAACGTCGTGTTCGCTTCATCTTCTAGTGGCTCAAACGTAGAGTAAAATGGGTAAATGTGTGCGGTTGATTAAACTTCAGGAAGGACAGTTGGAATATATTTTATTGTTCGTGATGCAATATATTGGTGAAATCATCCATGGTGCAATTGCTGACGTGGTTGTTTTCCATTATACGACAAATAAATGCTTTATGAGGTGAATCGTCATGCTTTACTACTTTGGTTGAATGTTGCTTAATCTCTTTCTTTGTTCATCAATATCATTGATGGAGACTGTCAATTGTTGATTAATATTGTGAAATCTCATTCCAAGTCTTGGGTTACAACAAATGAAATATTTAATATTAATGATCTTAGTTTTCATGTTAAATTTAAATATGTATATACAGAGACCAATGAAATTCTTGATTGGCCGGCTAAATGAGGATATATAATCATAGATGATATAGTCATTTTTGTTATTGGTGATGTTTCGTGAGAATACCTTCTATTGATAATTCGTTGGATTGGGATCCCTTTCGAGGTAACTATCATTTTTGTTCCGGTTTATTGCTCATTTTTATCATACTTGATTTGATTTTTAGGATTGTTTAGAAGTTTTTTATATTCAATTTAGACTGCTATGATTATGGTTTTCAATTTTATTTTCTTATTTTTTTTGCTTTATGCAAAACCTTCACGGTTCATGACATTTTAATTTCTATCCACCATATTATTGTATTCATAAACATATTTATTGTTCTTTTAAGATAGTTGTGTTATTTTGTCCACCTATTTTATTTATCAAGAAGTTTAAAAGATTCTTTTTACAAAAAATCATTATATCTTATTAGATTTAAAGTTTTTCGGGTTACTATAAAAATTTAGATATTTTATTAAATGTCACTTTATTTTGCTTAATTTATTCTCTAATTTTGTAATTTTTTATTTCTCACTAATAAATTATTTCCACACAGTTATTTGAAAAGAATTTCTTACTTACTTTACCATTTCATTATTTCATTTATTTATTTATTTTTATTCTTAATTAAACTTAAATTTGAATATTAAAAAAAATAAGTCTAATATATTTACTTTTAAAATCCAAATAAACATTTTCCTTGTAAAGCCCTCCATTTGTCTCTTGAAATTTGATTTTTTTAATAACTAATTTTACGAAAAAAAATTAAATCCAATAAAAAGTTTTAACTATTTTGATAGTAATCGTGAAACAACAAATTGACCGACCTTCCTAGTGTAATAACTATTACTAAAGTTTCTCGATCCCCGCAATTTATCCACTGTTTAGCTAAATGTCATAATATCGCTGCTACCTTTCGTTTTACTGCTATTTATGCTTTTAATGAAGCTTTTGAGAGAGTTCAACTCTGGAATGACTTGTCTACTATATCAATGGTAGATAAACATATTCCTTGGGTTTCTCTCGGAGACTTCAATGTCATCCGCCACCCGGATGAGCGTTTAGGTTCCTTAGAGAATTGGAATTCGGCCATTGACGACTTTAACTATTGTTGCTTCCCTAGTGAGCTTAGCGACCTTAGATCCTCTGGATTCCGATTCACATGGATTAACAAGTAGCCTGAGAATCCCATTCTCTCCAAACTTGACAGAGTTCTTGTCAACCCTGTATGGGACGACGTGTTCCCTATGTCGTTTGCCCAATTTGGTTACCTACGTACCTCGGACCATACCACGGTCACGCTAAACCTTGGTTTGCCTCGTCAAAAACGAAAAAAACCTTTCAAATTTTTTAACATGTGGCAAGCTCATCCGCAATTTAAAAATATTATTTCGTCAAATTGGAATCACCTTATTGCTTCCTCTGGGATGAGATTGGTTACCGAAAAACTTTTAAGATTGTAGACTGGTCTTGTTGGTCTTAACCGTAAAGAGTTTAGTGACATTAGCTCCAGAGTTTTGATTGCCCAAAATAAATTATTCCTGGCGCAGTCTAACCTGGCTAATGATCCTCTTAACCCGATTCTTCTCTCGGATGAAAGTGAAGCCTCAGCTTCCTTCATCTTCCTCAGTCGAGCCGAAGAGTCTTTTCTTAAGCAAAAATCTAGGGAAAAGTGGATAAAGCTTGGGGATAAAAATACTAAATTTTTTCATAATAGTATAAAGGCTCGTCTTTTCCGTAATAAAATCATCTCTATTGACAATGAGTTTGGAGTTAATGTCTCAACTCCAACTAGTGTGGCCAATGTTTTTGTGAGATACTTTGAAAACTCTCTAGGCTCGAGACTCTCTGATGGTTATCTGGGTCTAGAAATTGTCTCCTCCCTTTTTTCTTCTAAAGTTACCCCCTCTGACCAGGTTTCGATGATTCGTGAGATCTCTTGTGAAGAGATCAAATCCGCTCTTTTCAGTATTGACAGCAATAAATCTTTGGGTCCTGATGGTTTCAACTCCTCCTTTTTTAAAACTAATTGGAGCATTGTTGGCCATGACATCTGTAATGGTGTCCTCAAATTCTTATGTACCTCCTCTCTGGACCCATCTTGGAGCTCCACCTCTATTGCTCTTATCCCCAAAAAGGATTCCCCCTCGGGGCTTGCCGATTTTAGATCCATTGCTCTTTGTAATGTTATTTACAATATCGTCTCTAAAATCTTAGCCAATAGAATTAAGGATTATTTCCCCTATCTTATTGATAATTCTCGATCGGCCTTTGTGGCGGGCAGGATCATCTCGGATAACATCATTTTATCTCAGGAGCTTCTCTGTGGGTACCATTCTAATCGTAGCAACAAAAAAGTCGCTCTTAAAATCGATTTAATGAAAGAATTTGATAATGCCAGATGGCACCTCATTTTTGATATCCTTGTTGCTATGAATTTCCCCGAGAAAATGATCACCTCAATCATTAAATGCATTTCCTCTCCGTCGTATTCTATCAACATTAATGGAGACCCGTATGGCAATTTCAAAGGTCGGAAAGGTTTAAGGCAAGGAGATCCTCTCTCCCCCTATCCTTTTGTCCTTGTTATGCAAGTTCTGTCTAGCATACTCAAATAGAAAAGTAAGGATAAGCAGTTATGTTTCCATTGGAAATGTCAAAAGCTCAAAATAATTAACCTCTACTTTGCCGATGATCTCATGATCTTTTGTCATGGCGACGAAAAGTCCCTCTATCTTATTAAAGAGGCCCTTGACGAGTTCTATTCCCTTTCTGGTCTCAAAGTCAACCCTTCTAAAAGTCACATCTTCTTCTCGGGTATCGAAGATTCCCTTCGGGTAAACCTTCTTTCCATTTTGGGATTCCCGGAAGGCTCTTTGCCCGTTAAATACTTAGGAGTTCCCATACTCACCAGTCGCCTCACCTACTCGGACTGTCGCCCTCTCCTCCACAAAATTACCTCTCGTATTAAATCGGTCTTATTCGCTGGTCAGGTTTATGCCGGTAGACTTCAGCTTATTAAATTAGTCTTATTCGTTGGTCAGGTTTATCGGTCTTCCATTTTCATCCTCCTCTCTAGAATTCTCAAATAACTGTCCCAAAATCTTCGTCGTTTTCTTTGGTCGGGTACTGCTATGAAAATCTATGGTGCCAAAGTTGCTTGGGCTATTGTTACTTTGCCCATGTTGGAGGGCGGCCTTGGGGTTATGGATTTAAAAATCTGGAATCAGGCGGCCGTCCTCAAGCACATTTGGTATATCATAAGTAATAACGATCATTCCATCTGGAGTGATTGGATTAAAATGGGAATTTTGGACCCTCCAGATCGGATCCTCTTTCTCTTGGATCTGGAGAAAATTTTTGCGTCTTCTCCCTTTGGCTTATAATCTGTACAGGGTGGCCATTGGAAATGGCTCGAGCACTTCCTTCTGGTATGATCCTTGGCTCCTATCCTCTTCTCTTGCATCTCATTATGGCGACAACATTATTTCGGACTCCAAGCTTGGGGAAAACCTAAAAGTTTCAGATATTTTTAGTAATGGCCACTGGAACTGGTCTACCAACATCAGATCCGCGAGATCTCGGAACCGTGCTAATCTGTTGAAGATCCACAACCTAATCCTCTCCCTCCCGCCTCCCAACATTGATTTCATCGACATCCCTTACTGGAAGGCGAAGGCTGGATGCAACTCATTTACAATCAGAGACACTTACCATGCCATTCGTCAGCCTAACCCTAATGTGGGTTGGGCCGGGTTAGTCTGTAATAAATTCAATATTTCTCGTCATTCTTTCATTTCTTGGCTCGCTCTTTTAGGCAAGCTTGCCACCAAAGACAAGCTTATCAGCTAGGGTTATAATATCCCAATTGATTGTGCCATGTGCCGCTCTGATCCTGAAACTATCTCTCATCTCCTCTTTGAGTGCAGTTTCGCCCAGAGTATCTGGAATTACGCTAGTAACAAACTAGGTTTTCCTTGTTCTAGTAATAGCTGGCAGTCTTGGATTTCTAAAGCATCCACTTGGTCTCAATCTGGTAACCATCGACTTTGGCATGCTTGCTTTGTCGCGGTAATTTACCACGTCTAGAAGGAGAGGAACTCAAGAGTCTTTGGTTCCCCTCCATCCACCGCCTCCTCGGTTTCTTACCGTACCTTTTCAGATCTACGGTATAGATTCCAAGGTACCAAGACTAGCTGGCCGGTATAATACCATTCTAATTTTTGCTATTTATTGCAGGTCATGTCCTGGCGTGTGCAGCTCGAGATCTGTTGTAGACGTTGGGCATCTGACACGGATGACCATTCTGTAGGACCAGTACACTTCTACTTTGACAGTCTGATCTACTATTTTTTTTCTATTCGCTCGTACCTTATGTTATTTCATTTAGTCCCCCTGACTTTATGTGATTATATACTCGGAGTATACCCTAGTTTTCTTGTATGAACCCTATTTCAATTAATTTAAAGTTTTGTTTTAAAAAAACAAATTGACCTACCAAAGACGAATAAGTCTCATATATATTATTTTACCTAAGTTTTACCTAAGCCATGTTAAGTGTATATTTTATCATCTTCAGCTTACCTTATAAAACAAGTACACTGCTGAAGAATAAAATTAAATAATAAATAATAATTGAGAATGTAACAAAAAAAAAGAGATTAAAATATAAGTAAACAGATAAAATAATATAAATGGTAATTAGAGGAGATCAACGCGAATATATGCACATACATAGCCAACTGAGTTTCAAAGATAATTAATTTGATTATTTAGCTAACAGTTGTATAATAAGCGTTGACTATAAGCTCGGTGCATAATGAAGATATCATCTAAATAGATTTGATATTATCCAAGTTGAGTTACTATTATTCGTTGATTATTATTTGGTCAAGTAAAAAAAGTAAGTGTTCAAGTTCATCTAACTAAATGGGTGGATTTCGGAGACTTAAACAAACTTAAAAATAGGTTTCGGATTGTTTGAACGAGATTTGTTGACATATTATAAAACCGATATGATAGAGAATACACTATTGCCAATATAGTGTATCTGCATGTACTTTTTAATAAATAGTCGGCAGAAACGAATTTGTTGGTTTTTTAAAACAATTTAAACAAAACACATTAGTTTAGAGAAAAACCTAATTCAATATTAGATTTATTCATCACTAACTTTTTAAAATTTAATAAAATATTAATAACTATATTGTTTTGAATTAAAAACATGGGTAATTATATAACGGTTAAAATAATTTTTAATGGTTTTTTTTATATATCGTATTTTTTAAACTATAGTTTCATTTTTAAGACGAAAGAAACTAAATTTATGAAATATATATATTTTGATTGTTTTTAGTTGTGTAATTATGTGTAATTGGATTGCGTAATAGGTTTGAAAAACAACTTTTTTCCCGTTATGAAATTACGTGTAATTATGTTCTAGTTACGAAATTACGCGTAATTGGGTTGTGAAAAAACAATTGTGTCCACTTGTGAAATTAATGCATAATTACCTAATTTTCATTTGTCGTCTAAATTTTTGAGAGGCTTTCTTCTTTAGTTCTTTTTAAGCTTGGAGTCATTTGACAAAATTATTTTTCTCATTCAGATTATCATAGTGCAAGCTTTGAATTTTCTTGATATTTTTAAGGATTCCTTTCATCTTCAGAAGTTTGAGCAGAGAGGTTTCAAAATTTATTTTTCTTTTTAGTTGATTTTGGATCGGAATTTCAAGTCTCTTATATAGAGATTGAGACTAAGTAAAGCAGCGACATCTCCATAAGAGTAGGTAAACTATTTTGCTATTTTTTCTTGGAACTTTGATATATGTATACGATAACATATATTCATTTGATTCTATGATCTTTTCTTTTCAATTTGTTTTAGCAAATATTTAAAGCAGAAGTCATCATTCAGCAACCTTTGAAATATTTTGCAGATTATTGGATGATGTTGAGTATTATCTGCAAATTACTGAGGATTAGAACAACTAAGTCGATTGAGACATTTTTCCCTACATTATATCGATTCTCATCTTACACTTTAATTTCTATTTGGTGCGCCAATCAGCATCATAATTTTATTCCTATAGATATGGAATAGGTCCATAGATTGAGAAATTAATTTTCTGGAGCATCTAATGGTTTGGGCTAGGTATCATTGAGCTTCTCCACAAACCATTTCAAACACGGGTATATAATCAATTTTAATGTCTAAATGCATATAGTATTTTTCTTTACACAGAATGAGACTATCAAGTAGGACTCTAATTTTAACTATCATTGGTGATTGTTTACCATAGAGTCTTTCAATTGCAACAACCATATCTTCATCAGGATCTCTGATAATGCATCATTCACTGGATTCTTCATTAAGTAAGTATGAGCCATCCGAGTTAAGTTTGAGTATGTTATTTATTGGGGCCAACCATTTATAATCAATTGCTTTATTGATTTTATTTAGGTGATGAAAACAACCTAGTTCATAGGCTGATTTGTTGTCATTATACCATAATTTTTTTTAATTAGTTTGGCACAATCTAGTTTAGATAATATATATATGTGTGTGTGTGTGTGCGCGCGTGTGTGCGTGTGTGTGTGTGTGCGCGCGCGCGCGTGTGTGTGTGCGCACGCGCGCGTGTGTGTGCGCGTGTGTGTGTGATATTTTTTTATTATTGAACCTTGATTTGTTTCTAGCTGACCGCATAGCCTAACAAATTATATAGGGGATTATAGTTTTGATGTGGTTATATTTTCTAGTAGACCATAACCAATATCCGATTAGATGTTGGATAATCATATATTTACCTATTAGGATTCCAAAAAGACTTGCGAAGTATTTCCAAAATTCTCACGTAATGTTGAAATTGACAAATAGATGATTAATAGATATTATGTTATTGCATAAATGGTATTTGGTTACAGTAAAATAGATCTTTTTAAAAAAATTATATCCACAGAAATGAGTCCTTTTAGTATCCTCCAAAGAGTAAAAATGCATTTTTTTGGAGTAGTATAAATCTAGATATATTTGAAAATATTAGAAGACTAACCTTTATCTTTTATATTATTCCATATTATCTTAGTGTTAAATAGACCACTATATGTCATTTCCATTCAATTGAGTCATATATGTCTTCATGAAGAGTTATTTTCCTTATTCTTTTGATATTAGAAGGAAGAACGGTTTCTTTTGATTTAACTAGATTACAGTTGTCATTCTGCTAATAGTTGGTTATTTTATCTACTTTGTACCAATTATCGTTTAAGTTTACTAATAGAATGAATAGAGGATATGAGTGATTCCATCTCTCGAGCTAAAAATCAATATCACATTTGCTAATTGTCCTAAAGATACAGTTTTCTATTGTATCTCTAATGATTATTTACCTTTTCTAAATTTTAGAGTCATTAATTATATTTTGTGTTTGAAGTGGGTGCTTAGATTGACAGTATATTGAGGACATGTATTTGGTCCATAGTGTTTTTTGCTCTCTAAATATAAAAAATAGATTACATGATATAGTGTTTAGTAAGTCTTCAAGTTTTCTTAGGTTTAATCCACCTTCTTCAAAAGGTTTACATAAAGTATACCATTTAGACCATATCATAGTTTTATTGTTTTCTGTAGTTTCCCAAAGAATTTTCTCAATCTATGAACAAGGCTAAGAGGTATTCCATTTAGGAGGTATTCCATTTAGGAGGTATTCTTGAGCAAGATTTTTAATACCTTTAAGGAGGTATTCTTGAGAAATGATGAAAAGGCTAAGAGATACTGGATCTCCCTGCCTTACCCATTGGATGATTTAAAGTATCCAAACAGTTGTCCATTTAATATGATAAATAAATTGATCGAATTTCTACCATTTTTAATCAATTTTGGGAATAGACTATTGAAGCCAAATGAGGCCAGCAATTGAAGGATAAAGCTGTAAAATATATTATCAAAGGCTTTGACCCTGTCTATTTTAGGATAATGTTACCTTCTATAGTTTTTTTCCTTAAACCATGAGATAATTCTTGAGTGATTATTATATTTTCATGAATACTTCCGCCTTTTACAAAGTCACCATGCTCCTTGGATATGATCTCTTATGGAATGTAATCATGCCATGTTTTAGAGGAATTGATTTTAGGTACAAGGCATAATGTAGTGGCATATATGTCTTGAATAACAGTTTGTCCATTAAAGTAATCTACAATAGCTTCATAGAACTTCGTTGATATGATAGGCCAACATGATAGTTAGAATTTAGAATTAAAGATTTCCCTATTAGGGCTTAGTGTCTTGACTGAATTGTGACTTTCTTTAGGAGTTAGGGAATTCATTAGATTAGGTTATCTTGATCAGTTATAAGTTTATGAAAGATATTTTAAAGATTATTTGTGCCCATTGGGTTAGGCTGGTAGGATAACATGGCCTTGAAATGTTCAACAACAGAACTCCATGAGTTAGCTTTATCTTCAATTCATAAGTCACATGTTTGAATACCATGTATCCAATTTTTTTTCTTCTTCTAACATAATTATGGAAACTTAAAGAATTCATATCCCCATTCTTATACCAATTTGTGGAGCTATTTTATTCCCAAAAGACGATTCCCTAACTAGAAGATAAAGGTGAATAACCTTATATTTTGAAAGTTTAACTTTATCTTCTTCACACTGTCAGTCTTATGGACATGTTTATAAGAATTTTACTTCATCTTTGTTTGGTAAATTGCATTAAATATATTCCTGAAGACCTCCCAAATCCAGTTTTTCAATTCTTGTTTCAATATTTTTAGTTTTGACCAAAAAAAATGAATATGAGGACCATATAAGTTTTATTTCCAATTTAATTCAAATGTTTTCATGAATTCTGGATGAAGTATCCACATATTGAGAAATTTAAAAGAGTATTTAGGCTTGTTTTGTATGTTTGAAATATATATATACATATATGACCTGAGCTAGTTCTGACCAGATGTTTGAGTTTTATGACATCAAAATAATCTCTCCAAATAGTATTATATAGTGTCATGTCCAAACGATCATATTTCTTGTTATTTAACTATGTAAATTTTGATCCAGTGAAGTCAACATCTTCTGACAAACAGTCTTTAATAGTATTAGTAAAATCATATAGATTTCTAATACACAATGTTGAGCAAGAGAGTTTCTCAGAGGAATTTGAGATGACATTAAAAGTCACCAACCACTAGCCATTCTTTATTGTTATCAGTAATTTCCCTTAAGTTGTCCCAAATGTCTAGTCTTTGATGTCTAGTAGATTTGGTATAAATAGAAGTAACCAAGAAATATTTGTTGATGGAAGAGTGTCTTACTGGCATATGTAAAAATTGGTCATTATTGAGTAAGACTTTTACCTAAAAATTATCACTCAAAATAACCCAAAATTTTATTGTTAACATTGGCCAAACCAAACTGAAAACCAATGAGTTTGGCAAACTTGTCTAGTTTGTCAGTATATATCATTGGCTCTTGAAGAACAATGAAGTCTACATTTTCAGACTTAATTATTGATTTTATTTTTCTAGTTGTACCTTTGTTACCAACATCACAGGAATTTTAGTTTAAAAATTGTGATTGTTATTTGGAGTTTATGTTGTAGGGTATGGATAACCCTTTTAGGTGAAATGCTTTGGTGTTTAGTAGACCTTATAAATGGTTTGATTTTATTCTTTATAATCAATACTGATCTTCTTCTTATTATCTATTTTTTCATCTAGTTTATTAAGGATTGAAGACATATGGAGGCTGCCAATTATTTATAGTTTGGGGGAATTTGATTATGAATCCAAGTTTTCAAAATTATTTTCAAGGGTGAATGTATGTCATAACTCTATAGTTTGCAATGCTTCAATAATTTCTTGATTACTAACCTTTGAAAATAATGTATCTAATTGACGAAACATTCTGGTTGAGATTTAAACATGTAATATTAGACGTGATATTGTTATTATTATTTAGCTTATAAATGTCTATATTATTGTTCTTATAGTTTTGGGTAGGTGACAGAGATAAATTGCTATTTTTTATGTATTTAGTGAGTTATTTTGTGTTAGTTTATTAGTTGTTTGATGTTTTAGTGTAATTGGGTTGACTAGTCGACCAATGTAGTCGTAATATATTATCAAAAAGTCGGCGAGTGTGGAGTACACGCTTGTTAGAATATATTATGATTAGTGGCTCCAAAGGGCGGAGCCTGACCGTGGTTAAATTTATTTGAATGATAAGGCAATTATGAAAATTTATAGAAATTTCAATTTGGAAAATTAATTAGAATTAGAATTTGAATTTTGGTCGATTTTATCATTTGAAATTTTAACCGTTTTGGACATACAACTGTTTTACAGTTGGAGTATTTTGTTTGAAAAAATAAGCATGGTTCTGATGAAGGAATAGATTACAACAAAAATATTCATTCTCCTTGTTCAAATGCAACGCTGTGATTTTATCCGGTTGAAAATTTTGGAGAACCACAAAAATAATTTCAATTTGAAATTGTTAAAACAAGACTTCAGAGTTTATCCGAAAATCGCTAAACCATATTTCCAACAAAAGATTGAAATTATCTGTTCTTGTTTTATAAAGAGATTTGTGTGAAGATGTTTTTATTTTTTAAAAATATTTGAATGAAGATTGAAATAAAAAACTTTGTTGTCATCTTTAAGAGAATCCATAATACAGTATTAAAGAATCAATGGAACTGCGGTATCATCCTTTTGTAAGTTTTTCTCCTTTGACTTTTACTTATGGATGTCTAGTTTTTGAGATTATGAAAATGGTGATAATGTGTGAATTATTTTAAATTCTGTAAATGATACACACATTGGATTAATTGTGGTTTTGGTTGTTAGAAGTGTGTATCTATGACCGAAAATGCTTAAATTGATCTGTTATAAGAAAGAGAAAAAAAACTCTCTTACTGTCATTAAAATATTTGATTTAATATAGAAACTAAAATTAAAAGGAAGATGACATCGCATGCACTGTTATACATGTATTTGTGCATACACTAGTTGTCTGCTTTAGTATGTTGTTGAATGAAGTTTCAACATACAACCATGAATTTTCATGTTTAAAGAATTTAAAGCAAATGAATTGTAATTGTAAATGACACGTAATTTAATGATAGTAAGAAAAACTATTAAATGAAACTGATGTATACGGTTTAAGTTTATAATTACATGCATTGAATAACTAAATAGTTATTTGAAGAGTAAGTCATAAATAATTGTATGACAATTAGTAAGAAATAAAGCATTGATCTAAGAAATTTGTTTTAGATATGATATTTTTATGCTTTAGAGTAGTAATAAATGTATGACAGTGCCTGCTTTTGATGCAACTAAGTATGTTTATAACTTAATACACATGTTGTTAAATGAGAATGAACATTCAGTAGTGCGTGAGGTTATTAAATTATAATAAATATGTAGTTTGAGATTTTTACACATTGAGGCAATTATAAACTGTGGTATATGTTAACAGTTTTAATTATTAAATCTTGCACAGTACTGTTGCCTATAGCTTTGTTTGATTTGAATTTAAAATTATTTAAATTACGAACAAACATCAGTCTTACAGTAGCATATGAAATACTTATTCAAAAATTTGGTATACAAAAGGCTAAATATGGGATTGCAGGAGCAATTGTAAAAAAAACCCTGCATTTTGTTGTTTTGCATAAAAATGTTACTTTGATTGCTAGAATTTTATATGCAATTAAGTGTTGGATGCTATTTATTTGTATATTAAAAGAAAATAAATAACGGTTATAGAATTTTCTCCATGCATTGTTTATACGTGGATGAGATGTTGATTTTTGGCATTGACCAATCAAATTGATGGAACCAAGACATACTTATCGTCTAGTTTTGAGATGAAAGATTTGGGAGAAGTCAAGAAGCTTCTTCGTATATGTATGCCGTGACTAGCACTAGGCCGGATATTGGATTTGTTGTTGGAAAGCTTAGTAGTATATTCATATGCGAGTTATGTTTCGACTATGGAAGTCCACTCTTTCACAAGTGGATGTGTATTTCTACTTGGAGGACTTGTTATCTCTTAAGAATCTAAGAAACAAAGTTGAATTACTGATTCAACAATGAAATCCGAGTTTGTGGCATTAGCAACAGCTAGTAAAGAAGCTGAGTGACTAAGAAATTTAATGTATAAAATTCCGTTGTAGCCTAAAAGATATCACCTAAATCTATCGGATGTGATAGTGAAGCTGCCTTGGCTTATGTCTATAGACAAGTTTACAAAGGCAAGTCTAGACACTTAGGTGTTAGACAAGTATTATTCGTGAGCGCATCACGCATGATGTTATTTCAGTAGGTTTTGTGAGAACTCAATATAATTTAGCCGATTATTTAACCAAAGGGTTGAGTAAAGATCTTGTGCTCAATCAGTTATTAGGATGTGATTAAAGTCCATTTGAAATCTCTCATGTTAAGATACCTAATTCCCATATAATATAACATTAGGTGCTGAATTCAATGTGGAAAGCTTAACATCTAGAGATTGGAACATATTAGTAGTATTATCCCAAAGTATGTGTTCAGACATGCAAGTTGTGGAGGTTGAAGTTTATCTTCTTAATAGCTCTTTTAAAAAACTGCATATGCATGTGCAAAAGTAAAAGATTTACCTATTTAAGCATGAATTTTAGCCTTTTCAAGAAGCTAGGACTTGGCTTTGATATGCTTAAGAAGGATGAGGACACAAGGCCAGTAAAAGATAGTGTCAAGTAAGAACATTCGAAAAATGTAAATTTATGTGTATATTATCTTCGAGTATTCCTTATGGATAGTAAAGGTTCAAACTTTAGTGATACCTTGATATTCGAATATTTGAAATGTGTAATATACTAATATGAAATTCAATTGTCACGATATTTCATTTATGGATAAATTTGTTATTTGTTGTGATTTTGTTTTAGTTAATCATGAATTTTACTAAAATGAGGGATATTGTTGGATATTTCAGTGTAATTGGATTGACTAGTCGACCAATGTAGTCGTAATATATTATCAAAAAGTTAGCGAGTGTGGAGTACATGCTTGTTAGAATATATTATGATTAGTAGCACCAATGGGCGGAGCCTGACTGTGGTTAAATTTATTTGAATGATAAGACTATTATGAAAATTTATAGAAAGTTGAATTTGGAAAATTAATTCGAATTTGAATTTGAATTTTGGTCGGTTTTATCATTTGAAATTACAGTTGGAGTATTTTGGTTGAATAAATAAGTATGGTTCTGTTGAAGGAAAAGATTACAACAAAAATATTCATTCTCCTTGTTCAAATGCAACGCTCTGATTTTATCCGGTTGAAAATTTTGGAGAACCACCAAAATAATTTCAATCTGAAATTGTTAAAACAAGACTTAAGAGTTTATCTGAAAATCTCTAAACAATATTCCCAATATTAGTTACATGTTTTGATTTAATTTTTTCAGAATGAATATTATATGTGCCTTGATGTTGAGTTTCTTTAATAATTACTGACTTGAATTTTTGGAACTCGTGTTCCTTAATGAGAAGATGGGTTCAGTTTTGAATTTTCTAATGAGTTAGGTTTTGGCTTGTATGACTGGCAGAGTAATGATCTTTGTTTAATATTTATTTTTTACAGTCTTTTGAGTTGTGACCTAAATGCTTACAATCTAAGAAATATTGTGACATTTTAGTATACATGACATCTTTCCAGAAGCCATCTATTTTACCAAATCCTACCCAAAGCTTTTTAATGAGAAGAGTTGAGACATCCATCTCAATCCAGGTCTTACATCATTTGAACCTGGCCCTATTTTTAAGAGGTATCCATATTGAGAGGGGCTGGCCTAGGACCTTTGCTATGTTATATATAGCATCATGATTATACATGTAATCATGCAAGTTTGGAAAGGTTACCCATACTATGATGATTATGGATTCAATATTATGGTTGAATTAAGGATACCACTCTGAGAGTCTAAACGAGTGGTGACCTATACTTTACATATTTTATTTTCACAACTTCTTGAGATCATCAATTTGATCTAATTTTATGATACGTGACGATGATCCCACAATGAGATATTAAACGAACCTAGAGACTTAAACTTATCAATGAAATTTTGAATTAGGTCTAGTATAGGACTTCCAAAATAAAACTTATCAATTATTATAAACTTAGAGATAGAGGTTAACTTTTATATTATTATTTCACAAAATATAATATATTTGAATTCTCCGTTATCCTTTATGTAAACTTTTTCGTGGATGATTTTTTTGTTCTTGATTCTTATTGCATCAATGTATAATTTGTAAAGTTGCTAAGTTGCTTGTTGAGCTGACGTTGGATCAAACAGTGGGTTGTCTCGAATCGCTTGCTTTTGTGGGGTAACAATGTGGTTTTGAAACATCTTTTGGATGGGTAATGAATGAGATTTTCCTCGTATGATCTATGGTATTGGTTTAAAGTTTCTTGAGTATGTGTAACTCCTTTGTTTAGTGAAAAAGAGTCTTGTATGTCTTTAGTGATTTGATGATTTGTGATTGTTTCTGGTAGGAACCTCAAGAGAACGTTGATTCGAAAACGATTTTCCATTCATTGTGGCTTTATGGGAGGATCTTCAGCCAGATTCATAGAAGATTAATCATGTGGAGAAAGAAAAACTATGTTATATTCTGTGTTCATTCTTTAAGGAGTTCTTCCAACTATAATAACAAGTTTTTAGTATATTTGATCTAAACTTTATTAATTATATATCAGATTTAACAAAATTATTAAATTAAACAAAAACTTATTATTTAAAAACTTATTAAATATGAATATCCCAAATATATTTAAAAAGATCCACAAATTTTTAAAATTTATTTTCATATTAGTTTTGGGTTTTGTTAATAAACATATCTGAAAGAGTAATTTTTCAAATTCAAATTTAAATACTACATTTTCTAAAGTTAGATGATATTATTTCGAAATATTCTATTCAAATTCTAACTAAATTTGATGGTCTTCAAAATCCTAAAATAATTTTACTACAACTTTTATTAATAACATGTTTCGGTGTATATATATATATGCTCCAACCTTAATTTAATTTAACTACGTATCACATTTGACAAAATTATTAAATTAAACAAAAAATTATCATTTAAAAATTTATAAAATATGAGCATCTCAAATATATTAAAAGAATATCCACATATTTTTAAAATTTATTTCCATATTAGTTTTGGGTTTTGTTAATAAACATATATGAAAGAATGTAATTTTTCAAATTCAAATTTAGATACTATATTTTATAAACTTAGATGATATTATTTCGAAATATTTGATTCAAATCATAACTAAATTTGATGATCTTTAAAGTCATAAATTATTTTAAACTACAACTTTGATTAAAACCCCGAACACTAGTTAAGTTCGAAATCCCAAACTATTTGATAAAACTATAATATTTTTTTTAAAAAATAAAAAAATCATATTCCATCTTTATATTTATAGAGTTTTATTGTTATGTACCCATCAATCTGAAAATCTATAATACTTGACATAATTTTTTTTAAAAAAATACAATTTAAAAAAACACTCGAATTTATAACTTTGATTTAAATAAATAAAAACTGAAAATCAAATTATAATAATAATTTTTTTAAATAATAGTTCAAGCCGGACCAAAACCAAATATAATAAACCGGACCAAAACAAATCGATGTTAAATCGAAACGGACCGAACCAAACTCGAACAGAAATCGAATTAAATCGAAACCGGAACCAAACGAAACTGAAAATGTAACGCTCCAATCCGATTCTAAAAATTAAAACCGAAAACTTTCGGTCCAATAACAAAGAATAAATCTAACCATCCGATCCGGTTCGTTAATACCCGATCCAACCCGCCAAATACTATAAATAGAGAAACTTATATAGTAGATTTTTGGGATTTAGAACGGTTCACAGCCGTAGCTACAACATTTGACTTGACTGTTGAAATATTTTGTCAGATACTCTTTACTCGGTGACTATAACATCTCAGCCACCGATTTCTCGTCAGCGTCAACTCTCTCATTTATCACATTGGTAGGTCATACGGAGAATCCAATTATTTGAATCAATAATTTAAACAAAATAAAGGTTCCAATGTTAAAAAAAATCATAAACCTCAAATTATATTATTATTTTAACATTTCTTGACGTGTGATATAACTGTTACGTGACAATTATCAAAGTTCATGTGTCATCAAACACTAATTTTATTGGTTGTTGGATTCCCTGTTCTGAACTGATTTTGTAAAGTCCGTTAAAAATCGATTTGGCAACGGTGTTATCGGACAGTCATGGGCCGTGTTTTGAGTCTAATATGATGGTCGGCCCAGACCCATAAAATAGATAAAATTCTGGTTATTGTCTTGTTAATATAAAAAGCTAAATCTAACTTTTGAGCAGGACTCTTATTAAATTACCTATTTTAACAATTCATTCGGAATTTGATCCGATAATTTGTTCCCAAATTAATCTAATTGTATTATTCGACTATCCACAAATCAAGTTTTAGATCCAATAATATGTAACAAGTCAAATATCAAATATTAAAACGTGTGAAATGATTTCTAAGGTGGAGACAACCTAAAGACTTCTATTTTCATTCTAATTTTATTTTAGTTTATTTATATTTACTTCATTTAACGATAAATTTATCTATGTTGTATGTTGATATATTTTTAACAACACTTTAAAGTCCTATGTGAGGTAAGCAAATTATAGTATGGAAAGTAAAAAATCAAAAGCAAAAATTAACGATTAAGAATTTAATCATATTAATTAGACGTGTTATGCTACTCTCAAAAGCTTATAACTTTAATATACTTGGAATTCATCATAGACGTTGATAAACCAGAGTCCGACTTTCAAGAATATGTACACAAAGGATTAGAGTTATCAATAATTAACGCTAAATAAATATCTTTAAAAGCTCAATTTTATTTTTTCCAAATATGCAAACTACTAACTTGAATACCAAATAAAAAAAAAAACATCGAAACTATACTCTTAAGAAAAAAAAGACCTTACTTGATTAGATTGGCCTATCTTTTCAATGAGAGGAGGTTCTTCTTCTTCTCTCTGAAAGACTTGAACAATGAAGAGAAGTAATGGTTCCGAAGATATGACGCGGTATGGTAGTATGAAGTAAGCCTTCCGTATGTCGCCACATGGAAGATGCAATTATTACGTTTTTTATAAATGAGTGTCACGTTAAAACCTTCAACCTAAATAATCAAATTCACGTATCATATTTTATAGTTTACATTGAACTTTTATTAGGTTTATTAGAAATTAATCTATATGCACGAATTTAGTAGGAAAAAAAAACAAATTAAAATAATTTATTGTATTAGAAATATTCAAAATTAGTATTAGAAGTTCTATTTAAATGTTCTAAATAATTTATTTTATTTTTTAATTAATAATTTATTAAAATTTTAAACACTATTTTTAAAAATGGTTGGAATTTTTAGATTTTTTAATAATAAATATTTTAAAAGACTTATTAGATTTGTTAACTTTATTAAATATTTAAAATATATATTTCTTTAAAATTATAATTTTTAAGTATCTATATCTTTTAATTAATATATAATTTTAATAGTTTATTAGATATTATTATATTTTTAACTATATCTTTAAAATTATTAGAATCTAACGGCGATTTACATATTTTAATTGATTGAAATTCGAATAAAACATAAAATTTATTTCTTAACAAAAAAAATCGTATTAAAAATATGGTAAACTCTTAAATATGAAACAGGTATTTTATTCATTTTTCTTTGATTGTATGTTTCATACTTAGCCTCAAGGATAAGCTTGTGTTTGATTATATTTTCTAAATAATAGTTATAGGAAAATCGTGGAATACGGAAGTAGACGTGTTCAAGTTTTGGCTTATTGCGGAAAGTTTTTCTTCAGTCCAACTAGTGCATCTCTAATACAACAATAAACAACACAAGTATAATGCAACAATATTGACGTATTATATTTTGTAGTTTAACATTGATTTTTTTTTTTATAGATTTATTATAAATTAATTATATGTACTAATTTAGTTGAATAAAAATAAATTAAGCTAAAGTATATCGTAAATAAAATATTTAAAATTAGTATTTGATAAATTTTATAGTTTTATTTAAATATTTTAAATAATATATTAGATTTTTTAATTAATAATTTATTCATTTTTTAAATATATTTTAAAAAGTTGTTAGAATATTTAGATTTTTTAATATTAAATATTTTAAATGATTTATTAGATTTTTTTTAACTTTATTAGATATTTAAAATATACGCTTTTTAAAATTATAATTTTAAGATATCTGTATCTTTAATGTTACTGGAATCTAACGGGATTGCTATGTACATATTTTAATTGATTGAAATTCGAATAAAACATACCATTTATTTCTTAACAAAAAAATGTATTAAAAATATGGTAAACTCTTAAAAATGAAACAAGTACAACTCTCACGCGTGACAGTGTAATGTTTCATACTTAGCGTCAAGGATAAAGTTTTGTTTGATTATATTTTTTAAATAATAGTTATAGGAAAACCGTGGTATACGGAAGTAGGACGTGTTTAAGTTTTGGCGTGTTACATAAAGTTTTCCTTCAGTCCAACTAGTGCATCCCTAATGCAACAACATACAAAACAAGTATAATTCAATAATATTGACGTATCAGTTTAACATTAAAAAATTTAGAGCTTTATTATAAATTAATTATATGTACTAATTTAGTTGAATAAAAATAAATTAAGCTAAAGTATATCGTAAATAAAATATTTATAATTAGTATTTGATAATTTTTTATAGTTTTATTTAGATATTTTAAATAATCTATTAGATTTTTTAATTAATAATTTATTCAATTTTTAAACTATATTTTTAAAAGTTGTTAGAATTTTTAGATTTTTTAATAATAAATATTTTAAATGATTTTTTAGATTTTTTAAACTTTACTTATATTTAAAATATATGCTTTTAAAAAGTATAATTTTTAGATATCTATATCTTTTAATTAATAGATAGTTTTAATAGTTTATTAGATCTTTCAAGTAATAGTTTATTATATTTTTAACTATATTTTTAATGTTATTGGAATCTAACGGCGTTGCGATGTACATGTTTTAATTGATTTAATTTCGAATAAAACATAAAAATTATTTTTTGACAAAAAAACGTACTAAAAATATGGTAAACTCTTAAATATGAAAGAGGTACAACTCACGCGTGAGAGTGTAATGCTTCCTTTATTTTATTCATTTTTCTTAGATTGTATGACCGTCTCAATCATTTTTTATATGTTTCATACTTAGCCTCAAGGATAAGGTTTTGTTTGATTATATTTTTTAAATAATAGTTATAGGAAAACCGTGGAATGCGAAAGTAGGAAGTGTTCAAGTTTTGGCTTGTTGCGGTGGTCCAACTAGTGCATCCCTAATGCAACATCAAACAAAACAAGTATAATGTAACAATATTGACGTATCAGTTTAACATTGATTTTTTTACAGCTTTATTATAAATTAATTATATGTACTAATTTAGTTGAATAAAAATAAATTAAGCTAAAGTATATCGTAAATAAAATATTTATAATTAGTATTTGATAATTTTTTATAGTTTTATTTAGATATTTTAAATAATCTATTAGATTTTTAAGTAATAATTTATTCAATTTTTAAACTATATTTTTAAAAGTTGTTAGAATTTTTAGATTTTTTAATAATAAATATTTTAAATGATTTATTAGATTTTTTTAACTTTATTTGATATTTAAAATATATGCTTTTTAAAAATTATAATTTTTAGATATCTATATCTTTTAATTAATAGATAGTTTTAATAGTTTATTAGATCTTTCAAGTAATAGTTTATTATATTTTTAACTATATTTTTAATGTTATTGGAATCTAACGGCGCGATGTACATGTTTTAATTGATTTTAATTCGAATAAAACATAAAATTTATTTCTTAACAAAAATCGTACTAAAAATATGGTAAACTCTTAAATATGAAAGAGGTACAACTCACCCGTGAGAGTGTAATGCTTCCTTTATTTTATTCATTTTTCTTAGATTGTATGACCGTCTCAATCATTTGTTATATGTTTCATACTTAGCCTCAATGACAAGGTTTTGTTTGATTATATTTTTTTTAAATAATAGTTATAGAAAAACCGTGGAATGCTGAAGTATGAAGTGTTCAAATTTTGGCTTGTTGCGGCGGTCCAACTAGTGCATCCCTAATGCAACAACAAACAAAACAAGTATAATGTAACAATATTGACGTATCAGTTTAACATTGATTTTTTTACAGCTTTATTATAAATTAATTATATGTACTAATTTAGTTGAATAAAAATAAATTAAGCTAAAGTATATCGTAAATAAAATATTTATAATTAGTATTTGATAAAAAAATTTATAGTTTTATTTAGATATTTTAAATAATCTATTAGATTTTTAAGTAATAATTTATTCAATTTTTAAACTATATTTTTAAAAGTTGTTAGAACTTTTAGATTTTTTAATAATAAATATTTTAGATGATTTATTAGATTTTTTTTAACTTTATTTGATATTTAAAATATATGCTTTTTAAAAATTATAATTTTTAGATATCTGTATCTTTTAATTAATAGATAGTTTTAATAGTTTATTAGATCTTTCAAGTAATAGTTTATTATATTTTTAACTATATTTTTAATGTTATTGGAATCTAACGGCGCGATGTACATGTTTTAATTGATTTAAATTCGAATAAAACATAAAATTTATTTCTTAACAAAAATCGTACTAAAAATATGGTAAACTCTTAAATATGAAAGAGGTACAACTCACCCGTGAGAGTGTAATGCTTCCTTTATTTTATTCATTTTTCTTAGATTGTATGACCGTCTCAATCATTTGTTATATGTTTCATACTTAGCCTCAAGGACAAGGTTTTGTTTGATTATATTTTTTTTAAATAATAGTTATAGAAAAACCGTGGAATGCTGAAGTATGAAGTGTTCAAGTTTTGGCTTGTTGCGGCGGTCCAACTAGTGCATCCCTAAAGCAACAACAAACAAAACAAGTATAATGTAACAATATTGACGTATCAGTTTAACATTGAATTTTTTACAGCTTTATTATAAATTAATTATATGTACTAATTTAGTTGAATAAAAATAAATTAAGCTAAAGTATATCGTAAATAAAATATTTATAATTAGTATTTGATAAATTTTTTATAGTTTTATTTAGATATTTTAAATAATCTATTAGATTTTTAAGTAATAATTTATTCAATTTTTAAACTATATTTTTAAAAGTTGTTAGAATTTTTAGATTTTTTAATAATAAATATTTTAGATGATTTATTAGATTTTTTTAACTTTATTTGATATTTAAAATATATGCTTTTTAAAAATTATAATTTTTAGATATATGTATCTTTTAATTAATAGATAGTTTTAATAGTTTATTAGATCTTTCAAGTAATAGTTTATTATATTTTTAACTATATTTTTAATGTTATTGGAATCTAACGGCGCGATGTACATGTTTTAATTGATTTAAATTCGAATAAAACATAAAATTTATTTCTTAACAAAAATCGTACTAAAAATATGGTAAACTCTTAAATATGAAAGAGGTACAACTCACCCGTGAGAGTGTAATGCTTCCTTTATTTTATTCATTTTTCTTAGATTGTATGACCGTCTCAATAATTTGTTATATGTTTCATACTTAGCCTCAAGGACAAGGTTTTGTTTGATTATATTTTTTTTTAAATAATAGTTATAGAAAAACCGTGGAATGCTGAAGTATGAAGTGTTCAAGTTTTGGCTTGTTGCGGCGGTCCAACTAGTGCATCCCTAATGCAACAACAAACAAAACAAGTATAATGTAACAATATTGACGTATCAGTTTAACATTGAATTTTTTACAGCTTTATTATAAATTAATTATATGTACTAATTTAGTTGAATGAAAATAAATTAAGCTAAAGTATATCGTAAATAAAATATTTATAATTAGTATTTGATAAAAAAAATTATAGTTTTATTTAGATATTTTAAATAATCTATTAGATTTTTAAGTAATAATTTATTCAATTTTTAAACTATATTTTTAAAAGTTGTTAGAATTTTTAGATTTTTTAATAATAAATATTTTAAATGATTTATTAGATTTTTTTAACTTTATTTGATATTTAAAATATATGCTTTTTAAAAATTATAATTTTTAGATATATGTATCTTTTAATTAATAGATAGTTTTAATAGTTTATTAGATCTTTCAAGTAATAGTTTATTATATTTTTAACTATATTTTTAATGTTATTGGAATCTAACGGCGCGATGTACATGTTTTAATTGATTTAAATTCGAATAAAACATAAAATTTATTTCTTAACAAAAATCGTACTAAAAATATGGTAAACTCTTAAATATGAAAGAGGTACAACTCACCCGTGAGAGTGTAATGCTTCCTTTATTTTATTCATTTTTCTTAGATTGTATGACCGTCTCAATCATTTGTTATATGTTTCATACTTAGCCTCAAGGACAAGGTTTTGTTTGATTATATTTTTTTTAAATAATAGTTATAGAAAAACCGTGGAATGCTGAAGTATGAAGTGTTCAAGTTTTGGCTTGTTGCGGCGGTCCAACTAGTGCATCCCTAATGCAACAACAAACAAAACAAGTATAATGTAACAATATTGACGTATCAGTTTAACATTGAATTTTTTACAGCTTTATTATAAATTAATTATATGTACTAATTTAGTTGAATGAAAATAAATTAAGCTAAAGTATATCGTAAATAAAATATTTATAATTAGTATTTGATAAATTTTTTATAGTTTTATTTAGATATTTTAAATAATCTATTAGATTTTTAAGTAATAATTTATTCAATTTTTAAACTATATTTTTAAAAGTTGTTAGAATTTTTAGATTTTTTAATAATAAATATTTTAGATGATTTATTAGATTTTTTTAACTTTATTTGATATTTAAAATATATGCTTTTTAAAAAATATAATTTTTAGATATATGTATCTTTTAATTAATAGATATTTTTAATAGTTTATTAGATCTTTCAAGTAATAGTTTATTATATTTTTAACTATATTTTTAATGTTATTGGAATCTAACGGCGCGATGTACATGTTTTAATTGATTTAAATTCGAATAAAACATAAAATTTATTTCTTAACAAAAATCGTACTAAAAATATGGTAAACTCTTAAATATGAAAGAGGTACAACTCACCCGTGAGAGTGTAATGCTTCCTTTATTTTATTCATTTTTCTTAGATTGTATGACCGTCTCAATAATTTGTTATATGTTTCATACTTAGCCTCAAGGACAAGGTTTTGTTTGATTATATTTTTTTTAAATAATAGTTATAGAAAAACCGTGGAATGCTGAAGTATGAAGTGTTCAAGTTTTGGCTTGTTGCGGCGGTCCAACTAGTGCATCCCTAATGCAACAACAAACAAAACAAGTATAATGTAACAATATTGACGTATCAATTTAACATTGAATTTGTTTACAGCTTTATTATAAATTAAATATATGTACTAATTTAGTTGAATAAAAATAAATTAAGCTAAAGTATATCGTAAATAAAATATTTAAAATTAGTATTTGATAATTTTTTACAGTTTTATTTAGATATTTTAAATAATCTATTAGATTTTTTAATTAATAATTTATTGAATTTTTAAACTATATTTTTAAAAGTTGTTAGAATTTGTAGATTTTTTAATAATAAATATTTTAAATGATATTTTATATTTTTTTTAAACTTTATTAGATATTTAAAATATACACTTTTTTAAAATTATAATTTTTAGATATTTGTATCTTTTAGTTAATAGATAGTTTTAATAGTTTATTAGATCTTTCGAGTAATATTTTATTATATTTTAAACTATATCTTTAATGTTATTGGAATCTAACGGCGTTGCGATGTACATGTTTTAATTGATTGAAATTCGAATAAAACATAAAATTTATTTCTTAACAAAAAAACGTATTAAAAATATGGTAAACTCTTAAATATGAAACAGGTACAACTCTCACGCGTGACAGTGTAATGCTTCCTTTATTTTATTCATTTTTCTTAGATTGTATGACCGTCTCAATCATTTTTTATATGTTTCATATTTAGCCTCAAGGATAAGGTTTTGTTTGATTATATTTTTTAAATAATAGTTATAGGAAAACCGTGGAATGCGGAAGTGTTCAAGTTTTGGCTTGTTGCGGCGGTCCAACTAGTGCATCCCTAATGCAACAACAAACAAAACAAGTATAATGTAACAATATTGACGTATCAGTTTAACATTGAATTTTTTACAGCTTTATTATAAATTAATTATATGTACTAATTTAGTTGAATAAAAATAAATTAAGCTGAAGTATATCGTAAATAAAATATTTGAAATTAGTAAATATTTGAAATTAGTATTTTATAATTTTTTATAGTTTTATTTAGATATTTTAAATAATCTATTGGATTTTTTTAATTAATAATTTATTCAATTTTTAAACTATATTTTTAAATGTTGTTAGAATTTTTAGATTTTTTAATAATAAATATTTTAAATGATTTATTAGATTTTTTTAACCTAATTAGATATTTAAAATATATGCTTTTTAAAAATTATAATTTTTAGATATCTGTATCTTTTAATTAATAGATAGTTTTAATAGTTTATTAGATCTTTCGAGTAATATTTTATTATATTTTAAACTATATCTTTAATGTTATTGGAATGTAATCGTGTTGCGATGTACATGTTTTAATTGATTGAAATTCGAATAAAACATAAAATTTATTTTTTAACAAAAAAACGTATTAAAAATATGGTAAACTCTTAAATATGAAAGAGGTCCAACTCATTGTATGACCGTCTCAATCATTTTTTATATGTTTCATACTTAGCTTCAAGGATAAGGTTTTGTTTGATTGTATTTTTAAATAATAGTTATAGGAAAATCGTGGAATGCGGAAGTAGGACGTGTTCAAGTTTTGGCTTGTTGCGGAAAGTTTTTCTTCGGTCCAACTAGTGCATCCCTAATGCAACAAGTCTAGTGGCGTATCTAGGAATTGAAGTAAGGGGTCCAAAATTCTCGTCGAATTCTCGAATTTTATCTCTAACATTACTATCAGAATTTTCAATAAGTTTGCGTAGTCCCGGATCACTCACTATATATTCATTCAAATGAAATTCTACACTACCATCATTAGGTCTTGATATAGAGGCAATCAAATTAGGATGAATCATATTATCATTACTCGAGCTACTTGAAGAACCAACACTATTCCTTGGTTTTATAATCTTAATGTATCTTAATGTATTATTTTTAAAACATATATAAAATAAAATGGAATATAACAAAATCAAATTTAATATCTTAAAAAGATATTTTAAAATTGAAATAAAAGTAAATAAAATTTGTTATAAAAAATATATTTTTGAAAAATAGATGAAAATAAATACAATTTGTTATATAAAACATATTTTTAACACATAGATGAAAATATTGATATATTATTTTGAAAATATATTTTAAAAAATAAAATATAACAAAATCATGATATATAAAAGATATTTCAAAAGATAAATGTATAAAATATATTTTTGAGAAATTGATGGTAATATATTCAATTTTTTTATGTAAAAAAATATTTTTTTAAATACTTGTAAATAAAATCAAAATTTTATGTACAAAATATATAAAATCAAAATCAAATTTGTATTAAACATAATATATAATATAAATATATAATTTTATTTAAAAAAAACTAAAAAATATTTCCATATATATTTTCTTTAAACTAAGTAAATGTATTTGATTAGAAAAAACGATATTTATTAACAAGTGTTATAAGATCAAAATAATAATAAAATTTCAAAAGAAAACAAAAAAATATACATTCCTTGAAAAAATAAATTGGTGAAACTCCTTCGGATCGTGTTCTTCTTTTTCACCAACTCAATATCTTTTTCTAAATCAAAGTAAGAGATAAAACATAATTAATTAGAAAGATTAAAGGAATATTAAATCAAAACAAATTATGGCAAAAACAAATTGAGAATACTTAAAAAAATCAATGGATTTCTAATATTCCTAGAGATTAAGATGCTCGAGACTACATCGAACCATTTATAAATATCAACAACAAACAAAACAAGTATAATGCAACAATATTGACGTATCAGTTTAACATTAAATTTTTTAGAGCTTTATTATAAATTAATTATATGTACTAATTTAGTTGAATAAAAATAAATTAAGCTAAAGTATATCGTAAATAAAATATTTATAATTAGTATTTGATAATTTTTTTATAGTTTTATTTAGATATTTTAAATAATCTATTAGATTTTTTAATTAATAATTTATTCAATTTTTAAACTATATTTTTAAAAGTTGTTAGAATTTTTAGATTTTTTAATAATAAATATTTTAAATGATTTTTTAGATTTTTTAAACTTTACTTGATATTTAAAATATATGCTTTTAAAAAGTATAATTTTTAGATATCTATATCTTTTAATTAATAGATAGTTTTAATAGTTTATTAGATCTTTCAAGTAATAGTTTATTATATTTTTAACTATATTTTTAATGTTATTGGAATCTAACGGCGTTGCGATGTACATGTTTTAATTGATTTAATTTCGAATAAAACATAAAATTTATTTTTTGACAAAAAAACGTATTAAAAATATGGTAAACTCTTAAATATGAAACAGGTACAACTCTCACGCGTGACAGTGTAATGCCTCCTTTATTTTTTATTTTTTTTAGATTGTATGACCGTCTCAATCATTTTTTATATGTTTCATACTTAGCCTTAAGGATAAGGTTTGTTTGATTATAATTTTTAAATAATAGTTTTAGGAAAATCGTGGAATGCGGAAGTAGGACGTGTTCAAGTTTTGGCTTGTTTCGGAAAGTTTTCCTTCGGTCCGAGATAAATATTCTGCATTTATAGATCTGTTATGAGTACTATTTAACATGTTCTCGATTATGGAACTAATTCTATATTTACGGATAGCTAGTGGCGTAGCCATGACCAATTGTTACGATGTTACAGACTTGAAGTTGTGAACTATTGACCATCGAATCATGTCTTTTTAGAATAACAATTTCATCTGGTGTTTCCGTTCAAGTAATTTCAGTTATTAAACTAGAGATATTTTAATTTGCTCATTTATATTTAGGAGTTATTCTAAAATAGTTATGCATCATATAATGACAAAGAGAAAAAACTCAATAACTATAAAATTTCATCTTAGGACTGCAAAATAAAAAGAACATTATGATTTATGCAGATCTATTTAGTGTGAAATTAAACTCTACAACTCTCTATCTAAGAAAAAAACATAGATCAATCAATGTTAATCTTTGAAAATAAAACATAGATCAATCCAATGTTAATCTTTGAAACTAGTGAACAAAAAAATAAGACATGGATCACACCTAAAATTTTGAGAATTAATAACACAATTTACAATATTATTTAAAATTTAGATTATATAATTTAGAATATCTAAATTACATATAATTTATAACTTTTTGTATATTTAAATCGTAAAATTTTAAATAATAAATTATAACTTAAGAATATTTATAATTCTTTTTTTATAATGACTTCCAAATGAGTGGTGTAGCCCGGATCAAAACGCTATGATGTCATGTACTTGAGGTTATGGTGTCCTGGATTTGAGGTTATGGTTTATTGACCACCGAATCATGTGTTTTTAGAATAACAATTTCATCTTTTGTTTTCTTCGGGTAATTTCTGGTTATTAAACTAGATATTTTTGAATTTGTTAATTTAGATTTATGGGTTGTTTTAAGATATCTATGCTCATATAATGACAAAGAGAAAAAAAAACTCAATAACAATAAAATTTCAACTTAAATATAACACAATAACAACTGTTATGTGTGACTGTGTAATGCTTGATAATCTGTCATGCGTGACGGTGTAACATGTGAATCTGTCACGTTAAGACACGCAACGTCAGAAACATTGTAACAGTATTAAATGTGTAACGTCCTGTCACATCGGAAACTGTTAAATCTATCATGTGAACCGATGTGTTGTCATATTTCTCATTTCTAGCGATAATATTTGTTTATAGTCACATGTATTTCAAAGATGTAGAGGCACCAATATTCTTCTCACCATCGGTCTCCCACTCATTCGTTTTAAAATCTCGCTTCATTTTTTAAAATGTTTGATGAAAATGAACTTCGGTCTTTGCAGTTGCATTTCAGCGCCACATTGATCTAATCAATGAACACATGATGATTATGAAAAATACAAAGAATATAAAAGCAGAGTGCCCCGTATTCGGACTGCATTCCTCAATATCATCTCTGTCGTGGAATTCAAACCAGCAGCTGAACGATGGACAACAAGATTAATCGCTTTAGTATCGAAATCCGCAGGGTTAAGTATTAAAGCCATGAACGAGAGTTTAAGTATGAATATTCGATTTATGTCTAGAATTTAAGATTAAGATTGTACGGAAAAAGTTGTTTGATATTTGGTGTCTGTTTAGCAGATTATATTAAATATTTTAGGTTATATTTTACTTTAAAAAAGGATGTTGAGGCACCGATTAAATCTTTGTATTGGAAAAAAGTTATGAATGAATTTTGAGGAGTTATTGGAGAAAAATGTATTCCATCAGTTTTGTAATATATGTCGTTTTAAAATTATGTAAAAAAATAAAATTGATTTTAATTTCCATAAAAAAAATCCAATTGATCTATAATAATATATAATATCAAATTTTGAATTGAGGTAAAAAAACATGATGTAAAACATGATAAAAGATATTTTGAAAAATAATGTGTCTTATAAGACGGATGGAGTATTAAATATTCACTAAAACAAACAACTTTTATTTAGGTAGAAATGATATTAAAAAACACTTTTTATATTTTGCTGAAGACAGAATCTGTTGTAGCCTGGACTGGTCAAATTCCTTCGTGTATTTCTTCCTAAAAGCTGAAATTGGTTTGCGATTTCTGATTTCTTCCTTGCCCCTTCATTGAAGCTGTAGATGGTGCTTCTGGATTTGTTTATCCCCAATTCGATTTGACCAATTCTTGTGTTATACTTTGTGCCCTAGCATTGATAGTAGGATTCAGCTTCATCATCTTCTAAGTTGGACCGTGAAATCAATTCTGGATTCTGAACCAGATTTGGAGTACCTTTCTGTGATTGTTTAGGTCTTACAAATTACAGTTCTCAAATTGATAGATGATTCTACACTCCATCATATCTGCACTCCACCACAAATTTAATCTTATACTCAACTTCCAGTACAAAAAGATATTAATATTAAATAGTAATTTTAATTATTTCTACTATCCATCACAAAATATATTATTATTTAATAGTTTTAAATTTTATTTGTTAATGAATCTTTTCAAGTAGATTTTATTAGTGAACTATGTTATTGAATCAACAAAACTTTCAAATGCAAAATAAATCGAACGTCTCATTTAAAACCCATTAAAAAACAAAACTTGTTCTTTAATACCCATCAAAAGATCTCCAACTGACGACAAACAAACAAAAAATGTTATTAACCTCGAATGAACTCTTATTTACACACATATACACATACTAGTGATCTCTAAAAAGCTTCTGAAAGTAATAGTTTGCAGACCTGATTTGTAAACAAAGATTATTAAAACAATGCAATAATTCCAAAATTTAAATCACACTTAAAATTTGAAGGAAGATTAGTTAAATCCATAATAGTAGAATTTTGTTTCTTGTCGAGAAGAGGATTTGGACAAGTATAAAAGTCCATAGTTTCAACTATGGTACTATGGTGTATAGCTCGGGTATCATAATATTTTTTTATATTTTAAAAATTTGAACGATCAATTTCATGTACATTTTGAAACCAAAAATGATAAAATAAAATAAAATTTAGAGACCAAAATTGATACAAAATTTGAGATTTAGGTGTCACGTACCTGTTTTTAAATGGTTCACACGTGTTAAAGATTAATTGTACAAAATTATAAAACATAAAAAATGAATGAGTGAAAAGATGAAGATCAAAAACTATTTTAATGCATGGCATTACCTGCATGGAAAAACAAGAATGATTTTTAACCTACTATGATTATTATTGGATCCACGCATTATTCAATATTATTTGGTAAGAAACGAAAAGAAAATTTAAACTAAGACAAAAAATACTTTCTATTACCAAACAGTGATCCGTTGAATCCCCACCCTCTAATTTAATATCTGCAGACGATTTTATATTATTTTTACTGATATTATTAAATGAGTAGAATACATATTATTAAGGCGTTTTCTTAATGTGAAATATAATTCAATTATAGTGCCTGGTTTAAAAATACTAAAAAGATTTATGGTACATATCTACTCTTTAATAATCATTAGTAAGCTAATAAATTTTGTAAATCTAATAGAATAATAGATATTAATAGATTTATAAACCATATATTATAATTAAATCAGCCCATATTAAAAAAAAAAAAAGATTTATCTACTGGGTCTAAATTTTGTTTTTATTTACCCAATCATACCCCAACAGATCAATTTTACAAATAGATCCAGTGTTTTTAAAAAAAGATTCAATTATTCTAAAAAACAAAAAAATTATTCTAAAAAACAAAAAAATTATAGCTCGAAATCAAAACATTGAACCCCAATTTAAAAATCAATTCTTTCTCCTCAAACTTTCTTTCTCATATTATCAAATTCATTAAAAGTAAAATTGTATTTAAAATTTAAATTTGGACTAGTGAATAAATAAAATATTAGTAAAATCTATTTGAAAATGGACTTATTCATAAATTGTGTTATACGTTTTTATACCCAATTCGTATAAACCCAAAAAAAATACTAATAAAACTACACATCAACGATGACGCATATAAATTCAATTGAGCTAATTAGTATTCTTAATATAATTATTTTTGGAATAACGGATCGTTAAATTTACTAAAATAAAACTTTCTGGTAAAGATAAGGAGGTTGTAATAGATGAATTCAGAAACTGGTGGAAGAAAAAAAACACTATCCATCATATTTAGCAATAGTTTTAAACTTTTATTCAAAAATTGTCCAAAATAATGCGAAAATCATTTTATGTACTCGCTAATAAAAGTTTTATTTCCTAATAACTGATCGGCAATATTTTAATATGTTTCCACAGTATTACTGATATAAATAAACTTATTTTGTTAAACATTATTTTCCATCGTACATCCCACGACAATAATAAACTAAAATCCCGTCATTTTTTAGCGGGCTCACCACTTAATAGAATAATTTTTACTTTTTTTCGGTCATTCCCCAATTCAAAAACAAAAATAAATATACTCTAAACCTTAACCCAAGAAACATTAATTCTGCAAAAGAAAGAATTATAAATACCAAAGTAGTCCAATTTTACCTACGCCTCATCAACGAGAATTGGCTTAGCAGGATCCTCAATGACGATCTTGGTGTTAGAACCAGAGCTTCCACTTACCCATGAGTTGTGGTGGGAAGTACTATTGGTTGTGATGGATGTATCCGTGCTCATAAAAGTACTTACATCCTCGAATTTCCAGTCAGTCAAGTATCCAGGTCTTGAAGTGACCGTACTCACTTCAACATCTCCTGAAAGCATAGCCACCACACGCGACATTGTTGGCCGAGTAGTTGGTGATGTTTGTGTGCACAAGAGGGCTATGCTTATCATGCGTTTAACTTCTTCCTCGTTGAAATCTTTTAAGTTCGAGTCTACCAATTCAACTTCACGGTTATTTTCATGTAGCATCCATACCTAAGAACGTAAAAGCAAGCAAATCCTTTAGAAAACAATGAAATCCTAAGAACTAATGAAATCTAGTACTAAGACAGATGATGCCTAGCTCTAAACATGAATTCAGAAAGAATAAAATCTTAATCTTAGATGCTTTTTTATGTATGAAATGCAAAAAACATTCGAAAAAGTAATACTTTTAAAGTATTATTATTTTTAGAAAATAGAAAGAAAACACCATTTGAGCTGTTTTTTTAACATTCAATAAAGATTTGATCCATGATATTTTTCCAATAAGGAAAAAGGATTTTTCTTCTATAGACTCAAACAAAGCCAGAAAGTAAGTGCTGGTAGAAGAGTGAATCAATACATACCCATGTAAGAAGATACTTCTTCTCATCCTCTAAGGTTTGATCCGAATTTGGTCTACTACTAATGAGCTCCAAAGCGACAACACCAAAGGCAAACACATCAGCTTTTTCTGTAAGATGTCCTCGCATGGCATACTCAGGCGCAAGATATCCACTGCATCAGCAACCGTAAAAACTTCACTTTACTAACTAAACGGCATAATAAAGAGGAATAAATTCAGAAATAAAAACTAGGTTTGTTTATGTTTTTGCTAGAAACTCTTACATTGTCCCTGCAACTCTTGTGCTTATGTGGGTCATCTTATCATCGTAAAGTTTAGCCAAACCAAAATCTGAAATTTTCGGGACAAGATTACCATCGAGCAGAATATTACTAGCCTTCACATCTCTGTGAACAATGCGGAGCCTTGACTCCTCATGAAGATAAGCTAGACCTCTAGCTATTCCCAGGCATATCTCATAACGTGTTGGCCAATTTAGATTCAAATTTTTTTCTCCTGCCACATGCAAACCATTCATAGTTATCAGTTGTCACAAATTTTATCTTGATAAATTCAAGAGTATACGGATATTATTCTCATCCATACCAAATAAAGCTTGATCAAGACTCTTGTTTGGCAGGTACTCATAAACTAGAAGGCGCTGATCTCCCTCAATGCAACATCCATACAATTTGACAAGGTTACGATGTTGAACAGCAGATATTGTAGCAATTTCTGCAATAAATTGACCCTTGCCTTGTCGGGAGGCAACAGACAATTGTTTCACGGCTATTTCTCTCCCGTCATTGAGTTTCCCCTATTGCATGCCAAATCCGAATTTAGATCATTGAAGGATGATAATAAGAAATCTCCAGCTACTTTAAGCCTATTATACCGATTCTTTTTCATTTTAATCTTATAAATAAAACCGTGTATACTTAGTTGATCCCACCAAAACTGATTTCTGGGCTGATATCTAATAAATCCACCTAGGTGTAACTTGAGTAAACGAATTGTAGTAGAGCATCAAATTGGAAACATCAACAGCAAGAACAAACTTTAATCTAGCCGCAGATGTCAACATTATACATGAAATATATATAAAACAATATATATATATATATAGTGATATATATGTTAAAGTTATTATTAAATATATTTAAGAATTTAATAGGGTATAGAAATGATTTGAAATGCAAGTTAGTTAAAACTTCATATAATTAGTTTATTCTTTAGTCTTTACCTTGTAAACAGGTCCAAATCCCCCCTGTCCAAGCTTATTAGCAGGGCTAAGATCTTCTGTTGCACCCTTCAATTCAGAATAAGTGAATGTGTATGGTCTAGCCTCTATTCCGAGGAATTCTGCAAAGTATAAATATAGTGCTTAATAAGTATGTTCCATTTTTATGAAAACAAAAACGGCAACATCAAATATGTGGAAAAAAAATTCTTAAAGCTAATATGATATATACAGTTAGGTACTGCCATGAACAGAAAAGGTCACTCAAAGAGCATGTAGAGAATATTCATCTCTTGTGATCACCAATAGATGCAAAAACATGTAGCCACTATTTAGCTCTAAAATAATTTATGCTAAGAATAATGTTTAATGAGAAAACGTATTGATGCTTGTTTGTAAAGTTGGACAAAATTGAGGGAAAATTTGTGAACTAAGTTTAGGATGGAAGGATATTTATCCTAAGAGTTAGACAAAAAAGTTGAGGGACAATTTGTCAACTAAGTTCGGGATGGAAGGATATTTATCCTAAAGCCGGTAATATAATTATTTTATCTTTATTGTCTTTCTTCAATTACTTTTCCCTAAATTTCCCATTCCACTTTTCTTAGATCCACTTCAAATTGATTATTAATCTACATATGATGCAAGAATACGAATTACCTTCATCTTCATTGGCACGCTGCCTTCTTCTTTTTTGAACAATGCAGAAAAGTACAGTAGCACATACAATGGCTACAACTCCTAATCCAACAACTATCCCCACAATCATACCAGTTTTGCTTTTCTTTGTTGTAGGAGGCATATTATTCACGGAAGGAATGAAATCTATATTCAAGTGCAGTTGTCAATAAACATCAGACATGAGAAAAGTAAGGATGTTGAACTTGTCTATGTCGTAGGAGGGTTGTTACCTGGAGTAGCGCTGATGGCTGAGATTAACGGTCCATAGTTACCGTCGAAAGGTATGCAGCAACTCCCTTTTCCCGCCCAAAAGAAATGGACATCAAGGTAATTCTCTGAAACACTAGCCTTAAATTGCCTTGATACGGCTCTATTAGAAACTCCACCTGCTGCTCTGTGTATGTCAAAATCCTTTAGAACAAGATTGCCCTGCAACAAAGCATGGGTCTTAGTTAAATTATAAGCACAAAGACTAATAATTTAAAATACTACAATACAATGATATACTGCAAAAAAATGTATGGAATTAATAGTTTTACGCAGCCAAAATCTCATCTAAGGTTCAAGAACATTTGAGCTAAGGATTCTAGCTAGTTGCAAATTTATTGATCCCTCGGTTTTACATCCATGCAGCTAACAAACTTGAATATGGTTTTATTATCTAACTAAGAATAGGGTATAAAGTATATTGCATGAAGCACACAATAATCACTCTGTCTAAAGGAACACACTACTACAGCTTTTGTTTTTCTGGGAATACTTAAAAGAGCACACTCCTACCATTTATATAATTAAGTAAAGAACACTTATTCTAAGCATTATTCTATACTACTGTCAAGCTATCAGTGTGCAATTTATACAGACCTGGACATATATATCGAAAACTCGTCTCCCAAGACTTGTCCATGTGGGAGAAGAACTTTCAATCACTGTTTCAGCAAATTGAAAGGTCAAATTATAATTGCCATTCTCCAGCCCCAAGCCGTAATATCTTAGTGATGAAGGGGAGATACGACTTGACCGGAACAGTTCTGTGTCCAGTGTATTCGTAATTTCTGATTGTGATGCGATTTTATACTGCGGTCGGTTGCTTCCGGTAAAAAGCCCTACAGTACTAACCGCCCACCTTCTCGCGTCATTGACAAAATATGATGCTGGCCCAAGAGTCTCATTTTCCCTCTCATACACGAACCCACTAGCCGACTTGATCTCTGGACCACCACATTTGATCCCAAAATCGTAATCTGCAGCCCATGACACAAACTCAACTGATTATCTTAGAACCAGAAAGGCTTCCTCCTTATACATAAAAGTTCAAAGTTAACAAAATATAGTTGGGTATATCCAGCATAACATGAATTTGTTCCATGCCACTGTTACCTTAGAAAATGCATTTGGGTTGGCAATTCGAAGTTAATTTCTTGAACTACTACCTATATAATTATTTTGAAGAGCATCATTAATTGGATGCTTTGACCTTGACAGATAATTGAATTATACAAATTACCCAATTCTAATAATTTATTTAGCTGTCCCACACCTTCTTCAGCTGCCAATTGATTCCACATAAAGTTTCAACCTCTTTCCCTTAATCATCTTAAACATTCAAGAAACTAATCATTTTTTCCACATTTTTTCTTCAACTGTTTGTGATATAAGTGGTCTGTGATTATAATAAGTGTAAGAACTATGATTTCTCATGTCCCCATCTCATGGTTCGATTGGGATAATAAGTGATTATTAAAATACCAACAGGAAAGTAAGATATCTCATTAAAAAAATAAAAATGGGAATCAAAATTCTTAGACAAGATATACTCCAAGAAAATGCGTGAAGCTGTACTTACAACGTGGTTTCCCTCGATTGCAAGGAAAATTCCTTTGAAGGCAGTCCAGTCCAGACGGCAAAATACTAGTAGAAAATACAAACTCGTGAGAAATAAATAAATAAATAGGCCGGATCATGAATTTGAGACCACTGTCTACACGGACAATTTATTGATAGATCCATGCAAAATAACAGTTATGGATACATGGAAAAAGACAAAAGGAAAAAGGACCAAGCAAATCACCTATTGCTTGAAGCTGCTACAGTTAAGTTGTTAGCAATAAGGTTACTGCACATATAACAACAATAAGTTAATCATGTTAGTTTTTCAACAGAGGTACCCTGAAAAAGCAGCATAATAGAAAATGAAAGATGCAGGTATAATTTACTCAAAGAAATATAACAATGCTTTCATAGAAGAAATGTTCCGACCACAAATTCTAATGTTAAAAATGTTTTGTATTCAAGTTGTTTTGCGGTCTTACATTGTCAAATTTCGTTCATTGACCCAAGCAGGAAGATTCCCCACCAAATTGTTGTATGTAACATCTCTATAAGTGAACAAAAAATAATATTACCATCAATAGAATATTATGTATACAGTTTATGGAATTTATTAGTAAATGAGTACTATCAAGATACAGTACAGACTAATTCTATATCCAAATCAAAATAGGAAATTGTAAGGATACGACCAAATTCTATGACTAAAGTCCTATCGCCAAAGTCCTACATCGGTTAACCATAGGAAAAATCATAATTACATATGCATAATATCTCCAACTGTATGAGGCCTTTTGCAAGATAGCAAAACATACAGTCGTGCAGACTTTCAAAGCCAAAGCTGACAATATAATACAAACACGGAGATTGGGTCCGTCCATACTTATATGGAGACAGAAGCACAAAACAACATATAAAATGTAGTTTACTAGAGAAATCTAGAAAAAGAAGAATTGGTCAAGAACAAATCATTCCATTACAAGTGATTGGGCACATTAATTAGTAGAACTGGTCAAGTACAAGTGATCAAACATCAAAACACTAGTGCAAAAAATTATGAATACATAATCATTCCAAGGACTCTGATCTTCTAAAGTTGGTCTTCTTAATTATAGCAGACAAATACATTATTCATCAACAAAATAGGATGTGAGAGTCTCCTCGAAAAAATAGATTAAAAAAATTAGGATGTGAGGGGCGTAGCACACTCACATATTGAGAAGAGACGAACTCTTTTCTGCAGGAAGGTTACCGGTCAATTTATTATTTCCAAGAAACCTAGCATCAAGTCAACAGCTCTTTATCATTATCCAAGCACTCACTAGGAGACATGAGGTTAATAAGGAGACAAGAGTCTTACAAGTGAGTTAGTCCCCTTAAATTAAAGAGCGCGTTTGGAATTGATCCAGTTAGATTGTTGAAGCTCAAATCTCTGGAAAATATAAAACCATTGTAAAGGCCAAATGATATTAGAACAATATAAAATAAAGATGGTATCGTCATTGCATGAACGAAAGTTTCTCTATTCAACATAAAATTACTATAACTTTTAGCCTTAAACGATCCCATGAATGAAAACTAGTAGAAATAAAATTACTATAACTTTTAGCCTTAAACGATCCCATGAATGAAAACTAGTAGAATCGTCAAAATTGGAAATGCTTACAGTTGTTTCAAACTCTGGTATTCTCCAATATTAGGTGGAATTGAGTCAGAAATATTGTTATTTCGTAAAACTCTACAGAAAGTGTAAAGAAATGTTTAGTCCAATATTATATATATATAGAGAGAAAGAGAGAGAGAAGCCGGTCAGAAATTAGAAAAGGAATTTCCTACAAGACAGTTAGAGCCTTCAAATTCTTAAGAAAGGCCAGAGACGAGGTTCCATCCAATAAATCGCTTATTGTCCTACATTGTTAATTACGAAGAGAATGTTAAAAGTATTGCACACGTGTATATATATATATGCAACGATAATTGTTAGTAATAACTGCACGCACAGACGCACTTACAATTCTGTCAAAGAAGTTAAGTTGGAAAAGGTTGATGGTATAGGTCCTTGAAAGTTGTTACCAATAAACCTCCTGCATTAAGATATATAAACGAATTAGGATGGGTGTTGTTTCAAGAAGAATTTATTATTAAATATTCACTTTTGAATCTTTATAGGCAGTGTTAAACAAACTAATACAACTATTGCATGAACATAAGAGATAAGTCTGCAATTCAAGAACACACTTAAACCATATGTTCTTACAAGCTAGTAAGTTTTGACCAGTTTCCAATGAAGTCAGGTATCCTGCCTGAGAGTTCCACGTCGTACGCCCATCTAAGTAAAGTTGAGAAAAAAATTACTTTCTTAATTTCTCCGCCTTTTTGTATGATCAATTTTGATTCCTATTAATGAGATCAAAATGCATAGGATAAAACTTACAGCGTAACCATATTCTGCAGATTAGCATATGTCCCAGGAATCTCGCCGCGGACTCCAGAACTACCAATATAACTGCAAAAGCAACACAATCAGTTCTTAAGCCTTACAATGGTTCTCAAGTAAAGCAAAAAATGAAGTATTTGTTCATTATAGAACATAATGAACAGAATATTAACTAGTCGTCCATCATATAGATTTGAGGAAGTTAACGACAACACTAACTTTACAGGTCAAAAAGATTTATGAATTTGCATTATTAAGAAGTGTATGGCATTTGTTTGTATACATCATGAACTGGACATTCTATGGCCTTTGAAAAGAAAATAAAGCTCTGTACAGGTAAGAAAAAACGTTTGTCTCAGGAAATAGAAGATACAGCTATAAGCTTAAGTAAGATCGGAGACACGTAATAATCATGAAGCAATTGAATGGTAATGCAGTTGCTAATACTTTCAGGTACTCTAAATTTGCTTCATGCACACAATATAATATGTCAATGGATATGACTTGTAAAATCTCAGTTCGAAATGGAAGAAGACAAGTAATTACAGTTTCTGCAACTTCAAACAATTCCCAAGCTCCGGTGGTAGAGTACCAGAGAAATTATTATCACCAATACCCCTACATAATGAAAATTTAAATGATTTAGCAATATTCAAGATAGGTGTACGTATATGTTGGGACTTATTAAAGAAAAAGCGACAAACGTGCTAATAAGAACAAAATTCCACATGTATTACATAGATGTGTTAGAAACCATTGGCAATTAATTTCGGAAGTAAGGTTTAAAGCTTGATATTCATTTCTCCATGTTAACAAGTCTAATCAAGGATATCTAATATGGTTACCTAAACTACTGTCATCACCAAAGTATCTTACAAAAAGAGTATTACAGACAGTTTAACAGAAGTACAGCATATAGACAACCTAACTATCATGAGATGCATCAAACAACACACACAACTTCACTGCAATCTGTAAACACAACCAGAGTTCTCCAAAACTTACAAACCAAATTACAAGCCAAACAGAACCAGAGCTTCATCAAACAGTATCCCAAGATGGATTACTTTATATATTCTTTCTAAAATGATCTTCAAAATTAAACAAGGCCCGTGACTTCCTACAATCAGATAGCAAGGATAGTGTAGACATACAGTGATCTCAAATCAGTAAGCAATCCCAGTTCTTTAGGCATCTCTCCAGAGAGAGAATTCATCCCGAAATTCCTGTAAAAGAACTGAGTTAAATATTAGAGCAAGAAATTCTTTCACCGAGTTTAACACGAAATAACAAGGATGATCCCTTACAGCCATTGCATGTGAGTCAGATTTCCAACCGATGGAGACAGGGAACCTGACAAGAAATTTCGGCCTAAGTTCCTGTCAGAAAAAAAAATGAGGATATTTATTTCCAGCTGAAGCAAAGATGAGCTCATTTACATACTAGAATATTATAAGCTCCAAATGAGATTTAAATAAGGAACCCTACAGATTGTTGAGAAAATCCAAAGACCACAGCTCCTCTGGGATTGGTCCCCGAACATCCAGTTGATAAACTTTCCTGGTGACAGAACTCTTAACAATCAGCACCACGAGAACTTGAATTTAAAAAATTGCATTGAACTACTAGTTCATTAGAAGATAGCCAACAGTATTGCTCTAAATGAAATGCAATCAAACAGATTAATTTTATATCAGAAAGAACACATATGAACATCCCAAAGGAAAATAAAAATAGTTATGGGTACTTATATCAGAGCAACTCAGTCAGACATAACGTCGAACACCTCCAGTGCATACGTCGAATCAAGCAAATACACAAATAGGGTTGTTGTTTAAAGATAAATATAAGGATCATACAGCATCAGGATGCGGCAACTAGTGCGATTTTTGAAAGAGCAGTCGCATTTGATTAGAGGGTTGTAGTTGGTGTCGTCTATAAAAGTTGAATCGATGGCTACTCCGTTGCATAGTTCCCCGCTGATGTTCCATTCGTTTCCAGCTCGTATTCCCCATTTCTGGAATATAGAGTTCACCACACTTGCTGCTCCCAGGTTCACATATACAGCCAGGTAAGGTACCGTTAGTAAATTTAGAGTACGATATTTTTATTTTATTTATTTAAAAAGATAACCAGACTGTCACTATTTAATTTTAAATTAAACCGAATTATCCACTAGTTTATTTTTATTTATTTATTTATTTATTTATTTTCAATGTTTTTAAACACTGTAGCTTATTTACTATCTTTCTCAGATCTTGACTAATACACAACTGGTTAATAATGTTCTAACAAAAGACTAAAACTGTCTTGCATCAGGATCAGATCATGCGAATTTCATAACATATTTCATGTAATGTGGCAACGTATCTAAATAATAAAATTATTATGAATATTATAAGACAGAGCCTGTAATGTTTTTTTGAAGCTAGAAGAGAGGATACAGAGCTAGAGAGAGAAAGGAGGGTGCACCTTCACGAGGATCAGCCGTAGCTGTAACTTGGGTTTGGTTTTGAGCTTCAGAAAGGTGAAGCAGAGCAAGCATGTATACAACAAGAACAGTGGCAACCAAAGTCTTGTCTATATTTTGGTTCTCCATCATCGTTTATTGTCTTCTTTTTCTTGTGAGAGGAATGAGCTGAAAACAGAACGAGAAAAGGTATGAACAAGTGCCGTGATATGGAGGCTTGACTTACGTAATTAGACCAGCCACTTGACCCCACCCTCCTATGTAGTTAGGATGTAAATACCAATTATTTTCAATGAAAAGTATTATTTTAATCATTAGTGACGTGGCGGAGGTATGCGGGGTCGGGGGACCGTAGCCGCCTTACCCAATATATATATATATATATATAAAAAAGTTAGGGTCCAATTTTTGTTAACCATTTTCAAAAGAGTAAGGCTAAATTGAGACCTCCTTTACTATAATGAGACCTTTCTATAATGATATCCTATTTGGCTATAATGAGACTCAAAAAAGACTCATTTACCTTTGATATAAAAGCTGTATTTTCAGCTAAAACCCCTCTTTTCTCTCCTCCTCTTCACCAAAAGCTCTCAAAATCCGGCAAAAAAAAATCAAGATTTCTCAAATCCGAACTTACAAAATCGTCAATATATGAATCTTATACCTATTCATGTAATTTTTATGCAATTTACTTAGGTATTTTTAGTGATATTTAGAGTTATAGGTTTTTTTGAAAAAGTCGAATTTTCATCTAAATGTGGTTGTTTTTTTTGGAAAGCAAGTTGTAGATAACTGTTAGTCTAGTTATTGTCAACATTTTGGTATGTTGTTTGTTGATTGTGGTTGAGTTTTTAAAGATTTGGGGTTCTTCGTTTCCGAAATTTGGAGAAGAGGTTTTCGGAACGCGATTCGCGAATGCTCACTTCGCAAATTTAGACAAATTGCGAGTACCCAACTCGCAATGTCCCCGAAATTGCGAAGTGGGTATTCACAATTTTGGGCAAATTGCGAGTTAGGTGCTCGCTATTTGCCCAAATTTGCGAATACTCACTTCGCAAATTTAGATAAATTGCGAGTACCCAACTCGCAATGTCCCCGAAATTGCGAAGTGGGTATTCACAATTTTTGGCAAATTGCGAGTTAGGTGCTCGCTATTTGCCCAAATTTGCGAATGCCCACGTCGCAATTTTGGACAAATTACGAGTTAGGTAAATTCACATGAATTTGAAAGGCAGTACATGGTTGTGTTGAATTATACGAGGCATAGAAGCATGATGAACCATAATGCATGATCCTGTCATTCAAGATCTCTTGCACATTCATTATATGTGTTTTCATCACATGCTAGTCATTGATTCGGAAATCGGAAATGAGACGTAGGTAGCTTGGTACCAATAAATTGTCTACACTAAAAAGCTAGGTAGCATGATTATAATTAACAGGGCTTGTCTGTAAAGAAATAGAAGGCACATATCCAAAAAAGAAAACGTGAATAAACCAAGCTTCCATAAAAGAAAAGATGATGGAACCCTGTAAAAGGAGAGCAATTATAACTAAAATATAAGAGGATTCTAAAAGTCTATATAAAGAATGAAATAAAGAAACCATTCATATATTGAAAAGTTACACCCTAGCTCCCTACTGTGTGTTGTGTGTGCTTTCAAGCAATAAGATTGCTTGCTAAACGAACCAGGACTTCAATTAAAGCAATAATAACAGTTGGAAAGAAAATTAAGTCCCAAAATAGATGTATGTATTCATATCAAACTAACAAACTGATCCAATATTTGGCAGAAAAAATGTGAAAAAGTATTGAAAGCTAACAGATCTGTCTAGAACACAGAATTTGACGGGCAAAAATAGTCAGACACTCTAATCCATATAACACATAACAATAATAATCCTTAATACTCCAACAAAATTCTTCTATCTTTTCTTCCAGATATATATACATATATATCTTTACTTCTGCACTTCAGTATGTTCATTTGTTGCTTCAGCATGTCCATTTGCTGCTTCAGCATGTCCATTTGTTGCCTTCGCTTCTTCATTTGGCTCTTCACCATGTTCACTCTCAGTCTTCTTCACACTAAAAAGTCAGAACAAATCCTTTGGCGTTAGTATGTAATCCAAAACATATAGAGCACAGTTAGCGAGCCTTTAATGCTATCTCCAATAAAGATATAAAAATATGTACAATCAATAAACACTTAGTAATATGTACAATATAATGTATGTCCAATAGCTCAGCATAGTGAAGTCCAATCAAAGAGCATAATATATGTCCAACGACGGGCGGATAACGTGCGTGTAATGTAAACTCATGCATCAAATGCCTTATCAACTAAGTTCAAGCCTTGCAAATATCACAATTAACAACAAAGTTACTCACTTGTTGCCAAATATCACACAGATTGCTTGTCTAAAAGAATTTTGATCAATACTGATGAGGGAGAATAAAAGACAAGGGTCAAAATGCATAGAAATAAATGTATAAGGGTCAAAATGCATAGAAATAAATGTGTAAGGGCCAAAATGCGTAGAAATAAATGTGTAGGGACTAAAATGCGTTAATTGCAAAGATATAGCCAAAATAGGAAGGAACCTTAGAGCAGGGACCAAGAGATGTAATTAAACCGAATTGAAGCGTGTGGGGCCCGCAATTGTACTATAAAAGGACCACACACGCTTCACGAATTTCAAGATGAATAGTACAACTTTCTCTCTCTACCTTTTTAGCATTTTCTCTCTCTAGATCTAATATTCAAGTATTCCTTTAACAATATATCCTCTATCACCAAATCCACACATAACTAAATCACCCTCGGACAATCTTTTCACTCTTCAAATACAACTAGTATAAACAAATACGAGTGTCGTATAACATGTAAAGGGTTCTTGGATCAACATGCTAGTGTCACTAGCATAATTATTCTAGTTACCCACAAGGCATAACATAATGCACGGATACACAAAGCAAGTAAAACCATGCTCTCAAAGATGATGATTACAATGCACTTAGGCTGAACTCTGAAGATATACGAAATCCAACAATCAAATTACTAGATCTTTGAACTAGTGCGATCCCCAAGTCCTAAAGGGATTAACACCCTTAGGTTTCTCCACAATCACCACTTCCTCATGCGGTTTCTCAATTGTCACAGCCACCTCGGGCTTCTCATAGGTAACAGGCAGGGTACGTGGCTGCAAGACCAGCCTTGGCCTTGAAGTGACACCAACACTGCCACCATTAGTTTCCTCTCTCCTTTTTCCCCAGCTATAAACATCAACAGAATCTCTATTTCTCGATAAGGAATCGAAACTTCTTTTCCTATCAAATCCACCTCCGTTTGAAGCACCAAACCTCCTTGGTGGTGGTGCATCAACGCTCTTGTTCGACACCAAGTTATCCGATTCATCAGCTTTGGACTGCGTATCGAAAAACCCACCCCTATCGGTCCTTTCACGGCGATCAAAACTGTTACCCTTGTCAAATTCGCCGCCTCCAAAAGTTGATTTCTTTGCCGCAGCCCAGTTATCGATCTCTTTCAAATATGAAGGGTTAGAACTTTGCCCACATCTGGTTAGAACTTTGGTTTATATATGAAGGGTAAAATGGTAAATTCACATGAACATAAAAATTTTGAAATTTTAGGGCCTCATTATAGCCAAAAGGGGTCTCAATATAGCCTTGCCCTTCCCAGAATATAGAGAATCTTTATAATGACTAAAAACGGTTTTACCCTTTGACCAAATGTATAAGAACACAAAATTACTCCTCCAAACAACCCTCTTATACTCAACAACACTGAACAAAAAATTAAAAAACTCCCAAAAATTCAAAAAATCCGAAAATTCAAAAACTCTCAAACTCACAAATAAACTCTTGAACCTCCAAAAATCAATAGTTTTTTTTGTAAATTCGAAATAATCGAAGGATAGACTCGGAATGTGAGAATCTTGCTGAGGAGCATGGGACTCCAAATATGGTAGTTGTTCTAACAAATCTATTTAGAAAAGTTTTTATTTTGGTAGACCTTCTAGATTTAGAAAGATAGAACCCGAAGTACCCCGCCGGTTTCACCCTTCTCAACCGGCGGGGACTATGAACATTCATATTATGTTCTAAGAAGGTTCCCCGTCGGGGCACACCATGTCCGCCCGACGGGTTCAACGAATCCCACCCGGCGCTTGGTTTATTGTTTCCCGGCGGGATTGTTAATCTATACCCAGCGGGGCAAACTCCTTTGTTTTATGCACATTTTGAGTTTCATTTTGTGTTTGGTCCCCGCCGGGTCTAGTATTGTCAACCGTTGGGGAAGGGTAGTTCCCCCGCCGGTTTTGGCTTCTCTACCCGTCGGGGAAAACCCCTGTGTTTTATGCACAAACGGGGTTTGATTTTGTGTTAGACCCCCGCCAGATATGGTATTGTCAACCGCCGGGTGACAATCTCCCCGTCGGTCAGTGAATTTTCAACCGGCGGTGTAACAATGTCCCCGCCGGTGTATAGCATTATCAACTGCCGGGTAAGAGTAGTCCATGCTCATAATTTATGGTTTTTTTACATAGGATGAAGAGTTAAAGGCTGGAGATGGAGAGTTAAAGGATGAGTCAATGGATGATTTGTCTAGTTCGTGCATGGGGAAAATGGAGGAGAAGGAAATACTGGTGCCTTGGACCGTCGATTATGGCGAGTTGTTCAACACCAAATCTCACTACTACTCCCAGGCAGACTTGATTGAATGGGTTAAGGAAACCGTATTAGATAACAGGTTTGTGATTATTTTACGTCGATGCGATAGACATGATCGTAAAACTCCGAGAGTAGAGTTTGTGTGTGAAAGATCTGGAGTTTACACAAAACTGGTATATCCCAAGGATCTAAAGAGGAAGTCTACCGGAACGAAAAAATGCGGATGCCCATTCGCCCTTAAAGGAAAGAAGATGGGTGATGATTTGTGGGGAATAGAGGTTGAATGCGGCCTTCATAATCACGATACTACATCCTACAAAGAAGGTCATTCCTACGTGGGACGCTTTAAAAAAATAGAGATGGAATTCGTGGTTAGTTCTACGAAAATGGGATCCCGTCCTCGTGATATTCTTGGTGGAGTGAAAAAATTAAACCCTAAGAATTCTTCTTCAATGCGCACCGTGTACAACGCATTACTAAAACACCGCAAGCTCGAGAAAGGCGGTCGGTCGCAATTCCAATACTTGTTGGGTGAACTAAAACGACTAAACTACTACGAATTCCATAGAAAGTCCGAAGACGGAAGCGATATCATAGGTGGGATTTTTTTTGCGCACCCGGTTAGTTTGGATTTGTTACGAACATTTCCGAACATCATTTTAATGGATAACACGTACAAGGTGATCAAATATGGGATGTCGTTGTACGAGATCATGGGTGCGACTTATACGGGGAAAACATTCTACATTGGATTTGCGTTTATGTCGGATGAAAAAATCGAGACCTACAAATGGGTGTTAGGGTGCTTACATTCGTTGATGGTAACTCACTCCATCGAATTACCATCCATTGTTTTGACGGATAGAGACTTGGCGCTTGTAAAGGCGGTGGAGGAAGTGTTCCCCAATGCAACGCACATGTTGTGTTAAGGTTTAGTATTGGTCCGTAGTGCAACAAAACATAAACAACCCAAATGTCAACAACTAGAATAACATACATATCAAAAAGCCAACCATGATAATCAAAAGCCACGGACCGGTGATCTCCAGCACCTTCCTCGCAAACGACACCATCTCGTCAGTCGAATCGTCTAACGGCCGAACACGATTAATCGTGTTCACCACATCGATTGCGGACGCCTCCGTAAGAATCCGAGGCGTGATGTTAAACCAACTGTACATCTTCACGTATGCCTTGTACTGGGGGGATGACGTGTGAGTACTCCATTCCAAGGGCCTCGAATACCTATCAATCACGTATACGTGCTCCGTCCAGTTAGTCCAATGCCTACCCTGAAGCGCATAGCGAAGATGGTCTCCTCTACCAAGACCGGTTCTAGCAACAAGGGGGTCCAGTTGCTTCTCTTGGATCCAACCAAACTGGCGCATCACTCGGTCCGGGTGATATGCCTCGCTCACCAGCATAAGGCGAATAGGGTTTCGGTACAACCCTATTGCCTGTTCCGGCCACACTTCATAGACATCCTCGTAAGGTCGGAATATAACCTACAAAAAAATCAATTACTCATACTACATTTTATATAGAATAAATGTATATTAATAAACGTAAAGAAGCTAACTTACATCTCTCTCTCCTTGAGCCGCGAGGATGTCACGGTAGTAGGGCTTCCCGCGAGCTAATGATACCGGGATCTTTTTGGGCAACCACGCCAGCATTTTCGGATCCGTTGGGCTATAACCACTATTCATTGACGCGCAGAAAATAGGGAAGTGGGCATAGACCCAACACTCAAACAAGGCCGAGAACCCGACCAAGCTCTTCAAGGAGCGCTTCGAAATACCTCCCAAGCTCTTGTACAACCACACGAGTGCATAAATACCCCATGCGTACTCACCTAGCTTCGTCAAGTCCTCAAGGTGATGGAGAAAATCGCACTGGATGTTCTTCTGGCTCGTGTTGGTGAAGATAGTACACCCGAGGAAGAACAAGATGTATGCCCTAGCTGATGCCTTCTTCATATCTGTAGTCAGGGTGGCATTGGAATCTAAATACTCGTCCACGGAGAATGTCGTCCTAAGCCATCGGAGGCCGAATCCACTCCCGTCGTGCGCCTCCATTTCCTGCCGCACATCATCAGCCGAAACTCCCAACAAGTCTTCATAGCGTGCGTTTGTCGCCTCTATCGGATCCGGCCTATAGACATCGATAATTCTCCCCTCAACCGGGAGGCCAGTAATTACGTACACGTCATCAAGTGTCAAGGTCATCTCCTCAAAGCTAAACTGGAACGTGTTCGTCTTTTGTTGCCACCTCTCACTGAACACCTCGGCCAACTGCACATGGTTGTTGAACTTTGGTAGATGCCACATCAACGGCCAGAACGGTGTCCCTTCCAGGTAAGCCCTAACCCTTCCATTTGTTTGTTAAGGTCCTACTAACCAAGCAACCCGTACTTGGACTGGACCGTGATACCCGAGCGCGACTGTAAAAAAATTCAAAAATATATATAATGTTAACAGAACAATTTAACTAATAAAACATATAATTAATACGCTGTTTTGGGATAAAAATAGATTTTTCCATCCTTCCGGATCGGTTGGACACCATTCCGTACGGACCTCTCTTCGAGGTGGTGGCATGGGGACCTCCGTTTCCTCCTCCATGTCCTCCTCATCTACTAGCGCAGGCCGCCGTCGAATGGAGACCACCTCTCGTGGAGGAGACGATTGTTCTATGGCCTCCCTTGTGTCACCGCGATCCCGTGTGGCGTCATATTTTCTATGCCGCAACGATCGTTCGGTGTGTCCATGGCACACCTCATGCTCGGTCCGATCACCACGTTCGGGGCGATCGACCACCGGTCGTCGGCTACCTTCGCCTTTCCCCGTCGCTTTGGCCGCCTTCTCCTTCGCGCGAGGTGATTCGTGTCTGCGGGAACAATCACAACAAAATAAGTTAAAACGAAGCAAAAAAATTAGTTATTTTAGAAAAATAACAGGTCCCCGCCGGGTGACCAATTTTCACCCAGCGGGGGGGTTCGAAAAAACCCAAAACCGCCATTAACAACCTGGAAAAAAAAACTCCTAAATCTTCCTAAAAAACCAAATCAGCCAAAACCAAATCTACCCTAGCATCACTATACAACTAAAACAACTTCATAACCTTGCTTCGCCAATTCTAACACCCAATGCATATCAAAATAAAAAAAACTTAAGCAAAACCAAATATACAAAAAAAACTACATTAAATAGTAAAAACTTACTATTTCCCCTTTCCCATAGTAGTTCTTCGCTTGGTATTGATCTAGTAGAGTTCTTCGAATCTGATTTTGGGGCTGATTTTGCAAGGTTGTAGTAGTTTGGAAATAAGAGGGAAAGTTGGGTTGGGGCTGGTTTAGATTTGGGAATGGTTAGTGTTTAGGGTTTTGAGTTAGTAAAAAATGAAAGGGTGTTTTGGGTATAATGTTGGGGCTACTTAAAATTTGTTTGGGTATGGTTAAAATTAAGGCTGGTTAGCTAATTGGCCCTAATTTAGCCAAACCCTTAAAAAAGGTAGTAATTATTTAAATAATATTAAAATAAAAATGTAAGATAGTAATTATTTTTAAGGAATGTTTAATTAAAGTATGAATTAATGGTAGAGAATTTTAATTTAAAATTTTAAGATATTAAAATAAAAAATTTAAAATTCTGAAATAAGCGTGGAAATTTTTTATTTAAAAATCTTGGATTATGGTTATTTAAAAGATAAATTTAAGTTCAAAAATTTATTTTAAAAAATAAATAAATTGATATTTATAAATAGTTGGATTGGAGGTAGTTTTGAGCATCTCAATCTCTAGAAGATTAGAACCCGATTGATTTTGTAAGTATTCTCAATTTTATTTTTAACGTAATTTGTTTTGATTTTATATTGGTTTAATTTTCTCGTAAAATTTAATTTTTTTATTCCTGACTTTGATTTAAAAGAAGATAAAGGAGTTGCTGCTTATGAACTAGATGAGATTTTAATTAAAGAAATTAAAAAAAGGGGAAAAGGTAAGAACACGATCTGAATTTCACCCATTCATTTTTTGCCAAAGCTATTTCCTCCATGTTATTTTTTATTTCCTCCATCTTTCAAACTTTCAAAAACACTAGTGACTTGCTTTTACCAAATTACCTTTATTTTTATTTCAAATTTATCACTAGATGCCATTTATCTAATTAAAAGTCTTATATGAAAAAACACAGCATTAACCTAACTTTAATCCAAGATATATGATTCTACCTCTAAAATTAACCCTAAAACAAAGAACTTCAATTTTATTGAAGATTAATCATGGAAAATGAAGAAACCCAAACAAAGCCGGAGAACATCACTCAATCGACAAACAATGTAATTTAAACTTGTTTTTCGTTTTACAACTTCGTAGCTTGAAAATACCTATTTCGAAACTTATTTTTTTTCAGCTAAACCCATTTTTACAGTTCTGGAAAAAAAAAACTATTTCCGAGCTAGGAATTAGGAATCAGGTATAATTTTTTTAAAAAAAACGTGCATCTGATTCCGAGAGGGCCACTCGGAATCAGTTGCAAACCCTCTGTCTCGTTATATTATGTGATAATTTGTTCACTGGGACATTGCACTTGATTCCGAGTGGCCCTCTCGGAATCAAGTGTAAAACACCAGTGTAAGAAAAGCATGGTGCTCGCTATTAAATATAATCAACCTATTGTCGTCTTCAATTCTGTGATAAATAAGATACGAAAAAAGTTGGCAACATAATTTATTTGTATACATGTCTACACCTAAACATGTTTGCTACCAAGTGTTAACGATCTTTTAGCATTTACCGTATTCAATAGTTCAACCAAAGGTGCACTTACGGAGACGTAGTACATACTTCTAATCCCTGTTTTATAACCACCTAAAAGGTTCTTCTTTTTTCTACCATCCATCTACAATATCAATCACACACACTGTTCTGAATTTTTTTTTGCCCACTGAGCATGTGATTCTGAGTGGCCTACTCGGAATCACATGCTCAGTGGGCAAAAAAAATTCAGAACAGTAGGATATCCCAAGGAGAACCCAAGATCAAACCCTAATCGATTCTAACAATGAAATCAAACTCCAAATGAAACCCTAATCGAATCTAACATAGAAATCTAACTTCAAACCCTAATCGAAATCGAACAACAAAATCTAACTACAAACCCTAAATTTGATAATGGGGAAGAATCTAGAATTTCTTTCTCCAAGCTTTCTCTATCTTCGAATCAGCTGTTGTAAGGTAGTGATAAGTGAAAAATAGGTTTTCTTCTTTGTAAGGTAGTTCTCTAGGGTGAAGAATGGGTTTTGTTGTACTTAATTGGATGGGTATGTTAGGGTAATAGTTTTGTGAAGAAAAAATGGGTAAAAGGTCAATTTTGTAACTTCCTTTATGGAGAAAATAACATCATGGAGGATTTTTCAAATGATGGAGGAAATAAAAAATAACATGGAGAAAATAGCTTTGGCCTTCATTTTTTTCAAGTTCTATATATACTCTTTGTTTTCTTTTGAGAATTTATTTTATTCTGAACTAGTAATATTTTTTTTATTCCTTTCCACTTAGGAAAGTAAAAATGCATTTACTTATTTTTTAATTTTAGATAGCTAAGTTTTATTTACTCAAATCATATTTTTTAAAATATTTTTTAAAATATTTTTTAAATAACTAGATGTTATTTTATTTGTTTATATTTTTTAAAATAATTTTTAATTACTAATATATTAAGATTTATTTTTATAATTTTAATTTTGAATCTACAAACATATTTTTTAAACAATATATATTGAAATATTTGTTTGTTTTTTTTTTAAATAAAATAATCTATTTATATTATAAAATATGTTTAATACAAAGTTTGATTTTAATTATATATATTTTTTACATAATGTTTTTTGATTTTATCTAGAGAAATGACATATTAAGTACCTATTGGCCAAACATATTAGTATCTAGTACCCAAAAATGGGCTAATGCTCACTTAATACCCACTTCAATAAAACAATTATCTCTGAAGACCTTTTTTTTGATACCACAACTACCCTCAACCTAGTATATAAGTCTTTTTTTCCAGAGGGAACCCGCAACCGCTACTCATAGTGCAATGAGTGCGCACAGGGTAAACCCTCAGGCTGACACGATAGCCTGCAAACCAACGCCAGAAGGTAAACCGCACAAGATGACATGCTCAGCCGAGAAAAGCGTATGTAGAGGGACTCAAACTCATGACCTTTAGTCACAAACATGTCTTACTCAACCAACTCGGCTACCCCTTGGGGGCTAGTATATAAGTCTTATTTTGAGAATTAATAGGTATTTTCACCCGATCAACAATTTTTAATTTTGAATTTTGAACCAGCCTTCACTCTCTCTCTTAACCCTCCCAAAATACCTGTATTTTCGGCAACCACTAGCAACATTCCGACGACCACCCTAAACCACTATCAACCTCCCGTCGACCATCCTAAACCGTCGTCCGGTACATGTTAACCACCGTAATCTACCGTTTTTCAACAACGAGAGTCGAAGATGAGGGTTTCGTGGAGTCGAAGATGGCCGAGTCATGTTTGGCGGAGAAATTAGCGAGGAAAAAATCGGAGAGGCTTACCTACTTGGTTGCTGATGTAATGTCGAGCTTAGGTATCACTTCAATGACAGTCGTGGCCGTTTACTACAAATTCTCTTGGCAAATGGAGGCACGTAGTTATCTTCCCTTTTAATTCTTTTTGTTCTATCCTTATTGTCTCTCTCAATTCTATTTGAAATTCAGATTATGAATTTTCGTTTAATAGGGTGGAGATATTGATTTATTGGAGATGTTTGGTACATTTACTCTCTCTGTTGGTGCTACTGTAAGTTCAAACTCATCTTCTAGATTTCAATTCAGTTTGTTACAATTCAATTTTTTTTAGATTTTGGATTGAATTCGGTAGTATCAGACTTTTAGGTAGGAATAGAATTTTGGGCAAGATGGGCTCACCGTGCTCTCTGGCACGCTTCACTGTGGCACATGCATAAGGTATATAGTTTGATTGATTGGATGATAAGATTGAATTCGATTTTTGTTAATGGTAGAATTTTTTGTTTAAATCGACAGTCTCATCATAAACCGAGATTTCTAGTCAGGTTTTATAAGCGTCTGTAGATTTGTCGAACATGATGCGATTGTCGTGTAGATGATGCAATTTTCGGCTTATATTAAGACATTGCTAAATACGGTATAATGAGATTGGTACATACATTTTATTGGATTTCTATATGCACTTAGAAGACATTGCTAGACACATTAATACAACATTGGTAGATACACTAATACCATATTGCGAGACACACTAGTATAACATTGTTAAACATACAAATACAACATTGCTAGATATGGGAATTGTTACTGTGATTGTAATTCGAATATCATATTGCTAGATACATTAATATGAGTTTTCTATATACACTAATCTTACTTCTTACATTGCGATTGTGCTTAATAACTGCCTTTACAACTGCTTCCTCGAACTACTGACTCTCTAATCCTCAGTGATACCGTAAGTAAAGGCATTGCTACTGTAAACATCCATTGAACACAAAAAAAAACTAACAACATAATTATAAAATAGATTAAAACATTAGATATTGGCTTTACAACTTCCAAGTACAACAACTCTCCCAAAAAATAGAATATCTCAGAGGGTTAGTCCATTTTTGCCAATAAAACAAAAAAACGTACTAAATAAAAAAAACATGCTGCATGAACTCGAATAAGATCAGTCTGAATACTAGTTACATGACATTGCTAGATACAAGTTATATGACATTGTTATAACGAGTTATCAGACATTGCTAGATACAAGTTATATGACATGGCTAAATACTAGTTGTATGACATTGCTAGATACTAGTTGTATGACGTTGCTAGATACTTTATTACCACATTGCTAGATATTCAATTATGACATTGCTAGATACGTAGTAGTCGTTAAATGGTTGGATACACCAGGAATGGCATGATCTTGCTTGATATATTAATAATACATATTAGTATCTGAAAATGACATCTTATGTACCTAATTACCAAACATATTAGCCCTTGGTACCCTGATGACATTGTTAGATACGAGTTATATGACATTTGTATATACGAGTTATATGACATTGCTAGATAAGACGTTATGACATTGCTATATACGACGTTATGACATTGCTAGATACGAGTTATCGGACATTGCTATATACGAGGGTGCACCTTCACGAGGACCAGCTGTAGCTGTAACTTGGGTTTGGTTCTGAGCTTCAGAAATCTGAAGCAGGGCAAGCATATATACAACAAGAACAGTGGCAACTAAAGTCCTGTCTTTATTTTGGTTCTCCATCATCTTTTCGTGTCTTCTTTTTTTGTGAGAGGAATGAGCTAGAAACAGAACGAGGAAAGGTATGAACAAGTCTTGTGATATGGAGGCTTGACTTGCATCATTAGACCAGTTACATTGTAAATACCAATCATTTTCAATAAGAAACATCATTTTAATCATTAGTCCAGTGGGCGGGGGCGTAGGCCCGCCTTACCCAAAATATATATGTTATAATTTTTAAGGTAGTAATTATTTAAATAATATTAAAATAAAAATGTAAGATAATAATTATTTTTAAGGATTGTTTTAATTAAAGTATGAATTAATGGTAGAAAATTTTAATTTAAAAAATTAGGATATTAAAATAATAATAAATTAAATTAAAAGTCTGAAATAACAGTGGAAATTTTTTATTTAAAAATCTTGGATTATGGTTATTTAAAAGATAAATTTAAGTTAAAAAAGTTATTTAAAAAAATATTAAATTGATATTTATAAATGGTTGGATTAGAGGTAGTCTCGAGCATCTCAATCTCTAGAAGATTAGAACCCGATTGATTTTGTAAATATTTTCAATTTTATTTTTGACATAATTTGTTTTGATTTTATATTGGTTAAATTTTCTCGTAATTTTTTTTTATCCCTGACTTTGATTTAGAATAAGATAATGAATTGCTGCTTATAAACGAGATCAGATTTTAATTAAAGAAATTAAAGAAGAGGAGAAATGGAAGAATACGATCCGAGTTTCACCAATTCATTTTTTCAAGTTCTCTTTGTTTTCTTTTGAGAATTTATTATTATTCTAAACTAGTAATACTTTTTTTATTCCTTTCCACTAAGGAAATGAAAATGCATTTACTTAATTTTTTTTAGATAGCAAAGTTTTATTTTCTCAAATCATACTTTTTTAATATTTTTTAAAATATATTTTAAATAACCAGTTTTATTTTATTTGTTTATATTTTTTTAAATAATTTTTAATTATTAATATATTAAGATTTATTTTTATAAAGTATTTAAATTTTAATTTTGAATCTACAAACATATTTTGTTAACCACATATATTGAAATATTTGTTAGTTTTTTTTAAATAAAATAATCTATTTATATTATAAATTATGTTTAATACAAATTTTGATTTTAATTCTATATATTATTTACACAAATATTTTTAATTTTATCTATATATATTCAAAAAAGAATTGATTTTTATTTTATTTTATTTGTTTATATTTTTTTATATATGAGCTAGAAACAGAACGAGGGAAGGTATGAACAAGTGCCGTGATACGAAGGCTCGACTTACATCATTAGACGAGTCACTTAACCCACCTCCACCTCCAATGGACCAATGTAGTTAAATGCCAATCATTTTCAATAAACATTATTTTAATAATTACTCCCATCTGTTTATGATATAAGTATTTCTAAAAGAAATCCTATATTGTGTCATGTAATGTCGTAGGGGTGTCAAACGGGTTGAACCAGCACCAACCCGCACCGTTTAAATCAGAATCACGGGTTGCAGTCCTGGCGGGTTGCGGTCCTGGCGAATTGCGGTCCTGCCGGGTTGCTCTTATGCGGTCCTGACGGTCTGGCGGTCCAGCCAGGTTGTAGTTCTAATGGGCCAGTTTCACAGTTAAACCGTCAGTTCAAACCACCAGACGAACCATTTAAGAACCGTTTATCAGTTCAAACCATCAGCCAAACCATTTAAGAACCGTTTATCAGAATATTTTATAATGTTATTTAAAATTAATTTGTAAGTGTTAATTGAATCTAATTTCAATAATTGAGATATTTACCATATAGACGAGTTAATTATTCTATTTCATGTATTTTAATTTAAATATGTTATCATTTTAATCGAAATTTTATAATCATCAATTACATTCTAAAAAATAATTGTAATTTGATTTTGATACGTTTTCTTTTCTATTTATATTTATGTATTTAAGATATTTTATTTAATATTATGTAGATATTAAATAAAATAAGTACATCTACTTGTATTTCGATTACAAATTTACAACATTTGAAGTATAAATTTAATATTTGAAGTATTAAATTTTTGAAGTATAAATTTAAAGTGTTAAAAATTGTATAAATTTGGATTATGTTCCAATTGCATAAACACATGTAATTTGATTTTGAAATAAATTCAAAAATACCAAATGTGTTTCAATTAACTATCTGTAATTTGGTTCATAAAAATTAATTATATTATGATGGCATAATTAAATATAATTAATTAAATATATTTATTTAGGAGATTAACATCATCAACAATATAAACTATCTATTATGTTCCAAATTAACTTGTTAATAATATAAAATTTCTTTCAATAAACTAGAAAAAAAGGGAGGGTTTATAATATAAAATTTCTTTCATTAATCTAGAGAATTTAATATATATTTTTTTCATAAGAGTACTAAAATTATTAAAAAACTAATAGTTCGAAAAATCTATTTATAGATTTTTTTTAAAAATAATAGTTCGAATTTCCTATTTACATAATTTTTTTAATTTTTTTTTTAAATATTAGTGCTGAATCCTATATATAGAGTTTTGATTTTTTTAAATAGTTTAAAGTGCATAACTTTTTTAAAAAAATCAGTCACGGATGACGTCACCGTGCGGACCATCCGGTCAGACGTGCGGACCATCCGGTCAGACGTGCGGACCATCCGGTCAGACGTGCGGATGGTCCACACGATTCAAATGCAACGGCTAGTTTTAGCCGTTGCTTTTGAATCCGGGGCATCCGGATGGTCCGGACGAAAAAAAAAATTCGGATTTTTCAAAAAAAAAAATTGGTCTCCCCTATAAATAGAGGAGACCCCAACTCCAACCTCACACACTCTATAAATCTACTATAAACTCTCTAAATCTCTCAACTTGTTCTAGATTTTGTTATTAAGCTTAACTTTTGTATTTTACATATCGTACTTCTGTTTTCGAAATAGTTAGATTTTTTTTTCGAAAAAAAATTGTTATTAGTTTGTATTAGTTATTATTTGTGCTTATTTCCTATTTCCAATATCGTCTTGTGGCTTCAACAACAGGTTAGGACAAGCAACTCCGAAAACTGATTTTTCGGAATTTTCTTCTTTTATGATGTCTCCTCCACCCGAGAGTGATCCGATCACACGACGCATCAAATGTGCTACTGAACCTACGAATATGAGTAAGACTCTCAAACAAAATTTTAGTTTGAAAATTTTTGATAAGGAGAGGCGAAACGTCAAACTTGTTAGTACTACACGTACGACTTTTAGTAAGACCGCCAAACCAAATTTTAGTTCTAAAATGGTCGACAAGGTGACACGAAGTGTCAAACACCCAACTATAACCAAGACTAAGAGTAAGACCGTTGTTCCTAAACAAAGTCTTAGTACGAAGACGAAGATGGTCGATTTGATTGCTGCTGCGTTAAGTAAGGTTAATCGTGAGACTCGAGGACAAGTTTTGGGAGATCCATTACAAATTGCAGCTACTGTTGAGAAAGTTTTGCGACTTAAAAAAGTGGTTAACGACAAGAGACTAAAAAATGTATTTTAGCAATTGTAATATTAAATATTTTAATATAACTTGTAATATTTTAGCATTTGTAATATTAAATATTTTAATATGACTTGTAATATTTTAGCATTTGTAATATTAAATATTTTAATATGACTTGTAATATTTTAGCATTTGTAATATTAAATATTTTAATATAACTTGTAATATTTTAGCATGATAAAATATGATTTTGGTTTAAAAAATAATAAATAACACTTGTTATATTTAAAACCAAATCACAATAATAAAATTCAAAATGTAATATTAAAATTATAACAATATAACTTAAAAATAATAAATAACACTTGTTATATTTAAAACCAAATCACAATAATAAAATTCAAAATGTATTACAACAATATAACTTAAAAATAACAAATAACACTTGTAATATTTAAAACCAAATCACAATAATAAAATTCAAAATGTAATATTAAAATTATAAAATATAACTTAAAAATAATAAATAACACTTGTTATATTTAAAACCAAATCACAATAGTAAAATTCAAAATGTAATATTAAAATTATAACAATATAACTTAAAAATAATAAATAACACTTGTAATATTTAAAACCTAATCACAATAATAAAATTCAAAATGTAATATTAAAATTACAACAATATAACTTAAAAATAATAAATAACACTTGTTATATTTAAAACCAAATCACAATAATAAAATTCAAAATGTAATATTAAAATTATAACAATATAACTTAAAAATAATAAATAACACTTGTTATATTTAAAACCAAATCACAATAATAAAATTCAAAATGTATTACAACAATATAACTTAAAAATAACAAATAACACTTGTAACATTTAAAACCAAATCACAATAATAAAATTCAAAATGTAATATTAAAATTATAAAATATAACTTAAAAATAATAAATAACACTTGTTATATTTAAAACCAAATCACAATAATAAAATTCAAAATGTAATATTAAAATTATAACAATATAACTTCAAAATAATAAATAACACTTGTAATATTTAAAACCTAATCACAATAATAAAATTCAAAATATAATATTAAAATTACAACAATATAACTTAAAAATAATAAATAACACTTGTAATATTTAAAAACAAATCATAGTAATAAAATTCAAAATGTAATATTAAAACTATAACCATAAATTTTGTAATATTTTAACATGATAAGATATAGTTTTGGTTTGTAATATTAAAATCAACACTACTAATATTAAATCTAAAAACATAATAATAATATTCAAAATGTGATAATAACATAAGTAATATTTAAAATTTTGGACTATATAATAATTACAACACTTAAAATATTAATAACCAACACTTAAAATATTTTAATCTCAATATTTTTTAAATATAACATTTTGGTTATAAAATAAATAAAATCAGCATAATATTTACCAATAAACCGCGGTTTTTTACAAATAAACCGTGGTTCCGCAGTCCTGCCGGGTTGCAGTCCTGTCGGGTTGCTCTTTATGCGGTCCTGGCGGGTTGCGGTCCTGGCGGGTTGCAGTCTTAATGGGTCAGTTTCGCAGGTAAACCGCCAGTTCTTAAGCAGGTTGTCAGCTTTAAACCGTGGTTCCAGAACCATTAGACACCTCTAGTAGAGGGTCTCGTCACATATAGTCCACTTTAATAAGCGAATAAAATAATTAATTTTATCAACTAAATTTATTTATTTTTAATATTGATAATAATAAAAAAATAGTAATACAATGGGTATGGTTATATATGAAAAACTCTTTTGATTTTGAGAAAAGTACGAGTAAATACCTTCTCAACTATGTAATTACCCAGTGGTATCCGCTTTTTGGATAGTGTCACTTGGTACCTCGAACTGAAATTTGGATAAAAATACCCCCGACCAAATATAGGCGCGCGCTGGTAAAAAAAAAACTGGTACAATTCTCAGGATGTGAATTGCTTGCAAATTCTGAGGATGCGAATTGCTTGCAAATTCTCAGGATGCGAATTGCTTGCAACTCTCAGGATTTCTGAACGATTCTCATAATAAGATGCGAATTACTTGCAACTCTCAGGATTTCTGAACGATTCTCATGACAAGATGCGAATTGCTTGCAACTCTCAGGATTTCTGAACGATTCTCATGATAAGATGCGAATTGCTTGCAACTCTCAGGATTTTTGAACGATTCTCATGATAAGATGCGAATTGCTTGCAAAAAAAAAACCTGGTACAATTCTCAGGATGCGAATTGCTTGCAAACTCTCAGGATTTCTGAACGATTCTCATGATAAGATGCGAATTGCTTGCAACTCTCAGGATTTCTGAACGATTCTCATGATAAGATGCGAATTGCTTGCAACTCTCAGGATTTCTGAACGATTCTCATGATAAGATGCGAATTCCTTGCAAAAAAAAAACCTGGTACAATTCTTAGGATGCGAATTGCTAGCAAACTCTCAGGATTTCTGAACGATTCTCATGATAAGATGCAAATTTTTTGCAACTCTGGGTTTTCTGAACGATTCTCATGATAGGATGCGAATTGTTTGCAACTCTCAGGATTCCTGAACAATTCTCATGATATGATGCGAATTGTTTGCAACTCTGGGTTTCCTGAACAATTCTCATGATATGATGCGAATTGTTACTGGTGAAATTTTATTTTTTAAAAAAATCAAAAAATATCATCAATGGATCTAGTTTTGTTCATTTTTAAAAAACAAAAGTGATGGTACTTTCATTTATTTTTTTCGAGCTCCGGTTCGAAAGATACGGATCTTTTAAAAATAAAATTAAAGGAAAAGTAGGAAAGAGAAGGAAAGAGAAATTTTGGTTACGTGGCTGTTCATGAATGGTGAGGGTAGTTAGGGTATTAAAATAAAGTTAGATACTATGTGATAATTAGGTAGTTGAGTTGGGTATTAAGTGACAATTGATCAAACCTTGGGTACTAGATGACAATAAAATAGTTGAGTAGGTACCTTTGGTATAATTTCCCTTTTATTTTTCTTTTATTTATTCTAGACAAAAAAGTTCTGAACTTCCATTTAATTACTGAACTGCAATTAAGTAAAAACACACACTAAGTATATCATATGTATATCCAATTTACAAAACAATATATTTGGCTATGTATACCCAAAAAAACACAAGTCTTACTAGATCAAACAGCATATTGGTAGCATTTTCTAATTTTTTTACAAAACAACTTCAAAATTCAAACAACCTTGAAACAACCTTGAAGAACATTCAACCTCATTTTGAAGAAAAACAGAAAATCCATCATGACTCATCCGGAACTAGGGATAGCATGGAGAAGTTGATGTCGCCGGAGGTCGGAGATGAGGAAATGTCTTCGGAGAAGGAGTCTTCGTCGCCAAAGAATGAGTCGTCGCCTTCGGTAGGTAACCATCTTCATGGTTACACTACGTACCATCGGTTCTGGGCCTTGGAACCGATAGTGCGTATTGTTTTTACAATCGGTTCTAAGGCCCTGTACCGGTGGTGCACCGCCCTGGAAAAAAAAATCAACCCATTTCTGTAAGCATATTGTGTCTAATTTTGAGTCGTGTTTTGATGTTGTTAACTAGAGAACGAATGTTCCGCACGAATCTAAAGAAGCTTTTGTTGCCGACTACAATCATGTGTTCTTCACCACCGAGTAGTATACGCAAGAAGCATTGATCAAAGGGGTAAAGAAGACTGGAAAACGTAATGGGTTGGTTATCAATTTAAGGCGTCGCGATAAAGTCGATCGTAGGAAACATCCTCAGATGTTTTTTCAGTGCAAGAGATCTGGAAAGTATACTCGAAGAGTGGACGAAAAGAATCGTAAGAGAAAAATAGGGACCAAAATAATTGGTTGTCCATTTGAGCTATATAGGTCGTTGGCGGAACCAGTTCTATGGAATTTAGAGGTTATATGTGGGATTCACAACCACGAGAGTTCAAAATAATTTGACGGTCATTCTTACGCAAGCCGTTTGAACGAAGAGGAGTCAGAATTTGTTGAGCGGGCAACATATATGTGAACCAACCCTAGAGAGATATTGAACGGTGTTAAGAAGATAAATAAAGATAATGTTTCTTCAATGCGTACTATTTATAATGCAAGGTAGAAAAATCAAGTTTTAAATAAGGCGGGTAGGTCACATCTACAGTTCCTGTTCGGGGAGCTTAAGGCACATAATTATTATGAATGGCATAAATTTGGTGATGACAATGGACAAGTCATTACAAAAAAAAAATTGCGCATCCAGTTAGTGTTGATCTTTTGCGGACATTTCCAATAGTGTTAATGATGGATAACACGTATAAGATCATAAGATATGGTATGCCGTTGTTTGAAATAGTTGGTGTGACCTCAACTGGTTTGACATTCTGTGTGGCTTTCGCTTTCATGTCTGGTGAGAAGTTAAACAATTTCAATTGGGTGTTAGAATGTTTGAGGTCGTTGATTGTCATTCATGGGATTGAAGAACCGTCTGTTATTTTGACCGATAGGGATTTAGCATTGATAAACGTCATAGAAGTAGTATTCCCGAAGACGACACATATGCTATGCCGCTGGCACATAAACCAAAACGTCCAGGGACATACTAGGAAGTATTTTCCTAAGAAAAGTGATCATGTGAAATTTGTTTCTGCTTGGAAGAAGATAGCGTATGCGACATCAAAAATTGAATTCGATCATGCTAGGCTTGAGATGAAACTGGAGTACAAATAATACCCTCTTGCAATCGAATACACTGAAAAGTCTTGGCGATAAATACACCAATAAATTCATTTTTTGGAAAACGAACAACTTCATGTATTTGGGACTTTATACGATTAACCGTGTGGAAAACGTTCATTCCAACTTGAAGCGTTACCTACGTACGAGCAAACTAAACTTTGAGTTATTTTGGGTGAGGGTGCATTCGCTTGTTAAATTCCAATATGATGCAATTAAATCTTCATTTGAAAAGAGTCGTTACATAGTACTGCATAAATTCGTTGACTAACTATTTGACCAAATTCGAGGCAAGGTATCACATGTGGCGTTGCAACTGTTTTATACAGAATTAGAATTAGTGCAAGATTGTAAGAAGATCACTATCAAGGTGGGTTGGAAGTTAAACACGATACAAGCAATGATGTTTACATATTTTTCATACAATCTACACACGGTATACCGTGCTACCACCAGATACGTAATTGGCGTAACAATGGAAAAGTTGCATCTTTATAAGTGTTCCACAACCATTGACGAGATTAGAGATACAACATCGTTCAAACCATACAACGATGGAGATTCTAAAAGATGATTTAGAAAAACTTGTAATTGATGTTATAGATATGAAAGACGAAACTCGTATAAAACACATCTGCAAGAAATGGTTTGATATTATTTATCCAGAGACATCATCCTTACTAGAGCCATTGGAGAAGCAGAAACACCGTGGTCGTCCACATGTGAAACAAAAACTTGTTGTCGATTCAGCATCCACTAAACGAGATAAATCTCATTGGGAACATATTAGAGATGCTGATAAGACTAACGAAGACTCAGTGTCGAATCCCTTTATAAACAACAAAAATGAACTCTCGTAAAGCAGTTGTAAGTGAAAATACGATTCATACGGATGTGCCTAGATTACCTCGCACTTCTTTTATTGCCTCGCTCACTAGCAATAGCTTACAATCATCTGTTGTTGGAGGCAAACAACTCATAAATTATCCGAAAGATTTTTTGCGTTGGTTTCCAACTCACTTCCATCCGTTTATAAGTGGTATAAATGATGTTAGGCCGAATGGTCACTATGGATACCGAGCAGTTTCGTTTGGGTTGTATGGTCATGAAAAAGGTTGGCAAGCTGTAAGGAAGGCCATTTACGATGAACTAATGGAAAATTATGCAACTTATAACAACATATATAACGGTAAAGAATAATGCTTGAAGGTTGCTGAAAGTATAAACTATTAGAAACTTCAGCATCCCCCAAATATTGGATGATAATGACAGAGATGGGTATTGCGATTGCAACCAAGTTCCAATGTATTTTTCATTTTGTGTCACTTGTGGGGTTTCACAATTGCAGCCAAATGTTTCTACCCTTGTGAGGTGAACCCCCTATTATGTCCAATAGACGTAAAATTGGGTTCGGTTTTGTTGATACTAATTGATGAGTCAGAATATTGCTACCTCTCCGGACAGGGACAGTTCGGACTAAGATCACCAAACCTGACAGGGCAGTTCGAACACCCCATCCATTGGACTGTCCGAACAAGGACTAAAGTACATAAAAACCTAATCACTTCTTGACTAAGCAGCCTGCTCTCTTAGTAAGAGCTTATGGATCCTTGAACTTGACCCAGGTCCATTAAACATGACCCGAAAGCCCATAAGGCCCAGATGTAAGGGTATAAATACCCAACCACCAGCATTAAATAAGGGTAATGAAAATTAAATACAACCAGGCTGCTTAATTCTCCCTCTACTCTCTACTCAAACATTAAATACTTACAAACTTCCACAAAACTCAAAATAAAAGTTACAATCTTACCCTCAGACGAAAATTAACCACACCACTAATCATTTCGCCAATGTAAGTCATTCGAACCATACTTTAGATATTCAGTACCTTGTCTTAAATAAGATCTTATTCTAATGCGTAATTAATTTTACAGCTATATATAAAGCCTTGATGTCCTTGCGCACGTATACATCCTACGTGACATGCGTTGAAGAGTGATGATGCTTCAACATGGGAGCTACTAATAAATGGTTGTTGCAAAACATATACAGAGCTCGAAGGTCGAAAGCCAGTTTGTTTCTATCCAGAAGTAACTGATCTTGATAAATTTGTTAAGTAGGTTTATGATACTTGGTCGGTTTATGTTTCTTGGTCGGTTTATGTTGTTTGGTATTGTTAACGTTTTGTACTTCATTTTATGGGTTGTGTTGGTTTAGTAATTCATTTTTATATTAATGATAAACCAATTTTATTTCGATCAAACATTATGAAACTTTGAGTAAAATATCATAAAATAAACGACCAGAACTTGTCAATGAAAATAGTCGTTACATAGAAGACGAAGCGACATCTCAATGAATAATTTAAGATTAGACATAACTTCATTCAAAGTCGTAGCTTCAGTTGTCGGTTAGGATACGCAGTGTTTTCTCTTTCATGTCAATTTGATCCTGAACATATTCCATCATTTCTTTAGATAAGTAGTCTGTCACTATTAAACCAAAGGATTGAAAGGCCTCATTCCTAATGTCTGGTGGCTGGGTGAACACCAAAAACATTGGTTCAATAGTTATACATCTGTATGGAGTCGCTACATCTTCACGGCTACGAGAGGGAGGCATTTGTGTAGACCCCGACATGCTGTCATACATGTACTACATCATACATAAAACCTAATTGTAAAAACCATTGGTATTATTGTCTGGCCTAGTAAACTTCACATGTTTTACAGCTTTGAGTAAATGAGCATCGTCAAATACGCTTCACCCCATAGAGAAACAATACTCGCCACACACTCTCACGCCACGTGTATCTAGCCAAATATTCTTTCTTGTAACCCGGTTTGAGTATAAGTGGGAGTTCGGGTTCATCTTGAACCTGTCTGAACAGGCGCATAACGTGATCGAGCATGTAACCCTCAACTAGGCATGGGCATTCGGTTCTTCGGTTTGGTTCGGTTCGGTTCTTTCGGTTCTCGGTTCTTTCGGTTCTTCAAAACTAGTACCCATTTATGAACCAAATAAATTTCGGTTCGGTTCGGTTCTTTTTAATTCGGTTTGGTATGGGTACTTAACTCGGTTCCAATCGGGTAATTTTGGATACTTTAAATGCTTTGCAATATCAACGTATATAAAATTCTTTTTACACTTTAAAACAATAAAACTATGTTAAATTGTAAGAAAAAAAATACTAAATATAAGAAATATTCAAAATTAATATATTAAAGAATAATATTAGTAATAAAAAAAATAAAGAGATGATATCAAGTTTATTAAATTATATAAAGGTTGGTATTTTGTTCTTTTGTTTATACACATAATAGTTTGTAAATATGTCGCCACTTTAATAAAGTATGCTGTCATTTATTTAAGAGAACATAATTAAAGATCAATGATACAAGACAAATTTAGGGGAATCTAACTTTAAAATAGAAATTATATTTTTAAAACAATTCAAAATTAAGGCTTAATACATAGGTTCGGTTCCTAACGGGTACCCACGGTTCTTCGGTTCGGTACGGTTCGGTTCCGAGAACCGTGGGTAATTGAAAACTGGAACCATTCGGGTATTATGAAAGAACCAAATCTACTTCGGTTCGGTTTGGTTTGGTTCAGTTCTTTTGGTTCCGGTTAAAATGCCCATGCATACCCTCAATTATGCTTATCATCCGCAAAAGATAATCGAATGTGTGAATCTCCTGTATGCGAAATTGAACCCTGATACCCTCGTATGGCTCGAAAACAACCTGTTCCAAATAAAGTAAGAAGATGAATACATAATAGATTACGATTTCGTATAATTATGTTACTAATAAATTTAATCACTTACATCTGTATCCTTTAGATCTGAAAGAAAAGTACGCATAACCGACTTGGGGCGGATGTTTGTTCCAACAATCCTCTTCGCTAGCCACTTCACAATCCTCGGCTGCCTCGCTACATGATCCACATTCTCGGGGGCTCTAAATGCGGGGAAATGATCGTAAATCCAGCAGTCTAGCATGACAACAAATCTGTAAAAGGTTATGCTTCGATGTTTTCGAAGCATCACCCAAACAACAGAACAAAAAGTCCAATGCACTCGTACCCCATGCGATATATCATAAACCAGAGTCCACATTCTCCAATACATATAAGTAGTCAGCATTGACACTCTCTAACTAGTGTCCGCAAATATAGTGCAACCAAATAAAAACATCAAGTATGATCGTGATACCTGACGGATAGTGTCTGGATCAGTTTTCTCAATGTAGCGGCCCTTAGTTAATGTCTCTCGCAACCACTTTATCTTGAAGCCAATGCCTCTCGTGGACTGGATCTCAGTGCGTACCTCTTCAACACTCAACCCCAACATACTGGCGTATTAGTTGTATGCCTTATCACGTGGAACCGTGACAACATCCAAAGTACGACCAAGTACAGAGAGACCTGTAATGTAGCTGACATCATCGAGTGTAATAGTCATCTCCCCGAAAGAGAAATAAAACATGTTGGTCTCCTGATGCCAACGCTCAGTGAATACCTCATCTAGCATAGAGTGCGTGAAATACTGAGGCAAGTGAGCAATCAAATGTTCGAAAGGAGTCTGTGCCAAGTGCCGTTCCACCTCCGGCTGAGCACTAAGGTCCCACATACGAAGCACATTATAATGTGCCTGAATGTCTAACGACGTGCGAGCCTACGAATGAAAAACTAAGTCAAACATAAATCAAATTAAAACATAACACTGGATACCATATAATAATTTGACACTGTCCTACCCGATGAAGACATGGTATGCCTCATGTTCCTTATAGTCAGAAAAAAGAGGTATCTTGTTGAATTTTAAAAATGAAAACATTTTCTAGCTGCTCCTCAGTATGTATAGCATCGATACACTCCTCGTCAATGACATCCTTCTCGTTATCTCCAGTAGCATCCACCATATCACTAACAATAGTGGACGTGAACTAGTATGCGAAGTGGGTGGTGAACTAGTAGCGGGCGGTGGTGATCGGTGGACATGTGATTTATCCCGTTGTGATGAGCCTCCATGAGTATCATCAACTATTTTTTCAACAGCTTTGTCCTTTTCACTTCCCATGGTTTATGTGGCGCAACGATCGATCGGATCTGATCATCTCCACCTCTTCTTCCCTCAAACGTTCAGTCTCTGTGTCTTACGTTGTTGATCGTCCGCGTTTAGTGTCACGGGCTCTTTCATCTTCGATGTCTCGTACCATCTTCAAATTCTCGGGGTGAATCACCCTTGATCCCGAGTGAACAACCCTTGATCGAGGAAGGTCATCGGGTCGTGGATCGACAAAATCAGATCTGAAATAAAAACAAAATACAAACAAAGTTAATATTATCATAAAACATACAATACAATCCATAAACCTAAAAGAAATCCATAAACTAAACCTAAACTACATTTTATAGTTTAAAAAATTGTAAAAAAAAATTAAACATAATATTAAAAAAAATTAAAAAAACGGGGAGTTTTAGGCTGCGCACCCCATCGGTAAAGCTGGCAGCCATTTTCCAGCCCACAATCGGGCTGGAAAATGGCCTCTTAATCCTACCAAAAACCCTAATTTCTAACCTAAATTCACCCTAATTCTATCTTAATTCTACAAAAACTCAAAATCCTAACAAAAATCATAAATTTCAATCATAAATATAATAACCTAGAAATTAAAATTAGAGAAACTTACTTTGTTGGTGGTGGGTCTTTCTTCTTCACCATGACGGAGGAGGAGAAGGGGAGAAAGAGGAGGGGGTGTGGTGGTTCGCCAGGAATGTTAGAGAGAGGTGGGAGATTTTAGAGAGAAGTGAGGTTTATGGTTGTAGAGATAAGTGAGGTTTAAGGTTGTAGAGAGAAGTGAGAAGAGTGAGGGAAGTGAGAGAGTGTTGTAGAAAAAATGAAGTGGATGAAGGTTAGTAAAAAAAATGCTTATATACCCTTAAAAATATATTTTCGCTAAAAATTGGATCAACTTATACCGCCTTTGGGTAAACTCAAAACTAGTAAACTTAAACCAGTTTCTGATATATATAGCTTAACCAGAATAGAATTAGAACTATATTACATAGTTTAGGATATCCCCTCAAGTCTATCTATAAATAACCTCAGAATTTTCCTTCCACATACAATAGCCAAAAGTATATCATGGCTTTCACTGCTGTATTTAAGGTTAACCCCATTCTCAATTAGCTCTAAACCATTTTAGACGAAAAATCCAATATTTATGTAAAATATTGTTATAAAAAATACTAAGCTATAATTTAAACTTATTGAACGGAAACTAACTCCAAATTTAAAATATATTTTCCTCTCTCTATTATTTTATTTCTACTTTTTATATAACTAAATTATACTACAAACTTCTTCTTCCCACTCTTGTATTTTTTTTATCAAAACCGAAATCTAATAGTATTTAAATAACCGAACCACCAACAACAAATGCACAAAGAAAAAAAAGTAAAATTCATCTTTATTAGCTTTTTAGTTTTATAGGTTTTGAATTCATTTTGATAGATTAAAGTAATATAGGGTCTTAAAGTAGATACACATAGAGTTTTATTAATATTTTCAATGATATATTGTTGTGGTTTGGTTCGATTTTTGTTAGTATAGGGATTTGTGGTTTGGTTGTTCGAAAAACCGTTTTTTTTGGTTTTCTAGTTTGTTATTTTTTGCAGGTCTAAAATATCCCTCGTTGGGGCTTATAGAAATTCATCCGACAGAAATTTGTCCCCATCATGGCTATTTTTGGTACCCGACGATGCGGAGGATTCAGCCCGGCAGGGAGTTATCTATACAGTCTTTTTAGACATATTTTTTGGATAAAATTTAAAATAAAATAAATTTTATTGTTGCAGGCAACATATTGTAATGCCGAAAAAAATATACCAAGGGACGGCTTGAAGAAGCCAACCCAATTTTAAAAAAGGTTCGTCCGCACTTTGGTAATAGTAGCTGGAGTGGCTCACGTGCGGTCAAAACTAGCCGGGGAGAGCGTTCTGAGTATTTGGATCGCTCTGTATGGCGTAAAAATTTGGTAGCTCTAGGGATCATAAAATGAAGGAGGAATCATCTCGACGCGAGGAACATACTCTAAGGGATTAGTCGGGTGACGAGGACGAAAAAGATGAGCTACCCGTCCATAGCAAAGTACGTCCCAACGTTCCCAAGAGCATGAAAACCTTGTTTCTTTCTTAAAATAATGTGATTTTTTTTCCGGACTACATGCACCATAAAGCTTTCAACACTTTCATGGGCTATGTAAGTAATATAATTTATGTCTCACATTATTATTTGGTTTTCCCGATTATATCCATACTAATTTTGTATCTTGATATATTTTTAATTATTTCAGTCTTGTCCTAGTATTACGGTCCAAGCCAAGTAAAATCTACTCAGTCAATGGGACCTATAGAACTAACAAGCTTTGAAGGCTCTCATCGAATAAGCTCCATTTTGGCCACATATATCCAAATACAACTCGAACTCACAGTTGAACGAGGTAAATATCAAATGGTGACATCAGAAGACGAACACCTTTCAGTTGTACTTCGACGAGATGACTATCATGTTGGACGACTGGTATATCATTACCAACCTCTTGGTGAAGGGGAGAATAATCTAATTGTTTAGGACAACCCAATATGGTGAGTTCTATATTTAATACGGTGAGTTATTGGAAGTTACTCCCGGGGTGATTCAAGAAGAGACAAAACAATATGATGGGACCGGTTTTGGTCTTAGATGGTGATAGGTTTGGATATTTTTTGAAGGGTATTACGGTCTAAACCGCAGTGGTAATTCAGACACATTGTGCACCCAACCTACGATGAACAATACAACTAACTAAATCATATCTCAGTTGTATGCTAACCTGTGTTAACCTGTTTAGGTAGTGGGCTTTGAAGATTGACCCAAATCCAAAGTCCGACCAGAACAACCTATGGGTCATAAAATAAGTATAAAGACCCCAACCAACCACATTTAATGGGGTGACATTTTCTCGATAAAACTTAATAGCTAAGACATATCTTTTTTTATTTCTCTACCCTTCACTCCAAAAATAAATACCTTATAAAGATAAAAAAAATTCCAAGAATACCATTTGATCAGAAATAATCCTCACCGAATTGGCGACCACAGTGGGCGGCAACGATGTCTGAATTTTAGATTCAAAACCAGTGAATAAAGTAGTTCGGATGTCATTGAAGCACATGGATCCTAATGTACAAGACGTTCCACCTCCAGAGGTTGAAGGTGTGAGAGAGAATAATGAGCACACTACTGTGTTTCATGTCAATCACAACACTGATGAAAGACAATCCATACAAGAAGAACGTGATTAGATAATGGCTGAAATTGATGTTTTAAAGGCTCAGAAACATGTTAATAAAGGAATAAAATAAAAGTATGATGCGTCTAGACTCCACCCTGCTGATGAGCCTGGCGAAAATGAGCAGTCCACAAAGACTCATGTTAGCTCTAGGAAAATTCATCGGTCTACACATGCAGTGAGTACAACATTAGAATCTTCTGATAGTTCGTCCAATGACTCAGACCTTGAAGTGTCACTTTCATTCAGTAGTGATGAAGGCCGTTTAAAGAAGAAATTAGGGTTGATTAAGAAACATTTAAGAAAAAAGGATAGAAAGGGCAGAATAAAAAGGTATCAAGGAAAAGTAAAGGGTTTGGTTGATCATCACATTGACTATTTGTTGATCGATCTGTTTAATTACCAATATGAACCATTTATTTTCGCTACTCCTAATGAAGATACAATATTTAGCCTTAGTCATAATTGAAGACAATCACTTTTGTCTTCAAAATTATCTCTGGACACCTTCCCAAGCGATTCGACAACTTTAAGATGGAAAAGTACGATGGAAGTAAAGATCCAGACAACCATCTCGAGCAATTTAAGAAATTTATAATGAAATTTGACGATGATGACAAGTTGTTCTGTCGGGCCTTCTCACAAAACTTTTAAAGGAAGTGCCCTTAAGTGGTATAATAGTATCCCCGGGGGTCTATAAAGAATTTTGACATGTTCTGGGTAGCATCCTGGAGACAGTTAGCAAGGAGGCTAAAGGGAATGGTGATACTATTATTCATTGTTCCCATGAGCCGAACGAATCATTGAAGAATATATAAGTAGGTTTATGAACACGAATAATGGGTTGGCTAATTATTTTAAACAGATGGCAATCGCATCTTTAAGACATGGCTTGAATCTGGGCAATTTAGCCGATTCAGTGACCCGGAAAAAAGCAATGACTTTTGAGAGACTTTTGAATCAGGTTGGAAAACAGATAATAGTTGAATAAACGAAGAAGTCTAGAGTGCCTCGTCAGAACAAATCTGTTGCTACAGTATTAACTACACAAGCAACAACCCTGTCCCGTTAAAAATCAAAAGAATCCGGACATGGATCTCATCGGCCCAAGCAGAATCAGTCCAACCAAAGGCAACAAGGCAGAAAAGGGGCCCATCGGTTCAACCTGAATGGTTTGCTGACATGGGAAAGAGTGTAGCAACAATCTATGACAAAAATAAAAATGATGTGTATTTTAGAAGGGCAGTCCCATTGCAGTCCCCTAAAGAAACTTGAAGTACTCGTTTCTTCAAGTATCATAATGATGTGGGTCATGACACACATGATTGTATAACTTTGAAGCAAGAAGTTCAAAATATCATTGAGAGAGGAAAACTAGGCGCCTTTGTTAAAAAACAATGGGGCAGCGGGCCAGATAATACACAATCTAATATTAAAATGCCCTGTACGACTTCATTAACCATTACGGGGACGCCCAGACATGAAGATACCATGGTGATTATTGAAAGGTTTGATATAGACTATGAACATCTTGATCCTGATCCACATCGAATCAGGTGGGGGTAATAGTGGATAAATCTGCTATGATTTTCGATATGGTGTAGTTTTTTGAATCATTAATCATATTTTGGAGAGACACTGTAACGACATCTTCAAGTTGTTCAAGAAAAATGCATGTCAATAGTTTGAATACTAAGTTGGAAGGAAAATGTACACCCATTTTTACCAAACCCCTACTCCTTGCATAGTCTTTGATGAAGACGACTTAAGAGATATTATGGGTCCATATGAAGATGTTGTGGTAATATGAGCATCAATTGGGGGTAATGACGTACGTCAGATCCTGATTGACACCAGTAGTTCGACAAATGTATTGTTTTAAACTATCTATAGGCAGTTGAAGAATCCTTCAGTCATACTGCGGTCGAATAGAACTATTATGGGGTTTACTTGAAATTCACCCGATATCATTAGTGAATTTGAAAAGGAAGTATTATTGGGTATATGGCCATTTAAAAATATGGTGAGTTTGTTATTTGTGGTGGTTGATTGTCCAATTTCTTACAAGGTCATATTTGGAAGATCTTGGCTCTTTATGATGCATGTTGTGTCCTCTACCGTCCATCAATGTTTAAAGTATGTTGTGGGAGGACAAGTGGGTGTTGTCCAAAGCAGTCAGAAAGTGGCCAGAGAACGCTATGCAACAGCCTTTGCCTCAAAAACATTAGAGGAATCAAGGTTTACAAAGAATAGCAACTACTGGAGCCTTCTGCCAATCAGAATGAGGTAGATGATCTAAGGGAGGATCCTAGTGCTATAATACTTATTGAAGAAGTTGAAACCCATCTCCTAGTATAAGGTAAAAGTGTTAGGATCAGAACTAAGTTATTATTAATTTTGAAAGAAAAATTGTTGTACTTCTTATATAACAATTTACATGTGTTTACGTGGAGCAATGATGATGTGATTGGAGTACCAGCCGAAGTGATCTGCCACAAATTATCAATCTGATCTAATGTTGGACCGGTAGTACAGAGAAGAAGAATTTTTTCCAAAGAAAAAGCCAATGTGATAGTTTAAGAGGTTGATCGGTTAACCAAAATGAGCTATATCAAATAATCTTAATACCCTTTGTGCACGGTTAATCTCGTCATGGTCAAGAAAAAGAATGGAAAATGGTGTATGTGTATTGGCTTTACCGATCTTAATAGAATATGTCATAAATATTTTTTTTCCAGTACCTCAGATATATCAGTTGGTGGATTCTACATCGGGAAACAAGTTGTTATCCTTCATGGATGCCTTTTTGGAGTATAATCAGATACAAGTAGATTCGAATAATCAGGATCATACTACCTTTATTACTGACAAAGGGCTTCATTGATATAAAGTGATGCAATTTGGGTTGAAGAATGCTACAACTATATCTTGAGCTTGATTATTATTTGGAGAAATATTTTCTTCTTCTTTCTTTTTAAAAAGTTTATCTAACTTCTCATTCTCTCTGAATAAAGTGCTGATAGTGCTTGCATTGGTGGTTTGTTGTTCCTTCAAATACTTGATCTCATTAGAGATGATAGTTTCCAATTCGGAATACTTAGTCTAGATGTCCCTTTGGGCAGTCTTGGATTGGCGCAATTCGGTGCTCAGTTCTTCTTTCTCTTTATTTAAAGCCTCAATTTTTTGTTGTTCAGATGAAAGAGAATTATTCAAGTTTTGGTTGTCTGTGGTAAGAGAAGTTATATCCTTAGCCTGAGCCACGACTTATCATTCTAGATCGACTATTGGCCTGATGTAGCCCAATACTAAATGACCCAAAGTATCACGCTCACTCGATACTTAGAAAAAATGACCATTATAAGTTACGTCATTGGCTATGGTGGTCTGAGGAAAGGTCTGATCGAAGTCATCCTTATCAAGGTCACTGAAGTACATATTACAAAGGTCATCCAAGTTAACCTCTCATTCAATAGCTGGCTGATCAGCTATGGGAAACACTAGAGAATGAGGATTAGTTGGTGTCTCTTCTTGTGGAGGAATATCAGTTGGAAGAGTGGGAGGAACAACCAAAAGACGGATGATTATCTCTGACCCTAAGCTACTCTTCTTCTTTTTTCCAGCCCTTCGGTCACTATCTTCCTCACGCCTCTTGTGACCTCTCTTCTTAGTTTGGGGAAGTGATCTGATTCCCCAGATTCCCCAACTGTTGTAGCAACCACCTCTAACAAAACGACATTGATTCATTCATGATTCTCCGAACTAGCTGCTTCAGGAATCTGATAAGATGGGTCAACTTCAACTTTCTTCTTCATCTTATTATTTATCTTGTCCAGATGTCTAGGAGCTTTATTTCGGGCTGGTAAGTAGATTTTGTCATCCTTCGCCTTAATTCTTTTAAGTATGACATTCGATGGAGGGGGAGTGGTCAGTTCTTCTCAAGAAAGGTCTCTTATTCCAGTGGTATTCCACACGTGAGCCTTCAACATGTTTCCAAAAGTGAAAAAATTGCGAAAGGCAAGTCCCCAATTCTCTGATACCCATTAATTTAACTTGGAAAATATAGTCATTCCTGTCTCGAGATACTCTAAGAACATTTTCGAAAATACTGCAACGAGACATAATAATCAGTTCGGTATATCAACATAAAGTCTAAATACTAATAAAAATCTGAACAAGAGTTATCTGAACTCTTCTAGTATCTAGTTAATTGGCTTGGATTTTCTTTGAAGGTTATCCTTTTCCCATTCTCCCAATCTCCACTTATAAAAAGAAACCGAGTCCTTCATGGTTTATCATCCTCCAACAGATTATTCACTACCTTATTGTCATTTCCCATATTGTAATGATAAAAAAGGATTTGGTGATTTTTACACAAACCAGCCACAACAACAAACTGCTCCATAGGCATTGGAATTTTTGATAATCTAGAAGCAATAATGTTGGCTAACAGAGTATACCAGGAATTCGGGCTCAGCTGGCTTGGGAAAATCTTGATTAGATGAAAGTATCTTACTATTTTCGGGTCTAAGGGGAAACAAAGACCCCAACTCAGCACTTCGGTGTATACCACAATTTCCTTAACTTTACAATCCATAGGAGTTTCTGGAGTAATAGGAATCCTCACCTTAATAGACTCCGGAAAGCCCCATTTTGTTCTTATCCGATCTAATCCGGCAGTATGTGTATACACGTAAGAGATTTTTCAAAGGGCCAGTAAGTATTTTACACTAACCTTACGAAATTTAGGCCCAACTTTCCCTTCCAGACACTCCGGAAGTGACACAACATTTGGTTGTCCCATATTTCCTCTAGTTGTCCCATTCGATATGGTATTCCCAGTATGTCCAGATGTCTCCAATGGGTTATCTTCCCCACTATCTTCCATATTTTCTTCCATTATAGTTAATTGATGTTCGACCGATTTAGCATATGTAGCTTCTTTCTCAATTTGGGTGGCCTCATTAAGGGGAAGAAATGGATTTGGGTCTATAAGATATTGAGCAAGAGGTTTAATGCCCCTGAACTAACATTTTTTGAAGATGAAAGGATGTTCTTGGCCTTGGAGAGTCAAGTGACGCTTTGGGTTGTGGCATCTTCAGTATCTGATCCCATGGCGAGAAATTGTAACGGTTTCTTAACACTGGAAACGGTGTTGTCCTTAGAAAAAGGATCTAGGGATACTTGAATTGAAGGTTCAGACTCTGGGGTAGATAAAGTTGGGATAAAAGAAGGTTTTCTAATTACCGATGTTCTCGACGACGATGAACTTTTGTCCGGTTCTGGTATCGTTTGGCTACTTACTTCATCAGGAGAAGTAGGTTTCGGTTGCAATTCTTGCCTCCTTTTTTGCTTTTTTCAAATTAGATAGATTTAACCAACCTTCTTGTATAAGAGTAGTTCTGGCTGTGGACATATAATTTCCTAGGTTTAAAACAAAGTCACAAACTCAAGCTTTTTTGTTGGATTGGATTCACCATCATTTCCCTTTTTGTGGGTTATTATTAATAGTATTTATAGCGTAACATATCCGAAGATGTTGAGCTGGTCTCCCAAAAACCTTACGGGGACAAATATTTAGGCAAAGTCTTACTACCGCGACATCATTGCCGCTCAATAAGAAAATGATGTAAGTAGTATTATTTAAATACTATTAATTTTTATTTCATCGATTAGTTTCTTACAAGTTTATGTGTTTGTTTGCTTGTTTGTTTGTTTGTATGTGATATTCCAGCCTTATCTTGACATTAGAAAAGCGTTTATAATCTAAGAGATTGGGTTGTATCGCAACCTTATTTAGATTATATATGTTATTGAGGTATACTTGCATGATCGAGTGATGCTGTAATTTGGTTGGATCCAAGAGAAGTCGATGGATCCCATTACAACTTGATCTAGTCTCACGATAGGTGATAATACATGGTATGTGACCGATAGGTATATCCGACCTTTGTCTTGAAGCCGCGGGACATCAACGCCTCAGTACGCAACTTATGTTGAGAAGTACAGTTGGTTTCATATCACTCCGCATATCATCGATGAATACTCTATTGTATAGTTGATTCATACGATAAATCATAGTTGACCTCTCGGCGATAGTCTAAAAGAGGCCATAAATTTTAGGAAGAGAGTGCTTAGAACCCTAGTCCGTGGATTATTGTAATCGTATGTATCTTTCTATTTTGTTTGTGTTTTACTAAGTATGTTGTATAATATTATTTTGGTATTTTGTTTGTTGTTGTATAACATAACATTTTGGTTTTGCGAATGTATATTATGTAACATTAGATGGTTTTGATTTGGTGATATTTTGGTTTTGCAGATGTATATTATATTTTATGTATAAGGGTTATTTTTTATTTGTATTTACTGTTGTATTTTGGTAAACTTCTTATGGAGGGTTGTTAGAGTCTAATATAGAATGTTATTTAGAATTCACTTTTAGCCCCGCTGGAGTGGGACATGCGCCCTCGCAGATAGAAAATTCCATCATGATGGGATAGTTTCCTACCACGGGGCGAAAATTTCTCACCCGCCAAGAAGATAACCCATAAACAAATGGCCACAAAATAAAGACATTTGGTGGGTAAGGAGTCCCCCCAAAAAATCAATGTAAATTTGGATGTCTCCTCTGCCGGTATGGAATACGCGATCCATGAGGTGGAAGCCCCACCGGGTGGAAAATACCTCAATGTCGGGAAGACACCCTTATAATAAATGCATAAGAATGCTATTTTTGGGGGTTTTCTTTACTGGGTTGAAAGCTCAAAACCGACAGGAGACTTTCCCCTCGTCGGGTAAGGAATTCTAGTTAGCCGATTGACTAATACTCCATCGTCGGTTCAGAACGCATAATATATGATGCAAAGATTCCCACCGATTTTGGATAGCCGGCCAAATGATATTGGTTCCCCGACAAGGACATTTCATTGTTACAGTTTCGTTGAATCACCCTCTGTAAATGAAGAAACCACACTCAAGTACAATACATAAAATATTTAGTGATTCAAATTGGAAGGTGCACGAATATGTGAACTTTCTCAAATCTTTTGAATTTATGAAATTTAAGATGTCGCAGGAGACGCCTGGTTTTATCGATGTTGTTATATGTAGAATGTACTTCATACATTGTAGGGAAGCAACGTGTTTGGGGTGTGATGCCCCAACCGTGCGGGCATGAAGAAGTATCCAACAAGTTAGATTATTTGAATATTGTCCACATTATATCGATTGAGTCGTTCCCTTATGAAACCCAGTGCAAAATCGCGATATTTTTAATATGGGCTTTCTAAGTAATATTACAAAAGATATGTCGAAATATGTTATACAAGAACTACATAATAAAGTGCATGTGGTAGCCAACTTTGTTAGAATTTACCCAAGTTTTGATGGAACTAGCGAAGATGGGGAATATCCTTTTGAGAAACAGTCCGAGCATGGATAGAATTATTCGTCACCATGAACGCGCCTTAAATGTCAACTATGTCAACTTTGTCTACTATCAATCTATTTTCGCTGTTTACATTTGTATTTCAAGTTATGTAATATCCTAAATTAAATGAACTAATGAAGAGGTTAATGTTATTATTTCAAAATTAACATTATCATAATCTTCAAAGTATACAAGTTTTTAGCGTGACAAATTATACATATATTGCAATGGTATATTTTTTACATGAAAGTGGCAAAATCGGTTACTTTGACGCTATGATTTTTAATTTCTTTGTATCTCTTGCAACAAGAATGAGTAGTTAATGCCCAACCTTCCGCATCTATTAAATCAATTTTAGGAAACAATGATGTATATTTGCACACGGGACATTCGTCGCAATGGAAAGCTACAAAACGAAAACATAATAAAAAACTAAAAATGATATAATCGGTGGATGTTTAAAAGTTAAAACAAACTAGAAATATAATGAAATAATTACGTTCACAAAGTCGTTGGAGTTGACACAACCCAATATGATTTGTAACCGGTTTGACATCGAAGAGGGTGCACCTCTTAACGGAGGAAAAATGGAACTAACATCCATGTTTTTATATTGTCCTACGAAGTGAAGTATGTAATTAAACGTAGATGCTATCGTGACTCCCAGCTTGGATGTCATCATCAAATTCTCCATAGTAGACACATCGCTAGAGCACTTCACACGTTCTGTAATATCTATTAAATCCTCCATGCTTGTAAAAATCTTCACGTACACGGATGCGTAAATCATAAGCTTGTTGTAGAGGGAATCTCTAATCAACATTCATCCATCTTGTTGTCTGTTCAAGGCAAACGCAATTGAGCGGTATGCACAGTGGCCATCGGCTTTAACATCGGTGATGGATGTTATGAAAGGCCTAAACAAGATGGTAAATTGGTTTAAGTAACCGTTTGGATCAACCAAACTTGCTTTAGCTGGCATCATAACACTTGACTTACAACCGACCGTTCCACTAAAATGCATCGTCCAACTTTCTTGTGTTGGAATACTACTTTATTTTTTTCAAACTTTGTTTTTCCTACCAAGTTTGGGACCCGGCGTTCCGGTCCCTTTACACGAAATGGTCGTTGGATTTTTGAAATATTTTTCTAGCGATGGCACACTCGCTTTCTCGGAATCTATCACATGCTCATGGTACAATTTTTCACGTTTAGTGAATGATCCAGATCTAGTTATGGATAAATTATATTTGGAAGGTGAACAACCGTGCGCTTTTAGTTTGTCCAAAAGCTTAAAAGGGAAGTTTCGAGATGGACGATGGCAAACCATTTCTTATAAACATACTATATGCGTGCTTCATCTTGAAAGTCCATGGTATCGAGTACTAGTTTATCGAGTTCCGCTTTCAATTGCTCGATCATCGTAAGATCACTATAAACAAAAATATCTAGCATCTTTCAATGATCGTAAAATAAATATAAAGGCACCTTTAAGACATTGCAAACAAATTTGTAGATATTGTGCGAACAAGGTATACCGCATGAATTATTATGGTTTATTTCTTTCATTCCGCCAAGAATATCACTGGCATGGGATCCCATTTTGTAGAACTAACTAAAAAATTGAACTCTTATTTGGAAAATCATCCCAAGTAGTCTCGTGATTGTGAACCTCGCATACGACGTGTATGGACCATAAATCATCATCTATTTTATTTTCTTCAAGAAAGAAACTGCATCCATATTTCTTGGTCCTAGTAGACTTCCTCCTAAGATCATTTGGTTACACTAACTTTATGTACTTTCAGGATCTCTCGCACACAAACTATTGTATGAGATTTTATGCTTTTGGCATCGTCGTGACGTCGTAATATAATTACAAACTCGTTTTTATTTGCGGTAATCTTAACCCAATTCGATCAATTTTTGTTGTGTGTAGTGCGATTTTGCGTTGAAAAAATGACTATAGTCGACGGAGAAATGCTCATATCTTATCAATCGAAATCAGTAAGCTTCTCACTTACATAGCCTAAATGCACTCATGAAAATCATATATTATATTTTTAAGTATTACCACCCTGTTAGTAGGATCCCTACGCACCAACGGGTAGAAAAATCCACCGCGATGGAAGAGTTTCCCACTAGGGGATGGAAAATTCTCCCTCATTGGGTTGGGCTAAACAAAATAAAACTACATTTTCTAAATTTTGGCAAGTATTCCCCCGATGGAGAGGGACATAATGGTCGTCGGGCAAACAATCCCTCCCCGACGAGTGGGACATATATAGACTAGCAGGGTGGTCTTGACTAAATATACGGGGATAAATAAGTTCATGTCCCGCCGGGGTAGAGTTTTTCAAATGGCGGGTCCTGACGGTTACAGTCCTTTCTAAATCATAAAAACTACGAAAATGAAAACTGTATATCAAATTGTTTAGAAATACTACCTCATTTGAAGTTTCAAGCTCATCAACAAGATTCTTCTTCTCATTTTCCGTTTATAAATATATATTTTAAGGTTTAAAGGTTTATAGAGGTTTTTTGGGAGGTTCTTGTATTCTTGAGCAATTTTGAGTTTTTGTAAAAAATAGTTTAGGTTTTGTTTTAGAATTTGTGGCTAAGTTTACCAATTTTCACAAAAGAGAAAAAAGAATATTTTTAACTAAAAACGATAATATAGTAAAAGATAAAAAAAAAATCTCTTTTTTTGGGGTAGTTGTAACATTTTTGGGCACGGTTTAGCCAAAATCTTATAATAAGTAACTTATTATTTTTGGCTAAAAATCGCTATTAGTTCACTTTTGCCTCCCAATAGTCTCTTATATTTTATAAATTTGCATTATTAGTCTTCCGCGCTTGGGAGTACTGAAAAACTAACATGTGGCAACCTAAACATCAACATTGTGTCTCACTATTGGACCCTTAAAAATTTAAAACCCATGTGCGGGGGGATAATAATGCAAATGTATAAAACATAGGAAATTAGTGGAAGACAAAAATTAACATAAAAATATCATTTTGATAAATCTCTAACTCCAGAACCACATTCTTCAGATTTTTAGGAGACCAATAGTGAGACAAAATATTGATGTTTGGGCTGCCACATGTCAGCTTGTCAATACTCACATGTGCGGGGGACTAATAATGCAAATTTGTTGAACATAGGAAATCAGTGGAAGACAAATTATTTTTTGGATGGTCGAGGTTTTTTTTCATCCATCAGACCATCATCAATAAATTTTTGGATGGATTCTGATTATTAGGATAACTCAATATAGTTCAATGATATTCAAGACACATAATGATAAAATTTGAGCTTCAAGAGGATCTATGTAAAATCTAGCGCAAACATGTTTGGACCATTGGAATAAAAACTATGAGATTATTAAAAATGGTTCCCTTTTTTTAATCCTAACAAAGAAAAGACATGTAACCCCAGTCTAGATTACTTTATCAAACCTCATGGAATACATGTTCGATGAAGATACTATAAGGTCTATTAAGCCTATGTATGTCTGGGTACGAGCAAAGAACCGTGCCAAATTCAACCGCTGTAAGGTATGGCTAAAGCTCGATGCCTCTAAAGTCCTTACCTATAAAGTCTAGATAGTTTTTGGAGAGAATGATGGGTTCTAGCAATATATTTTATATAAAAATATGTCTGACTATAGTTATGAGCGTCTACACTTATGTTATAATCAATCAACTTGTAAGAATTAGCTATCATCCCAATTTGGGCAAAACAATCAATTAATCATAATCTACATCAACTATCAACTCAACCATTCAATATGTAGCCTAGATAACAAACGTTAGATCCATGATCACTAAAGGAAGTTATACCTGAAAAACTAATAGGTAAACAGAATATTTTATCTTCCCAAATGATAAAAGCATATATTTAGGAGCAAAATACAAATAAACATGGCTCCTCATATATTGGTAACGATTCTAAAGGAAAATCTACCCTTGATCATTATTAATGGTCAGGTAAATAAGATTACTAAAAGTAATTTTATCAATAAAATACATGGCAAGGAGAGGAAAAACATCAGTGACTCTGAAATAATCGAAGCTTTTCACACAATAGAAATTGGTCATTTGTTCTCTTGAACTAAGGACTCAGACTCCTTACTGCTAGAAACTGATTCTCCCACCTTTAGAACCACCAGCAGTCTCCATATATATATTATGATAGAAACAATGTTGAAGTTAGTATATATTTTAATAAAGTTATAGCAAAATTTAAAAATATTAAAGGTCTGATTTTAACAAAAATAATGCTTTTCGAAGGGTCTCGTAGGCCCTACTCTGATCATATTAAATGATCATAAACATTTTAAATTTGAGTGCTTTGAGAAGGCTCAAATCTATTAAAAGATCAGAGAAAACTAATTTTTAGGCTTTACACGAGTCAATGATTCAAATGGAAAATCTTAGCATTGTTACAAAGAAATTTGGATTTAAAGAAATAACTTCATATATTAACAACAAAATTGAGGTCTTTTAGAAGTAAGATTTCTCAGTATAGATTATTGAAAATCAAGATCAGTTAATCCCCCTTAAAGTAAAGCATAATTTTATGGATAAAGAGTTCATGGTCACAAATTTTTATGCTAAATGTATAAGGAACCAAAGACTTACTCTCTTGGATAGTTTAAGGGTCATTGTTGATAACTGAAATGAATGACTGGTAATAAGAGATTTTAATTCTATCATAAATGCTTAAGAACGACTCTTTTTATTTACTTTTTTGTTGATAAATATTGATGCTTTATTACATGTTGAGGAAGAAGTTAACTTTCGAGAAAGATGTTTGGAAGAAACTAATAGTCTTGGAGATAAATCCAATATAGTCAATACTCAAACCAACTACATACACTTGCTGTATATAAAAGAATCTATTTGGGAGCATAAAAGAAACATATTTTGGTTAAGAAATAGAAATTTTATTTTCATAATTTTGTCAAAAAAAAAGAGAAGGAATAAATGCATGAATTAATCTGTGACGACACATGGATCAAGGATCAAACAGAATCAGGAGAATCGATTGTTGATCATTTCAAAGAACTCATATCATAGCACCAAAATATATATGAAATTGAGGATCTCTTCAGTTTTATCCCAAATTTAATCACTGAAAAAGATAATAAAAGACTAGTGATAATTACTACAGTTGGTGAGATTAAAAATATTATCAAGTCTCTTAGTCCTAATAATATTTCTGGTATTGATGGGTTTCATGAGAAGTTCTATAAACATTGTTGACCCATAATTTATAATGATCTTTGTAAGGCTATTAATTTTATCTTTATGGATCATCTGGTACCCCAAGACATATACGCCACAACCATTTATCTTATCCCTAAGATATATTCTCCCAAAACATGGAATGATTTCAAGCCTATAAGTTTATCTACATTGTTTAACGTGATAATATCTATGCTACTAAATAACATGCTAGCTCTCCTCATTCCTAAGATTATCTCTAAGGGAGAAACCAGGGATCGTTAAAGGGAGGAACATCCACGATAATACTATTTTAGCTCAAGAACTTTCCCAATACCTTAGCACAAAAGGAGAGAAGACAACATCATGATAAAGATCGACATGTCTAAATTCTTTGACAAGTTTTCTTTTCATTTTATTATAAAGGCTATCGATTCACTTGGATTTCACAAAAGCTTCTTTGACATAATTTTGAAAAGTATAAACTTTTTTTACTTTTGAATTATTGTTAACGGGGAGCGTCATGGACTATTTAAAACACTAAAGGTATTAGACAGAGGGGGCCCTATATCCCCTCTACCCTCTTTATCACTGTCGATGAATTAATTTTTATGGGATTGAGAAAGCCATTTAAAAATTAACAAAACCTAAGATACAAATCAATGAGTCCGATGAACATACCTTGTTCGACATTTGCATACGATTTCATTATTTCTGCTAATGGATCTTCATCAAATATAAATCTTATCGACAACTTCCTTCAGCAATATCAAAAGAAATCTTGTCAAATTATTAACAAGGAAAACCCAAATTTTTTACTTCTTAAAAGTTGTCTCAAACAAAGATAAATATTTTGGAAGACTTATCAGGTTTCTCCCATACTCAACTTTTTATAAAATATCTTATTATTATTCTTCATTCAAATAATAAAATAATCAACTATGATGAATTGGTCAATAAAATCAGAATCACGATCTTAGAATAGGATAACAAGATCAGCTCATTTGGTGGAAGTCTTACACTAATCCAAACTGTCTTATCTATCATCCCTATATATCATATTCAAAGTTGTATCCTTTCCAAGACTGTTATCCAGAGTATTCAAATTATGTGTAATAAATTTATTTGGGGGTCTAATGAAGAAAACAAGAAATCAACTGATCAAGATGGAATCACTTATATATACCTCATCAAGAAGGTGGACTAAACATAAGAAAGACCGAGGACCTTCATACTATTTATTCATGCAAGCTTTGGTTCAAATTTAAAGAGAGAAAATCTATTTGGGCTAAATATATGTTATCAGTTTACTACCCTAAAATACATTATATTCTGATCAAAACAACTAACAAGTCTCCAAAACTTGGAAAGGCTTATGAGCATTAGAGAACTAGCTGAGAGATTCATCTATTAGAATGTAAGGAAAGGAAACATTGATTTCTGGATTTAGAGGTGGTGTGACCCTCATCCTTTTATCCAATTCTCAAAGGAATAAAATATATCATGGTACCATGAAAATAAAATTAAAAAATATTGGCCTTATGGTCTTTGGAACCTAGATCTATTGAAGTATATGGTCTTACCTTCTAATAGTTGGAAAATAAGGAAAATCGTCTTATTGGATCAGAAGAAGACTCCCTAAATTGGACCCTTTCTTCCTCAAGTAACTATAACACAAATGATACATGGAATAAAATTAAACTCAAAGGAAATAAATATAATCTCTTCAAAAGAATATAGAATTAAACTACATGCAATAAGTGTTCATTTTTACTATGGAGATTACTAAACACTTGGCTTATAGTGGATTATATTCTTAAAAAAGAATTTGTCCATGACATATAAATGATAGTTTTGTGAGGAATATGAAATAATCAAACACTTAAGTACAAATGTGTCCATTTCTCACATAACTAGAAGATTATTCTAGTACACCAATCAAGAGGTGCACATAAGAACTATCATCCCTCAAAGTCTATGTTGTGTCATTTAGTATTCTAGAAAAAAAAACTTTAGGATTAAAAGATAAACTCAAAATCAATGCTGGAGCACATAAAGTATATACCATCTAGCTTGGATTACACCTCCCTATTTAAGATATCTTATTAGAACAATGACCTAAATTCTACCATAGAGCTTGGTTGTTTCCATCACCTTAATAAACCAAGGTTTTATTCGTCTTCCAATTGGAAAAACCTATAGATAATAGATACAAGCTAAACACATATGGGGTTTATTCACTATAAGGTGAAACATGCGAGAGACAATAAAAAATACTTAATAGTTGCATTTGGATGAATTTATGGTAAACAAACGCCTATAATTGATGAGTGCATGGTTTTGCTTGATGGTATTTTACTATGTAAGGATAAGAACATTATGCTTTACATATTGAGACTGATTCAAGGTTACTGACTGATATGTTACTAATAGGGAAGTCTCCTTGTTATTTGGCCATCAATATCAATTATTGTAGGAAATTTATCACCTTTAACATGATAATAATCCATATATATATATATATATATATATATATATATATATATATATATATATATATATATATATATAAAATATGGTTGTTGATTGGATATCTAAATGGTCTCTTAAATAAATAAAGGTTATATTATAACCAAGAGCAATCCTCAGATCTTTTAAGAGCAATTATCCTCCTTAGAAGTTTAGAAATTGGCTACTTAAGACTGGGATACTATGATTATTAGCTAGATTTTAGGTACATATACTCTGAGAATCAAATAAATACTTTATCAAGGTTACGTGATGGCCTTTTGTCCCAATTGTAATTGAATTTTCATATGTTTCATAATTCTTCTTCATTTGGCCTGCTAGTCTAAACTCAACCTATTATAGCTTAGCAGATTCTTGTTCTGCTCATTTAACCTGCATTTTTAACTCATAATAATATACTCTAATGATTACTATAAACTAACTCACTTCAAGCATGTTATTTTCTTACTTTTCATATCTATTAGAACTTTATTACTTTTGCAAGTACGAATTTAAAAGAAATCGCGGTTGTTAGAAGATTCAGATGAAAATTCAGAATCTATGATGTAAAAGATGGAATAAATATAGAAATATGTAGAAAGTAAATAAAATTATATCATGTTCAGGCTAATTATTTTTAGAATCTCCAATGAAGAATTAAATCAACCCAGAGAAGAGGAAGAAGATGACTAATTGTTCCATTGAAAAAGGATGTTACTACCTTAGAAGCTTTGAACTTCATCTTTGGTATCTCGCTCATGAAATTAGACTTCAGTTTCCCAAATTGAAGGTGATGTGTGGTTAAGTTGAAAATAAATGGTTGAGAAGTTGTAATTTGTTAGCAAGACTCATAAGACATGGCACCAAGTCCACTCAAATTTTTTTAACTTCTTCTAAAATTTTAGTTCAATTTTCAGGCAAACTTTGAGTTATACAATAATTATTGGGCTTTAGCCATGTTTGTACCTTTTTAATTTATAATAAAAGTTTGCTTTGATTAAAAAAAATATAAAATATACATGTTGATTAAGATAAAATATCTACATAAAAATGATTTTAACCCAATAATTTAGTATTGGAGTTTTAGAAGTCAAATAAAGATTATGGTCCTTAGCAGCAAAGAGTTCATTAGATTGTTAATTTGTTAAAATGAATTATAAAGATTATTTGTGTAATTAAGAGAATTATTTATTCTAATATAAGTGACTTGATCAAAATACTAATTTCGTGATGTAAAGTTCTTTTTACCGCTTTTGAGTATTCATATTTTTTTTCTTTCTTTTTTGTTATTTCTTATAGATCTTTAGAAGGCCATTGATTATACTATTTCAAGAATTAATTCTAGTGCACCGCTCATAAACTGCTAGAAGAATTATCACCTATCTTCAGTAGCCAACATCTCAAGACCTCTGTTGCAAACTTTTCAAAAGCGAAAATGAACATGGCTAATGGTATATATCAATTTTTTCTCTTTTATTATTTATACATATGAAAAGATTAGGTTTCTGAATTTATTAAAAATATGAATACTCTTGAATTTTGATATTATTCGATAATTGGTATAGATAAAGCATGATTGCTCTTTATGTAAGAATAAAATCTATTGACTGAGTCTTCCAAAATCTCAAATTTTTAAATGATTCAGTTTAATGGAAACTTTATTTATTTAATGATTTCTGATTTTAAAACCTAAGGATGATTAGGTAGTAAGAGAATGTAAAATTACATGTTGAGGACTTGGTTGGTGCGATTGAAGACACATATTTGAATATATATTTTATATGTTTAAAATACATGTTTGATTTTTAAAAAAATCAGCACAAGACTCCAATTCAAAATCAATTTGGGAGTTTCTAATTTTTAAAATTGAAAGGGTTCCTCGCGATCAAGGGTTTGATCGTCGCGAAGAACACACTTCAGAGGCAGTTTGTTGGGGTAAAATATCTATTTTTCCGCGACCACATATGTTGTGACCGTAACAAACACATACAATTGGTATAAAAAATTATTTTTCGTTTTTGTATGTTTTGCATACGGCAATTGCCCACTAGCCCATATAGAAGTACATCTAACCAATTCAGAATGTATGTATATATGTATATATATATATATACGTATATATGCTTGTTTGTGTGTATGTATGAATGTATATACGTACATATGTATATATGTATGTATACATGTATGTATATATGCATATTTATAATATGTCTAATTCATGTACATATGTATGATAAAAAGAACGTTTCTATTGCGATTATATAACATGTTCGCACATTTATAATGGTTGTTTAGATGTTACGTGTATGTCATATTTGGGTGATGTGTTATATGTTTGGGGGTTTACAGTTATGTAACGTTACTATGTGCGCACTGAGAATAATCTAGTTCTTAGAATGTATGATCGCATGATGATATGTAATTACTCATTATTATTGGCACTCCAACTCTTGGATGTACAATGGAAAGCTCTAAGTGGCAGCATATACCCTAAGCATGATACATACTTCAGCAACAACTAAAATTATGCATGAACTATTCATAGGATGTAAGCCCAATTTTAAGCATTTTTATATGCGGAGATATCCAACAGAAGCAAAACCTTGTGGGCATAGTGAACAAAAGCTGGAATTTAAAACAACCAGTTGCAACTTTCTAGAGTACCCAGACCACTCGTAAGGAAAATATATGCATGTTGTGTGGCCATTGTACCGACTAATGCTAAAAATATATACATGCGACATGCTACCTTTGGTATGGTAGCTACACAACTGACAGGGCGACATATGAACATAAAACAACTTTTTTTATATTTGATAATATTTTGTGAATTTATTAGGATGAATATAAATGATAGTTCTTTATTTAAATATTATTTATGTGAAACAATCTTTATTTGACATAATAAAAATTCTAAATTTGTTTACTAATAACTTTTATCTTTTTAATCTAAGAATTAGTTATTTATATTAATCTCGATAATGTTTTTTTTAACATTTTATCAACCATCATCACCTACTACAATAGATTTCTTAGATATGTGAAACATTTGCATCATAACAATATCATATGTGTCGTTTATCTGTAAATTTTGGTATGACTGATTTAAAGTCTCCAACCAAGATATTGAACCATGTTAGCAGCACACTCAATAACCATGTTATGATCAGATTCAATCGATGTAAAAATCTTCAGGTGGTGAGCTGAAAGAGAAGATGTAATATTACCTTTCTTTTTTAACTACGATATTGTTTTGTGATTGAGGTAGAGATATCACATACTGGTTTTGGTTAGGGTGATGTGTTATCACACATACATACAGAGCAATCTTGTATGACACAGAAACAAAAGTTTGTTTGGTTTAAATTTTCATAACGGATGTAAACCCCATAATATGGTCTACTGATCTTTTATACCTTCAAAGTTTAAGATAGATGTGTTACAAAAGTTATGAGAGGTAACTTTTGTATTGTAACCAAACGTCTAAAGAACCGTTATATTTTTTTCCTATAATTATATGTAAATTATTTTCACAATGGTAAAATATTATTTACAAGTGTTAGCTTGTTCACCCGCTCACTTAAGTTGGCTTTAAAAGTCATATAAATACTAGTTTTAATTAATCATACTAATTTTGTGATAATAACTCAACACTTGATTGAGGAGTCTATGACACGAAACTATTGTATATTGTAGTATCATTGAATCCAAAAATATTAGAAACACGATTGAAACATATGGTTGTCCTCATTGTCTTATTACTAACCTATAGAAAAATTATTTGGTCGATACATGTTTTTTGGATAAATGCACATAATAAAAACACCACGTGGTATATCTATAATTATGATTTATTATGAATTCAAACTCTAGTTAATTATCTTCTATAGACAGCTTAACTGTCACTCATATTTATTTTTTTATCGATACCTTCATAATTGGTTTTAATTTATTTTTTTAATTTCCAATTATTTATTGATATGATTACTTAGTAATTGGTCATTTTATCAATAATAGCCAAACAAATCATTAAGCATGTGACGATCCATAAATTTATAACAATCTTCTACTTGAACCGTCACATCATACCAAATTATGTATTTAATTAATGAAAATAATGTAATTTATTGTCCATAACTGAACTAGAAAATAACGTTGTCGATGAACAATAAATGACTAAAGATATCTCCAATATAATGTGAGCAAATATACGCAACAATAATCACATTATCGTCATCCTCAACTACATGGATATATTATGGTGTATAACGTAATAATCGTATGAATATATATATATATATACTTAAATAGAGATTTACTTAATGAACAAGAAAAGTCAATAAAATTTAAATGTTTATAGTTTATATATTTGCAATCAATCTCAAGTATATACAACTAAATAACGAATATATAGCGAGATCTATTACAAAATTCCCACTAAAACTCATAATTCTTTTAACGAACAACATTCATCCTAATGTTATTTCCCCTTGATACAACTGATAAAAATTATCAAATATGAATAATCAAGTTAACTAAATAAACATTCAACACCAAGCTTATCTATTCTTACTTAAGGAGATGTGATCTAAACATTTGTGCCAAAGATTTGAAGATTTTTTTAGTTTTATTAATCTGTTTATTTGGTATTTGTGAGATACTTTATTTTGATGCTAAATTGTATTTAATATATACACATCATTCATTTATAAACATTTACTTCCAACCATAATATTATGTAATGATAAATTCATATGATTATTTCTAAACAAACAAGAATAACCAATGGTGAAGGATTTTAGTGATGATAAGTGGATTGGAATATCCAGAGGAACAAATGTGTTCTTACTTATTTACTCAAATCAAAGATCTTACATTCTCATTGGGTTTTGACCCATTTATATATTATAAAATCCTATACATAATCTCATTATCTCCTAACAATTCTCCATTCTTAGTTGTGTCCAATCGTGGATAAATATTATGCTCTCATGTTTTTCATGCTATTTTTTCATGCTTTTAGTAGCCTAATTGGTTTAAAAATTGCTCGTTAGTTGATACCCTCGGTTGGCAACACTCCGGATAACCTTCATGGTATAGCTTGTTCTTTATATGGACAACGTTATCGTTTTCCTTTTACTAGTGATACCACTTCAGTTCTGCTAAATGATCGAAAGTATATCATCTTGGTCGAAGGGTGATGCCTTATCAGGAGTCCCCATAGTCCTCTTATATGTGAAACTACTACGTACTTTTGAAAGGAGTAAAATATGATTAGAACAAGGTCTTACTTTATTTATTTCTTATATACTTGCCACGTGTCATATAATGCAATTGTATTTCATATGTAACGGTATGTGATTGTTGATGTCGGTACCTATTTTCCACGCGTCACAAATCATACACCTATGTTTGAAAAAGCAGTCGCTACTTGCGTGTTTTATCAAAATGATGTTTCATCTATTCTTTGTCTTTTGATTGGTAAACATTCTATCATTTATGAGGTCATAATAACATTTTGGGCATATTTTTTTAAATGGTCCTTTATTCTTTTTATGTATAGAGCACTATAAATTGTCTTCGATTAAATTTGGAAAAAAAATCTGCTTTAAGTCACTTTTGGAGAGATGAAATTATGTTTTTCTTCTTTGTTCTTCATTCTAGGTCCTCACAGTTTCCAGAGACAGTAAAAAGGTAAAGATCGAGGTCATTTTCTTTCTTTTTTCGGTACACTTTTTTTACTTTTTTGTTGTAAGGTACTAATTAGTATTATCGTGGTGAACTTAAGATACAATGACCTCTTACCTGGAAATCCTAAATTCTTTTGTTATGGGTTTCTAATATTCTTCTAATGACTTATCCATTTGCCCCTCAGAATTGCCTCAGAAAAAAGCTTTGAAGACGAAGAAATCTGCTACCGCTACAGTTATTGGCCTTCCACCGATGGATAAGGTGGAAGATAAAACTTATTGGACAGTTATTTTGATTGTCTACCCCCCCCCCCCCCCTTCCCCTCCATTATAAACCTTTGACCGAAGAGAGACACCGTAGAAAACCTCATATGTGTTATAGTTTGGATTATTTTATTTTGCATGTCTTTTTATAGCCTTACCGCCTTATACACGATCATTTCTTATTAGAGTAAATAATTTGGTTTTGTGATATCATTACTAGTGTAGAGCATACGTATGAATACTATCTCAGTCAGTCTTTGAGGCAGTTGGGACACATTTAGCGTTGTTCACCATTTCAGTTGTGCACGATGCTAAACACGACAAAAAAGAAACCCAGGTCTTTCATATATGCATTTGATGATGAAAATTAGGAGCACTAGTCTACTTATATGCTAGCTTCTTTGTTGAGAACCCCTACTGTTAGGGACGATATTGAGTCGTTCTATACTCTGGAGTATCCTATAGCTTAAGAGTTAGTTAGTTTGTACAATCTCTTTAGCACATCGAGATACCTATTAGATGATTATATACACGAAAACTGTAAATGTGCTATCATATACGACATTCATGTACGAGGTTGTGTAAGATTTTATTGTTTCTTAAAGTTTCCGAGTTTCACGAGGCTTTCAAGCGAATTGATGCGTATGAGGATATTTGTCTATCGGGAGTAGACTAGGTTAGACACTTTGGTGTCATGTTTATCTATCGAGGAGACTAGGTTAGAAAATTTGGTGTCATGTTTTTTTAAGCATTTTTGTTTGATGTTTGTTATTATACGTTTTGGTGTCGTTATCATTTTAAGACATTCGGGTGTTATGTTAGTTAATCATGATTGAACTTTTTTTTGCAAAATACTATCTACTTGCCTTGTTTATTTTGTAAAAATTACTGTGCTCACTCAAACTCTATTAGTTTTTATTAGAGTTTTTGCATTTATATATGTTTTAGTTGTTTTTTATTGTTTGTAGTTGCTATTTATATGAGTTGTTTTTTTTTTCTATTCAAATTATATTAAACATAAAATAGTTTATTTTTTATGTTTAAATGAATATAAAACATATATAACAACTTAAAACACTAAATAAAACATAAAACAAATACATTTAATTAAAATGTTGCAAGGAACATAATGTAACAAAAAAATTAGTCAAATTCATATCCTTCGTTAAAAGTGCAACTCTTAAGTGCTTCATTTTTTTCAACAATTTGTTCATCCACATAACATAACATATCATTTGTTAAAGAAATAATTACTTTCAAATGGATCGATTTATATGTCCATTCTTAATTGCTCATGTGAGATCAAACACATGATACATTGGTTCGCTTTTCATATAAATATACCTTGTAGATCTTCACGAATGTGTGGAGACAACATGGGTTTTCCTTATATACTCTCATACATGTAATACATTATAAATAAAACTTCATTGATAAACCCATCGATGGTCTCATCCAAACTCGTTATCTTCACATGTTTGACGGATTGGCAGAGATGAGAGTCTTCACTTACCGTACCTTCCATCTCGAACAAAAATATGAGTTTTGTTATATACTATATTTAAGTAGATGTAGTTGTATGTCTAAATTTATGTTATTGTAGACCTTTATATATAATAGAGAATTGACGAATTTATTATATACGGGTGAAATTTTGGCAGGTAAAATTTTAGCATAACTTATTATTGGCGAGGAACCTATGGGCTAGAATTACTACATGTACATTTCACTAATCGTTAATTGTGACACTTATAATTATTAATATTTTAGTATGTTATTACAATCATTAATCGTACCATTAATGTTGTTTAAACATAATATTTTCGTATGATTTTAAAAAAAAATTGAAAAAAAATCAGTGTTGCCGCTAGATGTATGCCGAACAAAGGGTCGTGCCCGCTAGACCATGGCGACAACATGTAATTTTTTTAAAGTTTTTCTATCTTTTTCAAGTGTTCCTATTTTTTCGTCACTTTTATCCGCCATGATTGTGGTGTCCATCCAAACTTGTCCGAAAACGGTTGAGGACTGATGTACTATGCTCGCTAATGGTTGGCAGACATGCCAGTTCTAGTGCCAACCATTGACACCCTAATGACTACTAATGTTAGCTGATGGCGACATCATGAAAAAAAATAAAAGTGATTAATTCAATATAAAACAAAACAAAATTTTATAACATATACACAATACAAAATAAACACAAAAATATTCATGATTGCCAATATATCGTTCGTTCTAAAATATAATTAAACAAGCTCACAACTAATAAATGTAAAACAACTAGTAGTACTTTCGTGAAAATTTTAAAAACTAAGACACTTAAAGACCTTTTGTTAAGTCTACTATTAATGGCCCGTATTCTCCGGATTGTGCCACTGTGGGTTGTTGTCCTAAAAACAGTATCGATTCCAGAAAGCAATGACACAGGCCAAGGCTTAGTATCATCTCTAGTAGTGTGCATCCACGTAGGATCTAGCGTTGATAAAAGTGAAACTTTAACCATATCAACCTATAAAATTAAGATAATATACATATATAACAAGTATATAATTTTAATAATTAAATGTATTTAACATAAAATTTATTCATGTACATGAATAAAATGATTTTTGTTCACGAAAGCGAGCCCCATCTCTTTTCAAGGGCCATCTCAGTGGTGCATCTTTAACCGGTAAATAAGTTGTACAACTACCGAAGGCTAGGCAATAGGAAACACAATTGAATGTGGTGGAGATTAGTTTGCCACAACTTGGTAACATTATTCAATATTATAACGGTGCATTCTCATTATAATATCTCAACTGATGTAGTTCTTTATAAGAATTCATCATCTTCACGGTAATATACGATACTTAAATAAAACTTTATATGTTTTTCTGGTTTGTGTACTAACATTTTTCTAACGGTATTCATCCATTTTATGCTCCAATCAAACCATGATCTGTGATCTACTTTTTTTATGAAATGAGGCGTATATATTATGGTATGTCCAATGAAAACCTTGAATCCTCTATGTATGGAAATCTTATGAATTGGTTTAACTATAATCTACGGTTTTGCGTTAAAGTTATATGATGTAATCGAAGATCTTGTACCTTTAGATGCAACTCGGGGTTGCTTCGTTATCAGGGGTTTAATCTGGAATTAGTATGGGTTTGTCCAACGACTGTGCTACCAAAAGTAGCGACTGACATTCCGAAACTAGCAACCGGTATTCACATCTTCAAAGTTTCCGCGCTATCATTATGAGATTCTAACCACTCTTATTTGGCATATTCATGCACAAAAGGGTTTTTTTGGTAGAATAATCAACACGAGTTTTGTTTTTTTAACACGGTCGGGAGTTCGACCGCATGTTTTCACTTTTTGTACGGGTACGCAAAGAAGCGAAGTATCCAAATTGTGTGTGAATATTCTAAGCAAACAAATTTATTCATTAATATCTATTCGAGTTTTGCATTTAAATTTGTAGAGGTAAGTTTGACATCTACTTCGTGGTTAGTCTAACTCGATAGACCATATTTAGTCCTCTCCAATGCTAGTCTATAATTCAGGTAGAAACATACTCGTCTGCTCTTTGGATGTGCTTTAGTTTGTGGGTACATGTTAAACTTTATGTCATACAACTGATACAATCACATGAAAATTTGTCAACTCCGGTGTTATCAAGATTGATGAGTTCGGATGTTTGAGTTACTGTGCTTTGAAATTAATCCCATTGTGGTCGCCAGTGGATCTTTAGAAGAGCTAAAACTCAAAAAACCAATACAAACATTTTCCGATCTGTTGTTTTGTTCGAACTGAAAAAAAAAATTCTTCAAGAGTGACCCTGTTCGAATTTTGGTGGAACTGATTTCCCAACTCAGAATTCTAAGAGTTTTTCTTGAATCGTGGGACACGTGTTAGTCTTTGGTTCGACCTCTCAGTCGTTTTCTCCTAGAATCGCGTACCCACAAGGCTAGAAAGTTACCTAGGCTTTAACCTTTACACCTTGCAGCTTTTAATCATTGCTTAAACTCGATTTACCTTTTCCTCAGTAATTTTCCTTTGTCACTCTTATATATAAACCTTTCTACTGCTTCATTGTCTTCAAAAATCACAAACGTTCTTAGAGAGAGAAAGCTCAGTTCATCTTCAAATTTGTTCTTAAATCATATATGTTCAAAACCAGAAACACCTTAGTAAAATGAGGTTGGATGAACTTATATGAGTTAGAGAAAACATAAAAAGTAGCAAAAGACAAACGCATTGCTGCTGGTCTTCCTGCTTCACCAAGTGAAAGAAGTAATCAACTACAATTGAATACAGATCAGGGCTCATCTTCTTAAAAAATTCCCAAGGTTAGGAAATTGTCATTTGTAACAAACCTTTCACCCCTTCCATCGGGGTCCTCACTCCAGGAGTCCCAAAATCCTTTACCAAAGGAAAAAGATGTTTCTACCGTAAGAAAACCCTCACCTTTCATCGCGATGGGGTGAGACGCAGAAAAATATCCAGACAAATTAACTCCTCGTCGAGTCACGCGCCAGTCTAAACCAAAATCTACCCCCATCTTCAAAGCCGTCCAGTTTGGAGGCAATAAAATATGCGCCATAGGCTAAATCATCCGGACAACAGCCCCTAGCAAAAACCAGACTATCCGAACTGTCAACTACAAAGCCATCTGCCAAGCCATCCGAACAACCATCTGTAAAGTCGTCCGAACAGCCTTCCACAGTGATGGAAGAAACTATGGAAGACTGTATAGAAGAAGCCCCTTTTGAGGCTGAGGTGTCCGGTCCAACAGGAGATACAGTTGCAGATCGGAAGGGCAAGACCAAGGTTGGTATGTCTCATCCGGATGCTCTTCCATAGAGTTTGGAAGGTAGAGTGGGACCATGTTTTAATAAGAATATCGTGAAGTACTTGGTGGCCCTTCAAAACATTTCCTACGTGTATTCCCACACTGTTGAGTTGGGTCAGATTTGCACTAAGTGGGGAATTCCAGAGTGTGTGAAAGTTAGAATTTCGATTACCCAGAAACCCCAATGGATTGCAAGCTGAACGAAGTGGTAGTTTACACAGAAGTGTTCAACTGGTGACTCCGGTTTTCTTTGGACCCGGAGATAGTCAGATACTTTCATCTGATTAAGTTGTGCCCCAGGAAACTGAGCCCCAACACTTGGTATACTCTTCTAGCATGTAACATGGCATCCAGGTTGTCTAAGATTCCACTACCGATGGAACAGTTTGTTGATGTGGAAAGCTTGTGTAAAAACCATCACATCCCCTTCTATCATTACAACATAGGGAACGATTATAAGGTAGTTGATGATCTCTTAGAGTCCGAAAAACTATGGAGGACGCAATTCTTATTTATTAGTGACGCTTGGAAGAATGGCAAGAAGATCAATGCTGACTTAAACCCAAGCATTTTTAACACTCGATGGAAGAGCGCTGATGAGATTCTCTTACTTCTTATTTTATCTTTCAAGTGTTAAATTTTTAATTCGAACTGACTCATACTTCTTTTCAGTACTTCCAAATGAGTTCTCGGATTACCCAGAGAAATGTCAGGATACTTGTGCCAAGTTGAACACCTGGGCCTCGGAGAAGTGGGGCAATGCTTTTCACAACTGCTTCAAATCATGAAACTTTGTGAGGTCTCATCTGTGGAACACCACAGGGAGAAGAGACCTTTCCTGGTAAAAGTTAACTTCCCCACCCCCTGCAGATGTCATTCTAAGTAGGACGGAGGCTAAAGATACCAAGCTTTACCTTCCTTCATGGGCCAAATCCCATAGTAAGATGAAAAATAACAACAACAACAACAACAAGAAGGCCACAACAGACCCACCTCAAACGACTACTGAAGGGACCAATTCGGAGAACCAATGAGGTATTAACGCTGCTTTACTGGAAGCAGTAGAAGTGACTGTGAAGGAAGCTGGTGGGTCAAACAACCTACCAAAGCCTTCGAAGAAGGACAAAAAGCGTAAGGCCAACAGTAATGAGAAAGCTGCCAAGAAAAATAAAGTCACTCTGGGAGTAGAGATAATTCTTTGTCCTCCTGAAGTTCCTCCCCCAGATCCTATCGATCCTACCTTGCAGGAGGAAATTCCAACCAATCTCCACTCCGAACAGGTTGCTGGTGATGGTCATGATGAGGTACATCTTGATGCATTTCAAAACATCAATATTTATTTCAATGTCTTAGAGAAATATGACTTCGCGGGGCCTTATCGTCCTCTCAGCTCTTCCAACGTGGTGACTCATAATGAGGAGACTTATGCAATATCCAGTGAGCAAGATACTTTGAGCCATGCTCTCTTAGGCTATATCCGACCAGTGCTTGATCCGGAGAGACAAGTAAGGGACCAAGGATCCTCTTAGGAAAGGTCTCATGGAAAAATAGGACCATATCAGACTTGATCTCATCATCCCTCTTCTCTAGAGAATCTACTATTCCATTAGCATACTTCTCTATGCCTGTAACTGTGGTCACCAATTTGGTGTGGTTTATTTATGTCTGAGGGTAATCTAAAAGTGTAATGTGTTTTGGATGTTTTGTGGAATTTAATGTTTAGAGTGGTGAGTAGAAAGATAATTAAGCTATCCACTAGTAATAAATTTTGATTACCCTCATTAATAAAAGGGGTTGGGGTACTTATACTTAATTATTGACCCATCGGATTATTGGGTCGGGTCATGAAGTCGAGTCAAGTTTAAGGACCCATTGGTAATCTGGTTTGAAGTGACCAGTAGCTACCTTAGTCAACAACTAATACATTCGTCATGTTTGGAATTTTATTATAGTGGTTTAGTCCAAATTGCCTTTTGGATTAATGTCAAAGCACAGTAGCTCAAATATTTGAACTCATCAAAGATAATTGTCGTATACTATCATCAAAGTAATTGGTGATACGTACCCCCGTAGTAATATCAAATGTTTAAAATCTTGAAATTTATAAATAATACGACACTTGCTTAACTTCATGGATTCTTTTATGGTGGTATATTGCATTGCAAGCAAACCATGAAGTTTATCCTAAAATTATTTGACATTCAGTTGGCTTGAACTGATATATTTTTATCAAAGTAGTGTGTGAGCTTTCTACCATATTAGATATTTGATTATCAAAATGCACGATCTTGCTAGTGTATGGATAAACAAATATTTTAATCCATAAGTATAGGACATAATCGACCGTCTTCTCGTGTTCTTTGAACATTTCCCATATTTTAGCCAACCTCTCGTTTATCTAGTCAATGGTGGTTGATAAGACGACATCATTCCAAGCGACCGAAATGTGTTAAACTCGTTTCCATATTTAAGCATTTTTTCGTTTCCCTCTTATGTTATTTTTTAGACCATTCGCATAACATGTGACTCACGCTCGAAAATAGTTCGTTTATGCTATTCATCGAAGAAAGTTCATGGTCCGTGATTATAACACAAAACAACTCAAAACCATTTTTTCAATAACCGATTTCAAATATTCCAAAGCCCATTCACATTTGTCTCGTTTTTCTTTTTCCAGAAATGTGAATTCAATACAAAAAAATTGTTTATCGATGTAAGCCCGACTACTTACAAAAACGATGTCTCGTATCTAATAAATTTATACATATTATCCATGATTAGAAACCGATGAGAGGTTTGAAGTAAATCGATGCTAACTGAGTGTGCAAAACAATTATTAATTGATGACATTTGATCCACCATTGGTCGTTCGATTCCAATATATGTATTTGTGAAATTGTAATTTTGTTAACAAACATTGCATTTGCGACCGACCATTTTCAACCAACCTTAGTCTTTGACGGTGATTGTGTACGTGATGGATATTGGACGCGTTCTCCAGACCGTAATTATTTTAGACACAAATTATTTGACGTGGAGTTGTTCCATTCACCGTTAAAAAATAGCGACAAGTTTTTTTCTTTTAACTTTGACCATTGCAAATTTTCTTGCACGTACCTAATCAGATCATGGTTAAGACTCAGACCCACTTATCATCACCTTTAACTGGATCACCAACCAAATGAAAAGGACAACTATTTGTTTTTGCTACCGCACACTTTCTATTTACAATCACACACTTTCATCGTAAACTTAAATAAAACGGATTGCTCGCATTTATAATCTACTATATGTGTTCTTCCTTTTTTAATCGGTTCCATAGATGATATCTTAAGTGAGAACCCAAACGACTTGTTATTTTCTTTGACTCACTCGGTTATCGGTTTAAGCTATACTCATCGTGAGTAACAAAATGGCGAGTGTAGTCTGTAACAAGTGAATTTTATATTAGTCACCCTCCTATAATGCATATTGAATAAACAAATCAATTAAACCCATAAATTTGATTACTTAAAAACATTATGTCATGTTTAAGGCAGAATAAGTTATATATGCATCATTATCATCGCGGGCAGGTTCACTGCCCAGCAATGCGGGGCGGGGATACAACTTTAGGCCTCATGTCAATAACGTTTGGTGAACCCATCTTCCATGACAATGACACTTAGTTTACTTCTCCCGTCATTATTATGGTGTAAAATATCATTTTTTCCGCCAGGACAATGGTGAAGAACACCACTTATATCTCATTTTTTAGTGGAATCGAGCAATTTTTAGGATTTTTAAAAATGCATATGGTCAAAAAATAAAAAGATATACGGGTGTATACCTTTTTCATAATCATGTTGGTATGTAGATGAACTGGTTCCACTTTTATTTCGGCCATGGTTTTTAAATTTTGCAAGGTTAGAAAAAAGAGAGTCTGAGTTTAGATTTTCAGTTTTTATGGTTTTTTAATTTGTAGGAAGTAAAATATTAGGTTTTACTAGATTTTGAGTAATTCATAATGAAATAAAACGTAGATAATTAGAATTGTAATAATTTTAAAAGCTTTTTATGAATGAAAATTTCACAAATATTGAAAAATGTATTAATAATTTTGATTGCTTTTTTTAAAATTCGCTAAATTCTATCTAGATGATCTAAGTATGTTTATCGAATATGATTTTTTATTTTGCTTCTATCGTAATTTTCCAATGAACCCATGTAGAAGATTCGTCCTACTTTGCCCCCGAGGGGGTAGCCGAGTTGGTTGAGTATGGTATGCTTGTGACCAAATGTCATGAGTTCGAGTCCCTCTACATACGTTTTCTCGGCTGAGCCTGTCACCTTGTGTGATTTAGCTTCTGGCATTGGTTTGCAGTCTATCGCGTCAGACTGAGGGTTTACCCTATACGCACTCATTGCACCATGAATAACGGCAGCGGGTTCCCTCCGGAAAAGAAAAATTATTCGTCTTACCGGACCATCAATTAAGCACAATAAGTCTAAAATCTTATAGACGATAGACACTTACATGAAAGAAGAAAATTAATCCAAATCTAAGAATTGGTCGAATACTCATTAGCTAAAAATTCATTAAATTCCACCAAATCCTCTACGAATTGCGCGGATTTCTTGGTGACATGTTCAAGTGAACATCCAAAGTGCATGTAGGCAAACCATTAAAATACTAAAGACTGTCAATAGCTTTCTACCTAAAGGATTTGAGATAAATAACACACTCCGTCAATGTAGATCTTCTTTGTAACATCAAAGGAGTCTTTTTGGCAAAACTTCAACAATATATGGCCTATCCAGTCATCTAAGACTGACTGGAGCAGTTTTAAGTCACATAAACTAATTATTCAGCTTCAATAATCAATGACCAATATATAACCGTATTATTTAATAGCTCAACAAATGAGCCTTTTTAATGCTTTTTTCGATACTAGAATAAAGACTTTTTAGATGTCAACTTATCAATAACTATTGAATTATAATTCCAAGAACATATGTATCTAGTTTTGGTAGTATAGTTATGAGTCGTTGTATTCATAAATCACGTAGGGAAGTGTACAGTTATAATTCGTTGTAATCATAAATCATGTAGGGAAGTCTAGTAGCAAAAATATTGAGTTTTCACACACCGTATAACATTTTAAATTACATTTTTTTACTTGTGAAATTTATGTCTAACAAGATGTTGTTATGTTACAGATTTTCGTGTAGGGCTGTTTTTGGTTTTTGTGGGGTGAAAATGCAATCCCACAAATCACTTCAAAAATTATCAAAAACCGAACAAGCCACGAAAAGAATAGTTTCCTTTATTGGTGGATAATATAGTCTTCTAGCTCCTATTTTATAAATATTCATATACAATGAAGTCATTTTCAAGATATTGAACAGTAAATCGTTTCTCGACTATCGAGTTTGGTGGCAGATAGTCCTTTGGCTTTCAAATGTCCGTTGACAGTCTCTGGACTATCGCGTTTGGATAAAGCTAGTCCACCATATCCTCTGATCCATGAGAGGCTGCCACGTGTCACCATAGTCCCCAAATTTTTGTATTCACCACTAGTCCCTTGAGTTTAGGTCAAACCCAAAATGTAGAATATTACGGATAACTAAACTCAAGGGACTAGTGGTGATACAAAAATTTGGAGACTATGGTGACACGTGGCAGCCTCTCATGGATCAGAGGATCTGGTGGACTAACTTTATCCAAACACAATAGTCTAGGGACTGTCAACGGACATTTGAAAGTCAAGGGACTATCTGACACCAAACGCGATAGTCGAGGGACGATGTACTGTTCAAAGCCTCATTTTCAACATGGATTTCAAATAGTACAAAAGGTGGGATGACATAATTGGCTAAGAATCTCAGCCTGCTATAAAAATATGATCGGTATGAATCTAAGATTTAGACTTTCAATATTTTCGTAGCTAGACGTGGTATGTAAGATGCATAAACTATTTTGGTTTATATGTAGACAAGCTCTTCATAAGGTGGGATGGCATAATTGGCTAAGAATCTCAGTCTGCTATAAAAATATGATCAGTATGAATCTAAGATTTAGACTTTCAATATTTTCGTAGCTAGACCTGGTATGTAAGATGCATAAACTATTTTGGTTTATATGTAGATAAGCTCTTCATAAGAATTTTTATATAACTGAGTTTTGCAACTCGATCTTTCCAAGTACTATTTCAACATGTGCATCAGACTCAAAAGAGGAAGTTAAAGCACTAGCACAACCTTTGGGAGAGTAACCATAAGTCTAAACACTAAAGAGATACAAACCTGATGGAAAACTACCGAAGACATCGACTTGAACTCCTAGAAGATAGTGCTCTTAGTGTTATTTTCATCGTTTGTCAAATTCCTTTTGGCAGGGATATTAGTCTTTGTTGAATTAATAGAAGATGAGAGTCCATATGTATGAAAGTGAAGAGGTACAATGTGAGAGTGAAGCCACTCCTAAAGGTTTTACTTTTATAAATTATTTGGATGCATTAGATGGTTCAGACATTAAGCCCTTAAGAACTTATGTAGATCATGCTACTAAACAATCTGAGAACCTATGGTTGTTTTATGCAAGATTATAAAATGAACATCATGGAAAAAATGATATGATGAATCTTATTTAGATATGTACATTTTTGCGTTATCTCATGCAATTCCAACACCAAACATTTCTTATATATGTACATGATTATGTAATCTCGTGCAAATACCCAAATGAACAACATATCACCAAATAATAAAGTCTCAATTGACAAGATCAAGATTGTGAATCCTTTGACTTCATAATATTACTAAATTTGTATTTAGGTTTATCATGTAAGATATCTCGCGATAGGTTTATTTTAGATCATTGTTGGGGAGCCATGATAAAATTAAATATCTTTATATAATAATCTCTTATGATAATTATTTTTCACAACTTTTATGTCAATTTGCTTGAGAGAATTCTTGATTGATAACCTGTTTGATTTACATAGCCTTTCATCATATCATCATTAGAATGATTTTGATGATGGTTTATTTATGAATTGAGGTGTAGCTGATCTAAGATTCTTGTTTCCATACTAATTTTAGGTAAGTAAATAAAATGTTAAAGCAAAAATGAATAGTTTAATTGGATTTTTTTAATTATTATGAACCGATCGGCCTAAAGCAAACAAATCTGAAAGGAAATGATATATTGAGACCCCTTTTGGCTATAGTGAGACAGCAAAATAAAAAAATAGTTTATGTGAAATGACCAATTTATCCTTCTTATATAAAACCAAATTTTAAACTAAAAACGAACTTTTTTTCCTTCTTTTTCCAACTAACTTTCTCTTTCTAACTAACCTAACAACCTAAAAAAACACCCAAATCCATGGATTTTAACGGCTTGAATGATGAATTTAGATGCAATATTGATGATTTTGCGGCGGAGGATGAGGAGCCTTTGACGGACTATCTCGAAACCCAAACAGAGGTATATTTCGATACTATCGACTTTTAGTGCGATTCTCGAACGCATTACGCCATAAAAGTGATGAACTACGAATCCAGAATTTGCAAATTTGCATCTTTTTAATATCGAAATCGCAGGGACATGCCTCGTAAATTTGATGAGATCGCGAAGGCGGTCTTCGTGGATTTGTCAAAATTATGAGGCTCATCCTCGTGATTTTGACAAATTAGTGTTAGCCTTTTTTTATTTGGTTCAATTACATGAATAATTATGCGTGATTTTGTTAATTACCATACATAATTATGTTAGATTAAAATTATGTTGGTTTTCCCACCAAACCCGATTTGGTCCTATGTGTCGAATCTGAAAGCAAAAAACTAGGATTCATTCTGTTACATAGTAAAAATGACGACGGTAACAAAAGTGGGAAAACTCCTAGGATGTATTTTAGATGGGAGAGAGACGGGATTTACAAACCTAACCCCAAACCAGGGTATGTTAAGAAGCACCGAGAATGTTCATAAAAAAAGGCGGGTATTCATTCTATTGAAGGGGAAAACCGGTCTTAGAGCTACCCGGTTATTGGAAATTGATAGTGGTAAACGAGAAGCACAACCATAAACCGTTTTTGCACTTGGATGGTCACTCACGAGCCGCTAGACTAAAAGTTAAAGAAGAGGTGTTATTCGTAGTCGAATAGAAGTCGACTCTCGACCAAGAGAGATATACCGAAATTTGAAGCTTAAAGACACGGAAAATGTATCTAGCATGCGCAAGATCTACAACATGCGTAAAAAACACAACTTGGTCGATAAAGCGGGCAAGATCCAAATGCAATACGTGTTTAGTAAGTTAAAACAACACGAGTACTATGATTAAGAGCAAACTTGCCAAGCAACAAAGGAGATCCTTGAGTTGTTTTTTGCACACCCTAAAAGCATCGACTTAATGCACATCTGAGCCAAACTTTGACAAAAAAGACATTTTTTGTCGCTTTTGTTTTTTTACCTATGAGAAACAAGAGAACTACACTTGGGGATTGAGTGTTATAAGGAATGCGTTGACGAACAACATGTGCGTATTACCTAATACTATCGTCACCGATAGGAGTTGGCTTTAATGAACGTTATCGATGATATATTTCTGGATGCCACTAATATGTTATGCACTTGGCATATTAGTAGGAACATTTGATCCTACGCTACACAAGTTTTGCCAAATTCGGATATGGTCGATGAGTTCGTCGAATTGTATCAAAGGGTTGCCTATTTGGCCACGCTCGAAGATTATAACAAAAACCTTTCCGATTTACACCACACGTACACATTTTGTTCAATGGTTGTCGATTACGTGATGAAGTCATTGATAGACAATTATGGACACAAATTTCTCAATATCCACACGAACAAATTTAAATATTTGGGCAACCAAAGTAGCAACCGGTGAGTTATTAAACCATCTCCGTACATTAGTTTATACTATTAAGTGTTAGACTTCTAATTTATTTTATTTTACGTTATAAGGTGGAGAGTGCTCACTTGAGCCTCAAACGGGAAACTGGCACTAGTCTATGCACATTTGAACAATTTTGAAAAAATGTTCATGTATTGCTTACCTCTCAACACTCTAATATTTTTTAATCGTTCGAGCGTAGTACGTTTCATACAAGAAACTCAACTAGGGGGGTTAATGTGTCTATCTATAAGGAAATCAAAGGTAAACTTTCATGTACGGATATAGAAATAGTAGAGGAAAACCGTAAAACGACCTTAGGAATATGGTTCACTTCCGGAACGTATGGTTGTATTATTAGGAAAACGCATAATTTACCGTGTGCATGCGAGTTAGCTTTGATTTATAAATAAGGTAGGTCGATTCAAAAGGATGATTGTGATGTTTATTGGAGTACTTTAAACATGAAAGCTAAGGATGAGGTTAGTACCGAAGATGAGCTTACGATAAAAATCTCCTTAATAGATAGCACCATCTGCTGTTACGGTGCACACGTCCAAGATCACATCATAAATAGGATTATGTGAATCCTAAATCCCACTAGAAGTCATGTTATGGAACCTAAGGAACCGGTTATCACTAAAGGTAGGAAAAAAGCTGGTTGGAACAAATCAAGTAAACGGAACCCATCAGAGTGGGAATATGATGGTAGTTTAGGCGCCACTCCCGGTACGATAGGTAGCACGACCACCTCGGTAGCTAATCAAACATTTTTAGTACTAAAAGACAAAGAGAAAGCCAAATCCAAGGCTTAACCCTAGAATGAGAGAGTAACTCGACTGAAAAAAATATCATTGAACGACAAAGATTTTAGCGGCTACGAGATTTAGTTTCCCAACCATTTGCATGATTACATTTCTAGCATCGAAGACATGTCTCCTAACGGTAATTGCGGATTTTGGGCCGTTGCTTTAACCGTCTACGTTAAATCTGATTCATGAGACCAAGTTAGGCGGATTTGATCTCCGAATTGGAAAATCAACGTGTAGATAACCTAGTAACGCGGGTTGGACGTTTTGAAGTGTATGGAAAAGGTAATCGGCATTGGATGACGTTACCGGACTACGACTTAGTGATAGCCACTAGATATCAGTGTATCGTATATCACGTATCGCTCCACCAATCCTACCCCTTACGCGATGTGCCTCATCGATCGTGTCCAAGCATGGAAGTTGGTATAGGTTTTGTACATGGTAACCATTTTGTGAAAGTAAGTATACTAATGAATCCTTAATATTATATCTTATTTGGTGACCGAATATATATCTTAATTTTCTTTGTATAGTTTGTGTTGAATGGACCGTTTCCGAAAATATATCCTACTTGGTTTCCGTTTCACACCGATGAATCCGTAACCGGTTGGGAAATACCGCTCGACAAATGATTCAACAAACATAACCAAATCAAGCCCGCCCAACCATCGATCACCCACGAAAAGCCATCACATGTCTACGATTTGAGCGAAGACCAATGATTTTGTAGACGCATTAGTAGTTTTTTTCTATCGCATTTTTGAATACTTTATTTTAATTTCGTGATCGTTTGTAATTTACACTAACAAAATTTATTTATTTTAACATTTCCATGTTTTTCGTTATTATAAATATTAATGTTGTTTTAATTCTTGCAGAGCATTTGTGACAACCAAATTGCAATAAAATTGGCAAAAACGCGATGCAGTGGCACACTAGCGAACACACGATTTGTAATTATGGCTAATTCACGAACACGGAGTGCCATAATTTATCCAAATCACGAAACCCCTCTTCGTGATCTCGACACGATTGGGCATTCGTGTTTGCGAACTTGGCAAAACCATAAACTCTGTGTTCGCGAACACTAGTGGAAATATTGCCCGTTTTTCATTTTTTTTATGTTCCCGAAATCCAAACTCAATTTTTTTTGGACCAATAGTATAATACAGTTATTTAACTCCATTGCTGAAAAATTGAGCGACAATAAAAAATTCTACTAAAATCAGGTAAAAAAACAACGTAATAGTAGCTTAAAACTGCGAAAAAATACAACAGAAATCTTAAAAATTAAAACAGAATTGACGACAACTCATACTCAAACAAAAATTGAAGAAAACATTAACTCAAACAATAACTAACATAATTATTTTCAATAACTCATAGTAAACAAAGTTTATCTATCAGGCCAATTCCATTTCATCAACTTCATTTCTTCTTTCGCAATCTCATAATCCATTGCAACAACATGCATTTCCTCTTCCTTGATGGTAACAATGTCGGAATAGGCACGATCCAGCTGATACTCCGTATAGGAAATACATCTGGCATAACATTGCCTCCCATTATGGTTTACCCCATTCACTTGTAGGTTTTACATACTTGGAAAGATGCTTTCATCAGATATTCATCTTCCAACTCAGTCCAAAGAGACATATTTATCATATTTATTTTTAGTTTATTTGTTAATGATTGGAGAATGTCTATTTATTAACCATTTTGTCTTTAGATAACGTAATCCAAGTAGACCAATCAATACACGATACTTGTAAGATAAAGATAAAACAATCCAAGTAGACCAATAATTTTGTGTGACATAATACTTACAAAAGTACACAAATCTCGTTGAGCATTATTATGGGTCTCATAATAGCGTAGGTTACATGTCCCTTTAAAAGGATACCTCACCTTGCTATAATGAGACCCAATATCAACTCCCGCAAAAAATCATCTCCGCTTAAAAAATAATTACCGCCAAATGCTACTCCCGCCAAAATAAAAACTCCCGCCTATAAAAGAACATGAAATATAGTCCAACAAGACATCCACCAAACATTTACAAACAAAAAAAACACAAACACTTTTAGAGATGGAGTTCAATATCGATGAAGACTACCAGTTGCTTCAAGCGGTGAAGGTTGCTCGCCGAGAGATGTCCAAAGATACGAGTGGTGCATTTTTCGAAAGGGTCATATATGACGTATTTCAACTATGGTCGTTCAGGAACAACATGTCTTGTTGTGCGCAGTCATGACAAAATCAAACGCAGGTACCTTTTTGTCAAACCGCTCAAATGTTTGTTGTTATTGCCATTTAAAATTTAAAAAAAACGGCTTTCGTCTATAACATGCCAGTGGTAGACTACATCACTATGGATATGGTAGCATATCTTGAGGATAGGATTGCAAAAAAGAAGGAGGGGGATGATTCTAAAGACAACACGGGATACAACTTCGACGACTGAGCATTCTGATTTCTTTGGTCCTATTATGAGTTTTTATGTTTCAATAAGTTGTTATTTGATTTTGTGATTTTTTTACATATTGTTTTAGTTTTTATTTTTTTCTAAGTTATTTTTTGCATCTTATGTTGTTTACGTTCAACTATCTTACTTTGTACGCACCTATTTGAAGTCAAAATTCAGTTGTCGTTTTTTTGTATTCTAATAACATAAGATACGTTAAAACATAAAATACTATAATAACATAGGATGTGAAAATAAAATTAAATCCAGATAGTCATAAAGTAGGGGCATAAGATAGTCACGAGAAATCCATAAAATAGTCATATAATACAAGTCATGTAATACAAGTCACTTAATCACTCTCGCGGTACTAGCACTCTACAAGCGAACATTCCTGCATCAACCGACGCATCTCCTCCATAGTCATCGCGCCCACTCTAATATATTCATTAATAACACGATCAACCAAGTCATACAACCGTGCTTGGTAAGTCATCGTTCTCGAGGTCTTTGCAACATATGTACCAGATGACTCGCGCTGAGGATCAATCAGAGTGTACCATAAGTGATCCTGGACCCATACACCATATAGAGAGATCATACTCGGACGACCTATAACATATGTGTCACCACGAATCCTCGGATCAACGATGTGTGACTGCCATGCTCTCTATGTAGCCTCATCCCATAAATAGCGCGTGTTAACACACCTCCTCCTGCCTGGTGGTAAAACAGGTTGTAGTGCAGATGGTATATCATGAATATGCCCAAATTGCCAAACGATCCGTAGTGGATAATACGCCTCAACTATGTCTGTTGCCTTCAGCGTGTGGTCACGAGGGGTTATTTGCTCCACATTCTAGGTTGTTGTGTCGTGACAAACAAAATAAGGAACAATATATCGTTATCCAGCGTAGCACCACATAGGTCGACGTACAAACATAATATTTAAGTAAATTAAACAATACATAAAATAAAATTTACAGCATGTTAAACAAATTGTAACTTACCTCTCCCTTAAATACGTTATATGCTCATGAAGTCCGTAGTCTGGAAAAATATATAGCACATGGGGATTCACTCTCCAGAATTGTTGATCCAGAGTCCCACGCATAAGGGAAACCATAGGTACAGGAATGTCGGTGTGATGCTAATGCCTAACTGACTGTGAAGTAGGCTCACGCTGCTCGGTGTTCGTGCCATCGGAGTTTTCTCGAGACAGCAACCTGCAGATCCAAAAACCCACTATGCCCAGTGTTTGCAAAATCGCGAATACGGTGTTCACAATTTCGCCAACACTAGGCATTAAGTGTTCGCGAATATGCTCGAGACAGCAACCTGCAGATCCAAAAACCCACGAACCCTAATCCTTCAAAACTAAACCAAATTCACAAAAAAATATACCAAAACACCGAAACTGACTTAACTAACATATATTTACAAGTAACTTTCCAAAACAATAACAAAAATCATATGAAAATATGAGTTAATAGACAGAAACTATAACTCTAAATATCACTAAAAATACCTAACTAAATTCTAAAATAATTACACCAATAAGTATAGAATTCATACCTTAACGTGTTTGCAAGTTTGGATTTGAGAAATCTTAAATTTTTTGTTCGAGGAATTTTAGAGATTTTAGGTTAGAGAAGAGAGATAATAGCTTTAAAATGGTTTATATATAAAGGTATTTTAGTAAAATGTTGGGAGTCTCATTATAACCAAATGAGGTCTCATTATAATAAAACGGGTTTCATTATAGCCTTGCCCCAATCTGAATTATTCTGAACTGAATTGATCCAAATCGGATCAGACCAAACTGAACCACACTAAACTGATTCTTACTAATTTTGGTTTGGTTCCGTAAACTGGAACTTGAATCTTATTGGTTTAGTTTGGTTTGAACCGAGAACATTATCGGTCTCATCTAGTTCAGTAAAAAACTAGAACAAACGGACTGATAACAATACTAATAATCCACATACTTATTTTTTACCTTTTTGTTTTCAAAAATCATTTTTGTTTGTAAAAAACATAGAGTACCATTTTATTATATACATATATAACATATACAATTGAATTTATTTTTATTAAAATGTCAATTAAGTTTTGGTTTACCTAAATGAATACTTTTAATTTTGATTTTTTTATTTATCAAAGTTCTTAAGCTGCACCACATTGATTGTATCCTTAATTTCATCATCAAGATAAATAGTCTTAATATCTATTTAATAAAGTTATAGTTTAAAATGTGCAACTGGTACCATGGTTTCCCTAAAAGGTCATTCATGAGACTGGAGAAAATGTCTCTTTAAAGTCAGTCCATTCACGTTGAGTATAAACTATTATATTAAGTCATGCTTTATGTTTCTTTACATGAACCTTGGAACCATGTTTGGTTTTGTAAATTCACTTAGAGCCAATCAACTTCTTTTTTTTGGTTAATTGGACAAGCTCGTAAACTGTATTATCTTGCATTGAGTTATACTTTTCGTTCATAACATTAATCCACAAGTGAAATTCAAAACTCTTAATGATTTATATAAACACCACAAATCATTTACCAGTACACCACATGACCTTCATATTTTTGAAGATACATAATATGTTCAACAGAAGTATAGTGTTCTTTGATAATTAATAGAGATTTTAAAGGTTTTTTCATTTTACACTTCTTGAGAACGTAGAGTTTGATATTCTTAAATAATTTTATTTTATTTCCTATGCTGAAACCAAATCATATAATACTTGAGTATCAATTCACCAACAAAGATTATTGTGTTGTGATATGATGGCTTCATAACCTACTTGTATTTGTTAGCATATTCATAAACCTTTATGTATTTTTTTCATCAAAATGAATGATGTTCTTAAATTATTCTCCTAAAACTCAACATCTTTAGAGAACCTTCATGCTCATGACTTAAAATTTATTTTTATTGAAATAAGTAAAACCATTTAAATATTTTGAATATCCACTGAAATAATAGTTAACCGCTTTAGTGTATACGTTTTTTGATTAATATTATAAGGATTTACTTCAAATGGACATCCCTAAACATTTTGATGTTATTGACCCAGTCTAAAGTTTATGTGTGGTATTAATGGTTGCTTTTGTGGGAACTATATTGAGAATGTATGCAACAAATAACCTTATACTAATAGTGATAGTGATAGATTTGAATGAGTAATCATATTTCTCATCATATATTTATGCATATAATTTTGTCTCTCGTATATACCTTTTATGTTGGGGAACCCGACATTGAATTATAAAGAAATATACTTCACTCCTCTAGGTACTTTGAAAATGATCTGTGACGTAATTTACTTGAGCCGTAATATATGTCATATTATTCACCACTATGGTCAGATATGACGCACTTGATGTTTTTACCAAGTTGTTTAACTTCTGTCTTACACGCTATGAATTTATCTTAAAAGTTTATGATGAATAAATTACAGATATATATACTGAGATAACTCATCTATAAATAAGATAAGATACATATACTATTTCCATTATGCCTTTGGGAGCAGTTTACGGTTATCATTATATATCAACTATAAGGCTTATTTTGTTATGTATATACCTAACTTTTTTATCATGGTATGTTTTCCTTTGATACGTTCGATGCTGGTAAAAATAACATAATAAACCTTTAAAGACAAGCTTATCCATTATTGCCTTAAATATATGACATAAGTGTTTGGTCAAATATTTCTTAAATTTTCAGCATTATAATTTTAGTTTATCAGATATATGTATGTTCATTGCTTCTTTGTGATGCTTAAAAATATTTAATAGATGCAACTTATCATTAAATTTTCAATTATATAGTGTCTATCACATTATCATGTAAAAATAGTCATTTGATTATTCTTAAAAAGAAAATAATCAAATTCATTATAATATCTTTCAAATGCAAAAAAATAACTATAAAATAACAATTGAAAATCATAAATGGCATAAACGAATCATGAACTACCTTTTACTTGATAAATAGATCTTTCAATATTATTGAGGCTTTGATTTCTTATTGTGTCATATATAGATCTACAAACAAGACTATTGTAGCCGTAACCCATTATGTATTTTTCACAAGTGAAATTAAATTGATTTATTAACATACTAGAGTTGTGAGATTATCGTTAGTTATGGGATAAGATTGGTACTTTTTACACTGTTTTTTGGATTTATCGTCTTGTTTTCAAAGAAACAGCAACCCGCAACATGTTGTTCTTAAATCTATTTTATTTAAAACCATAAACTTATCAAATACTATATCATAATTTATATTATATGTTTTCCCTGTTGAGAACTCATCATATGCACCTCATGGTGTTTTTGTTTCAGTTGTTCCTCTTATTAATTAGGATGAGTAGTTAGCTCACTAATTATCCACTTCTTATGTTAAGAAAAAACGGAAATGCAAACCCTACAACAAATTCATCAGGAATGTCAATCTCAAGTGTCTTTAACTTTGAGATAATATTAATCTTTACCTTATTAATTATGGAACAACTTAGTAATTATATGTGTGAGCGTAGTCAGGATAGCCTCACAATCAGGATAAACTTGTGAAGGTCAATCTTAATTTATACCTTATTAACCATGACACAAATGGTCTCAACTGCTTGGATAAACTCAATTATATGTGCGATTACAGTAATGACAGTGTCATAGAAGACTAAATGTATTTAATATTTCATGATTTCCAAGCATAACTTATTTGACTCATCACATGCCTCAAAAAAATTATCTTTAGGAGAAATATCTTTAGTATAGAGCATGGGTTATTTAGTCCTTAATGTCAAGTCAAAATCATGACAATTCAAATATAGTTTAATGTCATTTTTTCATTAGAAAAATGTAACACATCTAAAGACGGAGGTCTATAACATAACGAGTTAAAGGTATTTGATGGCATTCATTACAAAATGACCCATAACAAACAACATATTTCTTGAGATACAAACTTAGAGAAATGCTTAAATATGGATTATACATGTAATACATAACATTATATCACTAATAAAATACATTTATCATGCACTTATATGAGTTTGAAAAAGTTCATTCTTGATCAAACTTTAATCGACTTAATCTGGGAGAACCCTCTTTTGGGTTGATTTTCCTATTTCAGTAAAACACTTAATGACTAATTCACAATTGATAGTTTTATATCCATGATATGCCAAAATTAACTTTCATTTGGACCGGTAATTCTTACAATAGTATTGATCATGAACTCAACAAACCGTGAATAAATTAATTCACGAACAAGGATCATATAACACATAGTTAAAACAACCTTAGTCATGTCAACCAACTCAGGACGCCGATCAAGGGTCATCTTCTTCCAAAAACCCTAGGCCCAAACAACTTTCATTCAAACAAACCCTTTTGGTTCTTCTATTCAAGAGTCTCAACCTCCTGTATCTAAGGAAAAATCTGTTTCAAGCATTAGAAAACCCTATCTATTTATTGTTATGGGTTCTGATACAGAAAAATCTCCGGAGAAGATAACCCCTCGCCAGACGACTCGCGAAACCAAAAGCCAATCCACACCATCACTGTCAAAACCCTCCGGATCGCAGGTAGCTAAAGCGGCTCCGCGGGCCAAGCCCTCCGGATCACAACCTCAACCGGACACCAGACCTTCAGAGGCAACAAGCGCTCAACCACCCGAACAGCCTTCAACGCAAGAAACTGAACCTCATTCTTCTAAGGCAGCTGACAAACCTTCCACAGTGATGGAATAGATTATGGAAGACAACATTGAGGAGGCCCCCTTCGAGACCGAGACATCAGGTCAAACGGGAGATGTTGCTTCTGATAAGAAATGCAAGAGTAAGGTAAAAGTCTGTATGACTCATCCGGACTCGCTTCCGGAGTGCTTAGAGGGTAAGGTAGGCCCTTGTTTCAAATACGTCAGCGTCAAATACTTGTTGGCCTTGCAAAACATCAACTACATCCACACTCATACTGCTGAGTTGGGCCGAATCCGGACCAAATGGGGAATTCCAGAGTCCATAAAGGTAAGGATACCTATTACTCCGGAGACCCTTATGGATTGCAAGCTAAATGAGGGGGTGGTGTTTACCGAAGTGCTAAATTGGGGACTCTAGTTCCCTTTAAACCCAAAGATCGTTAAATATTTTCACTTGGTCAAGTTTTTCCCTAGCCAGTTAAGCCCCAATGCCTGGTACTCTCTTCTTTCCTGTATCATGGCATCAAGGTTGTCGAAGATCCCACTTTCGATGCAGCAGTTTGTTGTTGAAGCAATCTTGTGCAAGAACCATCAGATTTCATTCTACCATCACAACATGGGGAACGACTTTAAGGTTGTGGACGACCTGTTGGAGTCCGAAAAGAATTAGAGGAGACAGTTTTTATTTGTTAGTGGAACGTGGGAAAATGGTAGGAAGACTAAGGCCAATACCAACCCTAGCATGCTGACTAGTAGGTGGAAAAGCACTGGTAATTTCCTTTCTTCTCATTGTCTTCCAAGTTTTTTCTTCTTAAATTATATGTTTTCCTATTCTGACTAGCTTATTGCTTTTTTTAGTGTTACCGAAGGAGTTCACCGACCATTTGAAGGAGGGGCAAAATACCTGTGCAAGACTCAATGCATGGGCTTCGGAACACTGGGGGAATTCCTTCCACAATTGCTTCACATCGGGCAATTTTGTGAGGTCTCACCTGTAGAACACCACAGGCCAGAGAGACGTCTCATAGGAAGAGCTAACCACCCTTCTTCCTCCTAAAGTGATTCTCAAAAGGACAGAGGCCAAGGATGGCAAGTTGTTCTTACCTTCCAGGGCGAAGGCTCCCAACAAGATGAAGAACAAAAAGAAGAAAACTGCAACAAAGTTGGTTCAAGCAGCTACATAAGGGACTGGTTCGGGGAACCAGGGGGGATTGATGCAGCCCTGCTCAAAGAAATAGAGGTTGAAACAGTGAGGGAGGTTGGAGGGTTGCAGAACCCATCAAAGCCCCCTAAGAAGGACAGGAAACGGAGGGCCAGCAATGATGAGAAAACTGCTAAGAAGAAGAAGGTCACCCTAGGAGAAAAAATAATTTTCGTCCTTCAGAAATCCAACCTCTACCAGCCCCTGCTGATCCTAATTTGCAAGAGTAAATCCCAACAAATCTCCAGTCCGGAGAGATTTCTGGAGGAGGGAATGATGAAGTGGACATCAGTGCCCTTCAAGACATTGGTTTGTATTTTAATGATTTTGAGAAGGATGATTTTGCAGGTCCCTATCGCCATTCCAGTTCTTCCAATATGGTTACCTTTAATGGTAAATCCTTCTCCTTATCCGGAGAGCAAGATGTCTTGAGCCACTTCCTCCTCGGTCATATATTGCCAATACTCGATTTGGAAAGGCAGGTGAAAAGTCAGACCAACCTTATCAACTCCCTCACTTCTGACAAACAATCTCATTCAAACAGTCTCCTAAAAGCTGAGCAAAGTATAAAGGAACTGAAGAAGTAGATGGAGGCACTAAAGAAGGATAAGCAGGATTCAGCAACTAAGCTAGCCACATCGGAAGCAGCCAGAACCGAGCTCCAGACTAAGTATTCTGACTTAGAAACCTCTTCTTTAAAAAACCTCAGAACGTTGAAGGAGGAATTGAAGACCAATGATGGTGTCATTCAAACCTTAACCGATGAGAAGACTAAACTAGAGAGCATTGTGTCGGAGATGACCAAGGAAAATGAGATCATGAAGAGCCCACAGGAGCGGGCTATCAAATCAGGTATTGAGAAGTATGCCAATGAAGTAATAGAATTCTTAGAAAAAAGAGATGATGGGGTCAAGTCTGATATGGTGTTGTTGTTCCATGAGACCTTTCCGAAGAGGACCCTTGGTCCCCTATGGAAGTATGTGGATTACGAAGACATCCCATTTCATACTCTAGCAGACGGTGACAAGCGCAACTACTCTAGTGGAATAGATTCCACAATCGATGATGAAGAAGGAATTCGTGAGAGTTCGAGTGCCAAACTCAAAAGTCCTAAAAAAGGTGGTGGTGGTGCAAGAACGTCCGAAGGAAACAAGCCCTAAGGTTTTACTATATAATATTTTTTGTCTTTCCAAACAATCAAAGTCCTTGGATGGCCAAGGCACATTTTGTACTATTTTCGGTTAAAGTCTGAATAAGTCTTTTGAACACTTAAAGTCCTTAGATGGCCAAGGCATGTTTTGTATTCCTGTTCGGTTCAAGTCCGAATAGGTTTAATTTATCAAACATTCTTTTGTTTAATATTTTTCTTTAAAAATTTTCATGGCTAATGTTTAAGTAGCCCCTGACATTTAAGAAGTATTAAAGTGAGAGTGTTTAATTATCTCCGATGACATGTATTTAATAGTCATCACTCACCACCAAGTTTATCTGATCCACTAAAGACCCAAGGTGTTGAACAAGTGATTTATACTTGAATTGAATTGTAGTAAAACCACTCTGAATATTTTAAGAAGGCATCATATATTATTGAATAAAAGACCGAACACCTCATTAAAACCTCCCCACGCCACCTGTGTAGGAAAGAGTATACTCCCTAATAGCTACACTAATATTTAACAAGTAAATATTTACACAAAAAATTACTCTAAATATAACCTGAGATGCTCAATATTCTATGGGTGCTTCAAAACTCTCCCTTCTTTGTCCTAAAGTCTATATGTCCCAGGTTTGAGCTTTTTAAAGACCTCACAGGGGCCTTCCCAGTTCAGAGCCAACTTACCGAACTGCTTCTCCTTGGTGTGTAAGAAAAAATTTCTTAACACCTTATCTCTTGGTTGAAAATCTCTTCTTTTGACCTTGGAGGCAAATCTGCTCATCATCAAACCTTGGTAATGAGTTGTTCTTAAGTGATCTTTAACCCTTCTTTCTTCTATTAAGTCCAACTGATTCCTAATTGCTATCTCATTAGCTTGTTCGGAATAGTTATGGACTCCGTATGATGGTAGGGTAGCTTCTATAGGGGTAATTGCATCCATCCCATACACCAAAGAATAATGAGACTCTTGTGTATAAGCCCGAGGAGTAGTTCGGTATGCCCACAACATTTCTAGCAAATAGCTTGGCCACTTCTCCGCAACACCTTCTAAATTCTTTTTTAATTTAGATTAAATAGTCCTGTTGGCAACTTCAACGTGGCCATTTGCTTGTGGATGAAAAGGAGAAGAAAAACAATGTTGAATACCTCTAGAAGCACAAAAATTTCCATATCTTTGTTATCAAACTGTGGCCCATTGTTTGTAGTAATCTTTTGAGGGATCCAAAATCTGCAACATATATTGGATAATATAAATTTAATGACAGCCTTTGAAGTGGTTCCTGCCAAAGGAGTTGCCTCTATCCATTTTGAGAAGTAATCAATAGCAACTATAGTAGTTCTACACCACCCAGATGCCATAGACAGAGGTCCAATTAAGTCCATTCCCCATTGGGAAAAATGTACTGGCTCAGAAATAGACTCCATAGGTACTGCTGGCACATGAATTTCATTGCTATACATTTGACATGGATCACACTAATTTACCATTTCCTTAGCATCTGCCATTATAGATGGCCAATAGTACCCAACTAATAAGACTTTCCGGGTTAGTGCCATGTACCCACAATGTGATGAGCCTTCTTCATCGTGTAGTTCGGATAAAACGACTTGAGATTCTTCAACCCCCATAGACAAACCAACAATCTCAGCTACAGAGTCTGACCAGGGTTCTTCCTCCACAAGGGGTGTCAAACCGAAGAGGTTGTTTCAAACCAGTCTATCCCCTATCATCTCAGGTTCCTCGGTTCAAGAGTCGGAACCCACCGTCGAACCAGGTTTAACAGTTACCAGCTTTAAAAAACCCTCCCCATTCCTAGCCATGGGGTCAGATGCTGATACTTCCCCCAACAAGCTAGTGGATCGAAGAAAAGGCCGGCTGGTCAAAGGGCAAGCTTCCAAGGGCACCCCTTCGAAAACAGGTACCAAAGATAGCAGTGCAGGGTTAGAAGTACCCAAAAAATCACCCAGGGACAGGATGTCCGGTCCGGAGGCCACTGGCTCAAACCCTCAAAAAGAAACCTCCACATCAGAGCTCCATCCGGCGGCTAGAGTGCAGGAGGGCACTAAAGCTCACCAGTCCGGTAATCAGATTGAACCAACCCCAAGCTCCCCTTCATTAATACAACTGAAAACCCTTCCTCAATAATGGAAGAGATAATGGAGGACTCTATTGAAGAGGCTCCATTTGAGTCCGAACCCTCCGGACAGGCCAGTGGTGTTGTTGCTGCTCAAAAGGATAAAGGCAGGGAGAAGCTATGCTTAAGGCATCCGGATCTGCCGGAGTGTCTTGAAGGAAGAGTGGGACCTTGTTTCCACAAGGTCAATGTTAAATATCTTCTTGCCTTGCAAAAGATCAATTACGCTTTCATCCATACAGCTGAGTTGGGCCGAATGCGTACAAAGTGGGGAATTCCGGAGAATGTGAAGATAAGAATCCCCATAGACCCCGAAACCCCAAAGGACTGCAAGTTGAGCGAGATAGTTATCTACACGGAGCTGTTTAACTGGGGGCTTAGATTTCCCTTGGACCCAGAGATTGTCAGATACTTTCATCTGATAAAGCTCTGTCCAAGCCAACTGAGTCCTAATGCTTGGTACACCCTCATGGCCTGTATTATGGCCTCTAGGCTCTCCGGGATTCCTCTACCAATGGAGGAGTTTGCAGCTGTGGCCAATCTCTGCAGAAACCACCACATTCCCTTCTATCACTTCAACATGGGTGATAATTATAAAGCAGTGGATGATCTGCTAGAGTCGGAGAGGAATTGGAGGACTCAATTCCTGTTCGTAAGTGGTGCTTGGGAGAACGGGAGGAAAATCAAAGTTGGAGTCAATCCAAGTCTCGTCACCAGCAGATGGAGGAGTGATCGTAAGGCTCTTACTTTATATTTTTATTTCTTCTTTTATCAGATTTGTTTAAACTGACTGGTCTTGTCTTTTTCTTAGCAGAACTGCCCAAGGACTTCAATGACTACCTAAAGTCCGAGCAGACCACTTGCACCAAGATCAACACTTGGGCTGCTGAAAAGTGGGGAAACTGGTTTCACGATGCTTTCACAGGAGGCAACTTAGCAAGGTCTCACCTCTGGAACACTACTGGCTGGAGGGACTTAACCTGGGAAGAACTCACCACTCCACCCCCTCCGGATGTAGTCCTCAAAAGAACACACGAACCGGATGAGACACTTTACTTGCCAGGCCGGGCCAAGGCCCCGAGTAAGATGAAAGGCAAGAAGAAGAAGGGCAAGAAAGTGGTAGGTGGAGTTAACCCTGCTGAGGTGGAAGAGGCTGTTTCAACAAATCCAGAGGGGGTAGCCCCAAACCAGATTGATGTTGCTCTCTTAGAAGTGGTAGAGCAGGAGAGTGTTAGGCAAGAGGTTCAATCCCCAACACCCCCAAGGGCTTCCAAAAGAGACCGAAAACGGGGAGCTGAAAGCAAGGAGAGGGAGACTAAGAAGAAAAAGACCTCCAAGGGTGATGAACTTTCTCTCCGGCCTCCGGAGCCTCTCCCCCATGTTGATCCTACTGATCCAACACAAGCAGAGGAGATCCCTGGTGATTTTCAAACCGACGAGGTCGGAGGAGGAGACCTTAGCATTTATGGGGTTGACATCACCGGTCTTGATGGGCTTGGTGACTATTTTTCCAACCTCCCCAGAGACGATTTTGTTGGGCCTTACCTCCCTCCGAGTACTTCGAACACCGTCACTTTTAATGGTAAGACTTTTACTGTTTCAAGTGAAAGGGATATTGTAGCTCACTCTATATTAAGTAGTGTTCACCCGGTGCTTGTGTTGGAGAAGCAAGTTCGAAGTCAGGCAGATACTATTAAAGACCTCAAGTCTGACAAGGAAAGACTGTCCGATGATCTTCTTACTGTCACTCAACATGCTGACATTCTGAAGGGGGAAAACGAGGAGCAGAAGAAGAACCAAGAGGGGTGGACCACAAAAGTTGCTACTTTAGAAGATACTATCAAGGAGCTCCGGGAGAAGTAGTCCGGAGTAGAGAAAGATCTTACCTCTTCAAAAGAGGAGGGCAAGGCCAAGGATCAAGTCATCCACAACTTAAAAAATGACAAGATTGCTCTTGAGAACACAGTGTCCAAGGCTGCAGAGGAGAAAGCTGATCTGCTAAGGGAGCAGGAGGCCAAGATCGATGCTTATGCCAACAACGTGATAGACACTAAAAAGCAAATGTACGCCAAGGTGAGGTCGGACATGGTCATGCTCTTCCATGAGAAATTCCCGAAAAGGAACCTGGGAGATTTGTGGCTTCACGTAGAGTACGAAGACCTTCCCTTCCACACCATGGCTGATGGAGACTTGCATGATTATTCCAGTGCTTCCTCCTCTGACGAAGAAGAAGAAAACGTCGGGGAGGGCCCTCACGAAGAGAAAGACGATCCCAAGGGGAAGAAGAAGATAAGTGAGGCTGAGCCATCTTCAAAGGCTCAGTCTTAAATTATGAATTATCTTTTCACTTTTCATGTTACCTAAACTAAAGTCTTTAGAAGGCCAAGGCATTTTTTGTTATTGTGTCCGGTATCTGACCAGATAAATCCTTTGTTTTGTTTGACAATTTAAAAGTCCTTGGAAGGCCAATGCACTTAAGTTATTTCAATGAATATCTCTGTTTTGCACAATTCTCGTATCCTTTCATAGTTTGTTTCAATTTTGGTGGCTAGTGTTTAAATAGCCCTTAGTTATTTCATAAATAGCCTAAAGTGAGAGTGTTTAAATTCTCCAATGACAAATGTTTAAGTGGTCATCATTTTTTTACTTCAATCCGGATGGTATGAGAAAAAACAAAGTAAGAACACTTCGAATTTTTTTTAAGAAGGCATCAAATTTTATTAATTAGCTCGGACACCTCATTAAAACCTCCCCGTGCCACCAGGGTAGGAAAGAGTATGCCCCCAAATATTTACATGGATGTTTAAACAAGTAAATATTTACAGAGATACTACTCCAAGTACATTCGGAGATGTTCAATATTCCAAGGGTGGGTCAAAACCCTATCTTAACACTTTTTCCTTCTTCTAAAGAATGTGTTTCAACTTCTTCAACTGGTATCAATACTCCAGGGGTCTCTCTGGGGTCATCAATTTCACCCTCACCCCAGAAAGCCCCTCAAACTGCTATTCCTCGTTCATACGAACTGCCCCCAACGTCCGTGGAGCCAGTGTTGTGGCATAACATTCTCTTGCAACCTTTTGACTGCTCCGGACAACTCCCACTTGTCCTTGAACAGCATATTTCAAACATTGGTGGACTGTCGAGGCCACTGCATGCATCCTAGAGAGCCAAGACCTCCCTAAAATAGCATTATAGCAAGTGGGACAATCCAGCACTATGAAAAGTATCCAGACCATCTTCTTGAATGGGCCCTTGCCCAACAAAACTTCCTTTTCGAACTCCCCGATCACATCTGCTGAGCTGCCAGTAAAGCCCACAATTGATCTGTGCGAACGCTGAATTACGGCTGGATTTTTCATCTTTTTGTAAGTGGTTAGGAAGAGGATAATGGCTGAGCTTCCATTATCCACCAAGATTTGTCTTATGTCATTGCCCCCAATGGATGCTCCTATGACAACAACATCTTCATGAGGGCCAGCTATATCACTTAAGTCATCTTCATCGAAAACAATGAAGGGAAATGGAATTTGTGATTGATAGGAGGTCATGCCTCCTTCTAGATGGGTGGCTAAAGTACGAACATGCCTCTTCCTTGAAGAAGCAGTAGGGGCTGTCATAGTATCCCCTCCGAAAATTGTAAGTGACTTAAAAAACTTAAAAATCCCGGAGACCGTTTTACAACATTCCTCAATGGCACCCACTCTATTTCGAGTCGGATCAGGATCCAGGTATTCTGATTCTACATCAAATCTTTCAATTATAACCATAGCTCCCTCCGGAGCAGCATTGCTTGGACCAACCCGATGAGCATTATCAAGCCTATTTCCTCCTCTTCTTTTGACATATGCCCCCAGCTTTCCTCTTTTAATCAAGTTCTGAACCTCTTGTTTCAAGGCTATACAATCGTCAGTGGTATGGCCAGTGTCATTATGGTACTGGCAGAAAGAGTTGTTACGATGTTCCCTAGGAGATTGCAGTGCGGTCGGTATTCTATAGTGCACCTCTTCCTTTGTTTTATCATAAATGGTGGCCACACTTTCTTTCAATTCTGCAAACCACTCCGGTTGGACCCAAGGCCCTCTCTTATTTCTGGATTGTTGACTCTGAGCAGGTGCATCTGGCTGAGATTGAGCTTTAGCCCTGTTATGCCCCTGCCCGGTCTCCTTTGCCTTGTTCCCGGATTGATTTTGATTGGGGTTTGGTGCAACCGGGGCAAACCTCACCTGCCTGTGTACTCTAGTTTTCTTTGTTTCATAAACGTTGATTTGGTTTCCAACCTCATTCAGTAAACCTCCCCAAGTCATGGCTTTCTTTCTGGTCACCGAATCAGCCAAATTCCTAGGGTTCAAGCCCTGTCTCAAAGATGCTATTGCCACTTGCTCGAAGCAATCAGCCAACCCATTTTTAATGTTTACAAAACGACTTATGTATTCTTTCAATGATTCGTTTGGTTCTTGGGCACAATGGATTATTGTGTCCCTATTGCCCTTCAATTCTTTACTCCCAACAAACTGCCTTCGAAAGGCCACCCAAAAGGTATCAAAATTCTTGATGCAGCCTTGAGGTAGGCTGTTATACCACTTCAGAGCACTCCCCGTAAAGGATTGGGAGAATGCCCTACAGAGTAACTTGTCGTCATCATCAAAATTCATCATGAAGTTTTTAAAATGCTCCAAGTGGTTGTCCGGATCAGTATTGTCATCATACTTTTCCATTTTAGTGCTATCAAACCTCTTAGGGAGGTTTCCGGACAGAATCTTGGAAGACAATGGAGATTGTCTCCAATTCCGGCCACGACTGAACACAGTATCCTCATTGGGAGTTGCAAAAATGTCTAGTTCATCGTGGAAGGCAAAGGGATGCATCGGCATCCGGTCTACATGCCTCCGGCTGTGAGATGATCCTTTGCATATATTCTTTTTCAATTTCCCAATGTCTATCCCTTTTTCTTGAATATTGTTTAATCAGCTTTTGCTTCTTTTTGGATCGGCCCTCAACACTGCTGGAGGACAAGGACTTTCAACTCCTTCCTCATCCGAGGAACTATCAGAAGATTCTGAGTCTGAGTCAGAACTCTCCACTGGCTTAGACCGGTGAGACTTTTTGGAGCTGACATGAGTCTTTTCGGTACTCACATGAGTCTTTGAAGGCTCATGCTCTCTAGGGTTATCGGTATGATGAGCAACTGATGCTTTTGACTTTTCTTTCATGCCCATCTTAGCCTTTTCTGCCCTCAGAGCTTCTATCTCGCCCTTTAATCTATCACGCTCCTCGATAGTGTATTTATCGTTTTCACCCACCACTTCAAGGAAAGCTGGTGGTACTTCCGGGGCGTCCGGATTCATTCAGACTGATTTTTCTTGTTGGTTTCGAATGCTCGATTCAGGCACCTTCGTCTCCCACTGTGGTCGCCAATTTGGTGAGGTTTATTTTCGTCTGAGGGTAAGATCGTAACTTTTATTTAGATTTTAGTGGAGGTTTGTAAGTATTTAATATTTGAGTTGAGAGTAGAGGGAGAATTAAGCAGCCTGGTTGTATTTAATTTTCATTACCCTCATTTAATGTTGGTGGTTGGGTATTTATACCCTTACATTTGGGCCTTATGGGCTTTCGGGTCATGTTTAATGGACCCGGGTCAAGTTTAAGGACCCATGAGCTCTTAGTAGGAGAGCAGGCACCTTAGTCAAGAAGTGATTAGGTTTTTAAGTACTTTAGTTCTTGTTCGAACAGTCCAATGGATGAGGTGTTCGAACTACCCTGTCCGGTTTGGTGATCTTAGTCCAAATTGTCCCTATCCGGAGAGGTAACAGAATTCGGACTCATCAATTATAACACTAGGAGCCTCTCTGGGGTCATCAATCTCACACTCACCCTCAGAAGGCTCCAGTAACTGCTAATCTTCATTAATCCGAACTGCCCCCAAAGTCTTAGGAGCGAGAGCAGTTGCATAGCACTCCCTGACTATCTTCTGACTACTTCGGACAATACCTACTTGCTCTTGAACTACATACTCCAAACACTGATGGACTGTTGAGGCCACAAGATGCATTCTGGAAAGCCCAGACCTCCCAAAAATTGCATTGTAGGATGTGGGGAAATCTACCACAACTAATAGCACCCTCACCATCTTTTGAAAACGCTTATTGCCCAACTGCACTTCTTCTTCAAATTCCCCAATTACATCATTAAAGCTCCCTGTGAAGCCCACAATGGTTCTGTTTGAGTGTTGAATAACAGCCGGATTCCTCATCTGCTTGTAGGAGCTTAAGAAAAGGATGTTTGCCGAATTTCATGTGTCTATCAAAATCCGGCGTATATCATTGCCCCTAATAGATGCTCCTATAACCATTGCATCCTCATGAGGCCCAGCAATATTTCTCAAATCATCCTCATCAAAAAATATGAATAGGAAATGGGTCTGGCACTGATGGGAAGACATTTCTCCCTCCAATTAAGTGGCCAAACTGTGTACATGCCTCTTTCTTGATGAAGGGGTGGGTGTTGTCACAGTATCTCCTCCAAAAATAGTGAGTGACTCAAAGAAACTAATCAGTCCAAATACTATCGTGGTTTGTTCAGTTATGACCCCCACTTTATTCCGAGTTGGATCAGGATCCAGGTACTCATAATCAATGTAGAATCTTTCAAGAATCACCATTTCCCCTTCTTGAGCAAAGGTTCTAACATTGTTTGTAGGGCCCGTCCGAGGAGCACTGTCGGGCCTGTTTTCACTTCTTCTTTTGACATAAGCTCCTAGTTTTCCTATTTCAATAAGGTTATGCACTTCTTGTTTTAATGCTACGCAGTCTTGAGTGTTATGGCCTATATCATTATAATATTGGCAAAAACAAGTATTTCGGCTTTCCTTGTAAGACTGCAGTGCCGTCGGCTTCCGGAAATGGACTTCATCCTTGGTCTTGTCATAGATCATGACCACATTCTCCCTTAACTCTTCAAACCACTATGGTTGAACCCAAGGACCTCTTTTGCCTCTTGACTGCTGGCTCTGAGACTGATTCTGGTTGGATTAAGTTTGTTTCGTCCGGTTGGACTCTTATCCGGTCTTCTTGGCCTTATATCCGAACTGGTTAGCAGCCGGAGGAGTTGTTGTGGTGGGCCTCACTTGACGGTGCACCCTGGTTTTCTTGGTTTCTTCCACATTAATCTGTTTTCCTACTTAATTCAACATGGCATCCCAGGTCATAGCTTTCTTCCTGGTCACCAAATCAGCCAGGTTCCTTGGATTTAATCCTTGTCTTAGAGAAGCAATTGCCACCTGTTTGAAGCAATCTGTTAATCCTTGTCTTAGAGAAGCAATTGCCACCTGTATGAATCGACTTATGTAATCCTTTAAAGACTCGTTTGGTTCTTGGGCACAATGGATAATGGTATCTCAATTGCCCTTCACCTCTTTACTTCCAAATTACCTTCGGAAGGCAACCATAATGTATCAAAGTTTCTGATACACCCTTGGGGTAAGCTATTATACCACTTAAGAGCACTTCCCGTAAACGTTTGAGAGAATACTCTACACAAAAGTTTGTCATCATCATCAAAATTCATCATGAAGTTCTTTAATTACTCCAGATGGTTGTCCGGATCTCGACTTCCATCATACTTCTCCATTTTGGAGCTGTCAAATCTTTTGGTTAGGTTTCCAGACAGTATTTTTGCAGACAAAGGTGACTGTCTCCAGTTCTTATTACGACTAAAGACTGTATCTTCATTAGGTGTCGCGAAAATACCTGGTTCGGTCTGAAAAGTAAAAGGATTTATCAGCAACTGATCAGCATGCATGTGGGATGGCCCTCTGCCCAGATGCCTTTTAAGCCTACTGGAGGACTCGGAATCTGAACTTTCAACAGGCTTAGACCGATGTGTCTTCTTAGAGCTGATATGAGTCTTTTTTTTTAACTCAGATGAGTCTTTAATGATGGATCGTTCTCCCCAGGGTTGTTAGTATGATGAATAGCTGACGCCCCTGATTTCTCCCTTATACCATTTTCTACTTATTTTATGGCCCTTTGTGCTTCTAACTCTGCTCTCAACTTATCTCGCTCCTCAACAGTGTATTCATTTTTCTCCCTGACCGTTTCCACCATAGGAGGTGGTGTACCTTGGTCGTTCGGATCCATCCGAACTGGTTCTTTTTACTGGTTTTGAATGTAAAATTCAGGAACCTTCGTGCTCCCACTGTGGTCGCCAATTTGATTTGGTTTATTTTGAGCTGAAGGTAGTTTAGTAAAGTATTTTAGTAAGTTTTAGGTATTTTGTGTTTAGTGTGAGGAATAGTGAGATAATTAAGCAGCCTGCTTGTATTAAATATTGAGCACCCTCATTAATGAGAGTGGTTGGGATACTTATACTTTAATTAATGACTCATGGGCTTACCGGGTTAGGTTGTGAAACCGGATCAAGTTTAAGGACTCATTAATCTTTTAAGTAAATTAGCAAATAGCTTAGTCAAAAGGTGTTTTACATTTGTCTTGTCCGGATTTTTCAGTGGAGTGTTATGGTCCAAATTACCCCTGTCCGGATTAAATGGTGGGTTGTGACTGAAGTATCCGAACTCATCAATTATTATCTTATATTCATGAATAAAAATCTCAATACAATATTTAATTCACCTCTTCAATGTTATGAGCATCCTATCAGCAGCAACAGTGGTAATATGTTTACAAGTATCATGAATGAATATGTTAGTTCTCTTCTCTTTATAAAATATTTCAAATTATGATTTTAAATTAACTATAATTACAATCTCATCTTTAAGTTTTGTTGATGTAATTGGGAGCGATAAACATACCTATTTTTTTATTTATAAATCTGTCATTAAACTTTATACTTTAGAATTAAGTGTCAATATTCCGATTCAATCTTTCACAGAACCTGAATTTGATATAGTATTTATACAATTACCTCTATAATGAGTTTTCATATGTTATCCTAATTCCTACTTATTCATATATACTTGATTACTTACTAGTTGGATTGTTTATCAATTATAACAAATGCATCGATAAACATGTTATGGTCTATCCAATAAAGAAATTCCAACATATGGATTTTGTTGTAACAACATTAGTTTGCTAATGTAAGCTTTGTATATGTTTGTCCTAATCTACACCCTTTTAGATCCTATATATAATGTTGATGCACCACATATACAAAATATTCTTAAAAAAAATACTTTTAGATAAAGAAAGTGCTCTTGTTGAATATGGGTTTTAAGTGTTATTTATAGTTTATGAATCACTTGTAAAGACATACATACACACATGAATTCGATAAATCATTTTATTAGCTTGTATTTTGTTTTGAGAAATTTGTAATATAATATTTTAAGTAGTTGTTTATTTCTAATTTTTAATTATCTAATAATTATTTCATCTAAAAAATAAAATATGTTGCTCGTGCATGTATAATTATTCTATAATCCTAACCACAAAATAATGTGATGTTTAGTTTGTTGTTTTGGGGATTTATATTTGACAAATGCATAAAAGCAAAAATTAGCAATGCATACATTTTAGTTTTTCAGTTCATTGATCTCCCTAATTTGTGTAGATTAATTGTTTGATATAATATTTTATTGTTTTTATAACAAATATAAATAAAAAAAATAAAAAAATCCAATACAACGTGTTCAAAATAAAGAAATAAATCCAAAAATCAAAAGAAAATTTATTTTCAAGGTAATCTTGTTGGAATATATTTATTTAATATATTTATAGATCGACAATAATTTGGACCGACATGCTAAATAAACATATTCAGTATTGTCTTAAGGAAATTCAAATTACAAGCAATCTAGTTAATTATTTAATTAACTAAATTAGACATATGGGTGAAATGGCGTTATAGGCTCTAGTGTGGTTACCATGTTGAATTTGGACATTGGGCCCGAGTCTCAACACTTAAGCCTGAATTAATAAATCAGGGATATAAATTAAATTATCAATTTATTAGGTTATGGTCCCAGACATAATGAAGTAATAAAGGATGAGCTTTACAATGCTGGGCTTCATATTGTAAAGACTATAAGTAAGGGGATAGGTTTAGGAATTTCATCATCCTAAACCTAATAATAAAGACGGTCTCTTTCTTCGGTGTCTGGAAATCATTCATTTCTACTAATCTGTTCTGCAGGTTTCTCAAGACAATATACACAATCGCTAAAGAACAAAAAGGAACAAAAGAGAATATTATATGGAAAGCAGCAGACAAACCCGTAAGTGTTCTTGGTTTTATATTTATTCATTAGGTGAATCCATAAAAGAGTTTCTATTTAAAATTCTGTGATTTTTTATAGATTATTTGATGCGATTTTGGATAATATATAACATTTGGTATCAGAGTCAGCTTAACCATTTTTTTATTCGGTAAAATAATCGAATTGTGTATTGATAGATTAAGGTGCATGTTCTTTCTTCATCGTAAAGAATCCATACCATTGGGATTATGTGCTAATTGAGCTACTTAGGGCATATATTTAGGGATTGTATGAAAAGCATGCTATGTGATTTATTCGTATTGAAAAACATATATATATTTTTTTCATGTTTATATCAGTAAATTGTAATTTTGATAGTTTTGGGATTTTTTCGGTTAAATTATGGTTGATTGATGTCTGGAATTTCTTCTCCCAAAACTAGCATCAAATTAACCATAATATAACGAATAAAATCAAAACTATTAGGACAGTGGCTCGTCGACGGCTTAATCCATGATGTTAAAGTTGAACAAAATATATCAAACGGTATTGATCATGGTCAACGAATTGATGACGGTGTGGTGAACATTGTGACCTGCGAGGATTCGTAAACCCACTGTTATCGCGATGATATCAGTGTGAGGCTACTTTCTAGGCATAAACTCAGTGACAGTAGCGGGGTGCACGTCCAGGACATGCAGCAGGTCAGGAGGAAAAGTAATATTTTCCGAAATATTTTTTGGAAATTATATATTTTTAAAAAAAATTATGTTATTAATTTAAATTTATTTATTTCACGAATATGACGTGTTTGGCATGCTAATTATTGAATGTTTATTTGTGAATTAAATTGTATATGCTTGAAGGATTAAATGATGATGCATGACTAATGTTTCATAGACCGGTAGGTGAAACTAAGAAATTAATTGAATTGGCCCTTCGGAAGGTTAAAATTAATTTTCTTATGGATCATATGCTTCGAAAGGTTCGAGGATTAATTTAAATTCAAATATTACCGGTCATCTCGAAGGTTCACGTTTGGGTTTAAATTAATCATGAACAGAAGAAAATTACTGAAAATGGTCTTTGTGTTGATTTTAATTTTAAGTAGAAGAAATCGCCCCTCTATAAGGTTTTGTCGATACTTTAAACTTATCATTGTAATTTTTTTATCTTATGTAGGTGAAATCGATCCTCCGAAAGGTTTTACCGGTACTTAAGAAAATCAAATTAGGTTATTTAAATCTAAGTAAATGACATCGACCCTCCGGAAGGTCTCATTGGTGATGAGTTCGGAGTTTTCAGTCACTATGCCACAAATAAATCCGAAGGGAAATTCGGACTATACTATTACACCAAATATATTAACATGACAAATGTATTAAATTTTGACTAAGCTACTTGTTAATCAAGTTAAAACTATATGACTGATGGGTTTTTAAACTCGACCTGATTTCACAACCCGACCCAATAAGCCCATGGTTCAGTAATTAAGTATAAATACTCCAACTACTTTAATTAATGAGGGTGATCAGAATTTAATACTAACAGGTAACTTAATTATCTCTCCACTCTACACACTAAACACAAAACACCATAAAATTATCAAAACTCTTTTTAAACACTTTACCTGATTACCCTCAGCCAGAAATAAACCACACCAAATTGGCGACGATAGTGGGAGGCGACGATGCGTGATTTTTTACATTCAAAACTAATGAGTCCGGACAAATTCATCACTACTCACTGAGAAATCCGAACAATGGCAATTCGGACAATAAGTGCCCACAGAACTATCGGGACAGGACAAAAGTAAAGAATCACCTAAACAATTTTTGACTAAGCTAGGTGCTAATCAGCTTATTAAGTAAATGAGTCCTTAAACTTGACCCGAAAGCCCATAGGTTCATAACTAAAGGTATAAATACCCAACTACTTTCATTAATGGGGGTAATGAACATTTAATACAACCAGACAACTTAAATATATCACTACAAAACACCCAAACATTTAATACTCCTAAAACTCTCCAAAACACTTGACAAAATTACCCTCAGCTTAAAATAAACCACACCAAATTGGCGACCACAGTGGGAGCTGAAGGTTCCTGAATCTAGCATTCAAAACCAGTAAGAAAAACTAGTTCGGATGAATCCGGACGAGCAAGCAATGCCACCACCTTTGGTGGAGGTGGTGGGAGAAAACAATGAGTACACAACCGAAGAGCGAGACAGGTTGAAAGCTGAAATAGAAGCGTTGAGAGCCACTAAAAAGGCAGAGATGGGTTTAAAAGAAAATTCAAAAGCGTCAGCCATTCACCATACTGACAACCCAAGGGAGAACGACCCATCAGCAAAGACTCACTTGAGCACAAAAAAGACCAATGTCAGTTCTAAGAAATCTCACCGGTCCAAGCCGGTGGAGAGCTCAGAATCTGAGTCCTCTAGTAGCTCCTCGAATGAGGATGAGCTTGAGGAGTCCTTGTCATCCAGCAGTGATAAGGGGAGATCCAAGAAGAAACAAAAGATGGTTAAAAAATATTCAAGAAAGAGGGATAGGCATGGAAGACTAAAGAGACATCTGGGAAAAGGGTCGTCTCACAGCCACAGTCATAGTCGTAGGCATGTGGATCAACTACTAATGGATCCTTTTACTTTCTATGATGACACAGTATTTAGTCGAGGTTGAAATTAAAGGCAATCGCCATTTTTCTCCAAAATACTGTCCGGAAACCTTCCTAAGAGGTTTGACAGTACTAAAATGGAAAAGTATGATAGAAGCAAAGATCCGGACAACCATCTGGAATAGTTTAAAAAATTTATGATGAATTTTGATGATGATGACAAACTTCACTCAATCTTTTATGGGAAGTGCTTTGAAATGGTACAACAGCTTACCATAAGGTTGTATCAGAAACTTTGATACGTTTTGGGTGGCCTTCCGAAGGCAGTTTGTGAGGAGTAAAGAGGTGAAGGGCAATGGTGATACTATTATCCATTGTGCTTAAGAGCCAAATGAATCACTGAAAGACTATATAAGCCGGTTCGTAAACACAAAGAATGGGTTAGTTGATTACTTTGAGCAGGTAGCAATAGCTTCTTTGAGACAAGGGTTAAACCCTGGAAATCTGGCTGATTCCGTAACCAGGAAGAAGGCCATGACCTGGGGCGGTTTGCTGAATCAGGTGGGAAAACAAATCAACGTAGATGAAACGAAGAAGACTAGGGTACACAGGCAAGTGAGGTCGGCCTCAGCTGCTCCAAACCAGAACCAGCCCGGATACAAGGCCATAGAAACCGGACAGGGGCCCAATAGGGCCAAACAGACTCAATCCTACCCAGCTTCAGCTCAGAGCCAGCAGTCCAGAAATAAAAGAGGACCTTGGGTCCAACCGGAGTGATTTTCTGAGTTGAAAGATAATGTGGCAACTATAAATAACAAAACAAAATATGAGGTGCATTTCAGGAAGCCGACAGCGCTTCAATCTCCTTGGGAAAGTTGTAATACTTATTTTTGCCAATATTATCATGATATTAGCCACAAAAACGAAGATTGCATTGCTTTGAAACAAGAGGTGCAGAATCTGATTGAAAGGGGGAAGCTGGGAGCTTATCTCAAGAGAAGAAGTGGAAACATGCCTGACAATGCTCACCGGACTAGCCCAACAAACAATGCGGGGACGTCTGCTCCGGACGAGGCTATGGTAATCATTGAAAGGTTTGAGGTCGAATCGGAGTATTTGGATCCTGATCCAACCCGGAATAAAGTGGAGGTTATAACAGATCATACTAAGACATTGTCTGGACGCATAAGATTTTTTAAGTCACTTACCATATTCGGAGGGGACACTATGATTGTACCAACTCCTTCTTGAAGGAAGAGGCATGTTCATACTCTAGCTACTCAATTAGAGGGAGACATGTCTTCTTATAAATCCAAAATTCATTTTCCCTTTATTGTTTTTTATGAAGATGATCTAAGAGACATAGCTGGGCCTCATGAGGATGTTATGGTGATAGGATCTTCGATTGGGCGCAATGACATCAGGAGAATTTTGATTGACACTAGCAACTCAGCCAATATTCTCTTTTTAGCGTTCGAACAGATCTATTATGGGCTTTGCAGGGAGCTCTGCGGATGTCATTGGAGAATTTGAGAAGGAGGTATTGTTGGGCAAAGGCCCTTTCAAGAAGATGGTCAGAGTATTATTCGTTGTAGTGGATTGCCCCACATGTTACAATGCAATCTTTGGGAGGTCCTGGCTCTCTAGGATGCATGATATGGCTTCAACAATCCATCAATGTTTAAAATACGCAGTTCAACGACAAGTGGGAGTTTTCAAGAAGTAGCCAAAAAATAGCAAGGGAATGTTATGTAACTACACATGCCCCTAAAACTCTGGGGGTAATCCGGATTAATGAAGATTAACAGTTGTTGGGGCCCTCTGAGGACGCGGGTAAAATTGATGACCCTAGAGAGACCCCTAGTGTTTTGATACCAATCGAAGAAGTTGAAACCCACTCTCTGGCTGAAGGAAGGAGTGTCAAAATTGGCTCAAGATGGCCCCAGAATTGAAGAAAAAGTTGTTGTCCTTTTTGGCAAATCACCAACATGTTTTTTCTTGGTGCAATGCTGATGTGACCGGAGTACCTGCGAGTGTTATATCACACCAGCTGTCTATCCGGAGAGATGTTGTACCTGTTGTGCAGAAAAGAAGAGCTTTCTCTAAGAAGAAAACTGATGTAATAGTTCAAGAAGTTGACCGGCTTACCAAGATGGGGTACATAAAGGAGTCCCAATATCCTTTATGGACAGCCAACCTAGTGTTAGTAAAGAAAAATAATGGGAAATGACGTATGTGTATCGAATTTACTAACCTCAATAGAGCTTGCATAAAAGATCTATATCCAGTCCCCCGAATAGATCAGTCGATAGATTCCACATCTGGAAACAAGTTATTGTTCTTCATGGATGGTTTCTCCGGTTATAACTAGATACAGGTGGATCTGAAGGACCAGGAACACACTACCTTTGTTACAGATAGGGGTTTCTATTGTTACAAGGTGATGCCTTTTGGATTGAAAAATGCTGAGGCTACTTATCAGAGGTTGGTGAACAAAGCATTTGCTGATAAGATTGAGAGAAATATGGAAGTATATATTGATGATATAATGGTGAAAAGCTTAGAAAAAGAGTTGCACCTAATTGATCTTCAAGAAACTTTTGCCAACTTGGCAAAGGTCAATTTAAAATTGAATCCAGAAATATGTGTGTTTGGGGTGCAGTCCAGAATTTTTTTGGGATATGTGATAAGTGAGAAAGGGATACAGCCTGATCTGGACCAGCTCAATGCCTTATTAAAAATAGACCCTCCTCGAAATGTTAAAGAAGTACAAAGGTTGACAAGAAGATTTGCTGTATTAAATCATTTTATTTCAAGGTCTTTGGACATGTGTGCCCCATTTTTTCAGACCTTAAAGGGTGCTAAAGACTTCAACTGGTCTCCATAATGCAACCATGCGTTTGATGAAATAAAGAAGCATTTGTCTTCTCCCAAAACTCTTTTTAAGCCTGTCGATGGAGAAACACTGTATATCTACTTAGAATTGTCAGAATGTGCTATAACTGCAGGACTAGTAAGAGAGGTGGACAATTATCATCGTCCGGTGTACTACATCGGCAAGAGTCTGATGGATGCTGAAAAGAGGTACCTAAAGCTTGAAAAACTGGCACTAGCCTTGGTGATTGCTGCCAGAAAAATGAGGCCATATTTTTAGTCTCATTCTATCATCGTTTGGACATCTTTTCCTTTAAAGAATGTTCTTCAGAAGGAAGACATATCAAGCAGGATGACCAAATGGTCAGTAGAATTGGGTGATTATGATATTGATTTTGCCTCACGAACTGCAATCGAAGCTCAATCTGTTGCTGATTTATTGGTAGAATTTCATTCGGACAGAAGTACTAAACAAACTACAGAAGAGAAAACTAAAAAAGAGTGGGTTGCCCAGACAGAAATACTAAACAAGTACAATGGGTTGTGGGGCTGGGATATGTTTAATCTTTCCGTATGGCTATAAATTATACCATGTTATATGCTTTGCTTTCAGGTCTTCTAACAATGAGTCTGAATATGAGGCCGCTATAGCTGGTTTAAAGTTAGCTTTTCCAGTGTGGGGCTAAAAGAGTTAGATTAATGAGTGATTCTCAGCTTCTTATCCATCATGCTCAAGGTCAATCTGAGCCAAGAAGGAGCAGTTGATTAAGTACTTGTTTATTCTTAAAGAAGTGGCAATCCATACAATAAAATCAGAGCAAAGAAGAGGAAGAGAGTTTAAGTGTACAAGTGGTTCAACCCAAAGACTGGAGATTTCCCGTTCTTTAATACATCTCTAATGGGATTTTTCCTCCGGGGAAGGTTATGGCAAGGAAAATGAAACAAAAGGCTCGTGGTTTCTTAATCATAAGAGAAGTCTTTTATAAAAAGTCGTTCAGTATACCTCTCCTACGTTGTTTGGGGGTTAAAGAGTCCCAAATTATTTTGTCTAAACTACATGATGGAGAGGGATCAACATAGTATGGCTATAGAACTCTAACCCGGAGGGTTTTGTTGGCCGGATATTATTGGTCATCCATAATGGCAGATGCCAAGGAATTAGTGAAGAAATATGACCCATGCCAAAGATATGGTAACAAAATTCATATCCTAGCTGTTCATATGGAATCGATTTCTGAGTTAGTGTTTTTTGCTCGTTAGGGACTGGATTTAGTTGGACCTTTACCAATGGCGTCCGGAGGGTGCAGGACTATTATTGTAGCCATTGATTATTTCTCAAAGTGGATAGAAGCTGCCCCACTGGCAGGAACTACTTCGAAAGTTGTTATAAAATTTATCTTGTCTAATATTTGTTGCAGATTTGGGGTTCCACAAAAGATAACCACATATAATGGGCCACAATTTTATAACAATGATATGGAGAATTTATGTGCCTCCAGGGGCATTCAGCATTGCTTCTCTTCTCCTTTCCACCCACAAGCAAATGGTCAAGTTGAAGTGGCAAACAAGACCATCATGTCCGGTCTGAAAAATAATTTAGAAGGGGCTGCAGAAAAGTGGCCAAGCTATTTGTAAGAAGTATTATGGGAGTACCGGACTACTCCTGGAGCTGCTACACAAGAATCTCCTTTTTCCTTAGTATATGGGATAAATGTAATTGCTCATATAGATTCAACTCTTCCATTTTAGAGAGTCCACTATTTTTCCGAACAGGCTAATTAATTGGCAATCAGAAGTCAGTTGGACTTAATAGAAGAGAAAAAAGTTAAGGCTCATCTTAGAACCACCCATTACCAGGGCTTGATGAGAAGCAGATTTGCTTCCAAAATCAAGAGAAGGGATTTTCAGTCAGGGGATAAAGTGTTAAGAAAGGTTTTCTTGCATACTAATGAGAGCAGTTCAGCAAACTAGCCCCGAACTGGGAAGGCCCTTATAAGGTCTCCGAAAAACTTAAGCCTGGGACATATAGGCTTCAAGACAAAGATGGAAGAATCTTAAAGAACCCATGGAATATTGAACACCTCCAGCTATATCTGGAATGAAAGTTGTGTAAATATTTACTTGTTTAAAGTCCATGTAAATATTATGGGACATACTCTTTCCTACCCTGGTGGTGAGGGGAGGTTTTAATGAGGTGTCTCGTTTTTTCAATAAAATATGATGCCTTCTTAAAATATTCTGAGTGATTTGATTACAATTCCTTTCAAATCTTCAATTTTACTAAGGATCTTTGACAGATCGGATTAGTTTGGTTGAATGATGACCCTTAAACACATGTCATCGGAGATTTTAAATGCTCTCATCTTAAATATTTGTGAAATAGATAAGGGCTATTTAAACATTAGCCATTGAAATTAAAAACAAGTATGAAACAGAGCTAAAATTGAGTAAGATAAACGCGTCTGGATATAAACTGGATAATAATATTAGAACACAAATATGCCTTAGCTATCCAAGGACTTTAAGTTTTAAGAAAGGCTTAACCGGATTCAAACCGGACACGATTACAAAAATGCCTTGGCCATCCAAGGACTTTAGTAGTTCACAAAATTAAGAAAAAAATAGTTAAAAACCTCAGGGCTTATTCCTTTCGGATATTCCTACGTCGTCTCCTTTCTTGGGGTCGTTGAGCTCAGCACTTGAACTCTCCCCGGTTCCTTCTTCTTCATTAGTAGCGTTATCAATTCCACTAGAGTAGTTCTTTTTATCACCATCCACCATCGTATGGAATAGGATATCTTCATACTCTACATATTGCCACAAGGTACCAAGCGTCCTCTTCAGAAACGTTTGGTGGAAAAGCAAAACCATATCAGACTTAACTTTCGCATACCTTTTTTTCTAGGGAATCTATCACCTCGTTGGTGTATGCATCGATGCGGGCCTGAATTCTCTGATCCTGCTCTTTCACCAAGTCTTCTTTCTCCTTGGTTGCCTTAGACACAGCCTCTTCAAGGGATGTCTTGTCACCGGACAAGGTATGGATAACTTCATCTTTAGTCTTCACATCTTCCTTCAAGGTGGAGAGATATTTCTCCAAACTAGAGCACTTAGTTTGGAGATCTGTGTTAGCTTTTTCCGAAGTGACCAGCTTGATTGCCAGATCTTCCTTGCCCTTCTTCAACTCTTCAAGTTCTTTTTTCAGTGCCTCAATGCTATGGTTAGCATTGAGGAGTTTAGTTGACAAAGTCTCCTTGTCTGTGTTGAGGGTGTTGATGAGGGCAGACTGATTTTTCACTTGCCTTTCCAAGTTGAGTACTGGTTGAATATGACCCAGAAGAGAATGAGCCATCACATCGTGTACCCCGGAGACAGTATAGGACTTGTCATTGTAAGTCACCATATTAGAAGAGCTTGAAGGACGGTAGGGGCCAGCGAAGTCATCCTTCTCAGAAACATTGAAATAAAGATCAATGTCTTGAAAGGCACTAATGTCTACTCCATCAATCTCCCCTCTGGCGCCTTCTCCGGATTGTAGTACGGTGGGAATCTTCTCTGCTAAGGTGGGATCAATTGGGTCTGCTGGAGGAAGAGGATCCGAAGGGAGAAGGATTACTTCTTCCCCTAAGGTGACCTTTTTCTTCTTAGCAACCCTCTCATCGTTGCTTGATCCCCTCTTTCGGTCCTTTTTAGGAGGCCTTGGTAGATTTTGCGAGTCACCTGCCTCCTTAACAATTTCATCCTCAACTACCTTGAGCAAGGTAGCATCGATCCCTCCTGTGTTCCCCGGAGCAGTCTCTTCTGCAACAACTCGAACTGCTTCTGCTGCAGCCCTTTTTTTCTTGCCCTTTCCTTTCATTTTGCTAGGGGCTTTGGCTCTGGAGGGTAAGGTCAGTTTGCCATATTTTTCCTCTGTCCGCTTAAGAATGACAGCTGGGGGAGGTGGTGTGGTCAATTCATCCCAGGTGAGATCTCTCCAGCCTGTGGTATTCCATAAGTGGGATCTCACCAAGAGTCCAGAAGTGAACAGTTGTGGAAAGCGTTCCCCCAAGATTCTGCAGCCCACGCATTCAGCTTGGCACATGTGGTTTGCCCCTCCTCCAGATAACCGGTGAACTCCTTCGGTAATACTGACAAAGAAGAAATGGGTGATTAAGGAGTGAAATGTTTGTAAAAATAAGAAAGAGAAAATGAAAAACAAAATTAAATACTTACTTGTGCTCTTCCACCCGCTCGTAAGTATGCTAGGGTCAATGGGAACTGAGTTTTCCAGTTCTTCTCTGATTCCAACAAATCATCCACCACTTTGAAATTGTCTCCCATGTTATAGTGATAGAATGGGATGTGATGATTTTTGCACAGGTTGGCCACAATGGCAAAGTGATCCATAGGGAGAGGGATGCAGGACAGCTTCGATGCCATTATGCAGGAAAGGAGGGTATACCAAGCGTTTGGACTTAACTGGCTTGGACAAAGCTTGATCAGGTGAAAATACCTTACGATCTCTGGGTCTAAGGGGAATCTGAGCCCCCAGTTTAATAGCTCGGTGTAGATGAAAATCTCATTGAGCTTGCAGTCCATCGGAGTCTTTGGTATGACTGTTATCCTCACCTTCACTGATTCTGGGATCCCCCACTTAGTCCGGATCCGGCCCTACTCAGCGGTGTGAGTATAAACGTAGTTGATATTCTGCATGGCCAGCAAATACTTCACGTTGAATTTCTGAAAGCAAGGTCCCACCTTACCCTCCAAGCACTCCGGAAGCTCTGGATGAGCCATTCCAACCTTAACTTTTCCCTTCTATTTTCGGTCAGAGGAAGCATCCCCAGTTTTCCCTGAGGCTTCAGTTTCGAAGGGGGGCTCTTCGATACTATCTTCCATTATTTTTTGCAGCATTGTGGAAGGTTTTATCAGTTGTTGAGGATTGAAGAGTGTCAGCTTCTGGCTCAATGGTCTGTTCGGATAGTTGAGCACCAGTTTCTTCTAGAGGTCCGGTGTCCGGTTGGGGCTCAGCTCCGGAGGATTTGGTGTGAGAAGCCACTTTGGATGCGTCTGGTCCGGAGGACTTATTTGGAGGAGCTCGTATAGAAATCTCTGGTCCATAGGGTTTGTCTTTGCTTGCAAACTTAGAGACCCACGGTTTGGAGGACTTTGATTGTGAACCAGCCGTTTGGGCTTTCACCAAGCGTGTTGTCCGGCATGGATTGGTTTTCTCTGGGGAATTTTTTATATCAGATCCCATGGCTATGAACGGGGAGGGTTTCCTAACACTTGATACTGCTTTCTCTTGGGCAGTAGAGGGTTCAGACTCCTAAACAGTGGAGCCTGATGGGATTGGCGAAAGGTTGGGCTTGAATAGACGTTTAGGTTTTGGATTTTTGGTAGAAGCTGATCCTTGATCAATTTCTAGAAATGGTTTATCAGACTTGTCGCCTGGAGAGACTGGAAGACCCGCAGCAATGCATCTCTCTCGTTCAACTTTATTTGCCTTCTTTAGTTTAGAAATATTCAACCAGCTGTCTTTTACAAGAGCGTTTCTAGCTGTGAACATAAAAATATCCAAGAAAGGTTTTGAAAGAAAAGGTGAAAGCTCTGTAAAGGATATGTAGAATGGTGAAGGTGGTGAAACAGTAAAATAAAGTGATTTATATATTAGTAAGGAAAAAAGTTACTCATACCTAGGAGAAGTCTAAAAGATTCGAGTAATGATTGAAGACTGCGCTAACGTAGGAAATATTAAATGCAGAGGTTACTTTTCAGGCTTAGTGGGAGTGCCATTGTAAGGAAAAGCGGCTGGTAGGTCAAATCAAGGTGCGACACATGTCCCACGATCCAAAGAAAAACTCTTAGAATTCTGAGAAGAAATCAGTCCGGACAAACCTCGAACAAAGCACTTGAACGGGCCGAAAAATATTGTTACTGTCTGAAGTGAGTTTTTTAGTCCTGCCAAAGATTTTTGACAAAGCCTAAAAATGGGCTACTGATGAGTCCGGACAAATTAACCACTACTCACTTAGAAATCCGAACAAGGGCAATTCGGATAATAAGTGCCCACTGAACTATCCGGATAGGACAAAAGTAAAGAATCACCTAAACACCTTTTGACTAAGCTATGTGCTAATCAGCTTATTAAGTAAATAGGTCCTTAAACTTGACCTGGATTCATAACTTGACCCGAAAGCCCATGGGTCCATAATTAAAGGTATAAATACCCAACTACTTTCATTAATGAGGGTAATGAATATTTAATACAACTAGGCAGCTTAAATCTCTCACTACAAAACACCCAAACATTTAATACTCCTAAAACTCTCCAAAACACTTGACAAAATTACCCTCAGCTTAAAATAAACCACACCAAAAACCAGCAAGCAAAATAGTTCGGATGGATCCGAATGGGCATAATACTCCACCCCAAAGGTGGAAGGTGCAAAGGAAAACAAGGAATACACCATCAAGGAGCGAGATCAGCTGAAGGCTGAAATAGAGACGTGAAAGGCCATAAAACAAGCAGAAAAAAGGTATCAAGGAGAAATCCGGAGCGTCAGTATTTCACCACACTGACAATTCTGGGGAAAATGAGCAGTCTTTGAAGACTCACCTCAGCTCAGCAAAAACACACCGGTCTAAGCCTGTTGAGAGTTCTGGATCTGAGTCTTCCAACAGTTCCTCAAATGAGGCAGAGCTTGAAGAATCATTATCTCCAAGCAGTGATGAAGGGAGGTCTAGAAAAAGATAAGGCTAACTAAAAAACATTTGAGGAAGAGGGACGTATATGGTAGGCTTAAAAGGCACCAGGGTAAAGCATCATCTCACAAGCATGTTGACCAGTTGCTGATTGATCATTTTGTTTTTCAGTCTGAACCAGGTATTTTTGCAACTTCTAATGAAGATACTGTTTTCAGTCGCAATAACAACGTGAGGCAATCATCTTTATCCGCAAAAATAGTCTCCGGACATCTTCCTAAAAAGTTTGATAGCTCCAAGATGGAGAAATACGATGGGAGTCGAGATCCAGACAACCATCTGGAACAATTCAAAAATTCCATGATGAACTTTGATGACGATGACAATCTTTTGTGCAGAGCTTTCTCCCAAACTTTTACGGGGAGCGCTCTTAAATGGTATAATAGTTTATCTCATGGATGTATTAGAAACTTTGATACATTTCGGGTTGCCTTCCGGAGGAAATTTGTTGGGAGTAAGGAATTGGAGGTAATGAGGACACCATTATCCATTGTGCACAAAAACCAAATGAGTCATTGAAAGATTACATAAGTCATTTTGTGACTCGAAAGAAAGCTATGACCTAGGGTGGTTTATTGAACCAAGTTGGAAAACATAACAATGAAAAAGAAACGAAGAAAACAAGGGTGCACCGTCATGTGAGGTCCATCACTACAACAACAGCTCCTTCAGCCACTAACCAATCTGGTTACAAGGCAAAGGAGTCTGGATAAGGTTCTAACTGGTCCAAACAGAATCAATCCAACCCGACTCAGAGCCAATACACCAGAATTAAGAGGGGTCCCTGGGTCCAGCCTGAGTGGTTCGCTGAATTGGGGGAGAATGTAGTCACAATCTATGATAAAATCAAGAATGAAGTGCACTTTCGAAAATCGGCGGCACTACAGTCCCTCATAGAGAACCAAAACACTCGTTTTTGCCAATATCACAATGATATAGGCCATGATACTCGGGATTGCATGGCATTAAAACAAGAGGTACACAATCTTATTGAGAGGGGCAAGCTGGGGGCCTATGTTAAAAAGCGAAGTGGAAACAGACCATATAATGCATACAGTAATGCTCCCGGGATGGGTCCTTCAAACAACCCTGTGACATTTTCTCAAGAGGGTGCGATAGTGATTCTTGAAATATTTGATGTAGACTTTGAGTACCTGGATCCAGACCTAGATCGAAACAAGGTAGGGGTGATAACAGAGAAAACTAAGACAGTTTCTGAACTGATCAACTTCTTCGAATCATTAACCATTTTTGGAGGAGATGTAGTGCCTGCACCTACCACTTCATCAAGAAATAGGCATGTCCACAGTTTGGCCACTCAGTTAAAATGTGGAATGTCTTTCTGTCAGTTATAATCCCTAACTCCATTTATATTCTTTGATGAAGACGACTTGAGGGACATTGCAGGACCTCATGAAGATGGGGTGGTTATAGGGGCTTCTATATGGGAAATGATATACGCCGAATTCTGATTGATGCGGGAAGTTCGGAAAACATCCTATTTTTAAGCTCCTACAAGAAAATGAGGAATCCAACAGTTATTCAACTTGTGAACAAAACCATTGGAGGCTTCATGGGGAGTTCGAAGAGAAGTGTTGTTGGGCAAGGGGGCCTTTAAAAAGATGGTGAGAGTACTATTTGTTGTGGTGGATTGCCCCACATCGTACAAAACAATTTTTGGGGGGTCTTGACTTTCCAGAATGCATGTTGTGGCCTCTACAGTTTATCAATGCTTAAAATATGCGGTTCAGGGACAAATAGGCGTTGTCCGGAGTAGTCAAAAGTTAGCCAGAGAGTGCTATGCAACAACTCTTGCTCCTAAAACGTTAGGGGTGGTCCGGATTAATAAGGATTAGCATCTACTGGAGCCTTCTACTAAGTAGAATGAGATTGATGATCCTAGAGAGGCTCCAGTATTATAATACCTATTGAAGAGGCTGAAACTCATTCCCTTGCGGAAGGCAAGACTGTTAAGATTGGTTCCAAATTGGCGTCAGAGTTGAAGCATAAATTGTTGTCTTTTATGAATAATTAACACGTGTTTGCATGGTGCAACAGTGATGAAACCAGAGTACCAGCAGATGTTATTTCACACAAATTATCTATCCTGAGTGATGTTGCACCCGTTTTACAAAAAAGGAGAACTTTTTACAAGGAAAAAGCAGCTGTAATTGTTCAAGAAGTTGACTAGATTACCAAGATGGGTCATATTAAAGAATCCAGTATCCTTTGTGGACTACCAATCGTGTGTTAATCAAGAAAAAGAACGGCAAATGGCGTATGTGTATTGATTTCACTGACCTTAATAGGGTTTTCCCTAAGGATCTTTATCCTGTTCCTCGGCTAGATCAGTTGGCGGATTCTACATCTAGAAATAAATTTTTGTCCTTCATCGATTCCTTCTCATGGTATAACCAGTTACAAGTAGATCTAAAGATCAGGATCACACTACTTTTATCACAGATAGAGGTCTTCATTGTTACAAAGTGATGCCCTTCGGATTGAAAAATGATGGGGCCACTTATCAGAGGCTGGTGAATAAAATTTTTGCTAATCAGATTGGCAGGAACATGGAAGTGTACATAAATGATATGATGGTCAAAATCTTCGAGGAAGACTTACACAAATCTGACCTTCAAGAGACATTTTCTAATTTATAAAATGTGAATTTGAAGTTAAATCTTGAGAAATGTGTGTTTGGGGTCCGATCTGGAAAATGTTTGGGCTACATAATAAGTGAGAAAGGAATCCAGCCCGATCGCATCAACTTAATTCCTTATTAGCAATGGACCCTCCTCGAAATGTTAAAGAAGTTCAAAGGCTCACAGGAAGGTCAACTGCATCGAACAGATTTATTTTAAGGTCATCGGACAAGTGCGCTTTTTTTTTCCAAGTATTGAGAAATGCTAAAGACTTCAATTGGTCCCCACAGTGCGACCAAGCTTTTATTGAAATAAAGAAACATTTGTCTTCACCCAAAACTCTTTTTGAACCTGTTCAGGGAGAAAAGCTTTATGTATACCTAATTGTATCAGAGTGCGCTATAAGTGTTGTCTTGGTAAAAGAAGTGGATAATTATCCTCGTTTGGTGTACTACATCAGAAAGAGTTTACTAGATTCTAAAATAAGATATTTGAGGCTAGAGAAGTTGGCACTGGCCTTAGTAATTGCAACAACAAAAATGAGACCATACTTCCAAGCTCATTCTTTGTTGTATGGACGTCTTTCCCATTAAATAATGTACTTCAAAAGACTGACATATCAAGTAGAATGACCAAGTGGTCAATGGAATTAGGTGATTACGATATTGACTTTGCCCCCAAAACCGCAATTAAAGCCCAATTATTGGCTGATTTCTTGGTAGAATTTCATGTTGACAGATCTTAGGGACAGGATTCCAAAAGTGATTTAAAAAAAAAGAATGGTTGGTTTGAACTGATGGTGGATCAAGAACTATGGGTTGTGGAGCTAGAATCTGCTTAACCTCCCCATATGGTGATAAAATGTATCAAGCTATCTGTTTTAGATTCAGGGCCTCCAACAATGAGTCTGAGTATGAGGCAGTCATAGTTGGTCTTAAGCTAGCTCTCTTATGTGGGTCTAAGAGGGTCCGGTTAATGAGTGCCTCTCAATTACTCATCCCCCATTCTCAAGGGAAGTCTGAAGCCAAGAATGAACAGTTGATCAAGTATTTTCTTATGTTAAAAGAAGTGGCAGCCAGCTTTAAAGGTATTTGCTATGAACACATTCCCAGATCGGAAAACACGTTGGCAGACTCCCTAGAAACTATAGTCTATTCTAAATCCTAACCCCTGGATTCTTGTCCAAGAATGTCCATCTATACGGATAAATCAGAAGAAATAATATAAATAAAATAGGAGCGTACTTGTTATTCAACCTAAAGATTGGAGGTACACTATCTTTCAGCACATTTCAGATGAGATATTGCCTTCGGATAAAGCTTTGGTAAAAAATATTAAGTGCAAGGCTTATGGTTTCTTGATAATAAGAGAATTTCTTTACAAAAAGTATTTCAGCAGGCCTCTACTACGCTGTTTAGGGTTTGAAGAATCACAGGTTGTATTATCCGAATTACATGATGGGGAAGGCTCAGCACAATGTGGTTACAGAGCACTGACCCGAAGAGTTTTGTTAGCCGAATACTACTGGCCAACCATAATGGCAGATGCTAAAGAAATGGTGAAGAAATGTGATCCATGTCAAAAATATGGGAATGAAATTCATGTGCCAGCAATACATATGGAGTCTATTTTTGAACCAATACCCTTTGCCAGGTGGGGGATGGATTTAGTTGGACATCTTCCTATGGCGTCCAGTGGGTGCAGAACTATAATAGTCGCCATTGATTATTTATCTAAATGGATAGAGGCAGCTCATTTGGCTAGAACCACATCGGAAGTCATTATTAAGTTCATCTTATCCAACATATACTGTAGATTTGGGGTTCCTCAGAAGATTACTATAGACAATGGGCTATAGTTAAACAACAAAGACATGGAAGCCTTCTGCACCTCTAGAGGGATTCAACATTGTTTTTCTTCTCCTTTCCACCCTCAAGAAAATGTCCAAGTTGAGGTTGTAAATGGAACCGTTTTGTCCGGATTAAAGAAAAACTTGGAATGAGCTGCAGGAAAATGGCCAAGTTATTTACAAGAAGTATTGTGGGCATATCGAACTACTCCTCGGGCTGCCACACAAGAATATCATTTTGCTTTGGTGTATGGGATGGATGAAATTACTTTTATAGAGGCTACTTTACCATCACACAAAGTCCAAAACTATCCCGAACAAGCTAATGATATAGTAGTCAGGAATCAGTTGGACTTAATAGAAGAAAAAAAGATTAAAGCACATTTGATAACAACACACTACCAAGGCTTGATGAGGAGCAGGTTTGATTCCAAAGTCAAAAGAAGATATTTTCAAACAGGAGATAAAATTTTAAGAAAAAGTCTTTTTGCATACCAAGGAAAAGCAGTTCGGTTAACTGGCTCCGAACTAGGAAGGACCTTATGTAGTCTGTGAAAAGGTTAAACCGGGGACATATAGGCTTTAAGACAAAAAAGGAAGAGCTCTAAAGCATCCATGGAATGTTGAGCATCTCAGGTTATATCTAGAATAAAAAACTTGTATAAATATTTATTTGTTAAATACCAATGTAAATATTATGGAGCATACTATTTCCTACCCTGGTGGCGCGGGGAGGTTTTAATAAGGTGTCCGGTTCTTTCAATAATATATGATTCCTTTTTCAATAGTCTCGTGTGATTTTGATTCAATTCAATTCGAATGTAAAATTGTTTATTTAACACCCCAGCTCTCAAGCTTTCTTGGGTTGATCTGATATGTTTAACACTTGGTCACAATTATTAAACGCATGTGACCAGAGATATTGGATACTCTCGATTCAACACTTCTGAAATTCTAGGGGCTACTTAAACATTAGCCGTGAAAGATTTAAACAAAGTATTAAAAAAAGGAAAATTGAATAATTAAACCTTATAGGACTCAAACCGATCAACATTACAAAAAATGTCTTGGTCATCCAAGGACTTTAGTATTTCAAAAACAAAAATTACATAATAAAACCTTAGGGCTTGTTCCCTTTGGATTTTTCTTCACCACCATCGTTTTTGGGACTTTTAAGTTCAGCACTTGAACACTCACCTGTTCCTTTATCATTATCAGTGGAGTCAACTCCACTAGAGTAGTTATGCTTATCATCATCTGCTAAGGTGTGGAATGGGATGTCGTCATAGTCCACGTATTTTCACAAGGGACCAAGGGTCCTCTTGGGAAAGGTCTCATGAAACAACATGACCATATCGGATTTGATCTCATCATCTCTTTTCTCTAGAGAATCCACTACTTCATTGGTATACTTCTCTATACCTACAACGACAACTTGTTTTGTTGGCTTTACAGGGCCTCATTCTATTTAATCTTTTCTTCAACAGTGCTCTTTAACTTGGTATTCTCATCGGATAAAGTTTGGATAGCACTATCCTTAGTTTTCAATTGCTCATTCAAGGCTGTGAGGTTTCGTGAAGAAGAGGTCTCTAGGTTGGAGTATTTGGTTTGAAGCTCAGTGTAGGTCGCCTCTGATGCAATCAGCTTGGCTGCTAACTCTTTTTTTTTTCCTTCTTCAACTCCTCTATGCTTTGTTGAGCGCCAAGAAGATTATCTGACTAGTTTTGCTTGACAGTGGTTAGAGAATTAATGGTGCCTGTTTGAGTTTTTACCTGCCTCTCTAGATCAAGTACAGGTCGGATGTAGCCTAGGAGGACATGGCTCAAGGTGTCTTGTTCTCCGGATATAGAGAAGGATTTACCATTATAAGTTACCATGTTAGAGAAGCTGGAAGGTCGGTAAGGACCTGCAAAATCATCTTTCTCCAGATCATTAAAGTAGATACTAATATCTTGGAAGGCTTCAAGGTCCACCTCATCATTACCATCACCAACAACCTGTCCGGACTGGAGATTTGTTTGAATTTCCTCCTGTAAGGTGGGATCGGCATGAGCTGGGGGAGGGACTTCTGTTGGGCGAAGGGTTATCTCTGCTCCCAGAGTGTCCTTTTTCTTGGCAGTCTTCTCATCGTTGATGGCTTTGCGCTTCTTGTCTTTCTTAGGAGGCCTTAGTGGATTCTTTGACCCTTTGGATTCCTTTACAGTTACCTCCACTGCTTTTAGCAAAGCCGCATTGATGCCTCCCTGGTTCTCCGAACCGGTCCCTTCTGTAGTTGTTTGAGCTAAGTTTGTTGTGACTTTTCTCTTCTTATTCTTCATTTTGATAGGGGCTTTGGCCCCGGAAGGCAGATAAAACTTGGCATCCTTAGCTTCTATCCTCTTCAGGATTACATCATCAGGGGGAAGGGTGGTTAACTCTTCCCATGTAAGATCTCTTCTACCTGTGGTGTTCTACAGGTGAGATCTTACAAAATTGTCTGACTTAAAGCAATTATGGAAGGCATTCCCCCAGTTTTCTGAAGCCCAAGCGTTTAGCTTGGCATAAGTATTCTGCCCCGCCTCCAAATAGCCCAAAAACTCCTTCGAAAGAACTGAAGAGGAACGTCAGTTAGTCAAAATATAAAAATTATAACTTAAAAAATAATAGAAAAAGATAAGAAGAACTCACTAGTGCTCTTTCAGCGACTGGTTAGAAGGCTTGGGTTTGTATCAGCCTTGATTTTCCTGTCGTTCTCCCAAGTCTCACTGATAAAGAGGAACTGCGTCCTCTAAGGTTTTTCGAACTCCAGGAGGTCATCCACCACTTTAAAGTCCTTTCTCATGTTGTAATGGTAGGGGGGATTTGATGGTTCTTGCATAAGCTTGCCACAGCAGCAAACTGCTCCATTGGGAGTGGAATCTTCGATAGCATGGACGCAATATGCAGGCTAGGAGGGTGTACCAAGCGTTGGGGCTCAGTTGGCTAGGACATAACTTGATCAGATGAAAATATCTGACAATCTCTGGATCCATGGGGAACCGAAGTCCCAGTTCAGTACTTTGGTGTAGACAACCACCTCATTCAACTTGCAGTCCATTGGGGTCTCCGGAGTAACAGGGATCATCACCTTTACTAACTATGGGATCCCTAATTTAGTGTGGATCCTACCCAATTCAGCTGTGTAGGTATACACATAGTTAATATTTTGAAAGGCTATCAAGTATTTTACACTCACCTTCTTAAAACAAAAGCCCACTTTGCCCTCCAAAATCTCTAGAAGAGCGTCTGGATGGGTCATGTCCACTTTGGTTTTGCCTTTCCGGTCTGAGGTTGTATCTCATGTTTGACCGGACGCCTCAGCCTCGAAAGGGGCTCCCTCTATGATGTCCTCCATGTTCTCTTCTATCACTGTGGAAGGTTGTTCAGAATTTTTTTAAGGAGGCTGCTCTGACTCCTTTGATGGTGGCTGTTCGGTTGGATTTGTAAATGGTTGTTCAGAAGGTTGTGCAGATGACGCTTCTGATATTCTAGTATCTGGTGGAGGTTGTTGTCTGAATATTTTAACTTGTGGAACAGCCTTTGTTACCTCCGAATTGGAGGGTTTTGAAGATGTGGGTGTAGATTTGGTTTTGGATTGGCACGTTACCCGATGATAAGTTAGCTTATCTAGTGATTTTTCTGTGTCTGATCCCATTGCAATAAATGGTGAGGGTTTCCTGATACCGGAAATGACTTTTTCTTTGGGTAAAGGGTTTTGGAATTCTTGGACTGAGGAATAAGATGGGAGAGACGAAAGGCTTGTTGTGAATGGAAGTTTTCTAGTTATAGGGTTTTTGAAGAAGACGACCCTTGATTTGCGTTTTGGTTTGGCAGATTACCTTTCTCGCTTGGAGAAGCGGGAAGACCAGCAGTAATGCGTTTATCCCTCGCTACTTTTTGTGCTCTCTCTAATTCAGATAAGTTCAACCAACCTCCTTTAACTAAAGTGTTTCTCGCTGTGAACTTATATGTCTCAAGAACAAGTTTAAAGATGAACTGAGCTTTCTCTCTAAGGAAACTTGATTGTGGAAGACAATGAAATAGTAGAATGGTTTATATATAACAACAGTAAAAGTAGCAGTTACCTAGGAGAAGATGGATCGAATTTTCGCAATGATTAAAGGTTGCACAACGTGTGAAAAATTTAAACCTAGGTAACTTTCTAGGTCTAGTGGGAGCGACAATCTAGGAGAAAAACGGCTGGGAGGTCGAACTAGATCTTGACACGTGTCCCACGATTCAAAAAAACTCTTAGAATTCTGAGATGAGAAATCAGTTCTGATAAAGTTTGAACAGGGTTACTTGTGAAGAGAAATTTTTGCAGTTCGAACAACGGAAGCAGATCGGACAAAGTTGGTATTAATTTTTTGAGTTTTAGCTCTTCCAAAGATCTTTTGCAAGACCTGAAAGGGGCTACTGATGAGTTCGGAGTTTTCACTCACTATGCCACAAATAAATCCGAAGGGAAATTCAGACTATACTACTACACAAAATATCTGAACATGACAAATGTATTAACTTTTGACTAAGCTACTTACTAATCAACTTAAAACTATATGACTAATGGGTCCTTAAACTCGACCCGGTTTCACAACCCGACCCAATAAGCCCATGGATCAGTAATTAAGTATAAATACCCCAACTACTTACATTAATGAGGGTGATCAGAATTTAATACTAGCAGAAAACTAATTATCTCACCACTCTACACACTAAACACAAAACACCACAAAATTATCAAAACACTTTTTAAACACTTTACCAGATTACCCTCAGCCAGAAATAACCACACCAATTGGTACTTAGGAAATTAAAATAATGATCATGGTATTTTTCTCAAACATAAAATTGCATGTTAGTATGATTTTCCCTCCGGTATCTATTATCATATAATTTTATGTTTTACATGTATTTTCCATGTTCATGCATATGTTTTCAGTTATGATGAGTTCGGATTATTCAGTCACAACCTACTGAGATATCCGGACAGAGGTAATTCAGACATAAATGTGCCACTAAACTATCCGGACAGGACAAAAGTAAAGAAACACTTAAACACCTTTTAACTAATCTATGTGCCAATCAGCTTAATAAGTAAATGGGTCCTTAAACTCGACCCGGTTTCATAACTTAACCCGAAAGCCCATGTGTCCTTAATTAAGATATAAATACCCCAACCACTTTCATTAATGAGGGTAATGAACATTTAATACAACCAGGCTGCTCAAATCTCTCACTACTTAACACTAAAACATTTAATACTCAAAACACTTTACAAAATTACCTTCAGCCCAAAATAAACCACACCAAATTGGCGACCACATTGGGAGAAGAAGGTGATTGAATCTTACATTCAAAACCAGCAAAAAGACCTGTTCGGATGGATCTGAACGAGCAAAAAATTCTACCACCTATGGTGGAGGTGGTTGGGGAAAACAATGAATCCACCACCGAGGAACGAGATAAGTTGAGAGCTGAAATAGAAGCGTTGAGGGCTATTAAAAAAGCAGAAATGGGTTTAAAGGAGAAGTCAAAGGCGTCACCCATCCATCATACTGACAATCCTATGGAGAATGATCCATCAGCAAAGACTCATTTAAGTACAAAAAAGACCCATGTCAGTTCCAAGAAGTCTCATCGGTCTAAGCCGGTGGAAAGCTCAGATTCTGAGTCCTCCAATAGCTCTTCGAACGAGGCTGAGCTTGAATAATCTTTGTCATCAAGAAGTAATGAGCGAAGGTCCAGAAAGAAACAAAAGCTAGTTAAAAATATTCAAGGCAGAGAGATAGGCATGGAAGACTTAAAAGGAATTTGGGCAAAGGGTCATCTCACAGCCATAGTCACAGGCATGTGGATCATCTGTTGATTAATCCTTTTGTTTTCTATAATGAACCATGTATTTTTGCAACACCTAATGAAGACACAGTCTTTAGTCGTAGTTTAATTGGAGAAAATCACCATTGTCTGCCAAGATCCTGTCCGGAAACCTACCCAAGAGGTTTGACAATACTAAAATTGAGAAGTTTGATCGGAGTAAAGATCCGGACAATCATCTGGAGCAGTTCAAGAACTTCATGATTAATTTTAATGATGATGACAAACTTCTGTGTAAGGCCTTCTCCCAATCTGTTACGGGAAGTGCTCTAAAGTTAGATACAACAGTTTGCCCCAGGGTTGTATCAGAAACTTTGATACATTTTGGGTTGCCTTCCGAAGGCAGTTTGTGGGAAGTAAAGAGGTGAAGGGCAATGTAGATACTATCATCCATTGTGCCCAAGAACCAAATAAGTCATTATAAGACTATATAAGTCGGTTCGTAAATACCAAGTATGGGTTAGCTGATTGCTTAGAGCAAGTGGCAATAACTTCATTGAGACAAGGGTTAAACCCTTGGAATCTAGTTGATTCAGTGGCAATGAAGAAAGCCATGACCTGGGGTGGTTTGTTAAACCTGGTGGGAAAGCACATCAACATGGATGAGACTAAGAAAACTAGGGTGTACCGTCAGGTGAGGTCTGCCCCAGCAGCTCAAAACCAAAACCATTTCGGGTACAAAGCTAAAGAGACCAGACGAAGGCCCAACATAGCTAAACAGACTCAGTCCAACCCAAATCCAGCTCAGAGCCAACAGTCAAGGAATAAAAGAGGTCCTTGGGTTCAACCGGAGTGGTTTACCGAATTAAAAGAGAGTGTGGCAACCATTTATGACAAGACTAAAGATAAGGTCCATTTCCAGAAACCAGCAGCATTGCAATCTCCAAGAGAGAATCGTAATACTTTCTTTTTCCAGTATCATCATGTTATTGGACATAATACCCAAGACTGTATCTCTTTGAAGCAGGAAATGAGGAACTCATTGAAAGAGGCAAGTTGGATGCCTATGTCAAAAGAAGAAGTAGGAACATGCCTGACAATGCTCCTAGAATTGGCCATACGAACAATGCAAGAACATCGGCTCTGGAGGGGGCAATGGTGATCCATGGAAGATTTGATGTGGATCTAGAGTATTTAGAGCGTGACCCAACTCGGAATAAGGTGGGGGCCATAACAGAACAGGTCAAAACAGTGTCCGGACTCATTAGTTTCTTTGAGTCACTTACCATTTTCAAAGAGGACACCATGACGGCACCCACTCCTTCATCAAGGAAGAGGCATGTTCATAATTTATATACTCAGTTGGAAGGGGCGTGTCTTCTTACAAGTCCCAAACTCCATTTCCATTTATAGTATTTGATGAGGATGATTTAAAGGACATTGTTGGGCCCCATGAGGATGTTGTGGTGATAGGTGCATCTATTGGGGGCAACGATATCAGACGAATTTTGATTGACACTGGCAGTTCAGCCAACATTCTCTTTTTAAGTTCTTACAAGCAGATGAAAAATTCGACCGTTATTCAACGATCAAACAGAACCATTGTGGGATTTACAAGGAGCTTTGCGGATGTAATCGGGGAATTTGAAGAAGAAGTGTTGTTGGGCAAGGGGCCCTTCAAAAAGCTGGTCAGAGTGTTATTCATTGTGGTAGACTGCCCCACATGCTACAATGCAATATTTGGGAGGTCCTGACTCTCTAGGATGCATGTTGTGGGCTCAACAGTCCATCAATTTTTGAAGTATGCGGTTCAAGGACAAGTGAGAGTTGTCCGGAGTAGCCAAAATATAGCAAGGGAGTGTTATACAACTGCACTTGCTCCTAAAACTTTAGAAGCAGTCCGGGTTAATGAAGATTAGCAGTTATTAGGGCCTTCTGAGGGGGAGGGTGAAATTTATGACCCCAGAGAGGCCCCTGGTATTTTAATACCGGTTGAGGAAGTTGTAGAAGTGTTAAGATTGACTCCAAGATGGCACCAGAATTGAAAATGAAATTGTTATCCTTTTTGGCAGATCACCATCATATTTTCGCTTGGTGCAATGCTGATGTGACCGAAGTGCTTGCAAGTGTTATATCACATAAGTTGTCCATCCGGAGTGATGTTGCACCTATTGTGCAGAAAATAAGAGCTTTTTCTAAGAATAAAGTTGATGTAATAGTCCAAGAAGTCGATCGACTTACCAAGATGGGGCACATAAAAGAGTCTCAGTATCTTTTATGGACTGCCAATCCAGTGTTAGTTAAGAAAAATAATAGAAAATAGCGTATGAGTATCGATTTTACTGACCTCAACAGAGCTTGCCCAAAAGATCTTTATCTAGTCCCTCGGATAGACCAGTTGGTGGACTCGATTTCTGGAAACACGTTATTGTCCTTCATGGATGCCTTCTTTGGGTATAACCAGATACAGATAGATCCGAAGGACCGTGACCATACTACCTTTGTTACAGATAGGGGTCTTCATTGCTACAGAATGATGCCTTTTGGGTTGACGAATGTTGGGGCTACTTATCAGAGGTTGGTGAATAAAACATTTGCTGATCAGATTGGCCAGAATATGGAGGCATACATCGATGATATGATGGTTAAAATCTTAGAAGAAGATTTGCACATAATTGATCTTCAAGAAACTTTTGCCAACTCAACTAAGGTAAACTTAAAGCTGAATCCAGAAAAGTGTGTCTTTGGGGTGCAGTTCGGAAAATTTTTGGGGTATGTAATAAGTGTGAAAGAGATACAGCCTGATCCAGATCAGCTTGATGCCCTGTTGAAGATGGACCCCCCTCGAAATATTAAAGAAGTCCAGAGGCTAACAGGAAGATTGGTTGCCTTAAATAGTTTTATTTCAAGGTCTTCGGACAAGTGTGCTCTGTTTTTTCAGATCTTGAAAGGTGCTAAAGATTTCAACTGGTCTCCACAATGCAGCCAAGCTTTTGATAAAATAAAAAAGTAATTGTCTTCACCAAAAACCCCTTTTAAGCCTGTAGAATGAGAAACACTTTATGTATACTTTCCTGTGTCAGAATATGCTATAAGTGCAGTGCTAGTAAGAGAGGTGGACAATTATTCTCGTTTGGTGTACTACATCAGCAAGACCCTGATAGATGCTGAGAAGAGGTACCTGAAGCTTGTAAAGCTGGCACTAGCCTTAGTAATTGTTGCAAGGAAAATGAGGCAATATTTTCAGTCTCATTCTATCGTTGTCCGACAATCTTTTCCATTAAAGAACGTTCTTCAGAAAGCAGACAAATCAATCAGGATGACCAAATGGTCAGTAGAGTTGGGTGATTATGACATTGATTTTTCCCCACGAACTGCTATCAAGGCTCAATCTGTTGCTGATTTCTTAGTGGAATTCCATTCGGATAGAAGTTCTAAACAAGCTTTAGAGGAGAAAACTAAAAAATAATGGGTAGTTCCGACTGATGGTGGATCAAGCACAATGGGTTGTGGGGTAGGAATTTGCTTAACCTCTCTGTACGGTGATAAACTATTTCAGGCTATATGATTTGCATTTAGGGCCTCTAACAACGAGTCTGAATACGAAGCAGCTATAGTTGGTCTTAAATTAGCTCACCTATGTGGGGCTAAAAGAGTTAGGCTGATGAGTAATTCTCAGCTTCTTATCCACCATGTTCAAGGTCAGTTTGAGACCAAGAAGGAACAACTGATCAATTACTTATTCATCCTTAAAGAGGTGGCTGCCAATTTCAAGAATGTTTGCTATGAGCATATTCCTATATCAGAAAATACACTGGTAGATTCCTTGGCAACCATAACATACTCTGAGTCCTACCATTAGATTCATATACATGAATTCCCATCCATACAATCAAATCAGAACAAAGAAGAAGAGGAGAGCTTAAGTATACAAGTAGTTCAGTCTAAAGATTGGAGATTTCTCCTCCTTCAATATATCTCTGATGGGGTTTTGCCTTCAGATAAAACTATGGTAAGAAAAATTAAGCACAAGACTCGTGGTTTTTATATCATAAGAGAGGTTTTGTATAAAAAAAATCCTTCAGCAAACCTGTCCTGCGATATTTGGGGGTTGAAGAATCCCAAACCGTTTTATCTGAACTACACGACGGAGAAGGATCACCACACTGTGGTTACAGGGCTCTAACCCGGAGGCTTTTGTTGGTTGGATACTATTCGCCGTTTATAATGGCAGATGTTAAAGAATTGGTGAAAAAATGTGATCCTTGTCAAAGGTATGGTAACGAAATTCATGTCCCAGCAGTGCCTATGGAGTCTATTTCTGAGCCGGTACCTTTTCCTCATTGGGGACTGGATTTAATTGGACCTCTACCAATGACGTCCAGAGGGTGCAAGACTATCATTGTAGTTATTGACTACTTTTCAAAGGTCTATAGAAGCAGCTCCTCTAGCAGAAACCACTTAGAAAGCTGTCATAAATTTTATATTATCTAATATATGTTGCAGATTTGGGATTCCTTAGAAGATTACTACTGATAATGGGCCACAATTTGATAACAAGGATATGGACGATTTTTGTGCCTCCAGGGGCATTCAGCATTGCTTCTCTTCTCCTTTCCACCCACAAGCAAATGGACAGGTTGAAGTGGCAAATAGGACTATTTTGTCCGGATTAAAAAAGAATTTAGAAGGGGCTACAGGAAAGTGGTCAAGCTATCTGCAAGAAGTGTTGCCTAGATCTGCTACACAGGAATCTCCTTTTGCCTTGGTGTATGGGATGGATGTGATTACCCCTATAAAAGCAACCCTACCATCATGTAGGGTCCATAACTATTCTGAACAAGCCAATGAGGTGGCAATTAGGAATCAGTTGGACTTAATAGAAGAAAGAAGGGTTAAAGCTCATTTTATAACAGTCCAGTACCAAGGCTTGATGAGAAGCAGATTTGCTTCCAAGATCAAGAGAAGATATTTTCAATCAGGGAATAAAGTTTTGAGCAAAATTTTCTTGCACACTAAGGAGAAGCAGTTTGGTAAGCTGGCTCCGAACTGGGAAGGCCCTTATAAGGTCTCTGAAAAACTTAAGCCTGGGACATATAGGCTTCAAGACAAATATGGAAGAATTTTGAAGCACCCATGGAATATTGAACACCTCGGGTTATATCTAGAATAAAATTTGTGTAAATATTTACTTGTTAAAAGTCAATATAAATATTAGGGGGCATATTCTTTCCTACCCTGGTGGCACGAGGAGGTTTTAATGAGGTGCCTGGTTTTTTTAATAAAATATGATGTCTTCTTAAAACGTCTGATGTGGTTTAACTACAATTCTTTGCAAGTACAAGTCTTTGATTTAATACTATGGATCTTTGACAGATTGGATTAATTTGGTTGAATGATGGTCATTAAATACATGTCATCGGAGATATTAAACACTCTCACTTTAATATATTTGTATAATTGGGGTTGTTTAAACATTAGCCGTTAAAATTGAAAGAAAGTATGAAACAAACCAAGATTTGATAAATAAATTTGTCCGGGCGGAAACCGGATAACGTTACCTAATAACAAAATATGCCTTGGCCATCCAAGGACTTTTAAGTGTTTTAAGAAGAAAGTTATCCGGATTTAAACCGGACAACATTAAAAAAATACCTTGGCCATCCAAGGACTTTAGTATTTCAGAAAAGTAAGAAAACAAAAAATGTTTAAAACCTCAGGGCTTGTTCCCTTCAGACTGTCCTTTGTCACCTCTTTTCTTGGGACTTTTGAGTTCGTCACTCGAACTCTCACCGGTTTATTCCTCTTCATCAGTGGTAGTATCTATTCCACAACTATAATTATGCTTGTCGCCATCTGCCATAGTGTGAAATGGGATCTCTCCATAGTTTACGAATTTCCATAAGGGACCAAGGGTCCTCTTCGGAATTTTTTTATGGAAGAGCACCACCATGTCAGACTTGACCTCATCATACCTTGCTTTCAAGGAGTCTATCACCTCATTGGTGTATTTATCAATGCTTGTCTGAATAGTTTTTTCCTGCTCCTTCATCAAGTCTTCTTTCTCCTTGATCACCTTAGACACAGTGCCTTCTAGGGAAGTTTTCTCTCCGGACAGGGTTTGAATGGTGCCATCTTTGACCTTCAAGTCTTCCCTTACTGTTGTGTGATCATTTTCCAAACCAGAGAACTTAACTTGGAGCTTAGTACTGGCCGTTTCCAAAGTGGCAAACTTAGTTGACAGATCTTATTTATCCTTCCTTAGTGCTTTAATCTATTTTTTTCAGTTCTTTTATGCTCTAATTAGCATTAATAAGATTGGATGACAGAGACTCTTTGTCGGTAGTGAGGGTATTGATGAGTTCAGTTTGACTTTTTACTTGTCTCTCTAGGTCAAGCACTGGTTGGATGTTACCAAGAAGGGATTGGGCCATAATGTCTTGTTCTCCGGAGATGGAGAAGGAATTACCATTATAAGTCACCATGTTCGAAGAGCTTGAAGGACGAAAGGGACCAACAAAGTCGTCCTTCTCAGAGTCGTTGAAATAAATATCGATGTCCTGAAGGGCATTGATGCCCACTCCATCAATCCCTCCTCCGGTACCCTCTCCGGACTGGGGGCCTGTTGGAGCTTTCTCTGGCATTATGGGGTCAATAAGGGCTGGTGGAGGTAGAAGCTCCGAAGGGAGGAGAATTACCACTTCCTCTAAAGTGACCTTTTTCTTCTTGGCAACCTTTTCATCACTGTTTGCTCTCCTATTTCGGTCTTTTTTGGGAGGCCTTGGTGGGTTTTGTGATTCTCCTGCCTCCCTGGCCGTCTCAGCTTCTACTACCTTGAGCAAGGTAGTATCGATTCCCCCCTGGTTCCCCGAACCGGTCCCCTCTGTGACAGTTGGAACTGCCTCTGTTGCAACCTTCTTTTTCTTCCCTTTCATCTTGCTGAGAGCCTTGGCTCTAGAGGGAAAAACTAGTTTACCATCCCTCTCTTCTGTCCGTTTTAGGATTACACCAGGAGGAGGGGTGTGGTTAGTATTCCCATGTAAGATCCCTTTAACCTGTGGTGTTCCATAGATGGGACCTCACCAGGTTGCCAGAAGTGAAGCAGTTGTGGAAGGTATTCCCCTAACACTCCACAACTCATGCGTTCAAATTGGTGCAAGTTGTTTGCCCCTCCTCCAGGTGTCCGGAAAACTCCTTCGACGGCACTGAAAAAGAAGTAACGGCTAAATCATGAGAGAAATACTTGTAGGTAAAAAAAACATGAGATACAAAGACAAAAGATTTACCCGTAATCTTCCATCTGCTGGTCAGCATACTTGGGTTGGTATTGGCCTTGATCTTCCTGCCATTCTCCCATGAACAAGAACTATGTTCTCCAGTTCTTCTTAGACTCCAATAAATCATCCACCATTTTGAAGTTATTCCTCATGTTGTGATGGTAGAATGGGATGTGGTGATTTTTGCATAGACTTGCCACAACTGCAAATTACTCCATAGGAAGAGGGATTTTAGATAACCTCGACGCCATTATGCAGGCGAGGAGAGAGTACCAGGCGTTTGGACTCAATTGGCTTGGACAGAGCTTCACCAGGTGGAAGTACCTGACAATTTCTGGGTCTAGTGGGAACCGAAGTCCCCAGTTTAGCACCTCAATAAAGATGACTACCTCGTTGAGTTTACAGTCCATCGGAGTCTCCGGTGTGACTGGTATCCTCACATTCACTGATTTTGGGGTCCCCCACTTTTTCTGGATTCGGCCCAACATAGCGGTATGAGTGTAGACATAGTTTATATTCTGCAAGGCCAACAAATATTGAACATTAACGTTCTTAAAGCAAGGCCCTACCTTGCCCTCCAAGCACTCTGGGAGATCCGGATGGGCTACACTAACTTTAACTTTGCCTTTGCCCTTCCTATCAGGGGAAACATCCCCAGTTGGTCATGAGGCTTCAGTTTCGAAAGGGGTCTTTTCGATACTGTCTTCCATCACTTCTTCCATCATTGTGGAAGGTCTATCAGTTGTTGTGGATGGAAGGGGATCAGCTTCTGACACCAAAGGCTCTCTGGATGAATGAGCTCCTGTTGTTTCCAAAGGCCTGGGGTCCGGTTAGGGTTGAGCTCCGGAGGATTTCACTTTAAGGGCTACCTTGGATGCCTCTGATCTGGATGGATTATCATGTGGTTCTATTTTAGACACCTCCGATCTGGAGGGCTTATCTTTGGATGTTGCCTTAGAAGCCTCTGATCTGGAGGGTTTTGACAGTGAGGTAGTTGCTTGGAATTTCACCAGACGAGTCGTCCGGCGTGGAGTTGATTTTTTTGGAGACTTTTCAATATTTGAACCTATGGCTAAGAAAGGGTAGGTTTTTCTAACACTCGATACTGCTTTTTCCTTGGTAGTGGAGGGTTGGGACTCCTGAACAGAAGAACCTGATGAAATTGAAGAAAGGCTTGGTTTGAACAGATGTTTGGTTTTTGGGTTTGTGATGGAGGATGACCCTTGGTCAGTTTCCTGGGGTGGTTCACTAGACTTTTCACTTGGGGAGACTGGGAGACCAGCATCAATACGATTCTCCCTTTCGACTCTTCTTGTTTTCTCTAACTCTGACAAGTTCAACCAGCCGCCTTTTATAAGAGCGTTTCTAGCCGTGAACATAAAACTATCCAAGAACAAGTTTGAAAGTGAGGGTGGAAAGCTCTCTATAAGGTTTTTAAGTGATGAAGACAATGGAACTGTGAAAAAATGATTTATATATTAGTAGAAAAAGGTAATTATTACCTAGGAGGAGTTGAATAGTTTTTGGAATGATTAGAGACGGCTCATACGTGGGAGAATTAAATACATAGGTTACTTTCTAGGTTTAGTGGGAGCGCCAATCTAGGTAAAAACAATGACTGGTAGGTCGAATCGAATTGTGACACGTGTTCCACGATCCAAAAGAAGACTCTTAGAATTCTGGGAAAAAGTCAGTTCGAACAGACTTCAAGCTAGATGCACAGGCAGGTCAGATAAAATCATCACTGGCTAAGTAAATTTTTTAGTCATGCTAAAGATATTTGACAAGGACTAAAAAGGGTTACTGATGAGTTCGGATTATTCAATCATAGCCTACTGAGATATCCGGACAGGGGTAATTCGGACATAAATGTGCCACTGAACTATCCGGACATGACAAAAGTAAAGAAACACATAAACTCAAATTAATAAGTAAATGGGTCTTTAAACTCGACCCGGTTTCATAACTTGACCTGAAAGCCCATGGGTCCTTAATTAAGAGTATAAATACCTCAACCACTTTCATCAATGAGGGTAATGAACATTTAATAAAAAAAGCTGCTCAAATCTCTCACTACTTAACACCAAAATATTTAATACTCAAAACACTTTACAAAATTACCCCCAGCCCAAAATAAATCACACCAAGTTATATGTCAAGATGCTAAATATGCTTTGTGTTGTTTGCTCTTATTATAGTATCCACTTGTTACAATATAATGAGGAACCGTCCACCCATGTTAGATTGTTTAGACTTCCAATTGTGGAAGGAAGATATGTTGTTGTTTTTATTTGTACATGATTATGACCACGCATCATCAACTCTAAAACCATCCCCCCCCTTAGTCTGGAAAGTACAACGGAGGAAATTGAGACCGATGAAAGGTGGGAGAATTCAAATAAGTTATGATTGGCGCTCTTGTTATAGGGAATACAAGTAGCATTATGTGGGACTGTCCCTAAAGGTGTTACCATTGACTCGGTCTTTCTCGTAGAGGTCAGGAAAAACATTTTCCTAAAATGAGAAGGTAAATATGCAACATTTTCTCATCGAGCTAGCTACAAAAAAAGTATACTGGTAAAGGTAAAATCCGTGAGCACATTCTGGGAATGTCTATGATTGGCAAAAAATTAAAGGCAATTGTTTTAGAATTACCTGATGAATGCATAGTGGGGTTTACATTTTATTTTCTGCCAGACCGGTTTAAGTATTTCCAGTCCACATATAAATACATGCGGGAAAAAAGGAATATCAATCAGTTGATTTCACACGCTGTACAGGAGGAGAATAAACTTAAAGGCACAACATCTGAGGTTAATGTAATTACATCTGAAAAAAGGCAGGTCCTAAGCGGAAGATAGATGGTAAAGGACCATGGTAAAGGTCTGGTCAAGAAGAAAAACATGAGGCCCTAGACAAGTTGACAGCTTTTAGGACCGAAGTTGAAAAACAGCTTGGTAAAAGCATTAAAACCGTTAGATCTGACTGTAGTGATGAATAATATGGTAGATATGAAAAATAAGGTGAACAACGTCCAAGACCCTTTACATGGTACCTAGAGAAGTGTGGAACAGTCCCTTAATTCACTATGCATGGTTCACCTTGCATGAATGATGTATCTAAGAGACGGAACCAAACACTAAAAGGTATGGTTAGAAGCATGATAAGTCACTCATCTCTACCATAATCTCTCTGGGGGGAAGCCATCAAATCTGTCGCTGATATACTCAATCTAGTACCCACAAAGGCTACTGTTAGGACCCCATATGAGCTTTGGAATGGGCGTAGACCCAATTTCAAAAAACTGCATGTGTGGGGTTGTCTAGCTGAGGCGAGGCCTTACAAGCCTCAAGAAAAAAAACTAGACCCAAAAACAGTTAGCTAATTCTTTATAGGTTGTTCCAAGCATTCCAGAGGGATTAAGTTTTATGATTCTCTCACTGATACAATATTTGAGACATGAACGACCAAGTTTCTAAATGATATTGAGTTTGGGGGTAAGAATAAGAGAGCCTATGTTGATTTTGAGGAAGATCCATAAATATTCATGAAGGTTTTAATGGGGATACTTAAGTATCAGAAAATTGGGCTGTAATGCTAATCATTTCGGTCCCATTAGAACAAGATAATCCTCAAATTAACATTGATGCTCCACTTGAGGGTTCCAACTAAGATACAGATATGGTCCAGGTAGAACAAGAGAAACCTCAAGATAATATTCCACAATAGAATCAAAATGACATCGTTCATAATGATTAAACTCTACCTCCTTAAGAAGTACAACATGAGGAAATAATGCCCTTAAGAGGGTCCACAAGAGAAAGTAAAAGTACTATAGGTTCATAATTTATACTATATCTTCAGGAGCATGATGACTTATGTGCTGGAACTGTAGATGATCCCTCATCATACAAACAAGCCATGACTAGCTTTGACTCTCGGAAGTGGATTGACGCTATGAAGGAATATTATAAATCAATACAAGACAATGCGGTATGGGATCTTATCCCATTACCTGAAAGGAAAAAGAAATTAGTTGTAAATGGGTTAACAAAACCAAACGTGATTTCCTAGGTAATGTGAAAAGACATAAAGCACGTCTTGTAGCAAATGGTTATACTTAGCGTGAATGGATTGATTTTAAAGAAACCTTTGCTCTAGTATCGACGAAAGATTCCTTTAGAGCAATCATGACATTAGTTGCACATTTTGACCTTGAGGTTCATCAGATGGATGTTAAGACTGCTTTTCTCATTGATAATATTGAGGAAATGATCGATATGGTGCAACCAGAATACTTTGTGGAAAGTAACTCAAAAGATCTGGTTTACAGGCTTAAGAAATCCATCTATGGGCTTAAACAAGCCTCTCGTCAATGGTATCACAAATTCCTTAAGGTGATAGTCGGTTATGAATTTGAGATCAACTCATATGAGGATTGTGTGTATCAAAAATTCATTAGTATTAATTTCATATTTCTTATGTGGATGTCATATTGCTTGCCTCGAACAATAAAGAATTGTTACGCACTACAAAAAATATTTCTATGAGACAAGTTTGATATGAAGGATCTTAGTGATGCCAGTTTTGTGTTAGGAATCCAAATACATCGGGATCGTTCTCGTGGTATTCTTGGATTATCACAAAAGGCATACATTGAAAGTATGTGACAACATTACCGATTAGAAAATTGCAAACCCCTAAGTACCCATATAGCAAAGGATGACAGACTTAGTCTCGGTTAATGTCCTAAGACAAAACTTGAGATTGAGGAAATGAAAACGGTCCCTTATACTTCGGAAGTTAGGAGTTTAATGTATTCTCAATTTTGTACTAGATCGGACATTGAATGTGTTGTAAATATGTTGGGGACATATGTTAGTAACCCATGCATGGATAATTGGAAATTAGTTCAAAGGGTACTTTAGTATTCGTAAGGAACAAATAGACATATGTTGACATATTGGAAGTCAAATAAACTTTAGATCATTGGGTATTCTGACTCGGATTTTGGTGGATGTGTATACACACTAAAGAGCATGTCAGAAAGCATATTCTTATTGGTTGGAGGTGCAATATCCTAGAAAAGTGTAAAGTAAACACTTATTGCATCGTCCACCACGGTGGAAGAATTTGTTGCGTGCTTTGAGGCATCAAACCGGTAATTGTCGTTGTGAAATATCGCAGTGCAATACTCTAACAATAATAAAAACTTGTCTAGGTCCAAAGTCCAAACACATAGACATAAAATTCTGGCTGTTAATGAAATAGTACAGATGGGTCAGATAAGTATAGAGCACATCATCACAAATTCCATGATAGCAGATCATCTAACAAATACGGTTTTGCTTATGGTTTTCCAGAGACACACCATCAGTATGGATGTAGTTGATTTAGATGATTGTTAGTTTCAGGAGGAGAGTTTGTAGTAGGATCTGATGTTATATTTTACAGTATTATGTACATTAAAGTTTATTGTAATATATATATATGCTTGGAAATATTTATTGATATCTTACTGTATTGGATCTCCAAATGTATGAACCATTTAAAAGTAGATTTGTACGATTACAAGCCATATTAATTTTAGGTTACGCTCCGTAATTGGCTCAAGTAATTGATTGATAATGGTAATGTGATTATTGTTGCATCATATTGTTCACATTACGAGAAAGAGGTATTTAGTATTGTTATCATTCATTTATGGGGTTGTACCGTTTGCCCATTGACAATGAATATAGGGATCCCATTAAAGTTGAATATGTATTCTTAAGTAACATGTGACGGTTCAAGTGGAAGATTGTTGGAATATATTTATGGACTGAAAATAATTTGGATTGATATGCTAAATAAACATATTTGGTCATTGTCTTAAGGAATTCCAAATTAAAAATAATCGAGTTAATTATTTAATTAACTAAATTAGACATATGGAAGAAAAGACGTTATGGGCTCAAGTGTGCTAATCGTGTTGAATTTGGGCTCTGTGATGAAGATAACCCAAATCTCAACACTTAAGCCTGAATTAACAAACCAAGGATATAAATTGAATTATCAATTTATTAGATTATGGTCCCGGAAACAAAGAAAGTAATAAAGGATGGTTTACAATGTTGGGCTTCACATTGTAAATACTATAATTAAGGGGCTAGGTTTAGGAATTTCTATTATCTTAAACTCTAATCATAAAGATGGTCATTTTTTTCAGTATCTGGAAATTTTTCCCTTTATACTTATTCGTTCTGCAAGTTTCTCAAGACAATATACAGAATTGCTAAAGAACGAAAAGAAACAAAAGAGAATACTAGATGGAAAACAGCATGCAAACCCGTAAGTGTTTTTGGTTTTCTGTTTATTAATTAGGTGAATCCACAAAAACGTTTCTATTTAAAATTTTGCGATTTGTTATATATTATTTTATGCGATTTCGAATAATATATAAAAAATCTACCAATAACCATCCAACATCAAAACTATTTACCAATTGTGTTCAAATTACTGAATTATGTATATTGTGGTTGTTAAAAAGCAATTGTGTTCGAATTAAGTAACTGGTGTTATTTGGTTGTGAAAATAATAAAAATATCACTCATAGATTTTGTTTTGTCCGTCTTTGAAAAAATAAAAATATACATGTTTCTAAACTATGTAATTTTGAATTTGAATTAGAAGAATATAAAATTTTGAAAATTTAAAATAACATGAACCTAGTTGATTTTATGTTTAAATTGCATGACATTCTCTCGTGTTGTATCCCCTTTTAAGCCCTAAGGGGTTGCATCCCCTTTTAAGTCTCAAGGGGGTAGCCGAGTTGGTTGAGTATGATATGCTTGTAACCAAAGGTCATAAGTTCGAGTGAGTCTGTCACCTGTGTGGTTTACCTTTTGGCGTTGGTAAACAAAATATAAAAAAAAATGCATGACATTCTTAAATTTTTTACGCCAGATATTTGTGTGAACCACTACCGCCATAATATTTTATTTTCATTTTAGATTTGTCAATAAATTAAAAAATTAGATTATTATTTAATTTTTTTCCATATTTCTTTTACGACGAATAGCTTATCTTTATTTTTAATTATAAATTTTATAAAACTTAAGAAAAAAACAGACGAGAATAATCATGTACTTTGATTGATAGGTCTTTTTTCAACACCTAATCAATGCTAGAACGATATATGTTCGTTTTAATTTCGTACGTTTTTTGTCCCGTTTAATTAAAAAATCTTATCTTTTCTCTTCTAATTTTGGCTAAAACGCTTAAAATCAAAATGGAAAGATTCAAAGAAACGCAAACACTCTTCAACTCCCAAAATTGAAAGATTCAACAGAAATCAACCAATTAAATCCTCTCAAAAGAGTAAGTTTTTTTTAAAACTGAAGCTTGAATTGACTCTGTTCTTCTTCAAATGTGAAACGAAGTTGACCCTTCTGGTGATCTTGATTTATTTTATTTTTTTACATTAATGCTGATTATCGACGTGATTAGTGGATAAAGGAGACAATTTCATAAATCTCGTACGACTTTAAAAAAAAAAGTTCACCTGTAACTTCTCGGAAACTTCTTAAATTCAGATTTTCGTTTGAATTTTTCTATTTCACGTTCTGGGTTGTTAATCTGCTAGGGTTTTATTGTGTGCTTCGATTTGGATCTGGGTTTTCTTCATTCTTCTAGGTAAGCAAATTCTTGTTGATTTTGTCTATGTGATCTACAATGTAATCATTTTGATTTGGGTATTTGATTTTCTTCATTCCAATTTTATGTTTTTTTGGTGTTAGAGTATTGAGATTCGTTTTTTCTTTCAGGATATATAATCAATTACATTACATTGGAAAGTTAGCTATAGTGTTGTGGGTTTTGTTCTTTTGGATCTTGCATTTGTTGATTGAGTGTGATGTGTAAGTATTCGGTATAGAATTGATTGAATTAGTTCTTGATTTAAGAACAATGGAGCTCTTAGACCGAACAACCACAGAAGAATCGGAAACAATGGAAACGGAACCCTTGAACATTTCTCACAGTCCACACAATCATTTCCGTACACATTTTCCGGGCATGGTTCGGAAAAAAGCTTACAGATTTGATGGACAAGGAAATTACTACAACAAAGAATGGGATCTAGTACAAGGTTCAGTGAATGAGTTTTGTTGGTATCATGTAGAATTACCTACAGGAAGCCATAAACTTTCTCAATCAGCACAATATCTTATTGATGTGCTTTGTCCACCTTTAAAGCTTCAAGACATTCTCTCTCTTGTTAGCAACGGACCCTTTTGTGGCCATGTAGATGGTGCTCTAGTCTTTAGAGTCAACTCACCTGGTCCTCCATCAAGCAAATTTACTTTTAGAATTGCGGCTAGAGTTACAGAAAATTCAGTGATTACAGTGTCGTTAGGTCGGGTTCCTAGATTAGGGTTTTCGCCTGTAGATCAATCACTTTTATCTGAAATTCCAAGTGTAGAAAGTCCCTCTGGACATAAAAGCGAGGATAGGGAACGAAGTGGGGTGGTGATAGCTGAACATGTTCTTGAGTTCTTATTGACAATGAATCATTCGGAGCAGGCGGACAATCCTGTGCCTAAATCTGTCTCGAACCTCATAGTGCACATCGTTGATACACATGTGGATCAGCTGCAAGATATGGTAACTAAACTCGAGATTGAGTTGGACACTGTGGAGATCGAATTGGATAAAGGTAAAACTCATACAATTGCTATTTATTTGCTTGTATATATGTATAAGTGTGCTATATGCGCTTGAATAACTATGGTTGCATCTTTGTCTGGAATTTTGATGTGATTGTTCTATTTTTTATCCAAAACCATGTATTGAAATCTAACTACTTGTATATCTGCAGTTTGCTTATTCATTAGCTATAGCATAGTTCGTTATAGATCTATGGATACTAAATAGACAAATTTAAAATGGTTGCTAAGGATTGTTCGGTGCATGGACTCGAGCAAGAAAATTGGGTAGTCTAGTTTTCTATAAGCTAATTATTTGGGTTACAATAGGATTAAAACCCTATAAAAATGACTTTATTATTTGTTTCAGCTTTCTTTTATTTTTTCTAATCTTACTAGTTGTCCAGCAAAAAAAGGTAGCTGAGGCTGCTGGGGACTATTCTTGTATAAACTTAAAGATTGAGAGAGCTGAGAGCCTATTAGGCTTTGCCGATTGCTAATATACATTGAAATTGTCTGCATTGATCTTGTCTTGTAGAGAATAGCTTCAAGCCATTGTCATTGGCTTTGCCTAGTTATCCTATTCTGCATCATGTAATCCCTTAGCACTCTTGTTATAGCCATATTCAGTAAAAGTTGCATGAAAGTCTGTTTATTCGAGTAATTCAGCCTCCGAAAATAAACTTGGATTTTAGATCTCCAAAGCTATATTTTTATTATTACAATTTTGATCTTACTCATGCTTACTTCAGTTCAAATTAGTATTTTCATACTTGAGTTTACTGATTGATAGGTGGGGTTGCTTTGAAGAAACAAATGTTGGATGATAGAAGATTCCCCACAATGCATATTAATTTGCAGCGTCTCCTGCAGGTTACTTCTCAGTCTTTTCTCTTTGATTCCTTCACCTTACCCACCTAAAAGGTTTAGGACTGGGCATAAGGATTTATGGGTGTGAAGACACACTGTCTGGCCTGACCAGCCAAATTTGTCTGATCCAGAAACCTGGACAGAAAACTTAAACTTTATGTCCGAAATCCGAATTTTGGATTGTCCGATTTGAAATCTGTGTCTGCTCTTGACTGGGGTTTTCTTATTAGTATATTTCCGTTCCTCTTTGTCTCAGGTGATAGCATATGGAGAACAAGTATTTCCAAGGGTAAAAGAAAAAAGTATTACAAAATCATGGTTTTCAAGTGAAGATATAATATCTTTGGAAGAGCTAATTGGACGTTTGAGACGATTGAAAGAAAATGTAGGCTTTATTGCTAATCGGGTCACGGCAATACAAGCAGGTCTTGATAGTTGGCAAGCAGAGCAAATAAACAGAAAGCTCTATTATCTCTCATTCCTCTCAATCATATTCCTTCCCCTATCAGTTATAACTGGAGGTTCGTCTTCTTAACTTTATGATCTCTAAGATAAACTGAAATAAGCCACAAGTATCTCTCAGTTTTAAGAACTTGTTTTGTGTTCATGTTTATATATCCATTTATATGCTGTCTTTGTATCGATTTTAATATTAGAAGTTAAAAAGAAAACAATGCCTAGAGCAACCTTTAATTTTTCTTCTTATGAAAGTTCAACTTTTCTTGTTGCGTTTATACGAAGCTAATTTCTAGCTCTTAAGTGTACCAGACCACCTTAAAGTATAGATTTTCCTCGTCTAACTTGTGATATATACCTACCAGTTTTTGGAATGAATGTGGGAGGAGTTCCGTGGACTGGACAAAACAAGGCAGGAACTGAAGATGGGTTCCGAAACGTGATGTTTGTATCTCTGGCAGTGCTGTTTCTGGTAGTTGTATACGTTGGTTTTCAGGCTCTTTATACTCGTTTAACAACATGGCAATGGGGTCGGTCTCTCCAAAGGAACTGGTCTCTTAATAGAAAATCATTCACCAGAAGATCTAACATAATTCAAGAAAGGAAGGGTTACCTTCGGATCTGACATTATGTGATGTATATATATGCTTGTGTTATATATAGAATAAATAGAAGAGTTCTTAAATTTAAGCTGTTTTGGCGTTTCAAGATCTTAATATACCCAAACGTGAATATAACGTGTTTGATTGGTTCTTATGATATCGTGTGCTTTATACTCATAGTCGAACAGTAGAAAACAAGTACAGCACCCAGGTAAAAATAATCTCGTTTTTATTCTCTTTCTTTCTTCCAAAAGTCGATTATATATTACTCTATATTTTAAGATCTTAAAATCCTTTATTTTCTTTTGTTTTAAACTTAGTTAACAAATGTCATTTTCAAAATTTTAATACATATTACTCTATATTTTCTAACCAAAACCGATTTTTTTTTTATAATCAAAATAACATATATTAGAAGAAATATAGAGACTAGAGAAATTTAAAAGAAATTGAGGCGCCAACCGCTAAATGAAAACTAAAATATTTTAATATTGATATCTCTTTCTACCACTAGAAACTTGACCGATTTAAAGCTCACGTAGAACTTCCAAACGATTGATTCAACTGGCTAAAGATAAACCAAATCAAACTTCGATTGATTCAACTGGCTAAAGATAAACCAAATCAAACTTGCAAATCAATCCGATTTTTTTCTTGAGTTCGAGATTGCAGAAGGGTGAAGAAAGGAGAAGAACTTGAAAAATTAATTCCAAAGCAAATGGATGACCATCTTAGATTGATAGCAAGACATCATAGATGAACGCCAAAGAAAGAACACCACAAACAAAAAGATCGACTCAGGATTCCAACCGCAAATCATAAGATAGCGGATACCAGATGCAGGGCCTAAGAACATCACAAGCAACCAAGTACTTGACGAATTGAATCTCCAATTTCTACAAAAACCTGTTTTTGCAAGCTAGAATAAATAATCAAGCAAAACTTGCTAAGAATAAAAAGTTAGAGGGCAGAGCCTAAGATAGAATAGAAATATCAACAAACATAGATTAATGGTTGCTGCTGATGTAGCCAACCCTCATACTCTCTAAAAGAGTGATTGCACGAAGGTGAGCAAGAGTTTGAGATCTTGAAAATTCAAGCTTCATCTTACATTTCAGAGTCTATTTGGCAAGGCAATAAGCCGCCATGTTCTGGACTGTGGAAATGTGATAAACAACCATGTTAGGATAAATAAGTTTTCTGCAACAGTTCAGAATATGAGCTAGGGGCCAAGGAAAGTTGTCATTATCAATAAGGTTAACTAGAATTAACGAATCTACTTCTGTATCAATATTGTTACATCCCTTTTTCTTGAAGATAATGAGGCCATCAAGAAGTGCTCTGGATTCGGTCATGATTGGAGAAAGCTTTCCATAAAGGTTACTGGTTCCATGAACAATGTCTCCCAAGTTGTCTCTTATTATAACAGCTCCACTGGAATCTCTATTTTTTAGACTTGAACAATTTGTATTCATCTTGAGCCTTCCTAGAATAGGAGTTGACCAACTATGGTAAGTTAGATTTATTTTCAAGTTTATAAAAGATAAACATCCAATATCTATAACATCTTTAGAGTCCTTAGCCCAATGTAGGTTTAAAAAAATTAACAATATCAAGACCACATATCATAGATTTAATATAATGTATAGAAGACAATGAAGAAGTTGATTTTCCATCAAACTTGGAGTTGTTTCTGTTCTCCCAAATTACCCAAAAGATTATAGGAGGAATAATACTTCTAACATGAAATTTATGCTCAGTAGACCAAAACCAATTTATGGTCATGTGAGCAACAAGTATGAACTTCTGAATATTAACTTTGAATAAATCAGCAAAATAAATCCAGATGTTCCAAGAATAGTTATTGGAAATGAATAAATGATTAATGTCTTTTGAAAATAACAAGCTTGACACGTTGATGCAATATTAAATTTTCTCTTTTGTAAAATAAAATCAGTATGAATATAGTTGTGTAAGATTTTCCATAAGATAAATAAGCATTTCCTGAGTGTGATGCTATTGCAAAGCTTGTTGAACATGTTAGATTGATTACGGTGATGCCTAATGTGGTTCAAAGTATCCTTTGTGTTGAATTTGCTGTCTTTTGAGATCTTCCACATCATGATATCATCTTTGTTGTTGTTGATTCTGGTTGTGTTGATAAGAACGATTATGTCACTAGATAATAAACCATTGAAAATGTTAAGGTTTTTTTTAAGCAAAAATACTATATTACCTAAATGAGAGTTTTACAGTACAAGAGAACCAAATTAAAAGACTAACACAAAAATAGGGGCTCACAAGCAATAACCCTAAAGAAAACCCCTAAATTAAAATTGAAACCCTAAATCGAATTAAGGTCGTCTTCCTCCTTCGAACAAGTCCTTCTCCAAGCCGCCCTTTAACAAAACTCGCAACTTCAAAAGAAGCAACCAAAAGATCGAACTTCAAATCCATCTTAAAGACCAGCAGCTTAAACACGAGCCAAAAATCCTCATTTATTCAATCTCCAACCCTCTTTCACACCCACCAATCCATGCACCAGATTTGAAAACATCTCCATCGATCTTTGTAACAGCACCATCCAAAACAGCCACTGTAAGCCTTCTTCAGAAACTTCAACCCAAAAAGCTTAATCGACCCATTTTCTTATTGAACCAGCCACAAAACCATCTTTGCAATCTTCAGTTGTGATCCAAGTAGCCACAATTCACCTATCAAGACCTTCCATTCCGATCAAACTATCCTCAAACCCTGACCAATATTTGTCTTTTCAATTCCTCAACCCAGACGCTTCAATACCGGTGTTCATCCTCCAAACGAGCCAAAAACCAACCCTTAAATCTGACATGTATCCGTTAAATCGAACTGCAATTTTCGAATTTCCTCAAACCCTAGATGAAATCCTTCGGCAACCCTCGATCCTAGCATCAATAACCCTTTCAAACTGATGTTCTGAAATTGCGTTCAACAACTCAGCAAGCCTTTAGTCAGAAGTAGCTTTCCTCAAAACATAGATGACTTCAAACTCAGCAAGAACTCTAAAATCTGGAGAAAAATCCGACATGCATCTTCTTCAATCGACCGGGTACTCTTAAGATCATGATTCTGTTTGTTCAAGGTACACGAGCCCAGAGCTTCAGCTTTCAGCACTCGAGCCAAGGTAATAACATACTACAACTCATTGTTTTAATTTGAAAAGCCTTTAGTCCTTAGAATTAGGTCTGATGTGCCCTAACCCTATGCTGTCTAGGAAAATAATTGCTCTGAGCTTAACTGGAAAATCATCCGTATCGTAAAGATTTTCCCCTTTGTTATCTGAGACAGAATGAGCTAACCAGTCCGCAGCTTCGTTCTGTTCTCTGAATATATGAGTAATCTTCATAGTAGGAGTAAGAATTCTATAACAAAGGTTGATAGACGCCCTTAAGAACCAAGGACATTTATTCGAAAGAATCATTTCACACAGTAGCTTAGAGTCTGTTTCTAAAACTACTTGGGAAAAAATTAGTAAAAAAGGGAGTGAATCTTATCTGTATGCTAGGACTTGGAATAAGGTAACCCGTCGAAAATATTCTTTTCTTCTGTGGAGAATTTTGAAGAACTGGCTGCCAATGGACACTATCCTTTGATCCTTGCTTGAGTTATCTTGTTTCCTATCCCACGTACGTTCCAGTTGAGCATAACTATCATTTTGAATGTTTAGGGTTTTTGGCAACATTCTTATGTTGCACAAATTTAGGGAATATGTTCCCTTTCGAACTGGATACCTTTAGCCTTTTTGTTTTACTTGTTTCAACTCGCCTTTTTGCTTTACTTGTTTCAACTCTCTTTTCTTCATTGATACTAACTTTTTCTGTGTTTACTGGAGACTGAGGGAGACTTCCTGTAGTCTGTTTCGTTTGCGAAGTATGATCATGCAGAGAAGTCCCATCAATATCGATAGCTAAGGAACCCAATTGGAGCATATGGATAGCTTTTATCATTTCATTCCCCTCCAAAGGTACCATATTTTTATCAGAATCTTTGATATTTTCAATACTACTTTTTCCATCATTTTCTTGATTTACTATCACTGATTTCAACTTTTTACCACCTTTCTCGATTTGAAATTCAGGAACAAGATTGTCTTGTTTGGAGGCTATAACCTGATCTCCAGGTTTCCTTTTGGTAAGTTTTTTACAATCTTTATCAGAATGCCCTAGATGAGAACACTCCTTACAGAATTGGGGAACTCTGCTGTAGACTAACCTTTGACAAAAAGTATGTTTCCCAAAAGTAAGTTTAATTTCCTTAGGGAGAAATTTAGATACATCCATAATTACCCACATTCGGCAGTGATTTTGTCTAGCCCTATTTCTTTCAGGGACCCAGACATTTAAAGGGGAGCCTATTGACTTGGCTACTTCTTGAATTGTGGACTCATTATATAGGAACTCTGGCAGATTAGGCAACTCCACATATATTGGGGTAGATGGGTTCTCATTGTTAGGGTTAAAATCGGGTGACCAAACAAAAAGTCTCATAATTTTATCACCTATTTGCCAAACATTTCTTCTCCAGATCAATTTCAAGTCTTCAAAGGCCGAAAACTCAATGAAAATGTGGCGAAAGTCCCAGGCTGAGACTTCAAATTCACCCTTAAATTTAAAAGAGTCAAGAAATTCTTTTACCACAGCATATTTCGGTTTACCCGTAGAAAATTTCCCCACAATCGTATGCTTAGACTTAGACTGAAGTTGAATTAGATCTGCAGCTTCAAAATTAATCTCTACCTGATCATTTATCCAAGAACTTTGAACGTTTTTATGGACTAATTTTCCTGTGCTTTGCTTGAACAGATCAGCGAAGGACTTTGAAGCCTCTTGTTTCCCCTCCTCATTTGTTTTAGACTCAAATGTTGGATTATTCCTGATCCTCGGTAGGCCTGAATGATTATTCAATGCTGGGAATTGATTATCCAGATCAGTAGATCTGAAAATCCGAGAGGAGCCCTCTCCTTCTTCCATTAAAGATTGAAGAAACAAAACGAGAGAAGAAGAGAAATCATCGAATTAGGGTTCTTGATTTTCTTGGAGAGAACAAACCTCCTCATTTTGAGCCCCTTCTACAATTCAATCAAAAATGTTAAGGTTCAAAGAACTATTAACTCAAAAGTCCTTAACCTTCTTAGTTTTAAACCAATTATTATCAATTCTATCATCCAATGTGATAAAATGAGGATGATTATTCCAATTTTGAGGTAAGAAGTCCATGTTTCCTTTACCCAGATTCCACATGATGTTAGGTTCCGCAAGAGCTTTGATATTAGTCATCATCTTTCAGGTTTGAGAACCAGATTTGAGATAGTTAGCTTTAAGATGAGAATTCCTGTACTAAATGTTATGCATAAGATTTTCCCATTAACTTCTATTTTTCTTGAAAAAAACCAAAGCTCGCAGGACTAAATATCCTTAATATTGGAAAACTTCCTAATATTAAGACCACCATCAGCAAAGGGGTGGAATAAATGAGTTCATTTATACCAATGAATACTATGATAATTAGTGTTAGAACCCCACAAGAATTTGTTAAAATACTTCTCAATTTTGTTAATAATACCCTTAGGTATATAACAGCTCTGCATCCAATATAATGGTATAGACATTAGCATAGAATTGATAAGAATTAACATGCCACCATAGGATGGGTTTTTGTTTTCCCATTCAAGAATTTTGTTGTTGATCTTATTAAGAATATGAGTGTAGTTGCTAGACTTGTTGTTTGAGTTTAAAGTAATGCTCAAGTAGTCAGTTGGAAGATGTCACATATTGAAACCAGCTTGATTAATAACGGTAGAAAGCCTTGTTTGTTGAAATCAGTTGGAGATAATAATCTTTGTCTTATCTTTGTTTATCGTCTGACAAGAAATATCCTGATAGTTATGAAGAAACAAACTAAGCTTATCAATTGTAGATTGAGTACTGTTAGTAAAAATAAAAATGTCATCTGCAAAGGCTAAAAAAGGCAGAATGATATTAGTTCTGGAAGTGTAAGTCATTGATTTATTAGAGGAAAAAATATTATTGAGCCTTCCTAATAAGAGTTTTTCACCAATAATGAAGAGACTATGAGATAGAGGATCTCCATGTCTCAAGCCTCTCTTAGCTTTAAAATAACCTATAATACTCTCATTGATTAGCATTGAGATATTAACAGAGATGATAAGACTTTTAATGAGATTAACAAAGTTCACAAAGAAGCCAAAGGATAAACAAGACTTTGAGAATGAAGGGGTGAGCCATTTTGTCAAAGGCTTTCCACATCTCAAGCTGAATCATGATGTTGCCAGCCTTGGACTTTTTATTAAGATCATGAACTATTTCTTTAGCTATAAATATTTTAAAAATATACTTATTGATGACATATCCACCTTGAGCTTTGTAAATAATTTTAGGTAGAATATTTTTAATTTTATTATTGATTATCTTAGACATTATTCAAGTTGAGAAGGGTACATAAGCTAATAGGTCTGAAGTTCTTCCAATTAGTATGATTAGAGGTTTTAGGAATTAAACACAAACATGTGGCCATTATTCCTTTAGGAATGTTGTGGAAAATGATGAAACATTACATGGCTTGACAAATATCTGTTTTAATGATGTTCCAACAGGTTTTGATGAAGTATACATTAAATCCATCAACTCCTGCAACACTAGAAGGATTCATGTTGTTGATGATCTCCAGAATTTCCACCTCAGAAGGAGGCTTCAGAAGTAAGTTGTTGTCCTCATCAATGATTAACTTAGGGATATAGTTGAAGATATTGTCATTCATTCTATTAGTTTTCTCAATAAAATTATTGTAAGGAAAATAAGCTTCAGCAGATGAACCAATAGTGTTAGAATCCAACAACCATTCCTCGCCAACTTTTATGCTTTTTATAGTGTTTTCCTCCTTTTTTAAGAAATATAAGAATGAAAGACTTTGGTATTTCTATCACTTTCTTTGAGCCAGTTACAGTAACATTTTTGTTTCCAAAAATCTTCTTCCATTCTAAGAGACTGAATATATATAACATTAGCCTTGTCAGAGTGTTCTCAGAGTGTTCCACATGTCATTTCGATTGTGTCTCTGACATTTAGCATAAACAATTGTTAGTAAAATTAATTTATCTAAGCTTTTGTGTGATATTTCTAAATGTAGACATTGATAATGATTTAGCTTAATGTTAATTGAAAATTCATCATTCCACATAAACCAGATTTTATTAGAAGTGTTGGACACGAGGTTTTTAAGACCAATCTTTGATGCAATGTTAACTAGATTGTCAGCACTAACTAAAGATTCTTGTATATCAATGCGATTAATCTTAATTTTGTTGATGATGAATTTGTGTCTTCTGATAGAAGGATTGTTTTTTATTCCTTTAATGTTCTAATTTAGTAGCTTGATCATTCTTAGGATTATAGATGGCAGGATTGTTGTTCCCTGAGAACTTCAAAGATTTGATGACCAGATCATTAGGCTTATTTTCTTTCTTGCTTCCTTTAATTTTTTGTTCAAAACTTCATAAAAATTGTTGTTTATATCTTTAGAGGTGAGAATATGAGATATAAGAAGGCTACTATTGTTACTCTGGATTGGAGTAACATTTCTTGAAATCATAGTCTTGAGAAGAAACTAAGTTATAGCCCACCTCTAAGGTCTGAATAACCTCCATAATATCATCTACTTCTGGAGATTTTGAATTTTGATTGTGATCTGGTTAATGAATTTTGATGCTTATTGCAATGTTGATTTCAATATCTTTATCACAAAGAATATTTTTGTTAAGATTTATTGTGCTTTTTTTATTCCTCTTGCTTATCAAGAATAATGACAATAGAGTTGATTTTTTTGCTATTCAATTCTTTGATGGTCAAATTTATTCTGTTTTAAATATTTATCACTAAAGTTGTTGTAACTGTTATTATCTTCTTTCCTGGCTTTAAACTCCCTGGTTTGATCTATATTATGCATAGTGTTTACGAAATCATTTTTGCAATTTTCCTTGTCATGGCCTAAGTGGTAACATCTCATGTAGTATTTAAGAATGTTTTTTTTGTAGCTTATCGTTAACCAACAACCTTGATTATCTCCAAACCCAACCCAAACGTTGTGTTGAATACTCTTAGATACATCCATGTCAATCCAAGTATAACAGGTATTGAAATAGGCTCGATTCTTTTTTGGAATGATAATCTTTAAAGTATTTCCTATTGAATCTGCTATGTCTTATATTATATGTTTGTTGTAGAGGTATTCCGGAATCTGTTCTATTCAAAGACAGGCAGGATTCAAAGGAAATCTGTATATGGTGTTGAAGTCAGACTTCCATTTTGATGTAGGTGGAAGACTTCGATAAAAATCTATTCAAAATATTTTGATTTTATTTTGATTTTATTTTTTATACTTTAAGGATTTACTTAAGATAGTAATTTAAATCTGATTATATTCAGATTTAATAAGTTATTATTTTATTACGTTTACTTTTGTTTCCATATTTGTATTAGGGATTTGGACGATTCCTATTTAAGGCGTCTCAAACTCTATTTTTGTTTTTAGACTTTGATGAATAAAAATTGTTATTTTTCTTTGAGTATTTGAGTCTCTTATAATATAACCTAGGATTGGTGTTTCTTCTTGATTTCTATAGCCAACGACTCTGTTTTGACACTAATCATAGATGATTCACCTATCGACCAATTTGTTTTTTATCAGAGCTTACATACATCGTCTTTATTAGCAAACTTAATGAGTATATGCCTTGAGTTTTTTATTGAGATGCTATATTCACCAATGAATTTGAATGTGTTGAAGAAATCTGTAAGAATTTTTCTTTTATGAAGAGATTTTGAGAATTTACCAATTATAGTGTGCTTGGATTCCTTGGTTAGTTGATTTTTAAATTGCTCGTAATGAAGCGAAATACGGTCACCTTTCTATATAGAATTGATTGGCATGAAATCTCTGGATATGTCAATTTTCTTTAGTATTTCATAGTAAGATCTTGAATCATTGGGGTTTGGAAAAGTAATAATATTATCCAATTTTGTATGCAGGTGCATATTGGTGGGAAGATCATGAAAATATTCTTTCGATGAACCATTAAAGATAGAATGTTCCATAAGGCGAGAAGATGTCAGTTGGGTATTGAATCTGCCAGCAAAAATAAGGGAAAAGCAAGCTTGATTAAGTCAACCAGATGAATAGAACAACATGTTTGAAGATCAAAAGCGGAGCATAATAATGAAAGAGATCTAGGAGATTTTTTAATGTTATCTTGTGGATCAAGAAAGACATTCTTGGAGGATCCTCATTTTCTTTATCTTTATCTTTCAAGAAATCGTGTCTTTTAAACTCTAGATCTCATGTCTTTTAAACTCTAAATTAATTAATAAATTATTTATTTATTTTTTAATCCAATACAATACTATGAATTCGAAAATAATAAAATCTTTTGTCAAAACTTAAGACAAAATATAATGTTTTTTTTTGTTTTTTAAATATTCGTTTTATATGGATCACAAAAATGTTATGCCAATTTTTGAATATTTGTTTATCCACGATACTTTTAAAATGTGATGAAAATTGTTGAATATTTTTTTATCTTAATACTTTTATGTAATATGTTTGATATTGTTAGTTTTTTTACTTTCATTTGATCATGTAGTTTTATGTTATTTTAAACTATTCACGTATTCAAGTTCTAAATATTTATAGATTTTAAAAAAATGACGTTGGTGTGGAAATGAGCATAAAAAGTGATTATATATATTAATTAAGAACCTATCATATATTGTCATGCTTTATTATCGAAAACAAATGGTTATATACGGACAACAAAACCACCCACTAACCACGTATTTTAAAGGTCATTCACGAGTCGTAATACTATAAACGTCCTATGGATATAGATCCGGATTTTAAGAACTATAACACGGGTAATATCTACAACATGTACAACTTATACAATATTTAGCAAAAATATTGTTGTGTAAAAAAATCACCAGTCCCACTTGCAATAATTTCTATAAAATTGAAGGAGAATAAATACTTAAAATGACACATAACAATAAATGGATGAGACGTGATCACCTAAAAAATTATATGTCCTAAAAATATTTAGTTATTGCACACATTTCCATGAGTACTTATCATAGATGGTACTTACATGACAACATTAAGTTCATACAATGTTTGATCTTCAACATTAAAAAATTATTATATTTTTCGATAAAAGTAAGATAAAGTATTAAAAATGTTACTAAATTTATATACTTATAATTTATTTTAGGTTCAATATCATGATTTTATTCTTAAATAGTTATAAAATCAATAAGAAAATAAGCGTCGAGTGAGAAAGATATGGTGAACTGTTCTAAAATACACGAGTTGTCTTGTGTGTGTAAATTAGTTATGTTGGAAAATGAGCATACACGCATTATGTTAAGGTCATGCGACATGTTTTGTCAAACTTTAGACATCATTCCTCATTTTAAAACTATGCTCGAAGATATTCTAATAAGAAAAGAAAAGAAAAAGATATCAACAGTTATATTAGTAGTTACATGTTAGATATTTAGACCCATATAATAAATAAAGTGATGCAAAATTTTAATATAAAAAATAGTCATGTGTTACAATCTAAATAATCAATTAATCCTAAAGGTATAAAAAAAATGAGTCAAATCGATCGACTTAATGTGGAAAATATTATTTCAATCATGTTCTTTAGCAATCATATATGGATAATACATATGTCACAATATATAGCACAATACAAAAAATCTCATAACAATACATAAAGTTCTCACAAGAAAAACTTTACACACCTAAAATTTAAAAAGTTTCCTAAGATACTCCTAATAAGATCAAAGATTATTTATTTTATATGAGTCACACTCTAAAAAAAATATATCCTTATATTTTTTACATTGAAGACCTAATCCCACAAGAGAACTAGGGTTATGAGACTCTTTCAAAAGGATTTTACTGCGTTGAGGAAGAATGGACATATGTGAGATTAAATTAGATGGCTCTTATAAAAGGTAACTCATTCATACGTGAAAACGTACGTTTCAAAAGCGAATTTAAAAAAATTCGTGTTGAATTATTTTAAACTTCATAAAGATAATCGATTTTGGACGGTATTACCTGACATCAAATTAGTTATAGTCAATCAATTTCAATGTATGGTATATAATTTTGCTCATATATGATGTTTAATAATTGTACCTTTATGCAGTTTCTGACCGCATTCAGACATTACCAAAGATATTAAAATTATTTTCATTTTCATAAATTGTTTTTGTTCATTAAATAAAATCATTTATGTTATATAGTTCACCATGAGTATGTTAATTTTAGTTTAATTAATATAATTCTTATTTTATTTAGGTTTATATATTTATAAATGGGTCGTTACCATAATTATATTATGTTTGGTTGTATTACGAATACAATTGCATATGCAGTTTTGTACTACTAAACACTTAACAAATTTAGTCACATAAGCTGACCCTTATTGAATGACAAAAAAATATTAGTCACCTATTTAATTAAAATTTGTGAATATTATTTATGATATATGTTAATGTTGGTATTTCTTTGTTGTTAATTGCATTGCCTTATTTATATATTATTCAAATTTGATTGTATGAGGTTTATTAGTCTAAAAACAAAGAATATAACAATATACTAGTCTAACATCATTTTTAACACTATAAGTGTCAAGATCATCTATAATAGTCAATATTATAGCATACTCTTACATGTTGAGATATGTTTGAGAATAATATTTGATGAGGTCAGATTTCTTTGACACTGACCATTGTATATATACAAGGGGTTGTTCGGACATATGCAGTACCATGCCCCACCGTACAGTATAACTTAGTGGAACTTGACTCAGCTAGTTGCTAATTATTTCATCTCTTGGGCTAATGGGTTTTTAAACTTAACCCAAGCTCATCCGACCCGGAATACCTATGGATTATTTAATAGCACAAATATTCCAACTACTTTCATTAATGAGGGTGGACGGTTTAGTATCCACCAGGGGCTTTATTGTCTTTGAAGTAGCAAGTTTCGAAGAAGATTGAGCACTTTTAGCTTTAGACAGACGAGTTACCCTACGAGGGGTAGATTTCTCAGCATCTAAACCCATGGCCAGGAAAGGTGAAGGTTTCCTAACACTGGAAACTGCCTTTTCTTTAGGCAAAGGGTTTTGGGACTCTTGAACTGAAGACTCTGATAATAAGGTAGATAGGGTTGGGACAATAGGTGATTTTCTAACTTTTGATGTCTTTGATGATGATGAGCTCTGGTCTGTACTTGTTTTTCGCCAACTGATTTCTCCACCAGGAGAGGCAGGGAGTCTAACTGCAACTCTTGCGTCTCTTCTTGTTGTTTCCAAATCAGAAAACTTTAGCCAACCTCCTTTCACCAATGCGTTTCTGGCTGTATACATAAATCTGCCCAGACACAATTTAAAAATTATTAAGCTCTCTTTCTCTAGAAATTTTTATGTTCTTAAGTACAATAAACAGTGAAACCGATGTATATAGAGATGAAGGTGTATGAGTTTACTTAGGGGAAGAAAAATTGATCAAAGTAATAATTAAGGGCTAGGAAGTATGAGTGTTACACCCTAAGTTACTTTTTAGCCAGGTAGGTATAGGAATCTAGGAGAAAAAACGGCTGAGAGGTCAAACCAGAACTTGACACATGTTCCACTTTAGAAAACTAACTTTTAGAATTCTTAGCTGTAAAATTAATCTCTTCGAATTCGATCAAGAAACAGTTCGGATACGAACGTCAGATCGGATGATCACCTTGAATACATGCTGAGCTTTATTTTTTCGAATTAGCTCTTCCAAAGATTCTTTGGAAGACGTCCGGAACTTGTTGCCACTCTTTATGAGAACCGGACAGGGGCAATTTGGACAACATCCACCCATAGAACCGTCCGGACTAAACTAATATACTAAAAACTTAATCACTTCATGACTAAGCTAATTATCTACCTGCTTAAAACTAATGGGTCTTTGAACTCGACCCGAATCCATAAGTCAACCCGAAAGCCCATGTGGCCCACAATTAAGGGTATAAATACCCAACCACTTTCATTTAATGAAAAAAAAGGAAAATTAAATACAACCAGGCAGCTCAATTCTCCCTCTACATTTTATCCAAACATTAAATACCTTTAAAATACCACAAAAATCTGGACAAAATTACCCTCAAACGAAAATAAACCTCACCAAATTGGTGACCACAGTGGGAGAACAACGGTGCCTGAATCTAGCATTCAAAACCATCAGGAAAAACCAATTCATATGAATCCAGACATGGAGGAAGTACCACCAGCTTTGGCCGAAGTGGTGGGAGAAAATGATGAATATACCATTGAGGAGAGAGATAGGTTAAAAGTTGAAATAGAAGCTCTGAGGGCTGCCAAGAGGGCAGAGATGGGCACAAAAGAGAAGTCTAAGGCGTCAGTAGCTCATCATACTGACAATCCAAGGGAGCATAAGCCCTCAAAAACCCATGTGAGCACGAGAAAGACTCATGTTAGCTCAAAAAAGTCTCACCGGTCTAAACCGGTGGAGAGCTCTGATTCAGACTCAGAATCTTCCAGCAGCTCCTCAGGTGAAGATGGAGTCGAAGAATCCCTGTCATCCAGCAGTGATGAAGGCCGTTTTAAAAAGAAACAAAAGTTAGTCAAAAAGTACTCAAGAAAAAGGGATAGGCATGGAAGGTTAAGGAGGTATATAGGCAAATGATCGTGTCATAGCCGGAGACAAGTAGATCGGATGGTGATGGATCCTTTTGCCTTCCATGATGAACCAGGTATCTTTGCAACTCTTAATGAGGATATCGTTTTCAGTCGTGGCCGGAATTGGAGACAATCTTTATTGTCCTCCAAGATCCTGTCCGGAAACCTTCCTAAGAGGTTTGACGCTACAAAAATGGAAAAATACAATGGCAGTAAAGACCCAGATAACCACTTGGAACAATTCAAAAATATTATGATTGGTGTGGTTAATTTTTGTCTGAGGGTAATTTAGTAATTTGTTTTAGAGTTTGTGAAGGTTGGTATGTGTTTAATGTTTTGAGTAGAGAGTAGAGGGAGAATTAAGCAACCTGGTTGCAGTTAATTTTCATTACCCATATTTAATGCTGGTGGTTGGGTATTTATACCGTAACATCTGGGCTTCATGGGTTTTCGGGTCATGTTTAATGGACCCGGAACATGTTTAAAGTCCCATGAGCTCTTAGTAGGGAAGCAAGCAGCTTAGTCAAGAAGTGTTTCAGGTTTTTTAGTACTTTTGTCATAGTTCGAACAGTCCAATGGGCTAAGTGTTCGAAGTGGCCTGCTCGGTCTGGTGGCCTTGGTCCGATCTGTCTCTGTCCGGAGAGGAAGCAGTATTCTGACTCATTAGGAGCCCCTTTTTAGGTGTTTGTTCAAATGCCTTTGTCAAAAACCTGAAAAAACAGTCCGATATCAGGGGTAGCTTTTCCCGGACAGGTCTTTCGACTTGTGCTATGGTTTTATCCGGACTGGCAAAACTCTGTGAATCCAAACAGTTTTTCGCCAGAGTTTATGGGACACGTGTCACTTTCTGGTTGGTCGTTTCAGCCGTTTTTTCATCTTGAATTTCGCACCCACCTTCTTCGAAAAGCAACCTCTTCATTAAAGAGGGTGACATCAGCGCCGTCTTTTAATGACTACCAATCTTTTCGAATTCTCCTAAGAATCAAACTTCTTTTTCAGATTTACTATAAATTGAAATACTTTCTACTGTTTCACCATCACTCTCATTTTTACTCTGCGAATTCTCAAAGCTTTTTCTCTCCAAAACAAATTTTTACCCAGTTTGTTTATGTTCACGGCTCGGAACGCTTTGATCAAAGACGGGTGGCTCAACCTCTCTGAACTAGAAAAGGCGCAAAAGGTTGAAAGAGAAAGGCGCATTGCAGCAGGCTTACCCACCTCCCCCATTGATAAACCAGTGACTGCAGCCACAGAGTCAGACCAGGGTTCTTCTTCTTCAAAAGGCATCAAACCGAAAATGTTATTTCAAACTAATCTCTCACCCATTATCTCAGGTTCTTCGGTTCAAGAATTGGAACCTGTTGTTGAGCCAGGTATAACTGTTACCAGCTTTAAAAAACCCTCCCCCTTCTTAGCTATGGGGTCAGACGCTGAAAAATCTCCTAAAAAATTAGTTGACCGAAGAATAGGCCGGCTGGTCAAGGGTCAAGCTTCTAAGAGCACCCCTTCGAAATCGGGGCCAAAGACAGCAGTGCGGGGTCAGAAGTGCCCATCAGAGCTCCTAAGGACAGGTTGTCCGGTCCAGAGGACACTAGCTCAAGTCCCCAGAAGGAAACGTCTGCTCCAGAGCCCCAAGCGGAGGCCAGGAACCAAGAAAACACTAAAACTCAGCAGTCCGGAAGCCAGGCTGAGCCAAATCTAAACCTTCCCCTTACGACTGCTACTGAAAACCCCTCATCAATCATGGAGGAAGTAATGGACGACTCTATCGAAGAGGATCCATTCGAGTCTGAGCCTTCCGGACAGACTAGTAGTGTTGTTGCTGCCAAAAAAGATAAAGGCAAGGAAAAGTTGTGTTTGAGGCATCCGGATCTGTCGGAGTGTCTTGAAGGAAGGGTGGGGCCTTGTTTTCACAAGGTCAGTGTCAAGTACCTCCTTGCCCTGCAAAAGATCAACTACACATTCATCCACACAGCTGAGCTGGGCCGGATGCGTACAAAGTGGGGAATTCCGGAGAACGTGAAGATAAGAATCCTTATAAACCCCGAAACTCCCATGGACTGCAAATTGAGCAAGATAGTCATCTTCACGGAGCTGTTTAATTGGGGGCTCAGATTCCCCTTGGACCCAGAAATTGTCAGATACTTTCATCTGATAAAGCTCTGTCCGAGCCAGCTGAGCCCTAATACTTGGTACACCCTCATGACATGCATTATGGCTTCTAGGCTCTCCGGGATTCCTCTACCAATGGAGGAGTTTGCTGATGTGGCCAGTCTCTGCAGAAACCACCACATCCCCTTCTATCGTTTCAATATGGGGGATAACTTCAAAGTTGTGGATGACTTGCTAGAGTCGGAGAGGAATTGGAGGACCCAATTCATGTTTGTAAGTGGTGCTTGGGAGAATGGGAATAAAATCAAGTCCGGAGTCAACCCAAGTCTTCTCACAAGCAGATAGAGGAGTGATCGTAAGTCTCCTACTTTACATTCTTGTCCCTTTTTTAATCAAGTTTGTTTAAACTAATTGGTCTTATCTTTGCCTTAGTAGAACTGTCCAAGGACTTCAGTGACTACTTGAAAACCGGGCAGACCACTTGCACCAAGATCAACGCTTGGGCTGCTGAGAAGTGGGGGAACCGGTTCCATGCTGCTTTCACAGGGGGCAACTTAGCAAGGTCTCATCTTTGGAACACCACAGGTCGGAGAGACTTAACTTGGGAAGAGCTCACCACCCAGCCTCCTCCGTATGTAGTGCTCAAAAGGACGCATGAACCGGATGGGACACTTTACTTGCCAGGACGGGTCAAGGCCCCGAGTAAGATGAAAGGCAAGAAGAAAGGCAAGAAAGTGGTGGGTGGAGCTAACCCTGCTGAGATAGAGGAAGCTGCTTTAACAAATCCGGAGGGGCCAGCTCCAAGCCAGATTGATGCTGCTCTTTTGGAAGCGGTAGAGCAGGAGAGTGTTAGGCAAGAAGTTCACTCCCCAAATCCTCCAAGGGCTTCCAAAAGCGACCGTAAACGGGGAGCTGAAAGCAAAGACAGGGAGGCCAAGAAGAAAAAGACCTCTAAGGGTGACGAACTCTCTCTCCGACCTCCTGAGCCTCTCCCCCAAGCTGACCCCACTGACCCAGCACAAGCAGAAGAGATACCTGGTGACTTCCAAACCGATGAGGTCGAAGGGGGAGGTCTTAGCATTGATGGGGTAAACATCACTGGTCTTGGTGGGCTTGGTGAGTACTTTATCAATCTCCCCAGAGATGATTTTGCTGGGCCTTATCTCCCTCCGAGCACTTCAAACACAGTCACTTTTAATGGTAAGACCTTTACTGTTTCAAGTGAAAGGGATGCTATAGCTCACTCTTTATTAAGAAATGTTCAGCTGGTGCTTGCATTGGAGAAGCAAGTTCGAAATGAGGCAGACATTATCAAAGACCTCAATTCTGACAAAGAGAGGTTGTCCGATGACCTTTTTACTGCCACTTCAAATGCTGCCACTCTAAAGGGTGAAAACAAAGAGCTGAAGAAAAGCCAAGAGGTGAGTACTACAAAATTTGCCACTTTGGAGAACACTATCACAGAGCTCTGGGAGAAGCTGTCCGGATTGGAGAAAGATCTTGCCTCTTCAAAAGAGGAGACCAAGGCCAAGGACCAAATTATCAACAACTTGACCAGTGACAAGATTGCTCTTGAAAATGCAGTGTCCCAAGCTGCAGGGGAGAAATCTGATCTGCTAAGGGAGCAGGAGGCCAAAATCCAGGCCAAGATCGATGCTTATGACCAAGGCCAAGGACCAAATTATCAACAACTTGACCAGTGACAAGATTGCTCTTGAAAACGCAGTGTCCCAAGCTGCAGGGGAGAAAGCTGATCTGCTAAGGGAGGAGGAGGCCAAGATCGATGCTTATGCCAACAACGTGATAGACACCCAAGAGAAAATGTATGCCAAGGTGAGATCGGACATGGTCCTGCTCTTTCATGAGAAGTTCCCGCAGAGGAACCTGGGGGATTTATGGCTCCACGTAGAGCCTGAAGACCTCCCATATCACACAATGGCCGAAGGCGACATGTATGGCTTCTCCAGTGCATCCTCTTCTGATGACGAAGAGAACACCGGGGAGAGCCCAAACGAAGAGAAAGATGCTCCCAAGGGGAAGAAGAAGATAGATGAAGCTGAGCCATCTTCAAAGGCTCAGCCTTAGATTATGAATTATTTTTTTACTTTTCATGTTATCTAAACTAAAGTCCTTGGAAGGCCAAGGCATTCTTTTTGTAAGTGTGTCCGGTATCTGAGCGGATAGATCTTTTACTCTGTTTGACAATTTGAAAGTCCTTGGAAGGCCAAGGCACTTAAGTTATTTCAATGAATATCCTTGTTTTGCATAATTCTCACATTCTTTCATAGTCTGTTTCAATTTTGGTGGCTAGTGTTTAAATAGCCCTTAGTTATTTCATAGTGAGAGTGTTTAAATTCTCCGATGATGAATGTTTAAGTGGTCATCACTCTTTTATTTCAATCCGGATGGTGTGACAAAAGACAAAGTAAGAACACTTCGGAATTTTTTTAAGAAGGCATCAAATTTCATTTAAAACCCGGACACCTCATTAAAACCTCCCCGCGCCACCAGGGTAGGAAAGAGTATGCCTCCAAATATTTATATGGATGTTTAAACAAGTAAATATTTACACAAATGCTACTCCAAGTACATCCGGAGATGTTCGATATTCCAAGGGTGGGTCAGAACTTTTACATCCTTGTCTTCTAGCCAATATGTTCCAGGTTTAAGCCTTTCAACAACCATATAAGGTCCTTCCCAAGTCGGGGCCAATTTGCCGAGCAGCTTCTCTTTAGTGTGTAAGAAGACTTTCCTTAATACCTTGTCCCCCGGCTGGAAATCTCTTTTTTTAACTCTAGAAGCAAACCTGCTTCTCATTAAACCTTGATAGTGTGCAGCTCTAAGGTGAGCTTTAACTCGTCTTTCTTCTACTAGGTCGAGCTGACTTCTGATTGCCAATTCGTTAGCGCATTCGGAGAAGTTGTAAACACGAAATGATGGGAGAGTTGCTTCTATGGGAGCTATTGCATCCATCCCATAGACCAAAGAAAAGGGTGACTCTTGTGTTGCAGCCCTAGGTGTTGTCCGGTAGGCCCACAAAACTTCTTGTAAATAGCTAGGCCACTTCCCAGCAGCCCCTTCCAAATTCTTCTTTAAACCGGACAATATAGTTTTGTTAGCCACTTCAACCTGACCATTTGCTTGTGGGTGGAAAGGTAAAGAGAAACAATGTTGTATACCCCTTGAGGCACATAAACTCTCAATTTCCCTATTGTCGAACTGTGGCCCATTATCTGTCGTTATCTTTTGTGGAACACCAAATCTGCAACAAATGTTGGATAAAATGAATTTTATATTGGCTTTTGATGTTGTTCCTGCCAGAGGGGCTGCTTCAATCCACTTTGAAAAATAATCGATTGCAACAATTATAGTTTTGCGCCCTCCAGACGCCATAGGGAGAGGCCCCACTAAATCCAACCTCCATCGAGCAAAAGGTATAGGCTCATAGATTGACTCTAAAGGAATGGCTGGGACATGAATTTCATTGCTGTATCTCTGGCATGGGTCACACCTTCTTACCAGCTCTTTAGCATCCTGCATGATAGATGGCCAATAATAGCCAGCCAGTAAAGCTCTCTTTGTTAGAGCCCTGAATCTACAATGAGCTGATCCCTCGTCATCATGAAATTCAGAGAGGACTACTTGAGATTCATCATCCCCCAAACAGCACAGAAGAGGTTTACTGTAAGAATTTTTATACAGAATGTCTCTCAGTAAGATAAAACCACGAGCCTTGTGTTTCAGTTTTCTTGCCAATGATTTATCCGGAGGCACGATGCCGTCGGAGAGGTATTGCAGGAGAGGAAATCTCCAATCCTGAGGTTGTTTCACTTGTACTTTAAAAATTTCTTCTTCTTTACCCATATCAAGTTGAATGGAGGGGCTCTCTAGCACATGGATCCATGGATACGACTCTGTGTATGCTATGGTTGTCAATGAATCTGCTAACTCATTTTCTGTCCGGGGTATATGTTCATAAATAATGCTTTTAAACTTGAGTGCTTCATTTTTAAGAAGAAGTAAATACTTCACTAGTTGTTCCTTTTTAGCCTCAGATTGACTTTGGGCATGGTGGATAAGAAGTTGGGAGTCACTCAATAGCTTGACCCTCTTAGCCCCACATATATAGGCTAACTTTAAACCAGCTATAGCTGCTTTGTACTCGGACTCATTATTGGAGGCCCTGAAAGCAAAACATATAGCTTGGTACATTTTGTCACCATATGGAGAAGTCAAACACACCCTGCACCACATCCCATAGTACTAGATCGACCATCCGTCCGGACGACCCATAACTTTTTGTCTTTCATCTCAGTAGCCTGCTCCGAATCTCTGTCGGAGTGAAATTCAACTAAAAAATCAGCCACAACTTGGGCCTTGACTGTTGTTCGAAGAGCAAAATCTATGTCGAAATCCCCCAATTATACCGACCACTTAGTCATCCTACTTGAAATGTCTGCCTTTTGGAGGACATTCTTCAAGGGAAAAGATGTCCGGACGATAATATGATGAGCCTGGAAATAAGGCCTCATCTTTCTTGCAGCTATTACCAGGGCTAACGATAACTTTTCGAGTTTCAAATAACGCCTTTCTGCATCTATCAAGATTTTGTTGATGTAGTACACTGGATGGGGGTAATTATCCACCTCTCTCACCAACACAACACTGATGGCACAACTTGAAACTGCCAAATATACGAAGAGTGTCTCCCCATCAACTGGTTTAAACAAGGTTTTGGGGGAGGACATGAGCTTCTTGATCTCATTGAAAGCCTCATCACACTGTGAGGTCCAATCGAATCCCTTCGCACCCTTCAAGGTTTGAAAAAACGGGGCGCACCTGTCCGAAGACCTTGAGATAAATCTGTTTAAAGCAGCTAACCTCCCTATTAGTCGTTGTACTTCTTTAATATTTCGAGGAGGCTCCATTTGGAATAGAGCATTAAGCTGGTCCGGATCAGGCTGTATCTCATGCTCACTTATAATATAGCCTAGGAACTTCCCGGATTGCACTCCGAACACACATTTTTCTGGATTTAACTTTAAATTCACTTTTACCAAGTTGGTAAAATTTTCTTGGAGGTCAGCCAAGTGCAATTGCTCATCCACACTTTTCATCATCATGTCATCGATGTATACTTCCATATTCCTTCCAATCTGATCAGCAAAGGCTTTGTTCACCAATCTCTGATAAGTAGCCCCAACATTTTTCAACCCAAATGGCATTACTTTGTAGCAATGAAGACCCATGTCAGTGACAAATGTGGTATGCTCATGATCCTTCGGATTTACTTGGATCTGATTGTATCCGGAGAAAGCATCCATAAAGGATATCAGTTTATTCCCAGAGGTGGAGTCTACTAGATGGTCAATCTGGGGAACTGGATACAAATCTTTTGGGTAAGCTCTATTGAGGTCTGTGAAGTCAATGTACATGCGCCACTTGCCATTTTTCTTTTTCACCAAGACCGGATTGGCAATCCACAAAGGATATTGAGATTCCTTGATATGCCCCATCTTTGTGAGCCTGTCAACTTCTTGCACAATAACATCAGCCTTTTCCTTGGAAAAAGCCCTTCTATTTTGAACCACTGGTGCTATGTCCTTTCGGACAGATAGGTGATGTGATATCACATCTGCTAGAACCCCGATAACGTCAGCATTGCACCAGGTAAAAACATGCTGATGGCTTTTCAAAAAATTTAGCATCTCTCTTTTCAGATCGGGTGGCATTCTGGACCCTATCTTGACACTCTTACCTTCTTCTAAACAATGTGTTTCTACCTCTTCGACTGGTATTAATAATCCATGGGTCTCTCTGGGGTCATCAATTTCACCCTCACCCCCAGAAAGCCCCTCAAACTACTATTGCTCGTTGATACGAACTGCCCCCAACGTCCAGGGCGCCAGGGCTGTAGCATAGCATTCCCTTGCAACCTTTTGGCTGCTTTGGACAACTCCCACCTGTCCTTGAACAGCATATTTCAAACATTGGTGGACTGTTGAAGCCACTGCATGCATCCTAGAGAGCCAAGACCTCCCTAGAATAATATTATAGCAAGTGGGACAATCTACCACAATAAAAAGTATCCTGAACATCTTCTTGAAAGGGCCTTTGCCCAACAGAACTTCCGCTTCGAACTCCCCGATCACATCTGTTGAGCTGCTAGTAAAGCCCACAATTGATATGTCCGAACTCTGAATTACGGCTGGATTTTTCATTCTCTTGTAAGTGGTTAAGAAAAATATATTGGCTGAGCTTCCAGTATCCACCAAGATTCGTCTTATGTCATTGCCCCCAATAGATGCCCCTATGACAACAGCATCTTCATGAGGGTCAGTTATATCTCTTAAGTCATCTTCATCACAAATAATGAAGGGGAACGGAATTTGCGATTGATAGGAGGTCATGCCTCCTTCTAGCTGGGTGGCTAAAGTATGAACGTGCCTCTTCCTCGAAGAAGCAGTAAGAGCTGTCATAGTATCTCCTCCGAAAATTGTAAGTGACTCAAAAAACTTGATGAGCCCGGAGACCGTTCTAGAACATTCCTCAATTGCACCCACTCTATTTCGAGTTGGGTCATGATTTAAGTATTCTGATTCCACATCAAACCTTTCAATTATAACCATGGCACCCTCCGGAGAAGCATTACTTGGACCAACCCGGTGAGTATTGTCAGGTTTGTTACCTCCTCTTCTTTTGACATAAGCCCCCAACTTTCCCCTTTCAATCAAGTTCTGAACTTCTTGTTTCAAAGCTATACAATCAACGGTTGTATGGCCAGTATCATTGTGATACTGGCAGAAAGAGTTATTGCGATGTTCTCTAGAAGATTGCAGTGTGGCCGGTCTTCTATAGTGCGCCTCTTCCTTTGTTTTATCATAAATGGTGGCCACATTTTCTTTCAATTCTGTGAACCACTCCGGTTGAACCCAAGGCCCTCTCTTATTTCTGGATTGCTGACTCTGAGCAGGTGTAGCTGGTTGAGATTGAGCTTTAGCCCTGCCATGCCTTTGTCCGGTCTCCTTTGCCTTGTTCCCGGAGTGATTCTGATTAGGGTTTGGTGCCACCGGGGTAGATCTCACCTGCCTGTGCACCCTGGTCTTCTTTGTTTCATCAACGTTAATCTGCTTTCCAACCTGATTCAGCAACCCTCCCCAAGTCATAGCTTTCTTTCTGGTCACTGAATCAGCCAAATTCCCAGGGTTTAAGCCCTGTCTCAAAGATGCTATTGCAACTTGCTCGAAGCAATCAGCCAACCCATTCTTGGTGTTCACAAAACGTCTTATGTATTATTTCAATGATTCGTTCGGTTCTTGGGCACAATGGATTATTGTGTCCCCGTTGCCCTTTAATTCTTTACTCCCAACGAACTGCCTTCGAAAGACCACCCAAAAAGTATCGAAATTCTTGATACAACCTTGTGGTAGGCTGTTATACCATTTTAGAGCACTCCCTGTAAACGATTGGGAGAATGCTCTACAAAGTAGCTTGTCATCATCATCAAAGTTCATCATAAAGTTTTTAAATTGCTCCAAATGGTTGTCCGGATCAGTACTGCCATCGTACTTTTCCATTTTGGTGCTATCAAACCTCTTAGGGAGGTTTCCGGACAGAATTTTGGAAGATAATGGAGATTGCCTCAAATTTCGGCCACGACTGAACACAGTATCTTCATTGGGAGTTGCAAAGATACCTGGTTCATCGTGGAAAGCGAAGGGATCCATCAGCATCTGGTCTACATGCCTCCGGCTGTGAGATGACCCTTTGCCAATATTCTTCTTCAACTTTCCATGTCTATCTCTTTTCCTTGAATATTTTTTTATCTGATTTTACTTCTTTTTAGTTCGACCCTCATCGCTGCTAGAGGATAAGGATTCTTCAATTCCCTAATCATCCGAAGAGCTATCAGAAGACTCTGAGCCTGAGTCAGAACTCTACACTGGCTTAGACCGGTGAGACTTTTTGGAGCTGGCATGAGTCTTTTTGGTACTCACATGAGTCCTTGAAGGCTCATGCTCTCTGGGGTTATCGGTGTGATGAGAAACCGACGCTTTTGACTTTTCTTTTATGCCCATCTTAGCCTTTTCTGCCCTCAGAGCTTCTATTTCACCCTTTAACCTATCGCGCTCTTCGATAGTGTACTCATCGTTTTCACCCACCACTTCAAGCAAAGTTAGTGGTACTTCCGGGGTGTCCGGATTCATTCGAACTGACTTTTCTTGTTGGTTTTGAATGCTTGATTCAGGCACCTTTTACTCTCCCACTGTGGTCGTCAATTTGGTGTGGTTAATTTTTGTCTGAGGGTAATTTAGTAATTTGTTTTAGAGTTTGTGAAGGTTGGTATGTGTTTAATGTTTTGAGTAGAGAGTAGAGGGAGAATTAAGCAGCCTGGTTGCAGTTAATTTTCATTACCCATATTTAATGCTGGTGGTTGGGTATTTATACCCTAACATCTGTGCTTTATGGGTTTTCGGGTCATGTTTAATGGACCCGGGCCATGTTTAAAGACCCATGAGCTCTTATTAGGGGAGCAAGAAGCTTAGTCAAGAAGTGTTTTAGGTTTTTTAGTACTTTTTTCATAGTTCGAACAGTCCAATGGGTTAAGTGTTCGAAGTGGCCTGTCCGGTCTGGTGGCCTTGGTCCGATCTATCCCTGTCCAGAGAGGAAGCAGTATTCGGACTCATCAATGATGAATTTTGATGATGACGACAAGTTGATTTGTAGAGCATTCTCTCAATCATTTACGAGGAGTGCTCTGAAGTGGTACAACAGTTTGCCACAAGGCTGCATCAGAAATTTCGATACTTTTTGGGTGGCTTTTCGAAGACAGTTTGTTGGAAGTAAGGAGGTAAAGGGAAATGGAGACACAATTATCCATTGTGCCCAAGAACCAAACGAATCTCTAAGAGAATACATAAGTCGCTTTGTAAACACCAAAAATGGGTTGGCTGATTGCTTTGAACAAGTAGCAATAGCTTCTCTGAGGCAGGGCTTAAACCCTGGAAACCTGGCTGATTCAGTAACCAGAAAAAAGACATGACATGGGGAGGTTTGCTGAATCAGGTCGGAAAGTAGATAAATCTAGATGAAACAAAGAAAACTAGGGTGCACAAGCAGGTGAGGTTTACTCCGGCTGCACCGAATCCAAACCAAAACCAGTCCGGAAACAAGGTTATGGAGGCCGGGCAGAGTCATAACAGAGCCAAAGCTCAGTCTCAGCCAGTTGCTCCAGCTCAGAGTCAACAATCTAGAAATAAACGAGGGCCTTGGGTTCAACCGGAGTGGTTTGCAGAATTAAAAGAAACCATATCCACCATTTATGACAAAACAAAAGACGAAGTACATTATAGAAGGCCGGCTGCGTTACAGTCTCCTAGGGAGAGCCGCAACAATTGTGTTTGCCAGTATCACAATGATACTGGCTATACCACTGAGGATTGTATTGCTTTGAAGCAAGAAGTCCAGAATTTGATTGAATGAGGAAAATTGGGAGCATATGTTAAAAGAAGATGAGGAAATAAGCCTGATAACACTCATCGGACTGGTCCGAACAATGCAGGCACATCGGCCCCGGATGGGGTTATGGTCATAATCGAAAGGTTCGATGTAGAGTCAGAATACTTGGACCCTAATCCAACCCGGAATAAAGTAGGTGTTATCACAAAACATTTCAAGTCGGTGTCCGGACTTATCAACTTTTATGAGTCACTCACAATTTTCGGAGGAGACACCATGACAGAACCAACTGCTTCTTCGAGAAAGAGGCACGTTCATACTTTAGCTAACCAACTATAAGGAGTCATGACTTCCTATAAATTGCAGATTCCATTTCCCTTCATTGTTTTTGATGAGGATGACTTGAGGGATATAGTTGGTCCTCATGAAGATGTTGTTTTCATAGGAGCATCCATCGGGGGCAATGACATAAGACGAATTTTGGTGGACACCGGAAATTCTGCCAATATTCTCTTTTTAACTTCCTATAAAAAGATGAAAAATCCAACAGTAATTCAACGTTCGAACAGGTTGATTGTGGGTTTCACAGGAAGCTCAGCATACGTGATCGGAGAATTTGAGGAGGAGGTTTTATTGGGAAAAGGCCCTTTTAAAAAGATGGTTAGAATATTGTTCGTCGTGGTGGATTGTCCCACTTGTTATAATGCTATTCTGGGGAGGTCTTGGCTCTCTAAGATGCATGTCGTGGCCTCAACAGTCCACCAATGTTTGAGTTGGAACAGGTCGATTGTGGGTTTCACAGGAAGCTCAGCAGACGTGATCGGAAATATGTTGTGCAAGGACAAGTGGGAGTTGTTCGGAGCAGCCAAAAGGTAGCAAGAGAGTGTTATGCAACAGCACTGGCTCCTCCGACGTTGGGGGCAGTTTGGATCAATGAGGAATAGCAGTTTGAGGGGCTTTCTGGGGGAGAGGGTGAAATTGATGGCCGTAGAGAGACCCCTGGAGTTTTAATACCAATTGAAGAAGTTGAAACACACTCTTTGGCTGAAGGAAAAAGTGTCAAGATAGGATCCAAGAAGACATTGGAATTAAAGGGTAAAATGTTAAAGTTCTTGAAAGACCATCATCATGTTTTTGCTTGGTGCAATGCTGATATTACCGGAGTACCAGCAGATATTATATCACACCAACTATCAATCTGAAGGGACATAGCGCCTGTGATGCAAAAGAGAAGAGCTTTTTCTAAGGAAAAGGTTGATGTCATAGTTCAAGAGGTCGACCTGCTTACTAAAATAGGGCACATAAAGGAGTCTCAATACCCTTTATGGACAGCCAATCCGGTATTGGTAAAAAAGAAAAATGGCAAATGGCGTATGTGCATCGATTTTACAGATATCAACAGAGCTTGCCCAAAGGATTTATACTCGGTCCCCCGGATCGATCAGTTGGTGGATTCCACGTCTGGAAACAAGCTGCTATCTTTTATGGATGCTTTCTCTGGGTATAATCAGATTCAAGTGGATTGGAAGGATCAGGAACATACTACGTTTGTTACTGATATGGGCCTTCATTGTTACAAGGTGATGCCATTTGGGTAAAAAAATGTTGGGGCTACTTATCAGAGGTTGGTAAACAAGGCTTTTGCTGATCAAATTGGAAGAACATATGGAAGTTTACATCAACGACATAATGGTGAAAAGTGTGGACGAAGAACTACACTTGGCAGATCTCCAAGAAACTTTTGCTAACTTAGTGAAAGTAAATTTGAAATTAAACCCAGAAAAGTGTGTGTTTGGAGTGCAGTCCGGGAAATTCTTGGGGTATGTAATAAGTGAGCAAGGGATACAGCCTGATCTGGACCAACTTAATGCTTTACTACAAATGGAGCCTCCTCAGAATGTTAAAGAAGTACAACAATTGATTGGGAGGTTGGCTGCATTAAATCGATTCATTTCAAGGTCTTCGGACATGTGTGCCCCATTTTTTAAAACTTTGAAAGGTGCAAAGGACTTTGATTGGTTCTCACAGTATGATGAGGCCTTCGATGAAATCCAAAAGCATTTGTCTTCCCCCAAGACTTTGTTTAAACTCGTTGATGAAGAGACTCTTTTCATATACTTGACAGTCTCTAGTTGTGCCATAAGTGCAGTATTAGTAAGGGAGGTAGATAATTATCCCCGTCCGGAGTATTACATTAGCAAGAGTTTTATTGATGCAGAAAAACGCTATTTGAAGCTTGAAAAATTAGCACTAGCCCTGGTGATTGCTGCGAGGAAGATGAGACCTTATTTTCAGGCTCATCCCATTATTGTTCGGATGTCTTTTCCCTTAAAAGTGTTCTCTAAAAGGCCGACATTTCAAGTAGAATTACTAAGTGGTTAGTGGAATTGGGAGAGTACGATATTGATTTTGCCCCTCGGACAGCAGTCAAAGCCCAAGCGGTGGCAGATTTCTTAGTTGAATTTCACTCAGATAGGGATACTAAGCAAACAACTGGTGTGAAAGACAAAAAAATATGGGTTGTCCGGACTGATGGTGGATCAAGTACCATGGGATGTGGTGATGGGGTATGTTTGACCTCTCCGTACGGTGACAGAATGTACCAAGCTATATGTTTTGCTTTCAGGGCTTCTGATAATGAGTCCGGATATGAAGCTGCTATATATGGTTTGAAATTAGCTCTTATTTGTGGAGCCAAAAGGGTCAAGTTAATGAGCGATTCTCAGCTTCTTATCCATCATGCACAAGGTCAATACGAAGGCAAAAAGGAGCAGGTGGTTAAATACTTACTTCTTCTCAAAAAAGTGGCACTTAATTTCAAGAGCATCATCTATGAACACATACCCCGAACAGAAAATATACTGGCAGACTCCTTGGCAACCATAGCCTATACTGAGTCCTACCCTTGGATTCATGTGTTGGAGTGCCCATCCATTCAAGTCAATCCGGATAAGGAAGAAGAAAGTTTCAATATACAGATAAAACAGCCTCAAGATTGGAGATTTCCTCTCCTTCAATATCTCTGAGATGGCATCTTGCCTCCGGAAAAATCAATAGCAAGAAAAGTAAAGTACAAGGCTCGTGGTTTTGTCATCCTAAGAGATATTATTTATAAGAAGTCGACGAGTCTCAAATAGTGCTCTCCGAGTTACATGATGGTGAGGGATCAGCTCACTGTGGATTCAGGGCTCTAACAAGAAGAATTTTGTTAGCTGGATACTATTGGCCCAACATAATGCAAGATGCTAGGGATTTGGTAAAAAAGTGTGACCCATGCCAGAGATATAGCAATGAAATTCATATCCCATCCATCCCTTTAGAGTCAATATATGAGCCAATACCTTTTGCTCGATGCGGGTTGGATTTAGTGGGACCTCTACCCATGGCATCCGGGGGGCACAGAACTATAATCGTTGCTATTGATTACTTTTCAAAGTGGATCGAAGCAGCTCCATTGGCAGGTACGACATCAAAAGCTGTTATTAAATTCATTTTATCCAATATATGTTGCAGATTTGGAATTCCACAAAAGATAACAACAGACAATGGGCCACAGTTTGACAACAAAGAAATGGAGAGTTTATGTGCCTCTAGAGGTATACAACATTGCTTCTCTTCTCCTTTCCCCCCACAAGCAAATGGTCAGGTCGAAGTGGCCAACAGGACAATACTGTCCGGTCTAAAGAAGAATTTAGAAGGGGCTGCTGGAAAATGGCCTAGTTATTTGCAAGAAGTTTTGTGGGCTTACCGGCCCACTCCCGGAGCTGTAACACAAGAGTCTCCCTTTGCCTTAGTATATGGGATGGATGCCATAGCTCCCATGGAAGCTATTCTCCCTTTATTTTGAGTTCGTAATTTCTCTGAACACGCTAACGAGGTGGCAATCAGAGGCCAGCTTGACTTAATAGAAGAAAGAAAAGTTAAGGCTCACCTTAGAGTTGCACACTATCAAGGTTTGATGAGAAGCAAGTTTGCTTCTAAAGTTAAGAGAAGGGATTTTCAGCCAAGGGATAAGGTATTGAGAAACGTTTTCCTACATACTAAAGAGAAGCAGTTCGGTAAGTTGGCTCTAACTTGGGAAGGACCCTATGTGGTCATTGAAAAGCTTAAGCCTGGGACGTACCGGCTCCAAGACAAAGATGGAAGGATTTTGAATCACCCATGGAGCATTGAACGCCTCCGGTTGTACTTGGAATATAAACTATGTAAATATTTACTTGCTTAACGGTTCATGTAAATATTTGGGGGCATACTCTTTCCTACCCTGGTGGCGCGGGGAGGTTTTAATGAGGTGTCCGGGCTTTTTTATAAAATTTGATGCCTTCTTAAAAGTTTCGGAGTGTTTCAATTAAAAGCTTTCTCTGAAATTTTTTATCAATAGCAGACCGGATTAAATTGGTGGAGTGGTGACTACTTAAACATTGGTCATCGGAGAATTTAAACACTCTCACTTTACTTTAAAATACTTGTGAAATAACTAAGGGCTGTTTAAACATTAGCCATCAAAAGTAAAAAAATCATGAAACGATGCAGGAGTTATGCAAAATGAAACTACTCATTAAAACATACGAAATGCCTTGGGCATCCAAGGACTTTGAATTGTCAAAACAAGAAAGGTTTATCCGGACAAGGACCGGACACGGTTACAAAAAATGCCTTGGCCATCCAAGGACTTTGGTTCATCTCCCTTGGAAGTTTTCTTTCTCTTGGCATCCCGGCGTCCACCTTCTGCTCCATGTTTTCTGTCCTTTTTAGGACCTTTTGAGGCTTTGAAGACCCAACAGCTTCCTTGGTGCTCTTGTGTTCCACCACCTGTAGTAAGGCATCATCGATTTGCCCTTGACCTTGTCCCTCGGGATTTGTTGGGACACTTCTTCCACCTCAGTAGGATTGGCCTCTGCCACACCTTGCCCGACCTTAGCCTTTTTGCCCTTCATCTTGCTTGGGGCTTTAGCTCTGCCCAGCAAGACCGATTTTCCATCTTCTCCCTCTGTCTTCCGGAGGATCACTCCCGAAGGGGTGGAGTAGTTAATTCCTCCCAAGACAGATCCCTCTGGTCCATTGTATTCCACAGATAGGATCTGGCTAAGTTGCCTCCGGTAAAGCAGTTGTGGAAGCGGTTTGCCCATTTTTCAGCTGTCCAACCATTCAGCTTGGCACAATTAGTCTGCCCGGCCTCTAGGTAATCGTTGAAATCCTTGGGCAGCACTACCAAGAAGCAAAAGAAAAAAGAGTTAGATAAAAAAATAATAAGTAAAAGTAGAAGTATCTGGTGAGATTATTACCATCACTTCGCCATCTGCTGGTGAGCATGCTTGGGTTGACACCAGCTTTAATTTTCTTCCCATTCTCCCAAGCACCGCTGACGAACAGAAATTGAGTCTTCCAGCCTTTCTCCGACTCAAGCAAGTCATCCACTACCTTGTAATTGTCACCCATGTTGAAGTGATAGAAATAGATGACATGATTTCTGCAGAGGCTTGCCACAACAGCCAATTGCTCCATCGGAAGAGGAATTATGGAGAGCCTTGAGGCCATAATACATGCCATAAGGGTGAACCATGCATTAGGACTTAGCTGGCTTGGGCAAAGCTTAATCAGATGGAAATATCTGACTATTTCTGGGTCCAAGGGAAACCTAAGTCCCCATTTGAATAGCTCAGTATAGAAGACAATCTCGTTGAGCTTACAATCCATGGGCGTCTCCGAGTCGATTGGGATCCTTACTTTGACATTCTCTGGAATACCCAACTTTGTCCTTATCCGGCCAAGTTCAGCTGTGTGAATGAAAGCGTACTTGATTTTCTGCATAGCCAGCAAATATTTAACATTTACCTTGTGAAAACAAGGCCCCACATTTCCCACAAGGCACTCCGGCAGGTTCGGGTGCTTTGAAAATACTTTTTCCTTGCCTATGCTCTTCCTAGTCATGGCAGTTTTGCTTGTTTGCCCGGAGACGTCAGTCTCGAAAGGGGCTTCTTCGATGCTATCCTCCATTACCATGGAGGGGTTGTCAGCTGTCTTAAGAAGAGAGGGGCTGGTGATTGGCTCAGTAGGCCCTTCGGATTATTGAGCATCCTTTCCATCTTGGGGTCTAGAGTCCGGTTGGGGCTCGAACCCGGAGGTCTCTTTTCGAAGACTTGAGCTAGTTGCCTCTGGACCGGACAGCTTGTCCTTGTGAGTTTTGATGGGTGCTTCTGACCCTGTGGTTTTACTTTTTTCCCCGGATTTCGAAGGTGTGGATTTTGGTTTAGGCTGTGTGCCAGCAGCCTGCCTTTTTACCAGACGACCCCTTCGTCTATCTACTAGCTTCTCCGGGGAAATATCAGCATCTGATCCCATAGCAATAAATGGGGAATGTTTCTTAAAGCTTGTGACTGCCTGCCCTGGTTCAACAACAGGCTCTGACTCCTGGACCGATGAGCCCGAAACGATTGGTGAAAGGTTGGACTGGAACAACCTCCTAGGTTTAGCACTCTTAGTTGAAGAAGAACCCCGATCAGGCTTTGAGCTTGGTGTTTCTGGTTTATTAACAGGGGAAACAGGGAGGCCTGCAGCGATACGCCTTTCTCGTTCAACCTTTTGAGCCTTTTCCAACTCTGACAAATTGAGCCACCCACCTTTTACCAAAGCGTTTCTTGCTGTGAACATAAACTCACACCAAAAGAAAGGTTTTTTGAGACATGAAAGTTTTGGAGTTTGACAGATTAGAGATAATGAAGATAATGAAATAGTGAAAAGCAAACTGATTTATACTAATCAGGTAGACGATGTTTCGATACCTAGGAGGATACGAAAGGGTAGATGCAATGATTAAAGGCGGCGATGATGTCATTCGCATTAAATGAAGAAGTTACTTTTTGAAGCAAGTGGGAGCGCCATTCTAGGAGAAAAACGACCGGTGTGGCGAATCAGAGAAGGACACGTGTCCTACGATCTCTAGTGAAACTGCTCAACTTCTAAGGGTTTCAGTCTGTCCGGATAAAGTCGTTACACATTTTCGAAATGTCCGGACAAAGTTATGATTACACTTGAGTTATTTTTTAGGTCTTGCCAAAGGCCTTCGAACACAACCTAAAAAGGGGGCTACTAATGAGTCCGGAATTCGTTGCCACTCTTTATGAGAACCGGACAGAGGCAATTCGGACAACATCCACCCACTAAACCGTCCGGACTCAACTAATGTACTAAAAACTTAATCACTTCATGACTAAGATAATTATCTACCTTCTTAAAACTAGTTGGTCTTTGAACTCGACCCGAATCCATAAGTCAACCCGAAAGCCCATGTGGCCCACAATTAAGGGTATAAATACCCAACCACTTTCATTTAATGAAAAAAAGGAAAATTAAATACAACCAGGCAGCTCAATTCTCCCTATACACTCTATCCAAACATTAAATACCTTTAAAATACCACAAAACTCTGGACAAAATTACCCTCAAACAAAAATAAACCTCACCATCATTGACGACGCATAACACATACAAGAAGTTGGTACCATCATAGGGATATGCATCATCACCAAAAATTAGCTTTGAGAAGGGAGTTTGAGCATGTCTGAACATTTGCTCTCCACGATATACTCAATCATCTAAGCAAGATATTTGACTACCTTGGATTTGAATCCTTTTTTTATTTCCCAAAAGTGTTATTAGGTTTCAATCAATACCATGTTGAAACGATGGTGTAAAGAGACATTTTTTCAATCCAAAGTATAACCTAACACAATCGTCTCTTGCTCCATATATTTTACATGGTGACTTTCCACTTAAATTTGATTGGTATGAGATAGACAAGTACATGGTATCCATAAACTTATACAAAGTAATTCATATACATAATGGGTGGGCTTCATGGGTGATGAAAAATTTATGTGTCAGATGTTTTCAATAATTTTTAAAGAAAACATGTTAACTTGATTCAATTAGCTTCTTTTGAGTTCCTTCTAAAGCTTCAATACTTTTTATAATTTATTTAGAGATTAATCCATCGGGAGCAAGAATATTAAGATGATAAATATTTATAATGCATTAAAAGATGAACATTAATGCGAGTTTGATGAACTATACCCGATGTCTTGTTCTAATCAACAACAACAACTTAGAAATCCTTCATATTGTGATGACAGATTACATAATAAAGAAAAGTTATATAACCTCTGATCCTCTTTCGACTCAGTTTCAGTCTCAAATAAATGTTTTTGACTATGAGTAATACATATATGATAATCCTAACAAAACTAATAATATTGAAACCCAATGTCAATCATGATGTCATATCGGACATCCGTACATAACAACATTTTTACTAACCTTTAGTTATCCTCCAGCCGAGACCCCTACTTAATGTCGTTAAGCCCAATTAAGTTCATATTGATTATGATTAAGCAAGTTCTTCAGGTAGAGGGTAAGATGATAAAAATAATAAGTGAAATTACAATTAATATTTCACTGAGCTAACCTAAAGTGTAAAAACAATCTATAAAAAAACCAAAAACTTTGTACCATCCCGAAAGCCCTTTCATAAGATGAAACCTTACAAAAATAAACAAGTACAAATAAATTTTGTTAGTACCACAATGATATTGGTCGTCAAACAAGGAATATTATGATGCTCAAAGAGGAAATATAAAGTCTAATTGATGTTGGAAAGTTGATTGAATTTTCTAAAACCTGCGCGGATCATAGCTAAAGAGATAAAAAGATATATCCAAAACGAGCATAAGCAAGGTTTAAGACCTTTAAAATAAAAGACTCAACAACGGTTCCAAATGAATAACAAACCTTGGTAGTAGTAGACCAAGTTAGTGATTATCTTGACCCGGATCTTAACCAAGATATCATAGATTCTATTACTAGAGAGGACTTTGTGTCTGATGTTACTAAGAACTTAAGGAGGAACACGCAAAAAAAATGATTTTAAGTGCCAAAGATATGTCTAATCTTATTTATACGGAACCTTTTATCATCCATTAATGTTTGACGATGATCTTACATGAGTAGTTGGACCTCACGAAGATGTCGTTCAGATCAATACCAATACTATAGAGGTAAAAGTCAGAAGAGTGTTAGTCGATATCAGAATCTTGATCAATATTATATTCAAAGCAACCTATGAAAAGATGAAAATCCTTTTGCTAATCTAAAAATTGGAAATGTTGATAATTGGTTTCATATGTGCAAGCACCTCAATATATGAATAGTGTGAGGGAGAATTCATTTTAGGCAAACATGAATGCAAGAAAGGTCATCCATATACTATTTATGGTTATTGATTCTCGTTATTTATATAATGCAACTCTTTGAAGGTCATGGTTCGATAATATGCATATTATTACTTTTGTTGACATCAATGTATTCTTTATGTTTCAATAATCAAAGTGAGGGTCATAATAAATAATCATAAGGTCGTCCATGAATGTTATGCGATCTTTTTATCCTTGAAAAAAATAATAATTAGTAGGTTATTTAACCGAGGTTGATTTTATGGACGACCTAAGAGAGACTATGAGTTTGGTAATACAAGGGAAAACTGGAACCTTCAACTTTGAAGAATATAAAACCTTGAAGATTGGTATCGTATTTTTAGGTAACCTCATAACTGAATTGATAGAATTATTCTCTCACAACTTGGATGTTTTTCCTTAAAAAACATAATATGTAATGGTATTACCTTCACATATTATTTGTTGTGAATTTTCCATTAACCTAAGTATCAGACCAATAAAGTAGAATACATATTTTTTCTTTGAATTTTTTTTTATAATACTTAGGTTGATCGGTTCCTTTATCAAGAGACCTCATGATTCCAATATTATTGAAACACTCAAGAACCTACGGGTATCAGTCTCAAGTTGAATCCTAAAAATATGCCTTTATAGTGCGTTATGACAAGATTTTTGGTTATTTGGTTAGTAATAAATTGACATAAGTTTTTTTGTCATTGTTAAATGATTTCACATCAATGTTTCACCCAATCTATCGAAGAAGTTCAAGTGTTGGTAACGAGGGTGACATCTTTTAAGATATTAATCTTTTGGTATTCTATCAAATATTTTAATTCATTCCATGTGTTGAAGAAGATTAACCACTTAAGATCTGAATAGTATAACCATGTGTTTAACAAAATCAATGAACACTTATCATCTTTAGAGGTTTTATCCAAGTTTTTTTCAAGCAAAAATATATATTTCCTTAAAAGTGTCCGATTATGCGTTGAGTATCGTATAAGTTAATGAAATGGATATGTTATTTTACTTGATGATAAACAATTTACCTTAATCTAAAGATGTTGACACTTGCTTTGTTCGTGACAACGAGAAAAATAAAGCTTCACTTTCAGGGTCAGTATCTCATAGTTTAAACATCTTTCTCTCTCTTAAGTATCTATTAAAAGCCATATTTGTATCTAGATAACTAGTATAGTGGTCAGTAGATGTCGTGGACTTCAATATAACTTATAAGCCAATAAACGCAACCTAAGCTCAGGCTTTAGCAAATTTTTAGATATAATTTCATGTTGAGAGAATTTTCATTTGTCCCGATAACCCTATATTACAGTGGATAGTTAGAGGTGGTTGTGGGGTTTGCTCTTCTAGTTTAAGGAAAATAATTCAGTTAGCATGCTATTTGGGGAAAACCATGCATCAAATGATTCACTTTAGCTTTCAAACTTCTAATAGTGAGATTAGGTATGAGGTTGGTATTGTACGGATCCGGTTAGCATCAACGAGTGGGGTGAAAATAGTAGAGTTATATAGTGACTATTAACTTTTGGTCAATCACGCCCCCGTTCAAGAATAAATCTTATAAATCATTTGATGAAGTACCTTAAAGCTCTCGAACAACTAGCAGAAGCCTTTTAAGCTGTCAACTACGAGTAGGTACCTAGATTATATTTTTTAGGTTGATTCATTAGCTTCCACGACATGTAACACGGTTGCTTCATATGTCGTCTTTCATAAATAACCTTCAATTTAAATATATTTGAACCCTTATAAGAATCAGTGTTAGAGATTTCTGCTATTTAATCTGATTATTGGCGAATTGAAATCAGAAAATACCTATTGAAAGAAACATTTCCATTATATAAATCCATCTCATGCAGTATGAATGTTTGGACTAGTAACTACGTGTTATTGGGGGATATTTTATAAGCAATAGCTTATTCATCGTATCATTCATTTTTAGCCTTAATGAGTATTTTGTTGTCCTTAAGGGACTCCATAACAGGGTAGGTTATGCTCATTATGAGTATAAAACTTTAGCAAGAATAATCTTATTAGTAGGATACTAGTAGCCATTGATCATGGTTGATGTTCAATAGTTAGTAAAAAACTATGATACATGTGAGCATTTTACAAATATTATTCATCGTCTGGATGTACCTTTGGAAACTATATCGAAAGCATACTATTTACATATTAGGTTTGGATCTTGCTGTGACTCTTCCTAAAATATTCAGAAGATAAGAATATTTTATTATTGGGTTCGATTATTTTTTTAAGTGGGTATAAGCAAAACCACTAGCAAGAATAAAGGTCAATAATGTGATTAACTTTATTAAACTTAGCATTTAATATATGTTTGATAGTTAAAGGTGATTACAATAAAAAATGACCTTTAATTTTTTAATATTCAGTTAGTTTAATTTTGAAGAAAATAAGTATTGAATTTTTTTAGCACATTTCCACCATTATACTAATGAATAAGTGGAGGTAACAAAACAAAAACCTGATTGATGAGCTAAAGAAACTTTAGAATAATTAGTAGGAAATTGATTTGATTTTTTACAAGAGTCATATGAACATATAGAAAGATATGCTTACTAGACTATTAAGAAACAAACTTTCACACTATTTTATGGTATGAATGTAATTGTCTCCACCTAAATTAATCTTACTTCATTTTGAAATTTATGATTATTTTGAAGAAAATAATGTTGTCGGAAGAAAATCTGAGTTATATATGATATAAGAAAAATAATTAAAACTCATCATAGGTCTATTATTTTCAGACCTAAATATGAAGCAGGTATGCATCTCAAGCCCACTTTAACGAGTTCATGATAGATGATAAGGTCCTAATAAATGTTTTTCAACACACTAGTAATCCCAAAGATGGAAATCTTGGACACAATCGAGAATGGACTTATACGGTCTTTGAGAAGATTAAAACGAGGACCTACAAGCTAGTGGATAACAAGTAAAGACCCATTCTCCACCCATAGAACAATGAAAATTTGATACTTAATTTCTATTGAACTTACAAATATTTTGTATTGTTCAACTTTACCTTTTTATAATTCAGATACAATGGCTGGTGGTGTACTCTTCCTATCTTGATAATGTAGGAAGATTTTAATAGGGCACGAACATAGTCGGCTACTAAATACACCTTTTTACCATCTATTACATGTTTAAATTTTATTTGAATAATAACAATATGTGTTTGATATATATATATTTCTTAAAGTTCTCTAGAAACAAAGAAGGGACAAACCTAGGGAAAAATAATAAAACACTTAAGTTGGTCAATTGTATGCCACCTTCCACAATCTAAAATAGGTTTTGGCCGCCGACACCATATTATCAAAATATTTAAGACATAACAACATTGTACCATGCTCAATTAAACATAAAAGTGTCTTATAGGTGACATTAATGAAAGGCTCGCATAACTGAAACCTAATTGACAAACCCCTAAACTGCAATAAATGATTAAGCTAATAATGGAGAGCAAAAAATGCTCAAACTACCGATGGCTCATGAAGTTTTGGTGAATATTATGATATTATGCTATACTAAATTAAATATAAGAAATATCATCCAACTGATACTATTAAATGGCTCAAAGTCGACGCTCAAGCAAGTCTAGCCAAAACCTAGATATCAAACCCTTAAAAATGAAGAAAACATTGAGTTGACGTGCATGCAAGGCTTAAAATACTTAGCATTTAATAAAAATTCTCTAGGTTGAATAAAAGGTTGAGTAAATTTTAGTAAACCAACATTCATGATAAACATAAACTACTACATGAGACTCTTAAAAATAATATTTCTCTAAAAATTGATCACCTTTTAGTGAAAGGAATAAAAAGGCTCAACTTTTGCATTTATATTAAAATAAGTCAAGTATGATAATAAATAAAACAAGCAAATGTATTTCAAAAGAACCAAAAATCTAAAAAATTATACAAAATGTTGTGGTTTTCTAAAGGCTTTAGTTTTGGCTACGAACAAAATAACTTCACAATGACGAAAAAAATATTATGACCTTATAGGGATTGTAGATCTGATAAAAAATACTAAAGGAGAGAGAGATAAGACAAGTACCTTAACTACATAAATTATTTATCTGGTATGATATTGCACCTTGAGTCAACTCCAAAACTAAGGGAGGGTTGACAATAACTGCATCTACTAATATCGATAATGGTTGATACCAAGGTTAATATTACCTTCCGCGTCCACCATATGTTCCTCTTCAATTCAATAATCTTCTATCTATTCTTTAAATTTGAGAGTTACATATTCCACTTGTTGCTCTTTGAGCACCTCATTCCATAAAGGACCCAACTTCATATCTGCAAATATTTTATGGAAACTAAGAACCATAAATGAACAGATCACTCACGTTTGAGCTGAAATCTTGAGGAGCTTTTTCCTTTTATCTTTCAACACTTTCTTGATTGTAGTATATACTTATTTATCAGTTTTTGTCTTTGAAGTCTCAACTTCCTTCATGAAGTGTGTTTTTGAGGTATCTGTTTTGACTACATTCTTTTCTAGCTCATTGAATTTGGCTTTTACACTAGTCACCTCGGACTTCAACGTCTTGTTTTTAGATTTTACACCAACCTTTTATGAACAACCATGTTCTGCTCAATGACCCTGCGATGGTTAAGGTGAAAGGTCATTTCACTCTCGAGTTTCACTTTGAGCTCTTCAATGTACTTTATGCGTTTAATGAGCTCATATCAAACTAAAAAAATAAGGAAACTATAGGTTATGGTATTTAGTTATCCATTGAATGATCTCATATGTACTATATACATACTACATAAGGTAAAAAATTCAAGATGAATGTTGCTCAAATGATAAGTAAACACTAACTTGTAGAATTTTTTAGATAAAATAACTTACATCGTAGTTAAAGAAGTTTTGACAGGTGCACACACCTGCTAAAGACTCACTAGAAGCCATAACACAAAATTTTAAAACATCATCAAATCGAGTGAAAAATTTGACATGAGTGTTACACTTGTATAACCCGGGGGTTCATTATTTCTTGACTTCCTTCCTTTATAAGCTCCCTTATTGACTATGATGTGTGATCTTGCAGGCACTCTAAGCTATTGGCTCTAACGCGGTATGATTTTATTTAGCGAAGCTATGTAAATGAATTTTATGCTAATTAAAATGTAGAGGTCAGAAATGGAGGAGAAAAAGACAACACAATAGTAATGTTAAATTATTAAAGTGCAATCATGAGCTCATAAGTCGGAGTTTTTATTTATAGTTGGTCTATAGTTGTAATAATTGCATTAATTACATAGTAAATAGTCATTATGTCATATGTTGGTTGACATTAATGAGATAAAACATGCTATTTGAATGTGTGTCTAAACCTTTTATAACTTAAAGTTCGATCACAACACATATATCAATACGTATTTGTTCTCTTTATAATGTCAAGGTTCCGATAACTTACACGTCGAGCCCCTTAACATCTCAGATTCGTCTATAATACAAATCTAGTATCCATTAGTAGTCCTCTATATTTTTTTGCAAATGGAATGAAAAAAAAGAAAAATAATCCAAATGTAGTTGTATTGATATATTACGTGTTTTGTATTTGTTGAGCCTAAAATATATGGGTTTAAATATATGGGTTGAGAGTTTGGTTGAATGATCAAATCTCCGGTTTTACAACTGACCTAGTTCTTGTGACTACACTGGATTTTTTATTTTTTTTATAACTATTCACAGAACTGAAAAGCTTATAGTTTGAATAATTTTTTGTGATAATGTTCTCGTCTTATGATGGACTTAATATTTTCTTGTCACAGTGTCATGATTCTGAAAATAGTTTGGATTTAAAAATAAAAAATAAACTGAAATTTAAAAAAAGTTTTAAAAAAAAGAAAAAAAATGATTAAAGAAAATGTAAAATAACTTTTTGGATGTTTTATTATGTCTAAGACCGTTTAGCCTATCCATAAATGTTTGGCGTGTTACAAATTTAAATTACTACTTGTCTAGGACCAACGAGAATCAGCGCATAATATTGATATTGTCTGAGAAGAAAAATGCCTTTTTATTTAATGTTAAGCTAAAGAAAAATGAAAAGGTTGTCAAAAATGGTTTATTTGGGACCAACGTTTCTAAACCTCGACCGCAAAATTAAGGGGCGGTTAGGTCATAGTACCAAACAAATCTAGAACCTTCCGTCTTTCTGTAGAAAACCTGCTTTCATTTCCTCAAAACCCTAAACCCTAAAGAGCTTCTCCTATTAAACCATACTCCTCTTTAGCTTTCTCCAGTGATTCCATTACAGAGACAGTTGATCCACACAGTCATGGCCACCACAGCTCTTCTTCGCTCGATTCGTCGTCGCGATGTAGCCTCCGCTCCTCTTTCTGCTTACAAATGCGTAAGTTTTTGGTTTTGTGTCTTGGAAATGGTTCGATGCTTGTTCAGATGAATTTATTGTTTCATCTATAGAATCATATTTAAGAATTTCAGATTTACATTTCGTACATGTATATCGATATTTTCTCGGAAATTGATAAGGATTTTATTCATTTCTAGCCCTCTTCATCAATATGTGATGATCTGAAATTGATTCTGGGTTTTGTGTTGTTTCTCATGGATTTGGGTTTTACTAGAATAAAGAAAACTGTAATCCCTAGAAATATAGGGGTTACATAAATTTTACGGGATTTATGAGAGCTACCTTTGAGTTTTTTTTCCTTGGAATGTGATTCTTGGTGTCTGTCCTAATTCTTGTGTCTTGCTAAGTTTTGTTGGATCTGTCTTTTGATGCTGATGTTAATTCTGTCATTTTTAAAAGACGAGTGTCATACTGAACGAAAAGTGAAGTTCTTATGGTTTCATATCGATTGTGCAGCTGACTAACAATTCTAAGGCATCTTGGAGCACTTCTCATTTGGGTAATAACTTGGCAAGTCTGTCAAGGACTTTCAGGTATGCATAATCTCTAATCCTGTGGATGCTTCTGGTTTTTGTGGCCTGCATGATGTTATTAGTTTTCAAACTCATTTGTGTAGCAGCTGAACAAAATCTAGTTTTTTTGAAGGGTTAGGCCCTATGGTACCAAATTTTTGGGGTTTCTGTTAACTCACCCCTTATATTTTCACCTGTTGAGTTTCTAAAGATTGCCTAATATCTTGAATTCGAACTTTAATTTCACTTGTGTCTTTTGATTGCACTAGTAATAGTTACTTATGTAGGTTTTCTCTTGCATGGATCCATGACTAAAATTTTAGGCTAGTGATGGATCTCTTTGCACAAATATCTTTCTTTCTTCGATCTCTACCAACTCAATTTCTCTTGCGGTTTAAATAAATTCAGTCCGTTCTTTATTACGCAGTTCAAAGCCTGCTGGTACTGATGTTATTGGAATTGATTTGGGTACCACCAACTCGTGTGTCTCAGTTATGGAGGGAAAGGTAGAACAGTTTTTGGAATTGTCATGAATTCTTTCTTGCATTGCATTTTTATGACTACTCAATTCTGGTTCTCTTTCATTGTTATCCCAGAATCCAAAAGTTATAGAGAATTCTGAAGGTGCTCGAACTACACCTTCAGTTGTAGCCTTTAACCAGAAGGGAGAGCTTCTAGTTGGTACTCCAGCAAAGCGTCAGGCTGTTACCAATCCTATCAATACAGTCTATGGAACAAAGCGTTTGATTGGTCGAAAATTTGATGATGCCCAGACTCAAAAAGAAATGAAAATGGTTCCTTACAAGATAGTTCGTGCACCTAATGGAGATGCTTGGGTGGAAGCTAATGGACAGCAGTACTCCCCCAGTCAGATTGGAGCATTCATTTTGACAAAGATGAAGGAGACTGCTGAGTCATACCTTGGCAAGTCGGTTACCCAAGCTGTTGTTACTGTACCTGCTTACTTCAATGATGCCCAGAGACAAGCAACAAAGGATGCTGGTAGAATTGCTGGTCTTGAAGTGCAAAGAATCATTAACGAACCCACCGCAGCTGCACTCTCGTATGGCATGAACAACAAGGAGGGCCTTATTGCTGTTTTTGATTTAGGTGGTGGGACATTTGATGTCTCCATATTGGAAATCTCCAACGGGGTTTTTGAGGTTAGAACTGCTTCACTTTTTGTGAACTATGCTACTATTTTTTCTCTCAGTTTCTATTTACTACAAATTCTGGCTTACTGAACTTTGTATCCTAATGAAGCTGGTTATTTTGCTATCCAGGTGAAAGCTACCAACGGTGACACCTTTTTGGGAGGAGAGGACTTTGATAATCATCTATTGGACTTCTTAGTGAATGAATTTAAGAGGACTGATGCGATTGATCTTAAGAATGATAAGCTGGCACTGCAGAGGCTTCGCGAAGCAGCTGAAAAGGCTAAAATTGAGCTTTCTTCTACATCCCAAACTGAAATCAATCTACCTTTTATCACAGCTGATGCAACTGGCGCGAAACATTTGAACATCACCTTGACTAGATCAAAATTCGAGAGTTTGGTGAATAACTTGATTGACCGAACTAGGAATCCATGCAAAAACTGTCTCAAGGATGCTGGTGTAACTGCTAAGGAGGTTGATGAGGTTCTTTTGGTAGGAGGAATGACTCGTGTTCCTAGAGTACAGGAAGTAGTTGTTGAGATCTTTGGAAAGAGCCCTAGCAAAGGTGTGAACCCTGATGAGGCAGTTGCCATGGGAGCTGCTCTTCAAGGTGGTATTCTCCGTGGTGATGTTAAGGAATTGCTGCTTCTGGATGTCACTCCTCTTTCCCTTGGTATTGAGACACTTGGTGGTGTCTTCACCAGGCTGATTAACAGGAACACCACTATTCCCACCAAGAAGAGCCAGGTGTGTTCTTATACCCTCACAATTATTCATACACTTTAACTTCTTTTGTAGCAGTATATCTAAATGGGATTTACGTTAGTTTGCGGAAATCATATAAACAGTAATTAAAGTATGGTTTGTTAGGATTATTTTCCCTTGGATGTCAAGTTACAAGGATGCATCTTTTGTTTGTTTCTCAAGAGTCAACCATAGCCTATCTGAATGTTAATTGTTTGGAATTTAGAAGTTGCTTCTCATTTTGGTTGTCGCGTGTTTGTTTTTGGGTAACAGGTGTTCTCAACTGCAGCAGACAATCAGACACAGGTTGGCATTAAGGTTCTTCAAGGTGAGCGTGAAATGGCTTCTGACAACAAGATGTTGGGAGACTTTGAGCTCGTGGGTATTCCACCATCCCCAAGAGGTATCCCTCAGATTGAGGTGACCTTTGACATTGATGCCAATGGTATTGTCACCGTGTCTGCCAAGGAAAAAACTACTGGCAAAGAACAGCAAATTACAATCCGATCATCTGGAGGACTATCAGACTCTGAAATCGAGAAGATGGTCAAGGAAGCAGAATTGCATGCGCAGAAGGACAAAGAAAGAAAGGAACTGATCGACACTAGAAACAGTGCAGACACAACCATCTACAGCATAGAGAAGAGCTTAGGTGAGTACAGAGACAAAATCCCAAGTGAAGTTGCGAAAGAAATTGAGGATGCTGTTTCTGATTTGAGAACAGCCATGTCTGGGGAGAATGTTGACGAGATCAAGGCCAAGCTAGATGTTGCAAACAAGGCTGTTTCCAAGATTGGTCAACACATGTCCGGGGGCGGTGCTGGTGGGTCTGCATCAGGTGGTCCTCAAGCTGGAGGTGACCAGGCAGCTCCTGATGCCGAATACGAGGAGGTGAAGAAGTGAGTAGGACTGAAAAACGCATCTTGATTAATATTATCACATCACTGAGGATACATATTTCCTCTTTTTTTAAACTGGTTTTGTAACTAAATCGAATGTAGTAGGGAGTTCTTTAAGTTGTTTTGAGAGTTAGGTCCTCTCAAACTTATTTTTAAAGCATAAAAGATCCAGAGGATGTGAGTTTTTTCTTCGAGATAGTTGCTTCTATTTAACTCGATTGTTTTTGTGATCATGTATTAGATTGCAATAAGACGTTGATTGGCTTATTTTCCAGTCTTCAATCAACTGAAATTAGCTGCTCCTGTTGTCATTTGCTTACTGTTGATTTTCTTGCTTTATAGTGTTCAGGCTAGGGCATTCTTGTAGAAAAACTAAGTCATCGCGTCTAACTTTTTTTTAACATGAGCAAGACTCAAATAGGATCTAATTTTCTTACCATTCATCCTTATGAGAATATTATTTTCTCTCTCACATGTATAACTAATTTTTCAGTCAAAAAATGCAATTTCAAAATTTCTTCTCAAATCAAACTACTCATGAATACTAACTAAAACTAAAAAAATATTTTACATTATCGATTTGAGTTATTTAAACAAAATTTATTCGATGTAGATGATTTTGCATTTTCATTGTATTTGATTTTGTATTTGTGTAGATGATATTGCATTAGAAAAGGAGGAGCTTTTGTAGAGGTAAATTTTTATGTTTTTTTAATTTCAGTACCAAAAATGCACTATCGCGCTAGGAGGGATGAACCGCGAATTTAGAAAACGCGATAGTGTGTCAATTTAGGATAGATATTCTTGGATAAATCGCGAAAGGTAATGCTCAAATTAATTTAGAAAACGCGATAGTATGTGAATTTAGGATAGATATTCTTGGATAAATCGCGAAAGGTAATGCTCAAATTGACCAAATCGCGTATGATACCTTGGCGATTTGGTCAAAACTGTGCATTCTTTGTTTACGATTTTAGTAACTTAATTTGGTAGTGTAAGTCCGTGATTTTGCACAAATTGGTTGGTCGATTACGTGCACTATTATGCGTGATTTAAGCAAATTTTGATATAATTTCATGTGTTTTAAGGGAACCAAATCAACCATCATGTTCGATGGTCGATTACACAAAAATGTTTACTACGAAACCTTATATACGAAATTCGATTTGGTCTCATGGGTAAATTCTGTAAGCACCAAGTTAAGATTCATTTTGGTTTTGAATATAGACGACGACGGTAACAAAAATGGAAAAACTCCAAAGACGTATTTCAAGTTCGAGAGGCAAGGTGTTCATAAACCTAACACCAAACTGAGGTATGTTAAGAAGTGTCGCGAATGTTCATCGAAAAAAGCGGTTGTCTGTTCTTGTTTAGAGGAAAACCGGTCTTAGAACTACCCGGTTATTGAAAATTGATAGTGGTAAACGAGAAACACAAGCACCAATTGTTTTTACACTTGAATGGTCATTCACGAGCCGCTAAACTAAAATTTGAAGAAGAGGCGTTTGTTCGTAGTCAAACGACAATAAGTTGTCGAAAAAAGAGATATACCAAGGTTTAAAGCTTAGAGACTCAGAAAATGAATCTGGCACTCGTACGATCTACAACATGCGTGCGATCTACACAATTTGGTTGATAAAGCAGGCAAGACACAAATGCAATACTTGTTTGGTAAGTTTAAACAACACGAGTACTTTGTTTAGGAGCGAACTAACGAAGCAACGGACGAGATCCTCAACTTGTTTTTCTCGCATCCTACAAGCATCGATTTATTGTGCATTTTTCCTCAAGCTCTTATAATGGATATCACGTATAAGACTACAAGGTATAATATGCCTTTGCTATAAATAGTTGGTCAAACTTCGACGAAAAAGATCTTTTGTATCGTTTTTTTAGCTCCGAGAAACAAGAGAACTACACGTGGGGATTAAGCATTTTAAAGAGCGTGATGACAAATAACATGTACACATTGTCTAATATTATCGTCGTCGTTATGGAGTTGGCTTTAATGAACACTATGGAGGATATATTTCTGAATGTCTTTCATATGCTATGCACTTGGCATATTAATAGGAACATATGCTATGCACTTGGCATACGCTAATAAATTTTTCCCCAAAGCGGACATGACCGATGAATTCCTCGAATTTTATGGATTGATTGTCTATTCGGCGATGATCGATGATTATAACAAAAACATTGTCGAGTTACACCACATCTACGCCTTTTGTCCGATGGTTGTCGATTATGTCATGAAAAACGGATATACAATTATGAACCCAAATTTCTTAATATTTACACGAACAAATTTTAAATATTTGGTCAATCGGACTAGCAATCAGTGAGTTATATTATCATATTTATACACTAGTTTTTAATATTAAGTGGTAGACTTCTAATTAATTTAATCTTATATTATAGGGTGGAGAGTGCTCACTCGAGCCTAAAACGTGTGATCATCATAAGTCTATGCACATTTGAGTAATTTTAGGAAAATGTTCATTCGTTGTTTCACGCTCAACACTGTAACATTTTCGAATAATTCGAACGAAGTAGATTTCGTCCTAGACACGCATCTAAGGAGTTATCTATAACGAAATAAAAGGTAAACTTTCTTGTACGACCATAAAATTAATAGAGAAAAATCTTAAAACAAGCGAGGAAATATGGTTCAAAATCACAATGTGGTTGTGTTATTAAGAAAACGCAAGATTTACCATGTGCATACGAGTTAGCTATGATCGAGAAATAAGGTAGAAGATTCAAAAGGATGAATGTGATCTTTATTGGAGTACTTTAAAGATGAAACCTAGGGATAACGTTGGTACCAAATATGAGTTTACAAGAAAAATTTCCTTAATCGATAGTACCATTCGCGCTTGCGATCCACACGTGAAAAACCACATCATAAATGGGATGATGCAAATCCTAGATCCTGCAAGAAGTCATATTTTGGAACTTAAAAAGTCGGTTATCACTAAAGGTAGGAAAAAATCTGGTCCGGACAAATCAACTAAACGGGACCCATCCGAGTTCGAATACGATGGTAGTCTATGCGCTAGGACTCCCTGTACGATAGCTAGCACGGCTGCCTAAGTAGCTAAATAATTTTTAGTACCCAAAGCCAAAGAGAAAGCCAAATCTAAGGCTCAACCTCAACCAAATAAAGAGAAAATGACTCGATCAAAAAAATCGATCAAGGACAAAAATTTTAGCGGTTACGAGAGTTGGTTATTTAACTATTTACATAAGTACATTTATAGCGTCGAAGACGTATCTCCTCACAGGTAATTGCGGATTTTGGGCCGTAGCTTGAAATGTATACGGTAATTTCGATTCATGGCAACAAGTTAGATGGGATTTGATCGCCGAATTACAAGATTAACACGATCTATGAGATAAAGTGTTTGACGGTGCACAACGTATAGATAACCTAGTAAAAAGGTTGGACGTCTTTGAAGTGTATGCAAATGGTATTAGACATTTGATGACGTTACCCGACTACGACTTAGTGTTAGCCACTAGATATCATTAATCATATACCACGTATCGCTCCATCAATCCTATACGTATCTATCTCTACGTGGTGTGCCTCTTCGACCGTGTCATACCACGAAAGTTGGCCTAGGGTTTATACATAGTGGCCATTTTGTGAAAGTAAGTACAAAGATGAATACTATAGTATTATATTTTATTTTATGACGTAATATTTATCCAAAATCTGTTTGCATAGGTTGTCTTGAATGGACCGCTGCCGGAGATCTACCTACTTAGTTTTCGTTTCGCACTAACGAAATCGTAACCAGTTGGGCAATACCGCTCAACAAACGATTCAATAAATATCATCAAATCAAGCCCGTCCAACCATCAACCGTATGCGAAGATCCACCACACTTCTTTGATTTGAGCGGAGAACAATGATTAAGTACACGTGTTGCTTGTTTTTTTTTGTATCGCATGGACAAATACTTTAATTTTATTTCATTATCGTTGAGACTTTAAATTTTATTGTAAGACATTATTATCTATATTAATCTTAGTTATTTTTAAAATAAAATTGACAAAATTCTTGCAAATTTTATAAAACAATGGCCAAAACATAAATGCACAGTCACAAATTCAAACGCAGAGTTCACGATTTTTTTCAACTACCAAATTCAACATTCACAATTATGTTCAAACCGCGAAGGTGGATCCCGTGATTATGTTCAAATTGCAGACTCACTCTTCACAATTCTGGCTTTCACACGAATGCTTTGTTTGCGAAGATTTCTGGAAATATTTTCATTTTCATTTTTTTTGTATTTTAGAGGTTCCCAAACTTATTTTTTTTATGAATCTTCTACTTCAACTAACATTATTATTGAGAAAATGAACGAAAAAAATAAAAAGTAAAAATTGACTAAAAACGGGTCTAGCAACAACTTAGGAAACCATAAAACTCAAACAACAACTGAGAAAATCATAAAAACTCAAAAAATAATCAATGAAAGCATAAACTGAAACAACAACTAAGGAAAGCATTTGCGCTGACTCATAGTCAATGAAGTTTATTTGTCATGCTAGTTCCATTTCATCAACTTCCTTTCATATTTTGCAATCTGGTAGTCCACCGCAATAACATACATTTCATTTTTCCTGATGGTAGATATGTAGGCACGAACAGTATCCATCTGCTCCTTCGTTAAAGTAACAATGACTTGGCAGTTGAACAACTTAAATACAATATAACGATCCTCGTCGTTGAGGTTGGAAACTAGGTGTACACGAAATTTCACTAGATAGATCCATCATCCAAACTTCTTGAAATCTTAGGTGGCTTGATGTTATTACTGTCGTATAGGAAATACATCTGTCATATCATTTCCTCATAGTAGTATTTAACCTATTTATTATTATAGGTTTCTACCCACTTCGATGGAGGTTTTTATCGAATAGTCATCTTGAAACTAACTCCAAATAGACATTTTTAGAGTTTTTAATATGCTTGATTTTTTTAGGTTGTGTTGTTACAAGAGGAGATCATCTATTAATTGACCATTTCGTCTTTAGATAACGTAATCCAAGTAGATCATTCACTACTTGACACACGTAAGATGTGGATAACGTAATCCTTTAACCCAATCATTTCGTGACACAAAATAAATACAAACAACACATATCTCTATGCGCCTCTAGGGATGGTAATTTTTTCTGAATCTGCGGGTACCCAACCCAAGCCGACCCGATGGGATGGGTTATGGGTTTTAAAAATCTTTCACGGATGGGTCGTGGGTTTGAAAATTTATTACCCACCAGGTTTAGGATGAGTTATGGGTTTAAAAATTTCTCACAAACCCAACCCGAATCTGACTAACTAAGTAATACCTGACGGTACCCGTTAAATTAATTTTATATAAAATAATAAATTATTTAATATTATTTATCAAACATTAAAATAAAGTTATGAATATTAGTATGGTATTATGTAATACCAAAACTATATATGATTTGCTAATATATACAATATATTTTGAAAAATCTTATTATACATTTAAACAATAAATTTGTTTTTTTAATTTTTTTAATTATATTTTCTTTTCAAAACTAATATTTTTTTATTTTTCTCTACAAAACTGACCAGTATCAATAATATTAGTTAAATTAAAAAAATACTAACATATACCAAAAATATATATTAATTATTAATAACATAACAAAAATAAAAAAAATTTTGCTAATTTTCATTGAATACTATATATTTTGATTTTCTAATTTCTCTTTTCAAAATATTTTTTTATTTCCCAGTCCTATAATAATATTATTAATTAAATTAATTTTTTTACTAAAATATACCAAAACTATATATTAGTAATTAATCTATTACAAAATATTTGATAATATACCATATATTTTGAAAATAGTATTATATATATATTTAAATATTAAATTTGATACTTTTTCAAAAATGTTTCCTTTTTTATGCAATTAGCATCAAATTCATACCGTCATATAATTTTATTAATTAAATTAAAAAAAATATATTTAATAAAATATACCAAAAATATATATTAATTATTAACAGATAACCAAATATTTACTAATTAACACTAGATGGTGGATACAGTATATTTCGAATAATATCATTTTTTTATTTAAATATTAAATTAAACTTTTTAATTTCTTTTTTTAAACATTTTTTTTTCTCAGCAAGATAAAGCATGTTGGGTATTTATACGAGTCTCTGGATCTGAGCGGACATGAGGAGGTGCGTATCTACACATAGTCGGTATAGAAATAACATATCCACTATTGACTATTGTTATAAAAAAAGGGAAGTGGTCATAAATTCACGTCCCAAACAAAGCAACAAAACCAGTAAACCCCGATGTCGCATGTAAGGATGATTAGCCAAGCTGGTAATACAATTGACCTAATACATGTTGGCCTCATTTGTACCTAATCGACGACTAATAGTGCTAAACGAACTGTAAATAGTTGAACGATATACTGTTCACTGTCTTATTTGTTAGAACAGAACAACCTAGCATGTGGAGCAAATAACCCCTCATCACTTTCGGAACCATATCATCTGGAATGGAATCATCCATCAAGTGACCAGCAATATATACATTACACAAAAAATGTAGGCGTACATGTCTACCACTACCAGCCTTGTTATTCCTAAGCTCATCCGTAAGAATATCAGTGGGTATATCAAGTAAACTAGAATATTAAGAAATACGTTGACCATCACTAGGAAAACTCTGTAGGTCGAAACCCTCATCTGTAATCAAAAGACCGATTATGGCGGGAATGTTATCTAAGACCACCATCATCTCATCGAATGATAAATGGAAGCTTTTGATTTCCATATGCCACCTCTCGAGAAACACCTCTATGAGGTGCATGCTGGTAGCCCAACGTGTAAATCTGTCGATGAGGGGAGCAAATTAAGACCTCATAATCTTGTCTCTGCCCCCGCTATGATCAGTAAGATCTCAAGCGCGATGCATAGCGTACATCACGTAGCAGCGCATAGATGGACGAGCCTACACAATATTAAATTAAATTAAACAATAAATAATATATAATTTACTATACATTAAACCAATCCTAAGTTAACTTGTTCTTGAAGACGTTATAAGCTCGTGCAAGTTGTAGTCGTTCATTTCCGAATACGTCATGATCCGGAACTCACGTCTTTGGGAAGTACATGCAAAAGAAGGAGGGTGCATTGCCGAACCCTAACGGACAGTGAACTAGGTTCAGAATGATCGATGTCCGCAGCATCGTTGTTCGATCCAGTAGGAGTACGATCTCTCCGAGGCATGCTGAAAATAAGAAAAATATATTATTATATACTTAATCATATCCAAAACAATTTTACACCACCCAAATATGCATTTACATGGAAGACATAAACAATGGTAAACAATTATCAACTCAATTAGATGTTAAACATGATTAATTTAATCAAACAGTAGAAATTGCGAGCACTGAGTGCCTAAATTACGCTAAATCACGCACACATTGTTCATGATTTCAGCTAAGATAATGTTCCAAATCACAAATTTTGGGTGCCCAGAATTGTCGGATACGCGAACCCAGTTTGTGCGAATTTAGCAATCCTGGGCACCCAGAATTCGCGAATGTGCATGATGCGAAAGCTATACCTATGGATTCCAAAACATCCAAATCTCCCCCAAATCTAGCAACTAGCATACCAAAATGTAGATAACAACCTTAGTAAATATATACTTATAACCATAGTTTGTAACAACAACGACAATCATAGGAAAAATCAATTTTTAAACCAAAACTAAAACTCTAATAATCACTAAAAATATCAAAGTAAATTCGAAACAAATTACACAAATACGTGGAGAAAATATACCTTAATGTAGTTGGAAACTTAGATTTGAGACATCTAAGGTTTTTAGAATGTGTAAATTGAGAGGTTTTAGGATATGGAAGAGAGAAAAGAGAGAAATTTGGTAAATATAAGTATTTATATCAATAATATTTCTGTAAATATTGGGGTCTCATTATAACCAAAATATATCTCATTATAACGGAGTCTCATTATAAAAAACGGATTTCAATTTAGTCTTGTCAAATAACATTGTTCAACTTGTTTTCTTTTTCATATATTTAAGTATCCTATACTGTCGACCACTGCTCATTTACGTCGTAAATATTGATGCTAATTCCTTTATATTTATGGTTAGATATAGTGAAAGGTTGCTAAAACAAAGGGCAAAATTAATTTTAAAGAGAAAACAAAATCAAGAATGGAAAACATAATTTCATAAAAGTTCATGAACTTCCCATCATCTCTTCATCTTGACCAGCTGATTCTTCTTGTCTGCATCTTCTGATATTCTAGGCTAATGGATGAAGATGCATGGTTTTATGGTCCTATGTTTACATAGACTAATGACATAAAGTGGATAAGGTTGGACAAGGTTTTGTACAACAACTATTGGCTCAAATACTTTGATAGTACTATTGTGACTCATCTGGCTAAAACCTATTTTGACCACTCCCCTCTGAGCATCAAGATTTCTATTAACATAGAAAAAGTTAAAGCTTCCTTCAAATTCTTAAATATGTGGGTAACTCACTCTGAATTCTATAACACGGCGGAGTCTAGTTGGGCTGATGATATTATTGGTACTCATATCCAGAGGTTTTGGGTTAAGCTAAAAAAGCTTTAAAATGATCTCAAGAGTTGGAATAAATCTATTTTTGGGAACACTTTTGATTCCATAAAGCATATTGAGGAATAAATTTCTTTTAAAGAAGCAAACCATGTAGTTACTAATTTTGATGGGGACAAGAAACTTCTAGAGGCTACTAACGAAACTCACCACATCCTGCTTACTAGGGAATAACTATTTTGGGATCAGAAAACTCATGCTACTTGGTTAAATGATAAAGACAACAAAACCTTTATTCATAATCTTGTCAAAAAAGGTTAAAAAAGAATAGAATTACTAGAATTTAGTCAGGATCTAAATGGATTGAAGATCGGTATGCTATTGGTGAATCTGCAGTGGACTATTTCAAAGAACTACTTTGCTGAATATGCTAACCCCTGGAATACTAATGTTCTAAAAGACCTTATCCCTAATATGGTTTCTAACAGTGAAAATGAATTTATGATGGCTCTACCTACTAAAGATGAAATTTATAATATCATTAAGGGGCTTAATCCTAACTTTGTTGCTAGCCATGATGGCTAAAATGGTAAATTTTTCCAAGAATATTGGCCTATAATCTCATGTGATCTTTGTGAAGCTATTCAAGATGTGTGTTTTGGAAGTGCTTATTCCTAAATGGATTCATTCTACTCTAATATGCCTGATCCCTAAGCTACCTTTTCCTAATGCTTAGAAGGACTACATGCCTATAAGGATTTCTACAATGTTTAACAGGATTGTATCAAAGGTAATTAACAACACGTTTTCTACATTCTTACCAAACTTGATCTCTAATGAGCAGGGGGATTTCGTAAAAGGTAGGAACATTCATGAAAATATCATGATTGCTCAAGAGTTGTCCTATGATATTACCTCAAAAGATAAAGGCAGTAATCTCATTTTGAAGATAAATATGGCCAAAGCCTTTGATAGGTTTGACCATACTTTTATCATATGTCTATTGGCTGCTTTTAGTTTTGGTCCTGAGTTCCTTAAGCTCATTGAAAGATGTATATATAATATACACTATTAAATCATTGTTAATGGGGAGTATATTTTTTTTCAAGTCTAATAAGAGTTTGAGGCAGAGAGACCCCTTGTCTCCCAACTTATTTATTCTGGCTGAAAAATATATAATCAGGGGTTTGAAGAATTTAGCCCTAGACCATCCTGAGACTAAATACACGAACATAGACACTATTAACATACCTTGTCTGGCCTATACTGATGATTTTCTTATCTTCTGCAATGAATTCAATATATCAAACTCCCAAATCAATAATTTCATGTCTCATTATGAAGATAAATCAGGTCAGTTAATAAACAGATATAAATCAAAGATTATCATGGCAAAGAAAATGTTACCTTAGAGAATAAAGAACTTGGAAACCTTGCTGGGCTTTAAGCATACCTTTCTCCCTTTCAAGTACTTGGGTATCACTGTCAATAGCATAAACAAAGTCAGTAATTATGATGATCTAATATCCAAGATTAGAGACAAGATATCTGAATGGGATTCAAGTGTTTTTTCATTTGGTGGAAGGCTATTATTAGTCCAATCCATCCTTGTTTCTTACCCTACCTATACTATACAGATTTCAGTTATTCCTAAAATTGTGATTTAAAAAATTGAAAGACTCTATAATAGATTCCTATGGGGCTTTAAAGAGGGTATTTAGGCTACTAATTGGACGCGTTGAGCTAAAATCTGCAAACCCTGTGAGGAAGGGGGATTGATTGTGAGAAGTTTAGAATATTTGCTAGAAGTTTTTTCTCACAATCTTTGGATTTTTTAGGGTTCAAGGTTCTCTATGGGCTAAACTATTATACTCAATATATTTCCATAGTTGGCATCCTATTACTGCTCCTTAGACTATAAGAAGTTCTAATATCTGGCTAAGGCTCATAAAAATTAGAGATAAGGCTGAAGAGAATATCATTTGGCTGTTTGGGACTCTGAGAATATAGAATTTTGGGTTGATAGATGGTGCTGTTTTCAACCTTTTACCTTATTCGATGAAGATTATGATAGGTTTGGATTTATGGGTAGAGAGGTTAAGTAATTTTAGGATAAAGGAGCTTGGAACATTGCTAAATTGGATGATGTGGTTACTGCTACTGAGATTCAGGAAATACTGAAAGTTTTCTTACATTATAATCCTGATATTATTGACTGGGTTTTATCTTTTGATGGGTTATTGAATACAAAAGCTACTTTGAATTCTATTAGAAAGAAAAGGAATTGTTCTAACCTGTTCAAGACAAGTTGGAACTCCATTACCCCAAGTAAATTCTCTTTTCTGTTATGGAGAGCCTTTTTATAACTGAATTCTTACTGATGTTGTCTTGCAAAAGAGAAGACTTCAATTAGCCTCAAAATGTCAACAATGTGACAATTTAGAAACAGGAAACCATGTTTTTGTAAACTGTCATGTTGCTTGGGGAGTATGGTACTATTTTTCATCCTTATTCAACATTCATATTACAAAGAATATGACTTTAGCCCATTTGGTCAGGTCATGGTATTGGCCCATTAGAAAGACAATCCATATTAGGACTATCCTTCCTCCTATTATAGTCTAGGTTATTTGGTTCTCAAGAAATAAGATAAGGTATAATGGTCAGAGTTGTTTTGCTAAATCTATGATTGAATATATAATTCATATCTTGTCTGGTTTTGACAGGGCTCAGCTTCTCAAGAGGAAGCATTGGTGGTCTGATAATAAATTGAGTCTATCTTTAGGGTGCATCAACCATCTTAATAAACCCCGAATTGATATATCTTTCTCATGGATAAACCCTAAATCTACCAAGTTCAAACTAAATTCAGACGAGGTTTGTAATCAATTTGGTGAATATAGTGGAGGAGGGCTGGTTCGAGACTGCAATGGTACGACAATTCTGGGCTATAATCAATTATATGGCAAAATTTTACCAATTGTTGCTGAGCGTTAAGCTTTTTTTGATGGATTAGCTCTCTGCCACTCAATAGGTATTACCCAATTGGACATAGAAACAGATTCTTCCATCATCATAGAAATGTTTCTATATGGGAAATCTCTAATTTATTGAAGTATGAATTTAGTTCACATTTATCCTGAACATAACGTAGCAGCTGATTGGATTGCCATAGAATATTTTAAAACCACTCGAAGTCTAGATTTTAATCAGGAGAAAGCTTCCAATTACCTCAGAGCTTACTTATAAGAGATCATAATCCTTAATTAGAATAGCCTCGATTGTACTTCATAAGCAAATATCTTACCTCAAGTTTTGGTTCTCCACCATCTTCATTTTTGGCATGATTTGGTGCTCCATCTCTTCTACCTTCTCTGGATTCAATCTATGCAGCTCAGGAAGTTTGTGTCTCGATGGTTTATGGTGAAAGAAGAATTAGGGTTTCTTTTTTGTCTTATGTTTTCTTTAGTTGTAATAAGATCTAGTCTTGTCTCGGGCTTGTTTTTTGACATGCTTTGGGATTGTCCTTGTAACGTTCAATGTTATAAAGAAATAAATCAATTCATTTGATTAAAAAAAGTTGTAGTCTCGAAAAATTTTAAATTTATTTTTGTCTGAATTGCTAATTATATTAAGTAAATATTAATTTATTTTAATATAATTTTAGGAATAATTTTACTTTCTTTTAATAAAAAACATAATAAAATTTAGAGGAGATGCTTTAAAAATTATAAACTGACGATTTTATTTTGTTAAAAAATTATATTTGTTGTTTTGGTCTTCTCATCGTATTTTTGTAATTTAGATTTGGCATTTGTTTACTTTTTTACTAAGTTTAAGTCTTTTTTTTTCAAACCTAAATATTTTTTGGTTTTCTTATTTATGGTATCTTTATGTTGGTTTTGTTTTTAAAATTGACATAATTTAATTTTTACAATTAATTTATATGTATATATTGCAAAAAGCAAATTCATCTTTTATTTATTTTTTGAAATTGTGTACATATATTAATTTTTTTATTTTTTAACATCCATAATAACACATATGACCCATATAAAATGAGCAGGACATTGTCTCACGACTCAGTCATATACCTGATTCGTTAAATAATATGTTTGGTATAGCTGGTAAAATAACAAAACAAGAAACCATTGATCATGGTTCGAGCTTCAACAATAGGTTAAAGTCTTATTAAAACAGGTTTATTTTAATATATAACATGATCTATACTATTTTTATAATTTGGTGAGTTAAGTTACTAAGAATGTTGCCTTAATAAAAAGTAATACGTGAATTCTAGAGATATTGAGAGTTCTTAGAGAGAGAAAGTCACAACACAATTGAGATATCCAAAAGTGTTCATCCCCTTTATTAGTTTAGCTTTGCCCTGTATATAGAGGCGCTAAAACTCAGCTTTAAACTGAAAACGGTTAGATTTTTATCATTTATTTTATTCTATATAATAACACATCTATATTATTTTAATATAAACACATAATTTTTTTATTATATATAAACTATAAATATATATATTATTATTATTATTATTATTATTTAAATTAATATATTATTTACTTTTAAAGGTATAATATGGAACTATATTATTTTAATATATGCTTCATGATGAGCTAAAACCCCAACCAAACGCCAAAAAGGATTTTTATATATAATAATAAATAAATGATATATTTAAATATAAATTTATATAGATTTGATAGTGTTAGTAGGAAAAACATAACTACAAGATACAATCTATTGAACAATTGTTATTCTACTCTAAGCTAGCAAACTATAACCACAAGTTGCAAATTATTTTTTTGCTTTCTTCTGATTTTCAGCTTCAAGCACTGAGGTATATATTATGTTTTTATGTTATTAATTCTCAAAATTGAAGCTTTGCTACATGTCTTATGTTACTATTCAAGAATAACATTGGTTGATATATATTTTTTTTCTTAAGATAAAGAGCTGTAGAGTTCAATTTAAGAGCAAATAGACCTGCATAAATCAGAATTTTTATTTTGCTTTATTGTTGATTTAGTTATTTATGTTTGTCATTATAGGATGCATATATATTTTAAAAAAACTCCTAAATATAAAGAAGCAAATACAAATTTTTCTAATTTCATTGCTGAAATTAACTGTAGAGAGACACAAGATGAAAGGACTTGCAAAAATTTCTAGGATTATTGTGAATACAAAAAAGCATAAAATCCTCAACTGAATTTATGAGCTTTTGAAATTGGTTTTGCTTTTACCCATAGCAACTGATATTTTAGAAATGTCTAGAGCTTAGATTCTTTAATTTCATGACTAGAAAAGATAAGATGTTCACTAAGAGAGCGAAACACTTGAGATTGTAGAAAGAGAAAGACGTGAGAGTAATATTATATATTAAAAATATATTTCCCCCCAAAAGAGTACTTTCCGTATATAGTGACACGAGTGAGGCCCATTTTACATAAGTGGTCTCTCTAAACTACATTTTTCTTTTTTACACCCTCACTTCTCATATTAATTAAATCCTTATTACTTTTAGATCTATCACAACAAATACATACATAATTATATTATGTTGGTCCAAAGTTGGTGTGGATAATTATCGCCTGAGGGTAGGCTTGTAATTTGGTTGGTGTTTAAGAGTAGTATGTGGGTGTTATGTTTTTAGTGTAGAGAGTAGAGAGATAATTAAGCTGGCTAGTAGCAGTTAATTCTCATTACCCACACTTAATGCAGGTGGTTGGGTATTTATACCCTGATGTTTGGGCCCTTATGGGCTTTCGGGTCATGTTTAATGGACCCGGTTCATGTTCAAAGACCCATGAGCTCTAAGTAGGAGAGCAAGTAGCTTAGTCAAGAAGTGTTTAGGTTTTTTAGTACTTTTGTCATAGTTCGAACAGTCCTTTGGTCAGAGTGTTCGAAGTGATCTGTCTGGTCCGTGTGATCTGTCTGGTCCGGAGGCCTTGGACCGATCTGTCCTTGTCCGGGGAGCATGCAGAATTCAGACTCATCAGGAGCCCCTTTTTTAGGTGTTTGTGCAAATATTCTTGTCAAAGACCTGAAAAACAGTCTGACATCAGGGGTAGTTTTAATCCGGACAGGTCTGTCAATTTGGACTATGGGTTTATCCGGACAGATAAAGCTTCACGAATTCAAAACGGTTTTTGCCAGAGTTTGTGGGACACGTGTCGCTCTCTGATTGGTTGCTTCAGCCGTTTTTTCACCTTGAATTTCGAACCCACCTTCTTCGAAAAGCAACCTCTTTAATTACAGGTGGTGACATCAGCGCCGTCTTTTAATCATTGCCAAACTTTTCGAATTCTCCTAGGAATCAACTTCCTTTTTCAGATTTACTATAAATACAAACTCACTTTCTATTGTTTTACCATCTCCTTCAAATTTACTTCTGCAAAAACTCTCAAAGCTTTCTCTCTCTAAAGAAAAAATTTAGTTCAATAGTTTATGTTTACAGCGAGGAACGCTCTTGTCAAAGGCGGGTGGCTCAACCTTTCTGAGTTAGAGAAGGCTCAAAAAGTCGAAAGAGAAAGACGGATTGCAGCAGGGTTACCTACCTCGCCTGTTGATAGACCAATCACCTCTGCTTCTGAGTCAGATCGAGGCTCTTCTTCTTCCAAAGGAACTAAGCCCAGAAAACTATTTCAAACCAACCTCTCCCCCATAATCTCTGGTTCCTCAGTTCAAAAATCGGAGCCTGCTGTCGAGCCAGGAGTTACAGCCACTAGCCTCAAAAAACCCTCTCCCTTTATTGCAATGGGATCGGATATGGAGCACTCTCCTGAGAAGCTGGTCGACAGGAGGAAAGGCCGGTTGGTTAAAGGTCAAGAGACCAAAAACACTCCCTCAAGGTCGGGGGCAAAGGACAGCAGCACCGGATCAGAGGTGCCTATTAGAGCCCCCAAGGACAGACTGTCCGGACCGGAGGGCTCCAATCCAAGCCTTCAACAAGAAACTTTTGTTCGAGACACTCTACCGGAGAGAAGAAATCAAAGGGGCACTGAGGCCCATCAGTCCGGAGACAAGGCTGAGTCAAGTTTGAACCCTCCCCCCACTACAGCTGCTGAAATCCCTTCAACAATCATGGAGGAAGTGATGGAAGACTCTGTTGAAGAGGCCCCATTTGAGTCTGAGCCCTCCGGTCAGACCAGTAAAGAGATAGTTTCCAAGAAGTACAAGGGCAAGGAGAAGTTGTACTTGAGGCATCCGGATCTGCCGGAGAGCCTCGAAGGAAAAGTAGGGCCTTGTTTTCACAAGGTCAGCGTTAATTACCTCCTTCCTTACAAAGAATCAACTACGCATTCATCCACACTGCTGAGCTGGGCAGGATGCGTGCGAAGTGGGGCATTCCAGAAAATGTAAAGATCAGGATTCCTGTACACCCGGAGACCCCCATGGACTGCAAGTTGAGTGAAGTGGTGATGTTCACGGAGCTGTTCAACTGGGGGCTCAGGTTCCCACTAGACCCAGATATTGCCAGACACTTCCATCTGATCAAACTCTGTCCGAGCCAGCTGAGCCCCAACGCTTGGTATACCCTTATGTCATGCATCATGGCATCAAGGCTGTCTGGGTTCCCTCTGTCAATGGAGGAATTTGCTGCAGTGGCCAGCCTTTGCAGAAACCACCACATCCCCTTTTACCATTTCAATATGGGGGATGATTTCAAGGCTGTGGACGATCTGTTGGAGGCGGAGAGGAACTGGAGGACTCAGTTCCTATTTGTCAGTGGTGCCTGGGAGAACGACAGGAAGATAAAATCCGGGGAGAACCCAAGCCTCCTCAGAATTAGATGGAGGAGTGATCGTAAGTATCTTGCCTTTATATTTATGTCTCTCCTCTCTTTTCTTTTTACACTTAATTTGTACTAATTCGTCTTGCTTTTGTCTTAGCAGAACTGCCCAAGGAGTTTAGTGACTACTTGAAAGCCGGGCAGGCTACTTGCTCCAAGATCAACGCTTGGGCCGCTGAGAACTGGGGGAACCGATTCCACGTTGCTTTCACCAGTGGCAACTTGGCAAGGTCTCACCTGTGGAACACCACATGTCAGAGAGACTTGACTTGGGAGGAGCTCTCCACTCAGCCTCCTCCAGACGTTGTTCTTAAGAGGACCCATGAGCTAGATGGGACACTCTTCCTGCCAGGCTGGGCCAAAGCCTCGAGCAAGATGAAAGGCAAGAAGAAGAAGGGCAAGAAGGTGGTGGGTGGTGCTAACCCTGCTGATGCTGAGAAGGATGCTCCAACAGACCCGGAGGGGCCAGCCCATAGCCAAATTGATGCTGCTCTCTTGCAAGTGGTGGAGCAAGAGACTGAAAGGCAGGAAGCAAATCTCCCAAAACCTCCAAGGGTTTCCAAGAGAAATTGCAAACAGGGGAGCGAAGGCGCAGACCGGGAGGCTAAGAAGAAAAAGACTTCTAAGGGAGACGAGCTTTCTCTCCGGGCTCCGGAGCCTTCTTTCCAAGCTGATCCTTCTAACCCAACGCAAGCCGAAGAGATTCCGAGGGACTTTCACACCGATGAGGTTGAGGGGGGAGATATCAACATTGATGGAGTAGACATCACCGGCCTTGGTAAGCTTGGTGAATACTTCCTCAATCTCCCCAGAGATGACTTTGCAGGGCCTTACCTTCCTCCGAGCAGCTCCAACACAGTCAATTTTAATGGTAAGACTTTTATTGTCTCTAGTGAAAGGGATGCTATAGCCCACTCCTTGTTAAGCAACGTGCAGCCTGTACTTATGTTGGAGAGACAAGTTCGGAGTCAGGCAGACATCATTAAAGACCTTAAGTCTGACAAGGAGAAGCTGTCCGAAGACCTTCGCACTGCCACCTCCAATGCTACCATGTTAAAAGAAGAAACCGAGGAGTTGAAGAGAAGCCAAAAGACAAGCACCACAAAAGTCGCCACTTTAGAGGAAACCATTAAAGACCTCCGGGAGAAACTGTCCGGTCTGGAGAAAGACCTTGCTACCTCAAAGGAAGAAACCAAGGCAAAGGACAAAATCATCACCAACTTAACCACTGACAAGATTGCTCTTGAGAATGCAGTGTCCAAGGCTGCCGAGGAGAAAACCACTTTGTTAAGGGAGCAAGAGGCTAAGATCCAGGTCAAGATTGATGCTTATGCCAACCAGATGATCAAAAGCGAAGAGCAACTGCTTGCCAAGGTGAGGTCTGGCATGGTTCTACTCTTCCATGAAAAGTTTCCGAAGAGGAACCTAGGGGACTTATGGCTTCATGTTGAGTCTGATGACCTCCCGTATCATACAATGGCTGATGGAGACTTAAAAGGTTACTCTAGTGCTTCCTCATCCGATGATGAAGAACATACCAGGGAGAGCCTAGATGAAGAGAAAAATGATCCTAAGGGAAAAAAGGTGGATGAAGGTGAGCCATCTTCAAAGGCTCAACCTTAACTTATAATTTACTTTGTTTATTTTCTATCCAGACTAAAGTCCTTAGAAGGCCAAGGCATTCAATTTTGTAATTGTGTCCGGTATCTGACCGGATAGGTTTTTTGTCATATTCTGACCACTCAAAAGTCCTTGGAAGGCCAAGGCACTTTAAGTTATTTCAATGAATGTTTCTGTTCTGTACAACTATCATCTTCTTTCATTGTTTGTTCTAATTTTGATAGCCAGAGTTTAAGTAGCCTTTAGTTGTTTCATAGTGAGAGTGTTTAAGTTCTCCGGCTAGAGTTTAAATAGCCCTTAGTTATTTCAATCCGGATAGTATGACAAGGGACAAAACTTTAAAACACTTAGAAATTTTTTAAGAAGGCATCAAATTTTATTCAAAAGCCCGGATACCTCATTAAAACCTCCCCGTGCCACCAGGGAGGAAAGAGTATGCCCCTAAATATTTACATGGATGTTTAAACAAGTAAATATTTACATAAATGCTACTCCAAGTACATCCGGAGATGCTTAATATTCCAAGGATGAGTCAAAACTCTTCCATCTTTGTCTTCCAACCAATATGTTCCAGGTTTAATTCTTTCAACAACCATATACGGACCTTCCCAAGTTGGGGCCAGCTTTCCGAACAGCTTTTCTTTAGTGTGTAAGAAGACCTTCCTCAATACTTTGTCCCCTGGTTGGAAATATCTTCTTTTAACTTTGGAAGCAAACCTACTTCTCATCAAGCCCTGATAGTGTGCAACTCTAAGGTGAGCTTTAACCCGTCTTTCTTCTATCAAATCAAGTTGACCTATGATTGCCACCTCGTTAGCATGTTCGGAGAAGTTGTGAACACGAAAGGAGGGGAGAGTTGCTTCTATGGGAGCTACTGCATCCATCCCATAGACCAAGGCAAAGGGTGATTCTTGTGTTGCAGCCCCAGGTGTTGTCCGGTAGGCCCACAAGACCTCTTGTAGATAACTAGGCCACTTCCCAGCAGCCCCTTCCAAATTCTTCTTTAAACCGGACAGTATAGTTCTATTAGCCACTTCAACTTGTCCATTTGCTTGTGGGTGGAAAGGTGAAGAGAAACAATGTTGTATACCCCTTGAGGCACATAAGCTCTCCATTTCCCTATTGTCGAACTGTGGCCCATTGTCTGTTGTTATCTTTTGTGGGACACCAAATCTGCAACAGATGTTGGATATAATGAATTTTATAACAGATTTCGATGTTGCCCCTGCTAGAGGGGTTGCTTCTATCCACTTCGAGAAGTAGTCTATGGCCACAATTATAGTTTTGCATTCTCCGGACGCCACATGGAGAGGTCCTACTAAATCCAATCCCCATCGAGCAAAAGGAATAGGCTCAGAAATTGACTCTAAAGGAATGGCTGGCACATGAATTTCATTGTTGTACCTCTGGCATGGGTCACACCTTCTTACCAATTCCTTAGCATCTTTCATGATTGATGGCCAATAATAATCGTAGAGTAAAACTCTTCTTGTTAAAGCTCTAAACCCACAATGGGCTGATCCCTCACCATCATGCAATTCGGAGAGCACCACTTGTGACTCTTCATCCCCCAAACAACGCAGGAGAGGTTTACTGTAGGACTTTTTGTACAACACTTCTCTCAATATGATGAAACCACGAGCCTTGTGTTTCAATGTTCTGGCTAGTGACTTATCCGGAGGTACGACACCATCGGAGAGATATTGCAGGAGAGGAAACCTCCAGTCTTGAGGTTGTTTCACTTGTACTTCAAAAATTTCCTCTTCTTTACCCTTACTAAGTTGAATGGAGGGGCTTTCTAGCACATGGATCCATGGATATGACTCCGTATATGCTATGGTTGCCAATGAGTCTGCTAGCTCATTTTCTGTCCGGGGAATGTGCTCATAGACAACACCTTTAAACTTAAGTGCTTCATTTTTGAGGAGGAGTAAATACTTCACAAGCTGCTCCTTCTTAGCCTCAGATTGGCCTTGGGCATGGTGGATAAGTAGTTGGGAGTCACTTAGCAGCTTGACCCTCTAAGCCCCACAAATGTAGGCTAACTATAACCCAGCTATAGCTGCTTCGTATTCGGACTTATTATTAGATGCCCTGAAAGCAAAACAAATAGCCTGGTACATTTTGTCTCCATATGGGGAAGTTAAAGATACTCCTGCTCCACATCCCATAGTGCTAGATCCACCATATGTTCGGACGACCCATACCTTTTTATTTTTTATGTCAGTAGTTTGCTCTGAATCCCTGTCGGAATGAAATTCAACCAAAAAATCAGCCACAGCTTGGGCCTTGACTGCTGTTCGAGGGGCAAAGTCTATGTCGAAGTCCCCCAACTCTATTGACCACTTAGTCATCCTGCTCGAAATATCTGCCTTTTGGAGGACATTCTTCAGGGGAAAAGAAGTCCGAATGATGATGGGATGAGCCTGGAAATAAGGCCTCATCTTCCTGGCAGCTATCACCAGGGCTAAAGCTAATTTGTCAAGTTTCAAGTAACGCCTTTCTGCATCTATCAAGCTTTTGCTGATGTAGTACACTGGATGGGGATGACCATCGATCTCTCTTACCAACACAACACTGATGGCACAACTTGAAACTGCCAAATATACGAAGAGTGTCTCCCCATCAACAGGCTTAAACAAAGTTTTGGGGGAGGACATGTGCTTCTTGATCTCATTGAAAGCCTCATCACACTGTGGGGTCCAATCGAATCCCTTTGCACCCTTCAAGGTTTGAAAGAAAGGAGCACACCTATCCGGAGACCTTGAGATAAATCTGTTTAAGGTAGCTAATCTCCCCGTTAACCGTTGTACTTCTTTAATGTTTCGAGGAGGCTCCATTTGGAATAGAGCATTGAGCTGGTCCGGATCGGGCTGTATTCCATGCTCACTTATAATATAGCCTAGAAACTTCCCGAACTGCACTCCGAACACACATTTTTGTGGGTTTAATTTCAAATTCACTTTTACCAAGTTGGCAAAAGTTTCTTGGAGATCGGACAAATGCAATTGCTCAGCCACACTCTTTACCATCATGTTATCAATGTATACTTCCATATTTCTTCCAATCTGATCAGCAAATTCCTTGTTTACTAATCTCTAATAAGTAGCCCCATCATTTTTCAACCCAAAGGGCATCACCTTATAGCAATGAAGACATCTGTCAGTGACAAACGTAGTATGCTCTTGATCCTTCGGATCTACTTGAATCTGATTGTATCCGGAGAAGGCATCCATAAAGGAAAGCAGCTTGTTCCCAGAGGTGGAGTCTACTAACTGATCAATCCGGGGGACCGGATACAAATCTTTTGGGCAAGCTCTATTGAGATATGTGAAGTCAATGCACATGCGCCACTTGCCATTTTTCTTTTTTACCAGAACCGGATTGGCAGTCCACAAAGGATATTGAGATTCCTTGATGTGCCCCATCTTTGTGAGCCTGTCAACTTCTTGCACGTTGACATCAGCCTTCTCTTTAGAAAAAGCTCTTCTTTTTTGAACCACTGGTGCTACGTCTCTCCGGACAGATAGGTGATGTGATATCACTTCTGATGGAACCCTAGTAACATCAGCATTGCACCAAGAAAAAACGTGCTGATGGTTCTTCAAAAACTTTAACATCTCATCTTTCAAAACAGATGGCATCTTAGACCCTATCTTGACACTTTTCCCATCTTCCAAACAGTGTGTTTCTACCTCTTCAACCGGTATCAATACTCTAGGGGTCTCTCTGGGGTCATCAATTTCACCCTCACCCCCAGAAAGGCCCTCAAATTACTATTGTTCATTAATACGGACTGCCCCCAGCGTTCGAGGAGCCAAGGCAGTGGCATAACGTTCTCTTGCAATCTTTTGGCTGCTCCGGACGACTCCAACCTGTCCCTGAACAGCATATTTCAAGCACTGGTGGACTGTTGAAGCCACTGCATGCATCCTAGAGAGCCAAGACCTCCCTAGAATAGCATTATAACAAGTGGGACAATCCACCACAATAAAGAGTATTCTGACCATTTTCTTGAAAGGGCCCTTGCCCAATAAAACTTCTTCTTCGAACTCTCTGATCACATCTGCTGAGCTGCCTGTAAAGCCCACGATTGATCTGTCCGAATTCTGAATTACAGCTGGATTTTTCATTATATTGTATGTGGTTAAGAAAAGGATATTGGCTGAGGTTCCAGTATCCACCAGGATCCATCTTATGTCATTGCCCCTATAGATGCTCCTATGACAACAACATCCTCATGAGGGCCAGTAATGTCTCTTAGATCATCTTCATCAAAAACAATGAAGGGGAATGAGTTTTGTGATTGATAGGAAGTCATGCCTCCTTCTAACTGGGAGGCTAAAGTATGAACATGCCTCTTCCTCAAAGAAGCAGTAGGAGCTGTCATAGTGTCCCCTCCGAAAATTGAAAGTGACTCGAAAAACTTAATGAGCCCGGAGACCGACCTAGAACATTCCCCAATTGCACCCACTCTGTTTCGAGTTGGATCAGGATCCAAGTACTCAGATTCCACGTCAAACCTTTCAATTATAACCATGGCTCCCTCCGGAGCAGCATTACTTGGACCAACCCGGTGAGCGTTGTCAGGCCTGTTGCCTCCTCTTCTTTTGACGTAAGCCCCCAGCTTTCCCCTCTCAATCAAGTTTTGAATTTCTTGTTTCAATGTTATGCAGTCATCAGTGGTATGACCAATATCATTGTGATATTGGCAAAAAGAGTTATTGCGATGCTCTCTGGGGGACTGCAGTATTGCCGGTCTCCGGTAATGCACCTCTTCCTTTGTTTTATCAAAAATAATGGCCACACTTTCTTTTAATTCTGCGAACCACTCCGGTTGGACCCATGGCCCTCTCTTGTTTCTGGATTGCTGGCTTTGAGCAAGAGCAGCTGGCTGAGACTGAGCTTTTGCCCTACCATGCCCCTGTCCGGTCTCTCTTGCTTGTTCCCGGGCTGATTCTGATTGGGATTTGGTGCCACTGGGGTAGACCTCATTTGCCTGTGCACCCTAGTTTTCTTTGTTTCATCAACGTTTATTTGTTTTCCAACCTGATTCAGCAACCCTCCCCATGTCATGGCCTTCTTTCTGGTCACTGAATGAGCTAGATTGCTTGGGTTCAAACCCTGTCTCAGGGATGCTATTGCTACCTGTTCGAAGCAATCAGCCAACCCATTCTTGGTGTTCACAAAACGACTTATATATTCTTTCAAGGACTCATTTGGTTCCTGGGCACAATGGATTATTGTGTCTCTATTGCCCTTTAGCTCTTTACTTCCTACAAACTACCTTCGAAAGGCTACCCAAAAAGTATCGAAATCTTTAATACAACCCTGAGGCAGGCTGTTGTACCATTTTAGAGCACTCCCCGTGAATAATTGGGAGAATGCCCTACAGAGTAGTTTATCATCGTCGTCAAAGTTCATCATGAAGTTTTTAAATTGCTCCAGATGATTGTCCGGATCAGTACTGCCATCGTACTTCTCTATTTTGGTGCTATCAAACCTCTTGGGGAGGTTTCCGAACAGAATTTTAGAAGACAACGGAGATTGCCTCCAATTCCTTCCACGACTGAACACAATATCCTCATTGGGAGTTGCAAAGATACCTGGTTCATCGTGGAAAGCGAAGGGATCCATCAGCATCCGGTCCACATGCCTTCTGCTGTGTGATGACCCTTTACCAATATTCTTCTTCATCCTTCCATGTCTATCCCTTTTTCTTGAATATTTTTTGATATGCTTTTGTTTCTTTCTAGTTCGACCCTCATCACTGCTTGAGGATAAAGATTTTTCAACTCCTTCATCGTCCGAAGAGCTATCAGAAGATTCTGAGCTTGAGTCAGAACTCTCCACCGGCTTGGACCGGTAAGACTTTTTAGAACTGGCATGAGTCTTTTTGGTGCTCACATAAGGCCTTTGAAGACTCATGCTCTCTAGGGTTATCGGTGTGATGAGCAACTGATGCTTTGGACTTTTCTTTTAGGCCCATCTTAGCCTTTTCTGCCCTTAGAGCTTCTATTTCACCCTTTATCCTATCACGCTCTTCGATAGTGTACTCATCATTCTCTCCCACCACTTCGAGCATAGCTGGTGGTACTTCTGGATTGTCCGGATTCATTTGGACAGACTTTCTTTGCTGTTTTTGAATGCTTGATTCAGGCACCTTCTCCTCCCACTGTGGTCGCCAATTTGGTGTGGATAATTATCGCCTGAGGGTAGGCTTGTAATTTGGTTGGTGTTTAACAGTAGTATTTGGGTGTTATGTTTTTAGTGTAGAGAGTAAAGAGATAATTAAGCTGGCTAGTAGCAGTTAATTCTCATTACCCACACTTAATGCAGGTGGTTGGGTATTTATACCCTGATGTTTGGGCCCTTATGGGCTTTCGGGTCATGTTTAATGGACTCGGGTCATGTTCAAAGACCCATGAGCTCTAAGTAGGAGAGCAAGTAGCTTAGTCAAGAAGTGTTTAGGTTTTTTAGTACTTTTGTCATAGTTCGAACAGTCCTTTGGTCAGAGTGTTCGAAGTGATCTGTCCGGTCCGTGTGATCTGTCTGGTCCGGAGGCCTTGGACCGAACTGTCCTTGTCCGGGGAGCATGCAGAATTCGGACTCATCAAAAGTAATATAGGTACTCTTCTCCCTTATCACTAGTCCTCCAGTCTTTATGAAAAATAAATGAAGACTATCCAGTCATATGGTCAAAAATATCTGACGTTATACTTCAGGAATTAAGGTCGACTTATACCGATCCAGAAAGTCGGGTGATATTTGTCTCTGGCCAGTCCTTCACTGTCGGTAGGGTCAGTCTGTCAGATGTTTTTTTGCTATAATTTGTTTGCGTCCATCATGATCGGTTGTAGTGGGTTCTTTCTTGATAAAGTGTGTCTCTGAGGCCTAGTCCTGATGGGCTTTGCACCCAGCTCATTTACTATTTTGGGCATCTTTTCTATATGTAAGAAATGTAATCTCCTCAACTTACACGTGCTTCATTGCTATTAATCGTTTGTCGTTCAAGTTTCAGAAATGCTGAGATAGTCGATTACACTGAAGGCTTTGATGGAGGGTCAATTTTCTTCTTGGAAACACGTGTCAAGTTCTGACATTTTAGCATGGTTAGGGCCTAGGAGGCTAACGTGTCAAGTTCTGACATTTGATAAATGTTACCTTTTTTCCAACTATTAAGACAATAATTTTTTTTAATTGGACAAAAGTATGTTATGAGGCCTTTCATCGAATTAAAGAATACATTTCATCGCGAGATTTTTTCACAAAAATGGTTCTGATGGAATAATTATATGTTTATATGGTGGTATCATAATATGTTGTAGGTTTTATTTTAATTCGAGAAGAAGAAAACCTCCCAAGACTAGTGTATTACATTAGTAAAAGTTTGTTGGATGCAGAGAAACGATATATAAAGTTAGAAAATTTGTCTTTTGCATTAATAATTGTTGCTCGAAAAATACGACTGTATTGTCAAGCTTATTCAATCATTGTACAAAAATCCTTTCGGTTAAAAAAATATGCTTCAACGGTCTGATATATCGGGAAGAATGACCAAGTGATCGGTTGAGTTATGAGAATTTTATATTGACTTTAAGCCTAGGACTGCAATTAAAGCATAAGCTTTGGCAGATTTCTTGGTAGAATTTCATTATGAAAGATTAGATATGGAAATATATGAAAATTTTGAGTTCGAGTGGATAATCCGAGCAAATTGGGGTTCAAGTATGTTAGGAAGCAGGGCAGGGGTGCAATTAATTTTTCCAAAAGGAATTTCCATGTATCAAACTGCTATCTGTTTCGGGTTTAAAGCAACAAATGTCGAGGCAGAATACGAAGTGACTTTGGTAGGTTTGAGGCTTCCTCAAATTTGTGAGGCTAAAAATGTGAGGGTGATAGTGATTCACAACTACTCGTAAAGCACGCATATGGGCAATAAAAGGCTAAAAATGTTTATCTAGTGAAATATTTGAAGGCGTTAAAATCTTTAGCCTTCGAAATTTCAGATATAAACATGTTCGAAGAGAGGAAAATATTGTGACAGACTCTTTTGCAACTGTTTCATATTTAGAGGAGTGTCTATGGATCATTACACAGGAGACTCCATCAATTATTAAAAATTCGGAGCAAATGGGTAGAAAAGTGGATGAGGCTTTTCAAATATCAATTAGTAAGGAAAATTACTAGAGGCTAGACATCATAGACTTTTTAGAGAACAATGAATTACTAATTGACAAATCGTTGTCCAAGAAAATACGTTTTAAATCTCATGGCTACATGGTCCTCGGAAGAATTATATACAACAAAAAAATTAAGGGATCTTTACTCCAATGTTTGGGGAAAGATAAATCACATATGATATTATTAGAGTTACATGATGGAGAAGGAATCTTCACACTATGTGTACAAAGCTTTAAGACGAAGAGTATTTTTGGCAGGATGCTATTGCCTACGATATATTCTGATGCGAAAGATTTGGTCAAAATGTGTGTTACTTGTCAAATATTTGGTAATATAATTCATAAGCCAGAGTCCCTATTGAAAACATATCTAAAGCATTGTCATTTGATCGATGAGGTATTAATCTTGTCGGGCCTTTACCGATGGCTTCAAGAGGACGACAAACAATAATTGTGGCAGTATTATTTCTCAAAATGGGTTGAAGCAAAACCATTAGCTGAGACAAAGTCCAAAAATGTAATCAAGTTTATCACTTCAAATATTTGTTGTCGTTTTAGGGTTCTAATGAAGATCACTACAAATAATAGACCACAATTTGATAATAAAGACTTGAAAGATTTTTTTTATTTCTTGATGAATACAATAATGCTTTTCGGCTCATTTTCATCCGCAAGCAAATGGACAAGTCGAAGTTACTAATCGAACAATTCTCGATGGACTAAATAAAAATTTAGAAGTAATGCACGAAAATGACCAGATTACTTGCAAGAAGTTCTTTTGTCATATCGGACAACTCCTCGAACAACAACTTTAGAATCTTGGTTTGTATTAGTGTATGGAATGGATGCAGTAGTACCATCTGAAGTTGTTTTCCCATCGTATTGCATTGCCACGTATTTCGAGGAAGCTAATGATGAAAACATGGCATTTGAATTAGGGTTGGTTGAGGGGAAAAGAAGACAATCACCAAATAAATTATGTACACTACCAAACATTGATGAGAAGTAGATATGCCTCTAAAGTTAAACAAAGATAATTTAAGATAGGAGACCAATTTTTAAGAAAAGTGTTTCTCCATACAAAATAAAAATCCCTCAGAATATTAGGACCTAATTGGGAAGACCCGTATGAAGTTATTGAAATGGTAAAGCCTGAAACATATTGAATCAATGACAAAGAAGTAAGAAATATCATATAGTCGTGGAATATTGAACACCTTAAGTTGTATTTAGAATGAATGTAAGAAATATATGTTTTCTATGTAAAATATCGGTGGTATACTATTTCCGACCCTCGTGGTGCAAGAAGGTTTTAACGAGGTGTCATATTAACCGATTCATATATATGAAGTTATTTTGCCATAAAAAATGGTTTCTATTTATTTTGGACCTAAAGGGTCTTCCAATAAAATTTAGTCTTCAACTATTAAGTTTTGGACCTAAAGGGTCTTCCAACAAAAGTTGGTCTTCAACTATTAAGTTTTGAACCTAAAGGGTCTTCCAACAAAAGTTGGTCTCTAACTATTAAGTTTTGGACCTAAAAGGTCTTCCAACAAAATTTGGTCTTTAATTATTAAATGCATGATAAGAATAAATAAAGTTAAAAAATTTGTTGCAATTAAAGTACACAAAATTGTCTCTAAGATTATAAGGACTTTAACTAAATTACCTCGAAGATTACGAGTACTTCAACAAAATTGCCTTGAAGATTATGAAGACTATAAAATAAGGATTACAATCTTATTATTAAGACTCGAGGAAATTGTCTTCGCTAGACTCTAAAGTATTTTTATCATCACCTAAAGATATCTAAGGAGCACGATATTTGACGAGAACAAGTTCCAAAAAGCTAGCCAAATTTAAGTCTAGGTAGCGCTCGTGAATTTCCATAATCAACCCGGATTAATAGTTGCATCCTTGATATTTAACTTGTCCACACATTTAGCAGCATAGGCTTCAACAACTGCTTATTTATCCTTTTTAGGTTTGGCTAAGATGAGTTATTTCTCCTATAAAACCCTCTCGTAATCCTTTAGGCATCTTGCAAAATATTCCGACGCCATATCATTTCCCTCCTTATAAGCTTCGAGGAGCTTGTCTTTAGCGACATTTTTTTGGGCATAAAGATCCCTTTTCTTCTTGACAGCACTTGTCAGTAAGCATAACATAATCCTCGGCATAAGCCGGATTCTTGTAAATAACATCGATCTTCTTTTCAAAGATAGAGAGTTCATGCTTAAGCTCCTCAATTTTTGACATTGCTAGTGAAGCTTCTGACTTGTAGTAATTTTTCCATTACTTTATACGTATATTTCCTAATGATAACTAAGTATCGAAGTAGTTTACAGAGACGAAAAGAAAAATCATCCCCATTAGGTATCCCAAATGAGCTAAAAGAAGAGTCAGCTTTGAAAGAAACAACAGTAGATAAGTCGATCTTTTGAGCAACATTGTCTTTATGATCCTGAATGAACATATCATTTTATGAAGGTTGAGAGGAGTTAGATTCAATGAATATATTTTCTGGTTATTACTTAACGTTCTCAACAACTTTATCTTCCAAGGGAGCAACCACTTAAGATATTTCTTTGTTCTCTTCCGGGATGCCTTTTAATTTTCGTTGACATTTCTTCTGGGAGGATTTTGTAAAGGGGCAGTCTTTTAGACCCTTCCGGTTTAAGATTTTTGGCCTCCTCTACCTTAGTATTAGCTTCCTAGGTTTCTACATCGGAAAGCTCAGGGACCTCTTCCTCCTCCAAAGATTCACCGAATTTCTCGTCCCGATATTTTTTGGCCCTTGCTCTTTTAAGAAGATAGACCAAAACATTTCGAGCCTCCAACATGTCTAAAAATTCTTGTTGGGTAGGAGAAACCATGATTTATTTTAAAGATAATCGATCTGAAGGTTGGCTCTCCATAGATGACTCTTGGCCAAATTTGTTGGGGGTGAAACAAAGATGCAATCTGTTGGAACAAACAACTTTGCCACACATACTTAGCTCAGTGAAGATTATGGTTACTGAAGGCATAAAATCAACATAGGGCATGGACACACCAGTCATGGTTGTTTCTTTTTTTAAAAGGTATGAGGAGAGTAGACATAAGAAAAATCGAAGGGAGAAAATTTAGAAACATACCTCTATGTGTCCATTTAAGGGATAATTTATGGGGAATTTCAGTTGTCGCCTCAGATCCCGTCTCCCAAAGGCCAGAGATAAAAAGAAATCGTTGCTTCCATTTTTTCCATGCTTCAAACAAATCCTTGACAAATTTCTGGTTACAACCAAAGATTAAGAAATAGAATAGGAAGTACGGATTTTTAGCTAAACCAGAAAGGCCAATAAGTTGTTCCAGAGAAAAACATGTCCCTGATATTCTGGAAGCCATGATGCAAGCCATAAGATTGAACCCCATGTTGAGACCAACTTGGATTGGGCAAAGATCGACCATGGCAGTATATTTGACGAAAAGAGGATCCAATGGGAATCACAATCCCAATTTATTATTTCGGTTTCTACCGTTAATTTATGGTCTTTGACTGATATAGGTGTCTCCCCAACAATTGGAAAACAAATAGAGAGAGTGGATTGAAGCCCCCACCGGGCTTTTAGCTTTGCTTCTTCAGATATATATTGAACCTTATACAAGGCTAAAATGTGCTTGTTTTCGACCACCCAAAGATTATTCCCAACTAAAACATCAATTTGAGAGAGAAGCAGAACATCTTCTTTTGACTTCACCTTTTTCTTATGAGAAGAACTCCCCTCGTGGATTTGAAGAGTAGCACATGTTCGCTCTTTCTCCTCGTTAATTTGAAGCACAATAGCAGTTGTTTTTTTACTTCGAATATTTGACGAGCATCAGTAGTTAGTTTTTTCTCCTTGATAGGTTGAATCATAGCAGCAATTGGCTCTTACTCCTCGATAACTTGATCATTAGCAACAAGATTTTTTTTTTCAAGAATTGGTACTAACACTCCCTCAGTGACTATAATATCACCTTGAACATTAAGTGTTGGCTCTTCTTCCTTAAAGGCTAAAGCCAAAGCTTCCTAAATATCATCATAAGATTCCGCAACGTGATGTTCATCAGAAGAAACTTTCAACTTTGTCTCCAAGATAGATTCGAGGGGCCGTTTTGTCATAAGCTACATTAATCTTTATTATTTTTCAAGAATGTGCTTCAGATGTTGGTTGAGGAGTCTCATGAGGTGTAGAAAGTGGAGTGGTAGGTATTCTTAAGGAAAATATTTTGGAACGTTTGCTCTCCTTATAAATGCTTACTTTCATTTTCAGATTTATAGTGTTTTTTCTTTTTAAGGAATAACCTTTGGAATGTTTATCTTAACCCATCACTTTATAGTCACCCTTGTCGAATAATAGGTAAGTGTGACTGGGGTACTGAGAAAATATATGCTGGGGAATGATTGCACTAGAACTTTCAGTTAGAGTCAAACACCATAATATATAATAACAGGTGGTTGAGGCTCAGCATCGACGTACAATCTGGCGGCTCGTTTCTTGTTGACTTTTTGACTAATCGATAACCAATACAAGATTAAAAAATTCTTGGGCATAAACAAACATTCTCTCTTTAAATTTTTTTTTTTCCATAAAATCTCTCTCTAAAAATGTTGGACTGAGATCGATGAGAAGTCATGAGCTTTTACAAGAGAAGATTAGGCCTTGCCAAGGTGTAAAGCCTAGAGGTGGGGGAGTCAGCTTTGCCTAGGGGAAATGTATATAAGATAGGGGCAATAAGTGGTTATGGAAAGGTTGTTCCGCTCCTAGACAAATTTGTGTTAGAAGAAAAGACACGCTAAAAGCATTCCCACCGACACATAACAGAGGAGGAAGCGTTTTATTAGTGGTATCAGAGAATCATAACGTCACTGCAAAAAATATACTAGGAGAAACGGCTCGTCTGGATACCTAGAAGTAAACAAAATATGATGGAATCTTTCATATGCAGTGTTCTTGAAACACGACAAAGACTGACCAAAATTTCAAAGAAGAATTATTTTTCAAGAAGAACGGTTGAAAAAAATCGAAGAAGAATTCTTTGCCCAAAAAGAGCGACTTGCAAAATTTGGTTCATTGCCCAAAAAAATGATTAACCAAATTCGAAGTAGGTTTATTTTACATGGAAAATTGACAATAATGAGAGTGTCGAGTAGTCCGACAAAGATAAAAATTAGCAAGATAACAGTCTTTGTTCGAATATTTTCACAAGGACTGTGGGCTACTTATAAGGCAAGAATCATGTAACTCGAAGATATTGGTAAATTATGGGTAATTAGACATAAAGAAATATTTTAAGGAACAATTTATAACTATATAATATAAAAGGACCATTTTGTAATAAATAATAAACTCAAGGGATGGACCACAATAAGTAATTTGTTCAAAACATATGGGACCCAAAAAATATTTAATAAAAGCGCACACCCTCTTGTGGGGAGTGATGATTGATAATTTATTAGAAAATTATTACTTGACTTTAGAATATGGAACTTCTCTCTCTAAACATATATATAATTTAATATCACTAATTTGGTCCTCCAAACATTGTTTTACTCACAAACCTATTCTAAATATTTCTGAAACTTTCAATAATCGCCTAATTTTACTAACCACGTGGCCACTCTTCCCATATACATCAAGCTAAAATAATTTGACCCTCAATTATAGTTTAAGCTTCGATATACGATCACATTTTTCTAGCAGTAACTACCGATTCCAACGAAATTGTTTCTGATCATAAGTGTCTAGTTTTAGCTTGTAACAAATATTTACTTATATCGTATAATGCTTTAGATTCTTTAATTTCTCCATAATCAATATCGTACTAACGATGTAACCTTAGACTTCAAGATATAAATATGAAAATTCTCATGGATAAGGTTTTAATAATTTTAGAAAAAAAAAATCTTCATATTATTTAAAGCTTCATCACATATTAAAGTTTATTTAAACTTTTATGCTATTCTCAACACTTGGAAGAAATCTTGACACTTGTTTAAAAATCTTGATAAGAATATATTTAATACTGATAGGGTCGGATATTTTTGGAAGTGACTCCTAAAAGAGTCAGAATAATTTGAGAGATATTTTAGACCATATTTCAAAGGGTATTTTAGACCTAGAAAGTAAACACTTTTCACCTTTTGACTCAGTTGTATACATCTTAAACCAATATTTACACTAATGTGATTTTAAGGTTTCAAGCCATAACCTAACCCATAACACTAATACATGTTATAAATACCCTAAGACACCTTATCAATGGGAAACTCTGCGTATGTAATTGGGGAGTTTTAAAGGGAGACAATTTTGTGCATGGATTCATTCAAGAAATCGATCAGAGTGTTGTGTATGGTGGTAAATTATTGAACTCTTTATAATGCTATTTTTGGAAAGTCTTGGCTTTCATGGATGCATTTCATTGCATCAACCATTCATCAATGCTTAAAATATGTCATTGGAGGCCAAGTCAGAGTAGTTCGAAGTAAGCAGAAGGTAGTTAGAGAATACTACGTTGTTGTACTTGTTCTAAAATCTCTCAACTCTATAGCTAATAAACACGAATAGAAATTAGTATAGCGATCTTTAGATTATAACTATATAGATGATTTAAGAGTGAATCCTAGTGCGGTTATTCCCATTGAAGATGTGGAAATTCATAGTTTAACCGGTGGGAAATGTTAGACTTAGGTATAATTTACTGATAAAGTTAAAAGAAGAGTTGTTAATTTCGTCCGAGTATTTACATGTGTTTTCTTGGTGCAGTAAATATGTAACAGGTGTACTAACCAGTGTTATAAGTCACAAATTTTTGGTACGGTCAGATGCAGGCCCAATAATTCAAAGAAGAATGATATTTTCTAAAGAAAACTCTAAAGCAATTTTTAAAGAAGTAAATCAGGTAATAAAAGTAGGTCATATTCGGGAACCTCAATACCCGTTATGGATAACAAACCTGGTGACGACAAAGAATAAAAGCGGCTAATGAAGAATGTGTATTGTTTTGACCGATCTCAATCGAGATTGTCCTAAAGATCCATTTAAAGTGCCTTGGATAAACCAGTTGGTAGATTCCACCTCTGGCAACAAAGTATTATCTTTCATGGATGATTTTTCTTGCTACAACCAGATCTAAATGCATCTGAATGATCAAGATCATACTACATTTATTACCGACTGGGGGCTACATTTTTATAAGGATTTTTTTTTAAAGAATGTTAAGGCTAATTATCAACGTCTAGTAAGCAAATAATTTTCCAAACAAATAGAAGGCCATTTTTATAATCTCAAAGAAACTTTCTCCAACTTAGAAGTCATTAATTGAAACTGAATCTGGAGAAGTGTAATTTTGGCGTGTGATTCAGAATATTTTTAGGCTATATCATCAATGAAAGAGGAACTCAAGTAGATCCACCATAATTAGATGCGTTACTAACTATGGACCCCCATATCCACAAAATAAGTCCAACTGTTAACTGGGAGATTGGCAGCCTTAAATCGTGTTGTGTCAAGATCGCCAGATAAATGTGCACGGTTCTTTCAAGTGTTAAAAAATGCAAAGGAATTCAATTGGTCTCCGAATTTTGACAGAGTGTTAATTGAAATAAAGAAACATTTGTCTTGTCTTAAAATATTGTTTATATATATATATATATATATATATATATATATATATATATATATATATATATATATATATATATATATATTCTTCATATTTAACAAAGTCTTATTGATGTAATAAATCGGCTGAGGGTAATTGTCATCCTCTCGATCTAATACTGCACTTACAAGGTGATCTGAACTAGCTAAGTACATCTAAAGTCTTCCTCCTTCCACTAGCTAAGTAGATCGAGAGGTTGACAATTACCCTCGGCCGATTTATTACATCAATAAGACTTTGTTAAATACGAAGAATATATACATATATAAAGTTGGAAACATTAGCCATAACCTTGGTAATAACAGCGAGAAAAATGAGGCCCTATTTTAAATTGTATTTTATCACGGTTTGAACTTATTTTCCATTGAAAAGTATGCTGCAAAATCCGATTATATCGGGTCGAATGATGAAGTGGTCTGTCGAATTAAGGGATTATGATATTTATTTTGCTCCTCGAACAACAATCAAAGCACATGATGTGGCAAACTTTTTGGTTGAGTTTCATTCAGATTAGCCTCATATGGAAACCCCTATCATTAAACCGGAGAAAGAATTGGTGGTTCATATAGATGCGAGATCCAGGATGATGGGATGTTGGGCATGAATTTGTTTAATTTCCCCATTTGGGGATTCGATATACCAAGCCATCGACTTTAGTTTCAAATGATCTAATAATGAAGCAGAATATGAAGCAACAACCGCTGACCTACGGATTGCTCAGATATGTGGAGCAAAAATATTCAAATTGGTGAGTGATTCACAATTGTTAATCCATCAGGTCTAGGAATTTCTGAAACAATGAAGGAGTAGTTAGTAAAAAATCTACAAGAGTTAAAAGAAACATCTGCTTACTTCAAAAATGTAAAGTATGATCATGTACTCATGGCTGAAAATTCGATGGTTTGGCTACCATCACATATGCTGAAGCTTACCCATGGATTTTACTACAAGAATGTCCTTCGATAACAACAACTCTTCAAATGAAAGTTAGAGCTTAATAAAGTTGTCAAATGTCTACCATGGTAAACCAGGATTGGAGGTATGCAATCCAAAAATTCATTACTAAGGGTATTCTTCCAAAAGATAAAATCTTAGCGAGAAAGTTAAAGTTTAAAGTGCATGGCTTTTTGGTTTTGGAGGAAGTCTTTTACAATAATTTTTTTAGCCATGATAACCAATGATAATAAATAAGAGAAAGGAGAATCAAACATCATAAAAAAGACATATTATATTCTTACCTACCTAAGGTTACCTCTGATCGCTCCAAAAATATCTAGACCCAAATCTGCTACCATATATTATTGGAACCAAGTCTAGAGAGAGAAACACAAGAAATAGATAAAGAAAATACTAAAAAATGGTTATAGTATACTAATTGTTCATTCTTCGACAAAAGGGGAATTTTGTTTTATATCGTATATGTGATAGGCCCAAACGCACATGGATGACCCACTTTAGATTATTTCACCTTTCTATTATACTAAACCTACTCATACGTATATTATTACACCATATACCCTTAATATTATAATTATACAATTATTTATTACAAACTTATGTATTTAGACACAACCATCCAAAAAATGCCCGACCCATCCAGGTCCAGATAAATTACACCCTTATTAGTAGCCCCATAGTCCGTGAAAAAAATTCGAGCAAGGACTACATTATTTTGCGTCGGGTCGAGAACTCGATGGCATTAAATAGATATCACCTCATATTAATTTTTTTATAATTGAGTGGACATTGCCTCAGATCAGGACCAAAGTATCAAAAATTTCCAAAAGTATGAAGTGTTGGATTCTATACTCGGGGTATTCAGGTACTGGGCCCAACCACCTCGCTGTTTAGCATATTCCCAATAACGATCACTCATTGTTACTCGTGTATTCTGGTATTCAAGACATGTCATTCAATCATTTAAGGAAACGACTATTGACCTTCCCGAAACACAAACATTTTTATTTTCATATGCATATAATTGTTGGGGGAAGAGGTTCTTTTATAAATACCCTTCATCATCTTATAATTCACTTTTACAAAACTTATAGAGTGAGAGAGAAATAGAGTTTTGTTGCCTCATTTTCTAAAGAGATAAAGCGTGTTTGAGGCTCGGTTTATAAGAAATACATTTGGTGCCCTCGACTGGTTTTCTATTATTGAGAGAGGATGAATACCAATCAACATGTGTAATTGATAGTTCTCCAAAATAATATACCCATATGAAGAATTCGACCCACACAAACTGTATTTATTCGAAGCCCCTCCCCCTTCTTGTCTCTAATCCGACCCTATAAACTTCCCTAGCCGTAAATCTGTCAGAGCAAAAGAATTAACCCAAGAAAACCAAATCTCTAGGTACTGAGAGGAATTCTGTATTTGAAAACCACGAGCCCAAGCAAACTAAATCTCTAAGACTTTGACCCAAGCCGTGCTTCCTGGCCATGAGGGTATCTAGCTTTAACTCATTGCATCAGGACGACTCTCAATATGTGAGGATAAGCCCGACCATTATCGAGATTAAAACTAGTGTTAATACTACTACCACTATTAAAGAGTAGCGCAATGCACGACTTCTCAAATTGGAGTTAGGCAATCCCTACAGCAACCAACGTATCGGTTACCAACGTTAGTATCACCGCCCATAAGGGATTAGGTGTCTCTAAAGGTACAACAAAGAGTAAACCATCTGTTTCCAAAAAAAACTACTATCGACGCTCATTGCGATACTGATGGTGACTCACTTGCATATACTACTGCGGGTCGTATAGATGGTAAATAACCAATTTTCTGAAGCAACAGAAATATATGAGGTTTCCAAACACGAAGAGGCCCTGACCGTAGAAATAACAAAGGTCTTAGAAAGTTTTCATAGTGGGTTGGAAAGAGAACACCTGATAGGTTTTTACACTGGTAAATAGTCATATTATAATCGGGATGACGCTTCAGACTTAAAAAAAAGATGGGGAATTCCTTCCTCTATCAATAGATGTTTACCAACCCAAGGAGAGATGCTGTTGTCGGTAGGAGAAAAAAAGCTTGTACTATTCTCTGATGTGCTCAACTGAGGAGTTCGGCTGCTGTTAGATCCTACAACCGTGAAATACTTTAAGCTATTGCAATTGTGCCAAAGCCAATCCATCCCTAATGTATGGCTCATGTTAATGTCTTGCATTGTGGTATCTCGGTTTTACCAAATACTTATGTCAATGGAGGGATTTGTGGCTATTACCACTATCTTCATGGTTCAAAAACAACTCTTCTTCTATGTCACCTTTGAGAAATACTATAAGATTGTGAATGACCTGTTGGAAGTGGATAAATCATAGAAGCGCTGTTTCTTATTTTTAGTGGAGTTTGAGAGAATGGTCGAGCTTATACAAAAATAAAAACAACCCAAGATGGTTCTCGCTAGTGTGGGCGTGTCAAGATATTTATCTTATTATGCTTTATACTTTAAAATTCGAATGTTAACCGTCGCACTCTATTATTGACAGTTTAAAGTCAAAATTGTAGTATTTGATAAAAGAACATCTGGCGTCTGCAAAGAGAACCTTCGCTCATTTAAACAACTGGGCTCAGGAAAACTACGAGAATGAGTTTCATCGGTAATTTTTTAGCGTGAACCTTATCAACATCCATTTGTGACGGTCCTTAGAAGGTGAATTGAGTGAAGAATAATGGATGAATCTTCATGAACCTACTTTTATTTTAAAAGGTTAAAGGAATTTGATGCGCACTTCATACGGCCCAAATGGAAAAAAGGCCCTCAGTCATCGGTCGAAGAAAACATTTGTACAAGGTCATGTACCAATTAAAGCAATGACCAAATTTTTCGGTCATGAGATAATAGCTATGAATGTTGATGCTAAGAAAAAGCCAAAGATGCTAAAAACGAGTCACTAAGAACAAAAAGCCTAAGATAAAAGATAATTCTCCGACCAAACTCCCCGCGACTGGGCATATCACTATTCCTCCTTTGTTTGATGAATAACGACACGATTCCTCCGGGAACAAAACTGTTTTCGTCAAAGGTTAGCTTGGTAATTGGTAACAACGAAGTCGAGGAATAAAATGACCAAGTTCTCTATGATCTAGAGGAGAAACATGTTGAGGGACACTTAAAAGCGCAAGATACTGGTGTTGTGGCTCGAAATCCTTTCGGTGATCAGCTTATCGACCAATTAGGTCATGCAATGAGGTTCCAACATTTGTACCTATCCCAATCCCATACGATGAACTACCGGTCATTCTTGTCCCCCAATGAGGCATCTTAAACGATCAGGCATTAACAGATGACTCTGCACCTGCTGGGTCATTTCAGCTCAAAAATTCAGACTTCAATGCTTGTTACATGTACCATCTGATTATGAATAAGAATGCAAAAAAAAATTAAAGAAAAATTGCCAGAGACGGAGCTCTAAATATTCTATCTGGAAGAACAACTCAAGGAGAAACTAGAGCAAGCCAATCAAAAATGGTTAGCGACTCAAAAAATTTGCACAAGTCACTGACCTTTCATGTAGGCTCATGGATCTTCTATGATACTGATCATCCTTTGATCCCGTTTAGGATCCAAATTTTCTAAGGCTATGTCGAATGAGTTGATGAGATCCAAAATGACAAGGGTATTTTCTTACTTTGGGGGTACCACGACTTCTTTCCCCGTCAGATTCTGTTAGGAATGTTTCTTAATAAATGTCATCAATTTTCCATTCTCAATTAACACTTAGATTATATTTTTCAATGCTATGCAGTCTTTTGTATTATACCTGACGTCATTGTAATACTTGCAGTGTCTACTATTTTGAATTTCCTTTGGAGTTTGGATTGGGAGGGGTTTGCGGAATTATATATGGTTTATTGCCTTATTGAAGACAGTGGATACACATTCGTTAAACTTAGAAAAGTGAGAAGATCGAACCCACTTGTTGGACAAGGCCTAGCTGTTGATTAAACACTTGTCGCATGCTGAACTGTCTTCGACCGAGGTGGTAATTGGCTTATGACTCTGGGTCGAAATTTAAATGATTGATGGTAAGTCTGGACCAGCTGTGGTTTATGAATAGGCACATGTGCCTGCTGGTAAATAACTACCAGAGAATACGAACCCTACTATTGTTGAGTCAAAGAGGCCAACTCTGATGCTTGAGACTCTTCTACTAATATCTGCTTTTCAACCTGCTATAACAGAGCTCAACACATGAAAGCTTGTTTCTTTGCGATGTTGTCCTTCATAATACCGGGCAATAAAATCCCATCTTAAACGCAACTAACGACGCGGTTTCTTCACATGCTTCAAGTTCAGTTTTTGTATCAACAAATCGTCTGGTGTAATCTCTCACGCTTTCCCCGACTTTATGTCAAAAATTTATTATGGTGTCCCCATTAACTCGAAACTTCTTTCTTCCTAAGAAATGTTGCCAAAATATAGTCCAAACCATGTCAAAGTTTTTGATGCAACCCTGTGGTAAATAGTTAAACCATTTTGAGGCCTCACCTTAAACGTTTGTGAAAACGCACGACATAACAACTTGTCATCATCATCAAAATTTATCATAATTTTTTTCAGCTCCAAATTACTTTTTAGGTCCTTTTTTCCATCTAATTTCTCTAACTTCGAAATATCGAAACGCTTCGACATATGCCCCACCAAGATCTTTGTAGATAAAGGAGATGACCTCCAGTTATGTTTGGTTTTAAATATACCGCTTGCTAGGCCTTCAGTAGGGTCGCGTATACACCTTATTCGGGAGAATTTCTGAAGTGACTACTTATTTGATAACCAAGGCTCTGATTTCCCGAGGGTAACTATACATAGAGAGTCACTTGCTATTCTATTCCATTAGTTACCGCACTGTCTCTATTCATCGAGATGGGGGTCCTTTTGTTAAAGTTACTATTCTTCTCCTTCGAATCCCTAGATCGGTGGGCAACTCGAAGTTGGCCTGCCCGCTTCCTCAAACTCTTCTTTTTTCTCTTTATCTTGCATCAGTACTCTTTGTTTGGGGAAAAAGACTCATCAGAGTTGTAAACAGAAGAATCACTAGTATCCGTTGAATATCATAACATTGCCTGGATTTTTTTTTCCGGAGAGTGACGACTCTGACGCCTTTCCAGGCCATGATCGCGAGATCGATACCCATCCCCTATTTTGGTTTCCTCCGAGGATCATTCGTTCCGAATTTTGGACCTATTTCATATTTTAATTAATGTTTCCTCTTTCTCGATATTCAGTTTTACAATATCTTCCAACAATCGTTTTCTCAGCAATACCAAGATAGACTCATTTAACTGCTCTTCGATATACTGGTTGTTTTAGTGTTGTTCTTCAATTTGGTGTTCATCGAATCAATGTTCCTCAGATACCGACTTGATCCAATCTCCCTCTATCATGACGACGGACTCTCCTTGAAAGTCTGTGTTCATCTTTTTTTAAGTTCACAATTAGATTAGTGATTTATGGGAAAATAACTCAAAGTATCAATCTTCTTTCACTATGGTTGCAAGGATCGCTCCAGAAATATCTGTACCCGAATCTGCTACCAAATATTACTGGAACCAAGTTTAAAGAAGGAAATACGAGACGTAAAGAGTAAAAACGCTAGAATATGGCTATCATATATTATTTGTTCACCATTCCCTAAAAATAGAATCTTATTTTATATAATAAATATGGTAGGCACAAACCCACATGGATGACCCATTTTAGATTTTTATTATACCAAACCTACTCATACATATTATTACACCATATACCATCAATATCACACATTTTTACCATTCTTTATTATAAACTTATGTATTTAGACAAAACCATCAAAAAATTTCATGACCCATCTGTGTCCTGATAAATTACGCCTTTAGCAACCTCAACTTCAAACTCACCACATACAGGTGCATAAAAACGTATAAAACCAAACATCTTATTTTTAGGCTTCCATAGTGTATGAGGGTTATTTATTATGTCATACATCTTTTTAAATAAAATATTAGTTAAACTCATCGTATCAATCAAGACTACTATGATCTCATCATATAGAACATAATAAATCATGAGAACGACATCCTTATCAAAGTTTGGTACCCTTATAATATCTTCATCTTTGAAATTAAATGAAAGGTAAGACGCTTAGTACATATATGCAAAGGTTTGGCCTTCATAACTATTCCTATTTTTTGAAGATTTGGTAATTCTGAAAATATGATTATAATAATTTGGCGGTTAAAGTCGAGGTCTGAATATTTTTCATATCTATGAAAGACAACTAAAGTATGCTCTTGCTTTTGCTGCGCTACCGGGGCTACTCTCCTAAACCCATTTGGTATCGACTTATATAATTTGGGTTCGATTTTAACTTCTTTTCACCCTTATATCTTGTTCATTGATAAATTTAATAAGCTTACCATCTTCAATGATATTTTGGATTTTAGCCCTTTGTCTACAATCATGTGTGTTATGACCAAAATTGTTGCGGTACTTAAATAACTTGACTTGATTCATATTTTCCCGAGTTTTGATAATAAGAATGCGCTTATAGAAATGAACAACTTCATTCAACTTATCATAGATGATCTTTACACTCTCGTTTAAATTTAGGAATTACCCTCATATTGTTTCACTTACTTCTTCCATCACCTTAGCCTTTTCCTCGATAGTCTAGTGTTATGACCAAATGAACTTTGTTTATGAAGTGCATGAGCTAAATTCATATGGATGATCAGCTGGGGGAGATATGATTATTGAATGAGGGAATGTCCATGATAATAAACCATTGTATACATAAAAATTGGGTTACAATAGGTATGATGGTCACATTTTCGTATGACCCTCAAACATATTGTCTCGTTTAGCTTGATCCGAGATTAAAATTGAGTTAGCAAATTCTCAAAAGATAAAAGCTTTTTTTTCCATTATGCACACATCTAGCATGCCCGATATGCCACGACTTCATTACATTCATCAAAAACTGTTTTTGTTGCATGATATAATCACCATCACTATCGATTACTTTTATTCCAAAATAATATTTGAATATATTTGATATAAGTTTGAAGCTTCATATTCTCCTCAAGGATAATGGATTAGATCAACTCAATGCACTTCATCAAGATGTCATAGAGAAAGCTCGGTAAAACAACCGATCATCACCATCGAAGCTGAGTATATGATTTATGAACTACTCAATATGATGTTATAAATATCTAATATTTTTGTACTAATACATCTTTTATTGATTAAACTTGAGAGACAAATCCCGCACAAAGATATTTAGAGAAAATAAAGATCTTATCGGATTGTATTTATGAAGATACAAAGAACCTTTGACAACATCATTTCACCTGGATAATGATTGGAACCTTAATTTTTTTTTTGTATAAGGCTTATAAGAGTTTGTGAAGTTTGGGTTTGGAAATCAAGAAGTCAAACCATAAGGGTTTAACTATATTTTGTTGGCTCTCATATTTGATCATAAAGATGGGTTATGATCAGGTTGAGAATATTGCAATGGTTGTTGAATTTGAAAGGTTTCAAATATTGTAAGGGATGGTAAAAAGCTACATTTGAAGATAAGCTTGATGTTGCTGTTTTGGGGCTCGGGCTCAACGTTGTTCATCTTTAGACCTTCGAAATGAAAACCTTATCTGATATCGTTGAATTTTTACTTGGTCATAATGTATGAAGTGGGAGCGCTGATGGTGCCGCCTTTCAGGTGACTCTAAATTATAACCAATGTCAACATACTATCCTTTTAGGAAAAAAAGGAAGAGTAACATTGGTGTCGAGACCCATGTCCCTTTCTAGGGATATCATTAGTTTGGTTGGCTCATAACCTCAGTAGCGATATTAATACTATGTTTTGACCTACATCGATTTCTTATCGACATCGAATTATATAACCTCCAATCTTAACAACAGAAATCTTGGACTCATGTTTTCAATAATTCCCCGAAAGCTAGCCAACTTGGTTGCGTGAGCTGCATTTGAAGTAATACCAGGTTGAGAAAGATTTTAGGCTGAACGACTCTTAGTTCTGCTTAAACCCCAACTTCACCAAAATTATTTATGTTTTGGATAAGTTAGTATAAAAAAAAACTTGCAACTATTGTTATTGGTGTTGGAAATACACCTTGGATTATCTATCTCGTCCACATACAACATCACTGAATTATATTTTAAATAAAATAAATAAATAAAAATAGTAATAAAATATGCAAAACTTGTATACTAAATAATGAACTTTCACTTTTTAATAAGATGACAACTCTTATTTATAGTGATATATGCCAACCCACCGCATATGTGCATGTACACATAAAGCTTATATTAAACTTAACCTAAACATTATATTTGTATAAAATCGACTGTCCAGAATCTGATAACATCCGATTAATAATTTTCTTATCACTTTGATTAAATGTTTATAACCCGATTATTGAATTTTGTTCGAACATATAAAATCCGAATCAATATGTTAAATATATTTTTTGAAATATGTTTAAAATAAAATATAAAAATTTAAACAAAAAATAACCAACAATATTTATTAACAATATCCAATTTTATAATGTTATTTATAACCATATGTTTACGCATTTAGCTGGTTTTGAATTTGTGTCCGATTTTAAAACATATTATATTGATATTTTAATTTTCTAAGATATAAATAATTGATTATCTAATTTTATTTTATATAAATAATTCATAAATTTATAAAAGTATAAAATAGGTTTTTTTAAAACATTCAATAACCTAAATTTTGACATTTTTTTAATATGACACATTTTAAATACAAGTTTAACATAAATGGTTTTTTTTAATATGACACAACAAAAATGGTAATGTATACTGGTATGTTAAGCCAATTATTGACTGTATTCTCAACCTTACTCATCAAAGTATGTCTATTACCCATATCTTTCGAGAGCAAAATCATGCTGCAGATTGGTTAGCTCATTATACGTTGAAAACTAAATATGTTTACAACATTTCGCCTAGTTCCATTCCTAATGTTCTTAAGGAAATTATGATATTAGAGGCTCTAGTCCTAGGTTACATTACTGTCTGATGAAATATCTGTTATTGTTCTATCTTGCAATCATGACTTGCAACCTGATTCATGTTATACTTCTTTTGAGGATTCTGGTGTTGCTTCTGCATTCATCCTACTCGCTGGTTGATGAGGAGGCTAGTGAGATTGGAGATTGATTCGTTGACCGTGCTAGGTGTTAAGGTGTTCTTTAGTAGGTCTGCTGGTCGAGGACTGTTGTTGTTACTGCTCACTTTTATCGATTCTCGAATTTGATGTTGATAATTGTTGCATTCTTTGCCTGTGGTGAAGTTGTCTTCAGTTAGTCTGCTGATGTAGAAGACTGTTGTTGCTGATGTTCTAATGAAGTTTCGGTCAGTAATCAGATGGAGCTAGACTTGTTGTTTATTGAGGTGTTTATGGAAGGTGGATAATGAAGTTTGATTTGAGCTGAATGGAAGCTTAAAGAAGATAGATTGTTTTCAATTAGGGTTTCGTATCATGATTTGAGCTTTTAGCGCCATTAAGCTTTTGTAATTTTAATTTCCGGCCTTTGTAAACAGTTTTATTAATAATAAATATTTCATCTTAAAAAAATAAAATAAAAAAATAAATGGTTCTTGTGGTTTACATGACAAGGCCAGTAGAGGTGGTATTTTAAGGAATAATAATGTTAATACTATTAGTAGATTAGGAAGGCTCTCTGGTAAATTAACTCATATTCTAGGTGAGACAAAGGCTTTTCTGGATGGTCTATTAATTAGTAAGAGTCTAAATATTGATAACCTTGAAATATAAATTGATTCTCAACTTTTAGTGGATATGTTAAGTAATGACAGAAGCCCCTTTTCCTAAATCCTCTTCTTACTTTTTACATGAAGTTAATTACTTCTAATATGTCTATTAAACACATTTACGAAGACCATAACAAGGCAGCCGACTGGCTTACCAAATGGAGTCGTAAATGTAAAATGAAGTTAAATATCTACCAAGATCAGATGCATAACCAAATGAGAGCTATTAAATTTTTAGAAGGTCTACGTGTATGATATATTAGAACAAAGAATTAAAACATTATCTTTTTTCCATTCATCTCCAAAATCAAATATTATTAATTGTATTAAACTAACATCGAAGATCAGGTTTTGCCGGACTTAGCTTAATGGTATTTCACAGATTTAGGGTTGTACGCTGAAGAGTTTCTTGGAAGAATCCATGAAGTTAATATGATCAATGATAATATGTTGCAAGTTGGAATTATTATAAGATAAAAGGTTGGGTATTGTGGAGTTTCCTTAATTATTTCAAAATGAAAATTCTTATAAACTCTTTTACGAAAGAGGCTGATTCAACAACAAAAGAAGTCATCTTCTAAAAACAATTATGGTACCTAAGATTGGAGAAGTGAGATTTTCATCATTTTTTGATGAAGAATTCTTCAAATAAAGATGCCGCATTTTGAATAGAAGTTTTGCAATTCACAAATTTTGAACTCTATGTTAGTGAAGAAAATAAATTTAAAATTCTCATAAAAGAGAGCATCCCAACGAAATAGGTGTAAAAGATTAGATAATAAATTCTAAATTTAGCTAGGTAAATATAAATTTGTAGTTGGAGTTACGAAACAATTTTTTTCTCTCTTCCATTTGTGAAACAAAATAACTACCTAAAATATAAAGAGTATGCTGTATTATTTTGTAATCTAAAAATTTAGACTACCAAAATTTCATGTTAAATTAACAAATTTATACATTAGACACATATTGTACTAAGAATTCGGAACAAACTCTCTATAAGACTAGAAATCAAATTTAGCTGTACACAATTTTTTCTTATTGAATTTGTAATTTTTATTTATTTATTTTTCTCTACCATTTATAAAACAAATAACACACTTAATTTTAGATATACTGTTGTATTACTGAGTAATCTAAATATTTAAGAGTATCAAAATCCTATCAAAATTAGCAACTTAATAGCGGTTTGGGATGCTCATCACAATCTAAGTCCAATTTTTTTTTTATTTTTTTTATATTAAATAAATAAAAAAATCATTTAATACTATAATTTAAAGAGAAAAGTACCTGAAAATACCCACTCAACTATCTTATTACCCGGCGGCACCCGCTTTTAACATAGTGTTACTTAATACCCAGACTAATAAATTGGACAAAAATACCCTTCCACTATATATACCCATTTTTCAATTCCATCCCACTTTTTCGACCCTCCTATCACCCTAAACAAACGCAAAATTCTAATTTTAGAAACCACCAGAAAACAAACCGTTCGACTTCTTGATACTCTCTCTCTCTCAAACCCAGAAACCCTACAGCTTCTCACCGTTCGCACCTTCGTCACTATCGCACCGGTGAGCCTCTTTTACTCAGACAGTCACTAACACCTTCAAATCTCATTCGACAAAGTTGTCGTGAAGTCGTCTCTGAAAACTTCTATCTCGTTCTCCGGCCGGTGAAATTTAACAGGTATGCATTATGGTGGAAAGCGTACCTTTTTTTGCGTTTTTTTTGAATCTGAACCACTGTTTTCAACAACTCCACGATAGCATTGCTTTTCGTAGTAGAATGAAGTATCTACTGACGATAGTTGCTCAGTTTATGGGTTTATAGTCGAAGCCAGGGTAGAATTTTAGTTGCATGAGTCACTGATACTCTACTGAGAAATATTATGTATGTTAGATCTGCATTAGGTAGTTCATTGTTGATTTTGGTGTTTGGTGCATAATTCCCAGATCCCTGCAACGTGCATGGAAAAAATGTAACAGTTCGCATCCTGATCACCCACAAATGCAAGCAATTCGCAGCTCGATTGTATTGTTATACTTGTTTACAAACAGTTCGCAGCTTGATATACATAAGTCGCATTCTGTCATAACTTATTTCGCAGCTTGTCGGTTAAGCCAGTATTTATATGTATGCATTTCGCAGCTTGTGATGCGAATTATTTGTGACACTCCAACTGATTGTGTTTGTGCAGAAAGTATGACAACAAAACCCAGCTACTACAGATCAGGGTTGGTGAGCCTTCTAAAGCTACTGAAAGACATGCGTATTACAAGGGCGCACATTGAAGCTGCAAGAAACACCCCCTTCTACACACTGCTGAAAACGGCTTTCGAAATCCGTAATGAGGCAGAGCTGCCAAAGAAGAAATTCTACTCAATCATTCAGTATATCCTCGAAAAATTCTCTCTAGAACGAGACGCCTTTAGGATTGGCAACAAGTATGTAAAGCTAACTACAAACGATATCAAGATCATATTCGGGCTGAGGCATGGCACCGAGAAAATGGAGTTAACAAAAACCGGCGCTTTTCACAACAAGTATGCAGACGGCGAGGAGGACGAATCAAGGATGATGAAGAAATACTTCATGTCAAAAACTGGCAGGAAAGCATCAGCTAGTAATACCAAAACAATAACAAATGCCATCATAAAGGTACGTCTAAAATGGACTTCATCTTTATAAAGCAAGATTCTGTACATTTCTAACATAGAATGTTGTCATTGGTTTTACAGGAGGGTATAGAGAAGGCCATAACCGAAGGAGGGGAACATGAATTGGAAGACGTGGCGAGGCTGTTGATACTGTTTTTGTGCTCCACGCTATTCTACTCCGTATCTGGAGATATCTTGGGCTGGAGCACGGTTTATTACGTTGAAGACCTCAACAGAATAAACAATTACGACTGGGCTGGATCGATTCTGTTCAAGCTTCGACAGTCTATCAGGAGTTGTTTAGCAGTAGAAAGAGCCGATAAAATCGTCGGCTGCGTCGCCCTTGTAGTTGTAAGTTTGATCTATTCAATATAACAATTATTTATGTACATAGCATCGTGTTGATAAAACTTGTCCCCATGCAGCCCTTCATCATGGAGCACACAACAATCGGCCACGAGGTAGCGAAGCCAACCTCGATACCAAGGTTCTTCAAATGGTTGGGGTTAGAGTGCCACGCATCAACCATGAACTATCTTATTAAAACACCCTTGCTGGATAATGACGAGGTATAAGCTTTATATATGTATTGAACTTGGGGTGCATACAGTTCGCAGCATATGATGCGAACTGTTGATAAAAATATCTCAAACAGTTCGCAGCCTGATATGAATTTTACTTCGCAACTTCTATGTTCAACACATTTCGCATCATATGTTTAATACTTAGTTCGCATCATACTGTCCCATAATCATATGTTTAATACTTAGTTCGCAGCATACTGTCCCATAACCATTTCGCAGCTTAACATGCGAAATATGATTTAAAACCACACCGTTCGCATCATATGATGCGAACTGCTTGTAAGAAACAATTTGTTTACTTACATGTGCATCTGTTGGTAGGTTTTAGAAGGTCCATTACAGCTTACCGAGGCTGAAATTGAAGCTTTCGGAGAAAGAGAAGATGATGAAGATGGTGAAGATGCAGAAGTAACGGTACCACCTTCACCGGAAGAAAGACATAGGAAGAGGTCGAAAAGCACAGCATCAAAACCAAAAAAAAGGAGACGAGCATCACAGAATGTAATAAATAAGGTGATGTCTCCCACACTCGAACACCCAACACCACCCGAGCCATCGATTCCACCAAAAAGACTCCCCAAGAAAACAATTCCACCACAACCCAAAGGCAAATCCAGGCAAGAGCCCTCCGACACCGACACAACCAATATGAGTGAAACGATCGGTGATTATTTATTCAAACGCAGAGACCCTAATCCCGATATTGCTGCTCAATCAAAGCGTTTGAAGACGTATGCCGACAAGAACAAGTACGAGCGAAAAATAGAAAAACAGGCCAGAGAAGTAAGTATGACTTGAACCTTAAATAATCACTACAATCAGCACTTAAACTGTTTATAAAAAGTTTGCTATCATTTTTGCAGCTGGAAGAATTGAAACGCAAGATAGCGGAACTCGAAGCACAACAACTCCACAATGCTATCTCTCTGCCAATCTGCCGTACTGAAAGCCCAATTAAGCAGGTACCAGCAGCACTTCCAGAGGGACAAAAATCCACTGATCAGCAAGCATCCGTGTCTAATGCTGATCAGCACCATGCTGATGGAGTACTGCCGGAAGAAAGGGATGATGATGTCCACAATTCACCCATCATGGAGACACAGACAGATAAGGTACACAATGTAAGTAGATGATATGATGTTATTAAACAAATATGAGGACTATTGTGCTTAAGATGCGAATTATGCAATAAACTGGTGGTCTGGTTATTACACGTATATATCAGGTCAGGATGCGAAATATGTACTAAACTGTGGGAATTTATAACATAGATATCAGGTCAGGATGCGAAATATGTACTAAACTGGGAGAATTTATAACATAGATATCAGGTCAGGATGCGAACTATGTAATAAACTGGGGGACTATATAACATATATATCAGATCAGAATGCGAAATAGGTAATAACGGAGTGAATGTATAACATAGATATCAGGTCAGGATGCGAAATATGATTACACGATGATTAACATATGTTTTTTTATGAAATAGGAGACCGAAAGACAACAACAACACCCCCAACAACAAGGAGAACAGGAACAACAGCACCCTCAACCACAACACCCCCAACAACAAGGAGAACAGGAACAAGAAGAACACCCCCAACCACAAGGAGAACAACAAGAGCAAACAGAACAAGAAGAAGAACAACAACAACACCCCCAACCACAACAGGAAGAAGAAGAACAACAACAACAACACGAAGAGCAACAAAAAGAAGAACACCCCCAGCAACAACAAGAAGAACAACAACTCGAAGAACACCAGACGCCACAGGTTCAACATGAGGACCGGCAACAAGAGCAACAACAAGGACAAGAAGAACAACAGCAGCAGCAACAGATAGCCTTGGCGAAGAGAGAAAGGCTAACTCAAGAGGTAGCACCTCAAGAGTCAGAACCTGTCCATCCCGGTGAGAAGACAGAACTACTCACCCAAGAAGGACCATGCTTAGAAGACACAACCACTTCTTCGGTGGAACTTCAAAGACCAACGGTGCTGTCAGCAAAGACAGAATTGCTTAGCCAACGTCAAACTGTAGACCCGGTAACAAATCAACTCGCAGCTCCAGAGTCCCACGATAACACAGTAGGTTTACATGATGCTTTTGTTGATGGTATTAGTACTCAAGTTTCACAGACATTTTTAAATGAAATTGATAATGTATATTACGATTCTATAATACAACGGTCTCTGGAGAACATGTCGGAGGATGACATTAATCATTTCTGCCGACACGATCCAGCCTCTATGCCGAACAAGTCAACGGCAGTGGTTGTCGCTGACCGTGCGGTAAGGCCTACTTATAATGCTTTCGCATAATAACACGTGACTTGTGGCAAATGCTTACTGGAGCATTACAAATAAATATCAGGGTAGGATGCGAACTGTTCGGGGGAACCTCGAATAGTTCGCATCCTACCCTGATAGATACTTATAAATTTATTTAACTGCTACCTTACATTTCGCAGCCTAAGCTGCGAACTGTTTGGAGTCGTTGCACTTATAATCACTGACGCCCTCTACTTTTTGTTTCATACTAAGCTCGAGAAGGTTAATGAGATAGAGGAGCCAAGTTTTACGCTACTGACACAAACGCAGCCTCAAGTGGCAGAGGAAGAAGAAGAGTTCATAATAACAATGCGGGAACCGCCGGTAGTAGAATACAGCGACTGGCCAAAGAAAACAAAAGTAACTGACCTTATCGATGTGGCAGAATACCACAAAATACAGTTGGTTCAAGCCTACGAGAGCGACACACCTGATCCAGTGGTATGGCAGTTACCAGAGTCCAAGTTTACATACGGAATCAGGGTGCAAGCGAGTGATGTCATGGCACTACCTTTAGAACTGGAGCTGGACGTAAAGGTATCCAATTGTCAACCAATTCTATTTTCAATGTTTCAAATATGTATTCTATATTTAACATAATGTTTCAATGTTAGGTTATCGATGCTTGGATTCGAAAGATGCTTGAAGAAGCAGACTACAAAGTCCCATGCTACGATGCTAAAGGAGAGTATCACGACGCCGTACTGATTTCGGGCATGGCTACGGTAAGTTTAGGTCAGGTAAATTGAACAAAAGTTCAGAAAATATTCTTATTTTAATATACTTTTGCTTGGATGCAGCATCAATTGAAAGAAGGCTGGCCAGTAGAAAATCTTGTGGACATGGCTTTTAGAAAGGCGCGCAAAGATGCCAACATCATCTTTGTTCCACTGTGCACCGAGCAAAAGGACAATGCAAACCACTGGACGTTGCTCGTCATCGATATCGACGGCAGGACAATTTCAAACTACAATTCGCTTCTGCCTAGGCTTCATGGCACAGACCAGACCACAAGGACACCTGCAAGACTGGTAAAATATTCCAAACCATTAAATTTAAGTATACAAGCTGCGAACTGTGTTCTGGTATGCTGCGAATTGTGAGCAAAACAGTTGTTTTCGCATCCTGTCTATAACCCAATTCGCAGCCTGTTTATAACTCAATTCGCAGCCTGTCCACAACACAATTCGCATCCTCTATGTTGGATTGCCTGTCATATAATTCGCAGCCTAAGCTGCGAATTGTGTTGGATTCATTGTCATATAATTCGCAGCCTGATGATGCGAATTGTATGTCCCCAACTTTTTTTGTTTTTGTTTTTGTGAATATTCCTAACATTAATTACTATACACAGATCAAATATTTGTTGGATAGAGAATTCCTACCCAAAGATAATACAGGGTGGAAGGTGAAGATGGAAAGAGGATTCCCACAACAAAAGCGAGGCACCCTGGACTGTGGTGTCTTCGTCTGCCAATATGCAAGGGATATTATTCAGCATGGAAGAGTGCAGAAAAAATACGATGCAGATATGGTAACTGCCTTCAGAAGAGAAATGTTCCATTTCTTTTTAAATGACAAAGACACCGTCACATATGGCTGATTCGTGTATTACAAATAAATTTGTTACTTGTTTTGTAAATTTAGTTTTTTTGTTCATATGGCTGATTGTACATATGGCTGATTCGTGTATCACATACAGCTGTTGTAAATTTAGTTTTTACAACAGCTGATTGTACATATGGCTGATTAGTTTTTTTGTTCATATTCCTCATCCTTATGTTTCGCAGCATGTCCTGATATCTAATGTTTAGTTTTGAATATTCCTTATCTTATATTTAGTTTTGAATATTCCGTATCTTATATTTCGCATCATAACCTGATATATAATGGTTGATTATCATCCTGGTATGTATGAACAGTTCGCAGCATAACCTGATATATAATGGTACAAACCACACTGTTCGCAGCCTAACTTATATCAAATAGTTCGCAGCCTATCCGGATAGATAATTATCACTACACACCCAAATCGCAGCCTGGTGCATAAATAAAAAATTCAAAATATAAAAATCAAGAATACGAACAGGCTATGGCGTATGCCTTGGTAAACGTTTTCTCCATTGAGCACACAAAAAACTATCTAATCACGTACAGAACAAGCTTTCCCATTAATTTCTGATTGGACATGGAGGCTATGTAATGATTACCTCCTTTCCCTATAAATAACACTAGTAAACCAGAGGCTATTTTAAAACAAACTACACATTTTGCACCAGAGGCTATTTTTTAACAAACTCCTTTCCCTCTTCTCTTAGAATTCAAAAAGTCATGTCTTTTTCCACCACCACAACCACAACCACAAACACCACCTCAGTCTCAAATTCTGGTTCAATCGGTTCTCTGGGTGACTCCTGGTCATCCTTAACCGTGAACTGGAGTGATGACTTGATCATGCCAGCAGCACCACCAAACAGCCTAGTATCTGTTTTTGGGTTAGACATATATGATGACTACTACTCAGCTGACTCACAACCATTGGAAGTTGTTCCACAGCTTGCTGCTGAACCTCAGCCAGAACAGGTTCCTGCTGCACCTCAGCCAGAAATGGTGCAACCTCAGCCGGCAGAGGTTAAAAACAACAAAAGGAAGAGGGAATACGAAGCTGGTCCATCGAGGACAAAATTTTTAAGCATGATGGACGTTGATGTTGAAGCTGAGGATAAAGAAGAACATGCGAAAGATGTTGAAGCTGAGGATAAAGAAGAACATGAGAAAGAGAAAGAGAAAGAGAAAGAGAAGAAAGACAAAGATGATCAGCACAAAAAGGATAAAGAGGAAACAGTTGGTGATGAATCATCTACCAACTGCTAGAGTTGGTTTTAGTTTTTTGGTATACTGAAATGCAACTAACCATCTACCAACTGCTAGAGTTGCTTGTAGTGATGTGTGTAAACAGTTGTTAGTTTCTGGATATATTTTGTAATCCTCCATTTTGTAATCCAAATATATTTTGTACATCATTTCCAACATTACTGAATGTTACTCATTTTCAACATTTCTGAAATATCCTTGTATTTTAGTAAACAACAATTCGCAGCTTATCACATGACAAATATCAGGACTCCTAACTGAACTCCATTCGCATCACAATTTTGTTCCTAATTCGCAGCCTACCATGCGAAACAACATTGCTGAATATCCTGGTATTTTATTAAACAACAATTCGCAGCTTATCACATGACAAATATCAGGACTCCTAACTGAACTCCATTCGCATCACAATTTTGTTCCTAATTCGCAGCCTACCATGCGAAACGTAATATATGCTAAATGGTTCATCTGATTTACCAACGATTCGCATCCTGTTAAAATTTAACATAATTGTACATAGTCCTATTTCGCATCTGATTTACCAACGATTCGCAGCCTGTTAAAATTTCGCATCCTGTTAAATAACAATTCGCAGCTTACATATGACAAATATCAGGACAACCTTAACTGAACTCCATTCGCATCACAAATATAGCCCTATTTCGCATCCTAACATGCGAAACGTAAGGGTATTAACATGTTTGATCTGGTTTTACATATGATTCGCATCCTGTTAAACTTTCACATAGTTACACATAATTCGCATGTAATTCGAATGTACAAATGTCTAGTTTGCTGTACAGAACAATAACTATTCAAAAAAAATAAATGTCCTTAAACTGGAACATCACAAGTCCTCCGGTTATGGCCTGATTTCAAACATCGGCCACACCTTAACTTCTTGGTTGAGATTTCTCCTCTAGAAGGGATTCGCTTTTTCTTAGGCCTTCCGGAGCGTCTCTTAACGTTCGGAGGCAGAACTTCAACAAAAGAAGGATCGTTAGCGGTGGACCCTTCGCCGAAATCAGTTAGAGCTGGTATGCTGAAAGAGTAACTTTCCCTGTAATTTTTAACCGTAAAGAAGGGTTCTATTACAGTCAATGGATCTTGGTCAGTGTATTGTAATGCCGCTAGACCGTGAGCACATGGAAAACACTCTTGTTGCCATGATCCGCATGAACATTTGAAATCCAACAGATTAACAACAGCCACAGGAGTCGAAGAGACTTCGAACACGGCGGAAGAGGACTTACGTACCACCCAACTTCGGCACATGTCAACATTCTGCTTTAGCTTCTTCTCGTACTCGGGAACCAAATTAGTACTCCAGCTGAGACCTTCTTCGTATCTCCGTGAAACCTGAGTCATAAGCAAGACTCTAATGCAATCAATAAACTCAACAATTGGTAAGCCACAATATTTTTTGATCTGATTGTTAAACGATTCAGCTGCGGTAGAAGCCATAGAGCCGTATCGCTTCCCTTTTACGTAAGCCTGCGCATACTTTTCAGGGGGTAAATTTGCAAGAAAATCACTCATTCTCTGACCACCTTCACATAAAAAAGCTGTTAGTATCTCTTTAAAAAGCTCTTGACTGGGAGCAAAAGCAAGACCGTGGAAGAAACTCAACATCTTTTTTTTATACTCCCTGTTAGTATGTTCCAGTTTGGCTCTCAAATTCTGCACAAGATGGAAATAACAGTACGCATGATAGCAGTTGGGATACAGCACAGAAACAGCATTAACAATACCAGAATGACGGTCTGAAATAAATGTGATCTGGCGATCCAGCAAATGTGGTTTCAAACACCCCAAAAACCACATCCAATTGTCCCAATCTTCAATGCTAACTACAGCAACAGCAACAGGGAATAGTCCTGGAAAAAGGCAGATCAATTAAACACTACAACAGTCCGCAAACGTTTAAAACTTGCAAACAATTCGCATGATGTCACACACATTTCGCAGCTTGTCGTGCGAAATGTGTGTAACATTTTAGTTGATCATGCAAACAGTTCGCATCTTGTTATGTGAATTCGTAGCTTGTGGAAACTTCAAATAATACCTAACTCAAGCTGCGATGTAAGTACAATTTATACAGCATAATACATAATTCGCAGCCTCAACTGCGAAATGTGAGGATCACAACCCTGCTTAATTCGCAACACATGCTGCGAATTACATCAGCATTTTCACACAAAAACATCGTTCATTATTTAGATAAATGTAACTAACCGTTGTTTCCGTCCTTTGCTACAGCAGTGAGCAATGTACCCTTGTACTTGCCATATAAGTGGGTTCCATCGACAAACAACATTGGACGGCATGAATGAAAACCACTAAGGGACGAACCGAATGCTACAAAACAGCGCTTGAATCGGTTTCCAGCTGACAACTCCAACTGGCAGTCTGAAGTAATATCCCGGCTCTTCAAGCGTTTGAAGTATCCGCTTAGTAAACTAAAAGAGCTTGAACTATCTCCAAAAACTCCCCTCCTAGCCTTCTCTAAAGCATTCCATGACAAACGATAAGAGATATCAAGACCATAATCTTGTTTGACAGTTGATTGTATGGTTTTGGCTGTCAACGAATGGCAGGTCCGGAGAGAATCCTGAATTTCCTCTGCAATCAAATCTGATGTCAAATGCCTGTGCCGCTTATGCTTATGCTTTTGGGAGAAAACAGGACTGCAAGTATGGTTCGGGAAATACTTCTTTATCGTCATAAGGCCGGTGCTTGAGTCAATAGATGCATAAACCCTCCATTTGCACCCGCTTGTGAGCTTATTTTCACAATAAGCAGTGATCTTATTTGTTGTGTTGTGCAGGTATTTGAAAGAAAAACCATGCTCTAATGCAAACTTGCACAAGGATAACCTCAGACCGGCAGCACCTTCTTCAAAAGCTTGACCCACCCCTGTAATAGCATCAGCCCAACCAGCAGTAGCAAGTTGTTTTTTCCTCTGATCAGAATTAACTAAGCCGTTACTACTCTCCCCGCTAACTAATTGATCAAAAAATGGTTCTACCAAAACCAAGCTACGCTCTTTACGCTTACCACCAGAATCCTTACCACCAGAGCTCTTATCAACAGAACTTTTATTACCAGACCCCTTATCGAAGACGTGTTGTTCTATGAGAAAACTAACCCGTTTTAAACGCTCCAAATCAAGATATAACACCAACCCAACAAAATCACTCTGGTTATTAAAGAAACAATTATTTTGATCTCCGCAAGAGTAAGTAATTAGGTACTCACCTGTGGCAAGCTCCTCCCACTTGTTCTCTACATAAGCTTGGATACTTTCGAAGGTTTCAAACTCCGTGAAAGGCACAATTGAAGTTTGGTGACCATATTTAAAAATACAAACTCGTGATTTAGACATCTCTTAACCTGGACAATACAAGTTATTTGTTATTAGTCTCAAAAACTAGGTGCAAAAATATTTACTACTGCATCAAACAATTCGCACCCCAAGGTGCGAATTGTGTTTACCTAGAACTAGCAATTCGCATCCGGTCCTGATATTTATTGCATTATCAAACAATTCGCATCATAACATGCGAAATGTTTACATATATATAACAATTCGCAGCCTGTCCTGATATTTCTATGTAACACCGGTCCTAATATCTTTTCCGAAATACAATACTCTAACTGATCAAACAATTCGCATCATACCCTGCGAAATGTGTACATATATATAACAATTCGCAGCCTGGCTTGATATTTGTGTATATCTGCATATACCTATTCGCAGCCTGTCCTGATATTTCTATGTAACACCGGTCCTAATATCTGTTTCGAAATACTCTAACTGACCTAAAAACTCGTAATCTACACATTACCCACAACCTAAAGCACTACCAAATTAGAATATAACATCAGAAAACAAAGACGTAACTATATAGCGAACAATATTAACGAAACAGATCACTATAACCAAAAAAAACAGAGAAAAGCTCGAAATCAGTCAATGGCATCTAAAAACAGTAGACTATAACCTATTCCAACAGAGAAAACGAATAAAAAACTTCGAAATCGGTAGGTAATTACCTAAAAAGCTTGCAACACGATCACTTGTAAGCTACAAGATTCCAAAAAGTCGTGATGAACTCCTGTACGTATAAAACAGAGGTTAGACAGGTCTAACACAACAACTTACATAAAGAAACAAACCTTTAGCAGCTTCCGATCACCGGAAAATGTGATTTAAACCCAGCTCGTGGTGGTTGGTAGGGTTAGGTGGTTAGAGCGGCTAACAAATTCAAATCTTCAAAAAGCAAGAAAAAATAGAAAGAAAACAGAAAATAACGCTTATATAGTGGGTTAAGGGTAGTTAGGGTATTAAAATAAAGTTAGGTTGTTAGTGACAATAAGGTAGTTGAGATGGGTATTAAGTAACAATTGATCAAACCTTGGGTGGTAAGTGACAATTGAATAGTTGAGTGGGTACTTTAAGTACAATTTCCCTAATTTAAAAATTAATATCCCGAAATTAAGCAAATAGTACGGACCAATTGCCTATTATCATTGTTAATTCGAGGGGCAAATGCCTACCTATTTAATTGGTTAACTCTGCAAGTCCATAAACCCTAAAAACCCTTACAGCCGGAAAGGGGAGAGAACGATATCGAACACCCTTCAGGTACGCAAACTTCGTCTTTTCTTCTCTCTTCCCTTCGAACTTCGTATTGGTACTTTTTCCTCCATTCTCTAGGGTTCCTCGAATTCGATATATATAAAGTAAAGTTGAAGGAGAACACTGGCTACTTTTGTACCTCCATTATTTCAATTTTCGTTATTAGGCGATAAGAGGTTGTTCCTATCTCGTATTTTGTAATGGTGAAGTCGGTTTTACTATGATGTTTTTGTTTTCATTAAGATTTACTCATTGGTGTTAGTGTTCTTGTGTTTTCTTACACTATTGAAGGTCATGTCAATGGTTAACAAGAAAAGAAGCAGTACTGAGTCTGTGAAGAAGAAAATTAAACAAGAAAAGCTAAAAGGTAAAGTCAAAATCGAATCTGATGGAGATGCATCAGCTCCTACTCCATCTGGTGTTGCTAGTTCTGCAAAAGACATGGAGAAGAGGAAGAAACGCAAAGCACTGGACAAAGAGAAGAAGCGAGGTTTAGAAAAAGGAGTTTCACGGTCTAAACTGACTGATGTGCAGTCGAAATCTAATGAAACTGATGTGGTCATGGCGGTGACTAGTAATGGATTGCCGGCGTTTCATTTACGTGTTTTCAATGATTTGGCTTCGGCTGAGTCCTGTAGAAGAGAATTGGCAGCAGAGTCCTTGGTCACAGAGTTGCAGAAAGTTCAAAAAGCTTATGAGAAGTTGGAAAACAAGGATTTGGGAGATGTTGGATTAATACTTGAAGCCGAGAAACATGATGGTCTTGATGATTGTGCACCCTCGTTGAGATATGCTGTCCGTAGGTTAATTCGTGGTGTTTCTTCTTCGAGGGAGGTGAGTGTGCCCATGCTAGTGTTATAGAACTTATTTTTCTTTATGGGCCAACCTCTCCTTTTACTCAATGTTTGCTTAACTCTCTCACTTTTTGAGGAAATTGAAAATTTATCAAGTAAGCATGTTTGGCTGGGGAAAATCATCTAAATAGCATCCAGTAACATAGAAGAGTTTTGCAGATGCTAAAATTCATTATTTCTTTATTGTGGATGTGGTGGAGTTTAAAAAATATTATTTGAAATTACTGTGATAATGGTTAGCTTACAATCCTTGAATAATTTGTTATTTTCTCTTTTTTTTTACAATACTTGTAAGCAGTGATAATTTTGGTGGATTAGTTTGAGTAAAAGCACAATAGCAACTCTTTTTTATCATGTACGAATTTGGCATTGCCCTCGCTCATATTCCGTACAACATAATGGAGAATCTTGTATGTATGTTTGCAGTGTTGGACTCATTGCTCTTAAGTATTTAGCGAAAAACAAGTTTGTTATTTCATTTTTTCTGTATTGTTTTTGCAGTGTGCGAGGCAAGGGTTTGCATTGGGTTTGACATTGCTAGTTGGTACAATAAGAAGTGTCAAAGTGGGCTCGTTGCTGAAACTTATAATTGAGTCCTTAGAAATATCTTCATCAATGAAGGGTGAAGTAAGTAACTTTTGAAGTGTTCTGAAGATGCTTGTCTTTATGAGTGAGCTAATGGTTTTTTTTCTCTGACCTTGTAGGAAGAAAAGTGTTGTCTACTGGGTCGCTTGTTTGCGTATGGTGCTCTTGTAAGGTCAGGGAGATTAAATGAAGAATGGAAATTTGATAAAGAAACTCCCTATATTAAGGATTTCACCAGTGGTATCATAACTTTAGCAGCAAAAAAGAGATATTTGTCAGAGGCAGCTGTCTCTGTTCTTTTGGATTTGATTGAACAGGTATCTTTTGTAAGATTATTACTCAGATTCTCATATTGGAACTAGTTGGGAAAAATAAAAACTTGAACTTGCAATGTCACACTTATTATATAAGAGGGTATGTTTAGTGACTTTAGGTCTGCTTGGTCTCATTTTTGTTGTACTTATGAAGGGCATATTTTTTTTATTGTGAAATGCTGGCTCATTTGTACCTTTTTGACATCATGTTTCAGCATATGTGGTGAATTTGAATTTATTGTTTAGATCAAGACAGTTTTTGGTTAGCCATCTGAATCGGTCTCACAGTTCGTTGATGATTTTAGAGTTCCACATCACCGCGTTGGGTTGTTTGTCTGGTACACAAAAGTTGAGGGCATTAGCTTCTTATTTGAAGTCTACTGTGTTACTGGAAAAATTGGCTGTACCTTAACCGAATTTCTTCGAAGTACGTTTGGCTGTGTATAAATGTCTGTATAAGGATACCATATAGAGGAACCTTTTCTTCTAGTTGATGTGTTAAACAGAATTCTAGTACAGGCTATATTTTTGTTTTGTTACGTGGATGTTGTAAATGTTTTAATGATTCTATAAACTTTTCAAGTGTTAAACTGAGTCACATATCTGATGTTTCTGCAGCTACCTGGTGAAATTGTGTCAAATCATGTGCTTGGATCTCCAGGTCTACATGAGTGGTTTGAACAAGCTGCTGATGTTGGAAATCCTGATGCTTTGCTTTTAGCTCTTCGGATTAGAGAAAAGATTTCAGTTGATAGTTTAGCATTCGGCAAACTTCTACCAAGTCCATTCAACTCCAACACAATGTTTTCTGCTGACCATCTATCCTCTCTTGTTAACTGCTTGAAGGTAGTCTTCAGTTGCATATGCACATTCTGGATATCTTTTACATTTAAAATTTGTTTACTCTGCCAGACCATCTATAAGTTTCTTATTTTCTTAAAATAAGTTTCATGAATGTTTCAGGAATCCACTTTTTGCCAGCCTCGAGTTCACAGTGTTTGGCATGTTTTAGTAGACATCCTCTTACCTGATAAGTTTTTGCAACCAGAAGATCCTGTGTCAGTTACTAATTCCTTGAAGAAGCATAAGAAAGGTCGCAAGTCTAGCTCTTCCGAGGAAGAGACTGCAAAGAAGATTCAGAATTTTATTGAAATCATTGTAGAAGGATCACTTCTTCTTTCAAGTCATGATCGTAAGCATTTGGCATTTGATGTTCTGCTTCTACTCCTCCCGCGGCTTCCTGCAACCTATGTCCCGCTTTGTTTGTCATACAAACTTGTCCGCTGCTTGATGGACATACTATCTACAAAAGGCTCTTGGCTTTACAAAGTTGCTGTGCAATTTCTGAAGGACTTGTCTGACTGGGTAAGAAATGATGATGTCAAAAGAGTCGCTGTTATTGTTGCTCTGCAGAAACACAGCGATGGGAAATTCGACTGCGTCACAAGAATGAAAACGGTGAAGGATTTAATGGTGGAGTTCAAAACTGAAGCAGGTTGCATTCTGTTTATTCAGAGCATGATTCATGTGTTTGTGGATGAAGGAAATACTCTGGAGGAACCTTCAAACGGTAAATGGGGAATAGAGCCTTCCTCTGTAAATTCAGATCAGAGCCAAACAACGGATGACAATTCAGAGATAGGATCGTATGATGATACGGGGGCAGTTGACGCAACGGAAAATTCTGATTTTCTGAAAAGTTGGGTCATAGACTCTCTTGCAAGTATCTTTAAAAACTTGAAGTTGAATCCCGAGGCAAAGTTTCAGGTGGAAAAGGAAATTTTGAAGTTCTTAACTGTTCAAGGGTTGTTCTCTGCTTCTCTTGGCACTGAAGTTACTTCGTTCGAGTTGCATGAGAAATTCAGGTGGCCCAGAGCAGCCACCTCGAGTTCTCTTTGCAAGATGTGTATTGAGCAGGTGCAGTTACTGCTGGCAAATGCTCAAAAGGTTGAGGCATCACGATCTTTGACAATATGCCACGAGCCAAACGATCTAGGTTCCTACTTCATGCGATTTGTTGGTACATTGCGTAGCATTCCTTCCGTTTCTCTCTTTCGGTCTTTAAGCGAGGAAGATGAAAAAGCATTCAAAGGATTACAAGAAATGGAGGGTAGCCTCTGTAGGGAGGTAATATAATCTCACTTTTATTTTTCATTGATTTCTCTTGCTACGTTGTGCTCAAACTTTCTCAGGGTAAGAGACTTAATACTCCCAGAACTGGTGCATTTATCTCATAGCTCTCTGAACAATTTTTCTATTGGTAACAACTCACCTACTTTTGCTTGGGTTGCTGTCAAACCACCCCATTACTTAACCAAATCACTTCCAAAATCATCGTTAAACTAAAGTTCTTCTGACTTTTAAAGTTTCAAATCACTTCGGTCAAGCGGTTTGTTTGAGGCATTTACAAAAGTCAAACAGCCATTAATGTGGCATTATTTATGGTGTAATTTGCGATAAACCAATAGTCCAGGGGTGATTTGGATACCCCAATTTCTTCCGATACTATATAGCATCTTAGATTGTGCAAAATAATGCTGAGATGTGCCTTTATAATGGCATGATAGTGTCATTTATGTTCCAAAGAATAACCGCTGATTGTTGTATGCATGTTTACTATTAACAAAACAGTAATTGTTTTTTTCTGGATGATCAAATGTTGGCAGGAAAGGAATTGCGGACTTAGTGCCAATGCAAATAAACTGCGTGCTCTGAGATACTTGCTCATCCAGTTACTGCTCCAAGTGCTCCTTCGACCAGGAGAATTCTTTGAAGCTGCTTCTGAACTTATCATATGTTGTAAGAAAGCATTTACTGCAGCTTCTGATCTTCCTGAAATTGCTGGAGAAGATGAGCTTGATGACGAGTCAGCTCCCGAACTAATGGATGTTCTTGTTGATACATTGCTATCATTGCTGCCACAGTCTTCAGCTCCAGTTAGATCTGCTATTGAGCAGGTAAATAATGCTTACCACTGAAACTATACTGTTGCTTTATCAATGATCGGAAGATGGTGAATATTTCTTTTCTTTCTATAATTAGTAATTGTCTACTGCTATTTTTCTAGGTTTTCAAACATTTCTGTCATGACGTCACTGACGATGGGCTGGTACGGATGTTGCGTGTCATCAAGAAAGATTTGAAACCAGCTAGGCGTCAGGATGCAGACAGTGAAGATATTGACAGTGATGATGAAGACTTCTTAGATATTGAAGAAGACGAGGAGATTGATGAGGCTGAAACTGGTGAAACAGGTGAGAGTGAGGAGCAGTCAGATGAGTCAGAGGCTGAAATTGCGGCTGGAGAACCTACCAGTGAGAACCCTGAAAACTCTGACGACTCTGATGGAGGAATGGATGACGATGCAATGTTCAGGATGGACGCTTATCTTGCTCAGATTTTCAAAGAGAAGAAGAATCAGACTGGCGGTGAAACTGCTCAGTCTCAGCTTGTTTTATTTAAACTTCGTGTCCTATCGCTGTTGGAAATATATCTGCATGAGAATCCAGGTAAGTCTTTGTCCCTTTTAAATGTTGCCTATCTTAAATTCTTAGATTCAAGTTGGCATCAAGGACTAGAGTGTGCTGACTAAAATGAAAAAAGTGATGTTTTGATCACAAAATTTTTGTCGACAAAATTATTTGAATATTCTAAAACCAGCTAGCTGGCTATAAACAGATTTTAATAATCAAGTTTTACCATCCAAGTCAATCAGAATGTCAAACATAAAAATATAGATTTTGACTCGTCGAGGATCATTTTTTTGTTTAGAAATATTTCTCTGTGCAACTCCTAAAATCCTTATACTTGGTGATTTGTACTGTAAAACCTGATAAACAAATGTTAATGGTGCACCCTTAGTGGTTTGCCATTTCTTTTCGACTTCTGCTAACAACTGAATAATATGTTATTTAGTGTACAATTTATTTTTTCTGATTTATATCTTTGTGCCTTTTTCGTGATACAGGGAAGCCCCAAGTTTTGACAGTTTACTCAAACTTAGCTCAGGCATTTGTAAACCCACAGACTTTTGAAAGCAGCGAGCAACTGGGGCAGAGAATCTGGGGAATCCTCCAGAAGAAAATATTCAAAGCAAAAGTGTTTCCTAAAGACGAGTCTGTCGATTTAACAACCCTTGCAGCTTTGTTGGAGAAGAGTTTAAAGCTGGCATCTAAGCCATTCAAAAGAAAAAAGTCCGCTGCTAATCCGTCAAAGAAGAAACAATCGGCTTCATGGAATAGGTACAAGATGATATCCAACCTTGCCCAAAACTCAACATATTGGATACTGAAGATCATTGATGCGAAAAACTTTCCTCAGTCTGAAGTTCAGAACATTCTGGATATCTTCCAGGCTGTACTGACAGGATATTTCGATAGTAAAAAATCACAAATCAAAATCGAATTTCTGGAAGAAGTCTTTAGAAGAAGGCCTTGGATCGGGCATGCTCTCTTTGGAAATCTTTTGGAAAACTGTAGCAGTGCAAAGATATTGTTTAGGCGGAACGAAGCTCTTGACTTGGTAACTGAAACTTTGAGATCACTAGCTCCGATGAACACCAATGATGAAAGTAGTAAGGAAGCATCTAGAAAAGTGTTGAAGAGTCATTTAAAGAAACTGACTCATCTTGTGGAGGCTTTGGTGTCGAATATGCCGGAGAAGCAATCTAAGCGGGCCGAAGTGCGTAAATTCTGCGGTCGGATCTTTCAGATAGTTATGTCTTCTAAGCTGACCAAGCTCTTTCTCAAAGATTTGGGACCAGAAGCTCAAACTGTTTGTGAATCAAAACTCGGCGACATATTTATTAACTTTAGGAATGCCTCAGACATTACTGATAAGAAGAAAGACTCTGCCAGTCAGTGAAAAAGGTATCTAAACCAATTTTTCTGAAAAAAACCAATAGGATCAAGTTCCCTCAATCATTACTCTTACAACTTGAGATCAATTCAACTGAGGATAGTTTTTGTTAAACTTGCTCTTCTCCTTTTGTTCCATTATGTTCTTATTCTATACAGAGGGAGTTGTCATAGTCCAAAATTGTTGTTTTCTATTATGCTGGAATAACGTTTAGTGGTATTATTTGTTGTAAAACTTTTAGTTAAATTATTCATTATACTTTTATTAGAGTTGCTATTTGTTTTCGAATTCGACTATTAATTTCTTTTGACAAAAGTTACTCTCATTAATGCTGGTCTTATGAGTGGATCATCAGCTTGTATGGAAGCTGTAAATTTGTATTATTTTTACACCACACAAATGTATTACTCATATAGAATTATTATGGTAATGATTATAGGCTATAGCTATCCGTGTCTGTTATTACTCTCGCCAGTTCGATCATCCGTGGAGCCGAATCAAATTTTAAATCAAGTCAAATTTTAAATCAAGTCAAATTTTAAATCAAGTCAAGTTTCATTCCAATAAATTAAAATTAGACGTTTTCAGATTTGGATATAGTGGGTCGAAATAGATTAAAGTTAGATGTTTTCAAATTTATACAATGTGGATTGGAAAAGTAACAGGAATATAAAGTAAAATTGATATGAAAGAGCTCTTTTATATGTTTCAAAGTGGTTTTAGAATATAGCCCGACAGATTTCGTGTCACGGTATATTTTTACTTCTATTCATAATCGAGAAGACATTTATATATTAAATTATTATTTGTATTGTAGTTGTCCTAAATTTGTTTTTTCTACCCATAATGCAAATTCTTTCTCCACCATCTAATACAATTCAAATAAAAAAGTCTAATTATAACTTTTTAAAAGTTGTTATTTAAATTATAGCTTTGATTTTTAAAATTATAATATTAATTCATGTTAGCAGCGGAAGTTACTACAAAAATTAAAGATGAATCAACCGAAGATATGTACGAATAAAAATGTTTGGATTCTTTCATGATCAAATTTGTAGTCTAACCCTAGATGCAAAGATGTTTGTTCGACCCTAAAAACAATTATTTTTTTAGAGGGAAACCCGCAGCCGCTACTCAGAGTGCAATGAGTGCGGACTGGGTAAATCCGCAGTCTGACGCAATAGCCTGCAAACCAAAGCCAGAAGGTAAACCACACAAGGTGACAGGCTCAGCCGAGAAAGCGTATATAGAGGGACTCGAACTCATGACCTTTGGTCACAAGCATGCCTTACTCAACCAACTCGGCTACCCTTTGGGGGCACCTAAAACAATTTGACCAAACACATGCTGGTTTTTTTTACTGGACCGACGACTAGGACCATAACATGTTTTCGTATACCTTAATCGAAGTACTTGCTGAAGCTAGATTAGTCAAAGCGTCAATTGCGTTTTGTTCCCTGTTGGAAACGTGCTTCAATATTATCGCGTTTTGTTCCCGAAATGTCTTTGAGAGGACTAAATGGGTTATCTGAACTTGTCCATAGGAAAAGTATAAACACTAGAATTGTCAACTTTGGTGGGTCCGTCTCTATTCCCATTTTGCTAACCAGGTAGCCAATAAAATTCCATGATCATACTCCGAAAGCACAGGTGTCTTGATTCAAATTCAAGTCGACAAACTTTAAGTTCTGAAAGGTTTCAACAAGATTAAGGATATCATCATCGTACTAGGACTTTTCACTAACATGTCATCAATATATATTTCAACGTTACGAAATATTTGACTTGAGAAAACTTTGTTCACCGGCCTTTAGTATGTTGATCCAATATTTTTTAATACGAAAATCATAACTTTATACAATGAAGTCCTTGATATGTAATAAACATTATGATGCATTGATCAATTCGATACATCTTTTCCACTTCTCAATCTTTTAACGAATGAGTACCGATATTTTTGTTCATACACGGTAGCTTGACTACCAAATATGTCTCACACTTGTTAGTCGGTCAACCTCAACCAATATTACTTATGTTTTTCCATCGGAGAATGCATGTTTTTTCTTGATTAATCAAACACTCGAGTTGATTGATAATCTGTGGAAAATTACATTACATGATACCCCTTTCACATTGTTGGTATTCCATGCAAAATATCTAAATGGTTAGATAAATAATATAGTAGATCAACTCGATTGCTACTTGATAAAGTTTATGTATTCCAAAGTTTATGTATCATCTTCGACTATTTCTTGATTAATCAAACACTCAAGTTGACCGATAGTTTTTGGAAAATTATATCACATGATACCTATTTCACATTGTTGGTCTTCCATGCAAAATATCCAAATGGTTAGATAAATAATATAGTAGATCAACTCGATTGCTATTTGATTAAGTCACTCTAATTTTCAACTACTTTCCATCCGTAAATTCAAGAGTTTATGTATCTTCATCGACTATTACTAAGCTTATATACTCACAAGGGTCGTCAACATATTGAATTTTGATGGCGACCTTGATTGATTGTTATTTTTGTAAAGAAAGAGAAAGCGCATAACACTTGCGAGTGACTTTCGAGCCTCCTTAATTACCCCTACATTTCTCTTAACAATATACCACATACACATGTGTCCGTTGGAAGCGATGTCTTACGTTTTGTTTAGCTATGATAGCCTATGATAACATTTAAGCAGAATGAGAATCGACCATCATAAAAAAATGTATTATTACCTACCTAAGTTTACCTCGACTTCGTGCTCGCCTCGTAGAGGTGCATCAACACTTTTAAAATCTAACATTGTTCTTTCATGCTTCCAAAGTGTATGGGGGTTCTTTATTATGTCATACGTCATTTTGAATAAAATATTAGCTAAACTCACCGTATAAATCCATTAGCTTCTAATCTCAACCTATGCAACACAAGAAATTATGAGAACGACATTGTTATAAGGGTTTGTTACCCTTATAATGTCATCATTGAAAATAATTGAAGGGTAAAACGCCTGGTACATATATGTAAAAGTTTGACTTTCTTAACTATTTCTATTTTCTGAAGATCTAGTAATTCTGAAAAGTTAGTCTCCTCCAGCTATGATTACAACTTGTTAGGGTGGCGACCAAAGTCCCACATCCCACATCGGTTAAACATGGGAAGGATCAGTGGTATATAAGTAAGAACATACCTCAACTAGTATGAGGCCTTTTGGTAGTGGACCAAATGCAAAGCCGTGAGGGCCTTCGGGTGCCAAAGCGGACAATATCATACTAGTGTTGAGATCGGAGGTCGAACATGATGAACCAGTAGCCATATGATCAAGGTGATCTGCTCTAGAGATCCTAGTTCAGAGTGCTCGTGGCTCATTAACGTGGTTCGACAATTGTCTACGTCCACGGGCGCCGCCAGAGAAAAGAGTTTCACTATGATAGAAAATGTTACAGATTTCAGATTGTGTTTTGTGTCGCCCTAGTAATCTATTTATAGGGAATTAATAGACTTACTAGACTATGGGCCTAATGGGCTCATACCGACTTACTAGACTATGGGCCTAATGGGCTCATACCACAAGACTAACTGAAGTAATTGGACAATATCCAACACAAAACTGTCCTGCTGGACACAGTACACTGTCAAGGCACTATTCGAACTGCCGGACACAGTACACTGTCAAGGCACTATTCGACTCATTCACAACAAATCTTCCCCTTGAGGCGAATATCCTTTCTTCACTATCAACAAAGAATCTTCTCTTCTTCTGACTCACCAAATGCCCTTAAGGCATTCACTCTATACTGCGAACACCGATCCAGTTTAGGCATTCCCTAAACTTTCGAACTGATATTGCCTTGGTCATTATATCTGCTGGATTATCGTGTGTAGACACTTTCTTCACATCAACAATTCCCTTTGATATCATATCACGAATAAAATGATACCTGACATCTATGTGCTTTGTACGCTCATGGTACATCTGGTTCTAGGGATGGCAATTTAAACCGAAACCGTGGGTACCCGAACCGAACCGAACCGACGGGGTGGGTTACCCGAAAAAGAAAAAAATAAACGGGGCGGGTTATGGTTTTTATTTTTACTATCCGTTCGGGTTCGGGTTCGGTTTCGGTTTTGAATATTAAACCACGGGTAACTGCCCCGAACCCGCCCCGTAAAAATACCTTCCATCTCTGTATATATAAATATTATTTACTGATTTTATTTTTAGCCCGTTATAAAGACTAAATATTCAACTTTAATAATATTATTATTAATTATAGCCCGTTATAAATATTATTTATTACCGTCTCTAATCTCTATGTAATCTAGCCCAATAATATTCCAAACCCTAAAAGAAAAAAAACCTTTCAATATCTAATCTGTCTCATTTTCACTATCACTTCTCTCGTTTTTATCTCCTCACATAGAACCATCACTATTGTACCGACCGCCACGATTTGTTGCTCCGTTCTTTGGTTTTTTGTTGCTCCGTTCTTTGGTTTTCAGTTGTCACTCGCTTCCTTCCTAATATTCAGGTTTCTTTCTTTATTTCGATGATTTTTTTTTCTTTTTTTTTCTATGTTTTTGAGACTAATCGGTTCTTTTTATTTTTTCTCTCTAAAAATCGTTCATGTTATCTAAAAAATGATTTTACAATAACTTATTTCTCTTTGTCTAATTTATATATATATATATATATATAAACTGTTTATGCATAGATTTGATACTGAATATGCATAGATCTGATACTGAATACTAAAATTCAATTTTTTTTATCATATAAAATATTTAATTCTGAATATATATAAAAATATTCTATATATTTATTTATTCTATATTCAATTTTATATTTTTTAGATATATCTATATATTCTATATAGATTTTAAAATTTATTTTCGAATATATTCATATAAAATATTTAATTCTGAATATATATATAAAAATTTCTATATATTTATTTATTCTATATTCAATTTTATATTTTTTAGATATATCTATATATTCTATATAGATTTTAAAATTTATTTTAGAATATATTCTATATATTTTATACAGAATTTATTTGTTTTTAACATATATATATATATATAGATTTCAATTTTTATATATCTTATATATTTTTAATTTCTAAATATATATACAAATTTGATATAGATTTTTTATGTAATATTTATTTTTTACTAAATACATCGATTTGTTATATGATTTTTTAATTTCGGAATATTTTTTTTTCTTTTTTTTCTATGATTTCTCGAGAAATAGTGTTTCTCTATTTTTTTAATTATATATATGCAGTATAACTATATAATATATTAGTAACTTGTAAGAAAATAATAAATAAAATACATTAGTTTAAACCTGCAAATAAATATATATTTTTTTACTTTTATTAGTATATTTATTTGTTATCATTATAATTAATATTTTTTTTATTTTTTATTTTTTATTGAAGGTTCAAATGTCTTCGGTGAATGAAGTTGATTCTCACGCACCCATCAACAACAATATCGTTACTGGTTCTGAGGGTGCTACCGAATCTCCTATGCTAAATGTTAATTCTCCGACACCATCCATACCCGCTACTATAGGAACAAGTAGTAATATTCCGGTTGATATTGAAGAAGAAAATCATGATGCTTCCAAAAAAGGTCTTAAGAGTGAAGCTTGGAAACACTATAAGCGAGAGTCACGCAATGGAATTTGGAAGGCTATTTGTATATATTGTGATGCTGTTCTCGGTGGTGAAACAAGAAATGGAACATCTCATTTGAAGAACCATTACAACAAATGTAAAAGAAGACCAAGAGAGACATTGAAGCAAAATGCTTTGATTAATAGTTTTGTGAGAGCGGATGGAAAAAGAAAACTAGAAAGTTATACTTTTACGCAAGAACGAGGGAGGGAATTATTAGCGGAGATGATCATATTACACGAGTATCCTCTATCTATTGTTGAACATAGAGGCTTTAGAAGATACTCAACGGGACTTCAACCAGCTTTTAAAATGGTATCTCGAAATACGATTAAGAATGATATTATCAAAATATATGATAATGAGAGGGTCAAGACGATGAAGCTCATAGAAGATAATTCGAGCAGGATTGCAATCACCACTGACATGTGGACTTCAAGCAACAAAAAAAAAGGGTTTATGGCGATAACAGCACATTTCATTGATGATTCATGGACCTTACAGAGTCGTATATTGAGGTATGACTAAATTTCATAATTAAATTTTATAATATCGTTCGAGGTTATATGTTTAATATTTTCTCAACATCTGATTTTGATATATTACTTTATTTTAATTTAGGTTTGTTTATGTTCCATGCCCGCACACAAGATTTGTTCTATGTGACGTACTGTATGACACTTTGATTGATTGGAATATAGACCGAAAAATTTCTGCTATTACAGTAGATAATTGCTCAACCAATGATGCCATGATAGTTTTGTTGCTAGAGAAATTAGATTCTTCTTCACTTTTGTTAGGTGGAAGTGTATTGCATATGCGATGTTGTGCGCATATTTTGAATTTGATTGTCAAAGATGGTTTAGATGTAATAAGGAGCGCAATAGAAAGAATTCGAGATAGTGTCCAATTTTGGTCGGCTACACCTAAGAGGGAAGAGAGTTTTAGAAGTGCTGCAAAACAGTTGAATATAACAGTTTCGAAAAAATTAGGCCTTGATTGTCCAACTAGGTGGAATTCAACATATTTGATGTTAGAAACTGCTTTGCTCTATAAAGATGTGTTTGCTCGTGCAAAACAAAGAGGTGAACCAAACTATAATACTTTACCAAGCTCTAGTGATTGGGAGTTTGCACATGAAGTGTGTTCTAAGTTTAAATTATTTTATGATGTAACAAAAATATTTTCCGGTTCTAAATTTCCAACAACAAACTTATTTTTTGGTAAAGTGTGGAGGATGAAGAATGCATTGTCTGATTGGTCTAAATCTCCCAATATAATAGTTAGAGAAATGACATCAAAAATGATGGAAAAGTTTGACAAATATTGGGATATTATTCATAGAATTTTGGGGGTTGCGGCAGTGCTAGATCCTCGATATAAGCTAACTTTGTTAGAATTTTCATTTCCCGCCGTTTATGGATCTGATGCTTCAAATGAAATAGACAAAATCAAGAAATGTTGTTATGAGTTGCTTAGCGAATACCAACGTAGGAATAAAGATAATTCTTATGATTTCGGTTATGATTCGAGTATCGGGGAGGTTGGTGGTTCTGTTTTTGATCCGCTATCAGATTATGATGCTTTTGTGTGTCAAAGAAAGAGAAGTAAATTGACACCAAGTAAATCCGAGTTAGATCTTTATTTGGAGGAAGATGTTTTACCCAACAAACTTGATTTTGATATCCTTGGTTGGTGGAAGTCAAATGGATTAAAGTATCCAGCTTTGCAAGCAATTGCAAAAGATATTTTAGCAATTCCCGTATCTACGGTAGCATCAGAGTCGGCTTTTAGTACTGGTGGTCGTTTGGTGAGTCCACATCGCAGTAGACTTCATGAAAATACATTGGAGGCGTTGATGTGTGCACAAAGTTGGTTATGGGCAACAGAAATGAAAGTAGACGGTAATATATTTTCCTCCTTTAAATATATTGATATATTTATTTGAATATTGTTTATAAATAATACTTTATTTTATTTTATTTTTTATTAGATGGTTCGATTATGCATTCGGACGGCTATTCAACTATTTATGATGATGTCGATGATGACGGTTTGGACCGTTCGGTCTTCGCGGTAAGTAATGTACTTACTATATAAACTTGTTGGATTTACGGTGCATTATTTAATCTTATGTTTAATAAAATTTATTTTTAAATAGGAATAATTGAAGCTTTTGCAATGGATGGTCGATTGTTGGTGCTTTAAGGACGGAAGCTAACGAAGACATTTATTTTTTACTTTAAAATATTTAAATGTTAAAAAAATTATTTAAATGTTTATTTTAATTTTATACGTTTGTTTTATTTAGAATATCAAGTCGATGAAGATTATAATTTATGGTAGTATTTTGTTAAATTTATTGTTAGATTTTTACTTTTATATTTTATTTTTTACATATTTTGTTTATGTTCGGTTCGGGTTCGGTTCGGGTATCTACAACGGGTTTCTTTCGCGGGTAGTTCGCGGGTACCCGTGTGGGTAACCCGAACCCACGGATTCGGATTTGGTATGAAAAAAAAAATACCCGTCGGATTTCGGGGCGGGTTCGGGTATCAGTTATTTACTGCGGGGCGGGTTGTGGATATATAGGTACCCGCCCCCGATCCGCCCCGTTGCCATCCCTATCTGGTTCCCTGTAAGGTGTATGGCGCTTTGACTGTCACAAAACACTTTTTTAGTAGTCCTATCCAAGCCCAAATCTGCCACCAAACCTTGCAACCATATTGCCTCTTTAACTGCTTCTGTTACCGCCATGTACTCTGCCTCTGTTGTAGACAAAGCTACAGTAGCTTGCAACTGTGCTTTCCAACTGATCGCACTCCCAGCTAGAGTAAATACATATCCTGTCAGAGATCTTCTTTTATCCATATCACCTGCAAAATCAGAATCAACAAAACCAACCAATGATCCTGCAACATTATTCAGCGATTCACCAATATCGGTTTTGTTAAAAGTTAAGCCAACGTTCACAGTATTCTTCAGATACCGAAGTATCCATTTCACTGCCTGCCAGTGTTCTTTCCCAGGACATCTCATGTACCTGCTAACTACACTAACCGCATGTGAAATATCAGGACGTTTGCATACCATAGCATACATGATACTACCAACTGCACTTGCATATGGAACCTTCGACATTTGTTCCAACTCAGCATCGTCCTTGGCCGCTTCTACTGCAGACAACTTGAAATGAGTAGCAAAAGGAATGTTAACTGCTTTAGCATCAAACATGTTGAATCGTTTTAACACTTTCTCAATATAGCTTCGTTGAGACAAGTGTAATATTCCTAAATTTCTGTTCCTGATAATCTCCATACCAAGAATTTTCTTTGCTCTACCCAGATCCTTCATCTCAAACTCGGCACTAAGCTGCTTCTTTAACTGCACAATGTGTGACATACTACAAGCAGTAATAAGCATATCATCCACATACAACAACAAGTAAACATAAGAATCATCTGAGATCTTTTGATGATACACACAACTATCATATGGACTCCTCGTAAACCCTTTTGACACCATGAATGTATCAAAACGTTTGTACCATTGCCTAGGTGACTGTTTCAAACCATACAGTGACTTTTTCAGTAGACAAACTTTGTCCTCCATATTAGGTTCGATAAATCCCTCTGGTTGTCTCATGTAGATTTGCTCCTCCAATTCACCATGTAGAAATGCAGTCTTCACATCCAACTGCTCAAGCTCTAAATCTTGCAAAACTACTATGGCTAACAAAACTCGAATCGAACTATGCTTCACCACTGGAGAAAACACTTCATTGAAGTCTATTCCTTCCCTTTGAGTAAAACCCTTAGCGACCAGTCTTGCTTTGAATCGAGATGCCTCAACCCCTGGATTACCTTCCTTTTTCTTGAACACCCATTTACTGCCTACTATCTTCTGTCCTTTAGGCAAGTCAACAAGCTTCCATGTTTGATTCTTATGAAGAGATTCAATCTCTTCTCCCATAGCACCAATCCATCGATCTGCCTCTGAACTTGCTATAGCTTCTTTGTAGCTACTAGGTTCCTGCATCTCAACTTCTTCTGCAACTGACAGAGCATATGCAACTAGATTCACATACCTTTTGGAAGTCTAATATCTCTTCTTTCTCTGCCCAATGCTATGCTATAAGGTTGTTGTTCTGGTTCAGGCGCATCATCGTCACTATCATCTGATGCTGACGCTTCACCTCCTGATTCTGGATCCACCTCAGAACCACTTGAATTATTGGACCTGCTAGGAACTGATTCTACTTCAAGCTCCACCTGTTTACTCACAACCGATCCTGATTCGACCATTTCTCCTACTTCCTTCTGACTGTCTATCGAAGCAAACTCATTAAAAGTAACGTCCCTACTGATGAGAAAACCTGGAGACTTTGGAGAGGTACACCATAACCTATATCCCTTTACTCCAGTAGCATATCCTAGAAATATGCATCTCTTTGCCCTCGACTCAAGCTTACCATCTCTCACATGAGCATACGCAGGACAACCGAACACCCTCAAATGTTCATAATCAGCCGACGATCCAGACCAAATCTCAAAAGGAGTTTTACAATCAATAGCCATTGATGGAGACCGATTCACCAAGTGACACGATGTATTGATAGCTTCAGCCCAAAAATCCTTTCCCACACCAGAATGTGAGAGCATACTTCGTGCCTTGTCACAAAGCGTTCTGTTCATTCTTTCTGCGACTCCATTCTGTTGTGGTGTTCTAGAACAAGTGCGATGGCGCACTATTCCCCCAGTTTCGCAGAACTCGTTGAACTCACGACTGCAATATTCTAACCCATTATCTGTCCTAAGACGTTTGATTTTTCTTCCTGTTTGCTTCTCAATCATCGTCTTCCATTTGACAAAGGTTGAATATGCCTCATCTTTCGTTTTCAGAAAGTAAACCCACACCATCCTTGAATAATCATCAATCAAACTCATATAGTATCTGGCTCCGCTCTTGGATGGAATTCTGTTTGGACCCCAAAGATCTGAGTGAATGTAGTCCACTGTGCCTTTAGTCTTTCTTACAGCCGATTTGCTGAATTTGACTCTAGTTTGTTTACCAAACACACAGTGCTCACAAAATCCCAATGATTATGCTTTATACCCTTTCAACAAATCTCTCTTTCCCAAAACAGCTAATCCTATGTCACTCATGTGACCAAGACGCCAATGCCACAACTTATTTTGATCCTGCCTACTTTGGCTATTACTCCCTGATGATGCTACTGCAGCATCGCCCATAACAACACTCCCTTGGAGAATGTAAAGACCCTTCTGCAAACTACCTTTCATACATACCATTGAGCCTTTTGTCACTTTGATTACACCATTTTCTGCATGGTACTTGTAACCCCGAGAGTCTAGAGTTCCAAGAGAAATCAGGTTTCTTTTTAACCCAGGAACATGCTAGCACGTCAAGATTCTAACAACCCCGTCAAACATTCTGATTCTGACGTTACCAATACCACCAACAGTCAACGAATGATTGTTCCCTAAATAGACAGTTCCCTGCATTGGCTTGTACGTATCAAACCACTGCTTGAACTGACACATGTGATATGTAGCGCCAGTATCAAGTACCCAAGAGTTTTGCCCAAAGTCTGAACTCACGGATAATACATATCCTTTACCACTGTTTTCACTATCGTCGGAATCGTTCACACCTTCAACAATGTTTGCTGCATTTTCCTTTTGATTTCCCTTCTTACCATTCAGTTTCGGACAATCTCTCCTATAATGACCCTGATCACCGCATTCATAACAGTTTGAGTGCTTCACCCTTGACTTGGACCTCAAGTTCTTCCTTCTTAAAGAACTCGCTTTGCTTTTAGATCTTCCCCTAGTCATAAGACCTTCCCCTTCAGCTTGATTGTCTGGCTGCAAATGTCTCATCTCTTTTGATTTCAGTGCCCCTTTGACATCTGCTAGCGATAACTTATCCTTACCATACATAATGGTATCTACGAAGTTTTCATAGGGAGCTGGTAACGATCTCAATACAAACAAAGCTTGATCCTCATCCTCAATATTGATATCTATGTTCTCCAAGTCCATTATAATTGATTTAAAATTATCTAGGTGCTCTGTTATGGACATACCTTCTTTCAATCTGAAATCATACAAACATTTCTTCAAATATAATCGGTTTACTACTGATTTCTCTGAGTAAAGATCTCCTAGCTTTCTCCATACGCAGGCAGCATTCTTCTCACCACTAATCTCGCGAAGCACATTGTCTTTCACACTCATTAAAATCCAGCACAACGCCCTTTCTTGAAGATCTTGTTTCTCCTCTTCTTTCATCTCTTCTGGTAACTTATTCTCCACAGCCTTCCACAGCCCTTGCAGTACCAATGAAGATTTCAGTTTAATCTTCCACAACGCAAAGCTGGATCCCCCATCAAATTTTTCAATCATGTATTTTGTTGCTGTACACGCCATTGTGAAACCCTAATTGCAAAAGCCCTAATTTCACCACGTGGCTCTGATACCAATTTTGTTATAAAATACTATACAATTATCACAAAATGGCTCAAGCACAGAATATATGCGAATGGAAGATTTAAATGAAACACAGGATTTAACGTGGTTCGAAAATTGTCTACGTCCACGGGCGCCGCCAGAGAAAAGAGTTTCACTATGATAGAAAAGGTTACAGATTTCAGATTGTGTTTTGTGTCGCCCTAGTAATCTATTTATAGGGAATTAATAGACTTACTAGACTATGGGCCTAATGGGCTCATACCACAAGACTAACTGAAGTAATTGGACAATATCCAACACAAAACTGTCCTGCCGGACATAGTACACTCTCAAGGCACTATTCGAACTGCCGGACACAGTACACTGTCAAGGCACTATTCGACTCATTCACAACACAACTATTTGGCGGTTGAGGTCGAGGTCTAAGAATTATTCATCTTTATCATGGACAACTAAATCATGCTCTTGTTTTTGCTAGGTTATTGAGGTATTATCCTCAAGCATATGATCTAGCTCATATCATAAGTTCAATTTTAACTTCTCTTCACCCCTACATCTTGGCCATAGACAAATTTAATAAGCTTACCATCTTCGATAAGATTTTGGATTTTCTCCCTCAATTGTCTACAATCATACGTGACATTGTTGTCGTACTACAATAGCTTGCTTTGATTCATGTTTTCTAAAGTTTTGATCATAAGAAGATGCTTACTAGAAATGAATAACACCATTCATCTTATCATAATGCACACATATGAGCTAGATCTGCCATGACTTCTTGACATTCATAAAAACTATTTTTTGTTTACCTTATCATAAAAAAATTAACGGAGAGAATGATTTTAACCTCTTGAAAATTAAGTTTGAAGCTCACCTAGTACAAAGAAGATTGCTGGTTGTCATTGATAAGAAATCTAGAATGGTTGAGGCTATGATACCGTCTAAAGCATATAGTGTATTATATTGAAAATTTTATTTTTCAATTATAGATTATATTTCGGATCATACCATCTCGTCGACCTTCAGTCAGCAAATAAATTTTATTATTTTCATTGTTATTTCGATTTTGATTTTTGTTGTATTTTATCTTGTCGAACACTATTGTTATTTGTTCAACGAATATGTTTGTAATTTTTGTTATTTGGTTTTTTATATCGAATCTTATTTTCGTTGTTTTTTCATTATACTATTGGTACACTACACAAAATATCTCATATTTTTATATATTTTTTGTTATATTTTGTAAGATACAAATTTTTTTTTATTTAGAATTTTTTGTTTTTTAATAAAAATAATAATTTTTCTTCTTCTTTCTTATAGGATTCTTTTCCGTTGTATATAACTATTTTCTTAAAAAATCAAATGCATAATCTAAAATATATAAATAAATACCAGATCGCTGTGATGATATTTTGCTTCCACATGCTGGCTGCCAAAGTAAAGAGATTTAATGAAGGACATACAAAAATAAATATATAAACAAACTAGCAAGAGGAAAATCCAAATTATTACTACTAAATAAAGAAAGGACGTGAAGGTCGAAAAGATGGTTGAGTATGGCATTCTTATGACCAAAAGGTCATGAGTTCGAGTCCCTCTACATACGCTTTCTCGGCTGAGTCTGTCACCTTGTGTGGTTTACCTTCTGGCGTTGGTTTGCAGGCTATCGCGTTAGACTGAGGGTTTACCCTATGCGCACTCATTGCACTCTGAGTAGCGGCTGCAGGTTCCCTCCGAAAAAATAAATAAAGCAAGGACGTGAATTGCATGATTATGAAAGTAATAAGCTGTAATTAATTTACCGCTAAGTTAATCCTACTGCAACTTGTTCAGTCCCACCGTCAGTAAAAGTCATCGTCAATAGAATACAACTGCTTCTCAAACATTGGTCTCTCTCTCTCCACTTCGTCTCTATTCTCTCTGCAAATCCTCTTTCGCCATCTCCGGTAAACCTCTCTCTCTCTCTCTACATCTCGATATCTCTCTCTGCATCTGATTATGTTTCTTGATCTATAGAATTCAGATCCTAATTTATGAACCCCGAATCGTTTCAGTTTGATTGTACTAGTTAGTAGTAGCCTTAGATTTCTTAATGTCAGTGTAGAGTTGGTAATTTCGAGTTTGGATTTGAATTTGAGTATGAATATGTGTATGAATATGAAACCAGTGAAGCTAAGAAGTGCTAAGATGTTTTCTCTTTCTGAACTCTAAGTTGCAAGGTGAGCATTATGAGTTAACATGTTTGTGTATGCTAGGAATTAGATATGGAAAATGGTGGTGCTTCAAGTATATATCCGTTGCACCGCTGCAAAACCATTCACCTGGTGAGCATCATCAACCACTATCAAATCTGAATTTTATAGAGTCGGTCGAAGCTCAGCAATCTTTAAGATTGACTTTGTTTCTTGGCAATATAAACAAAACAGGTGAGGCATGCTCAGGGGATCCACAATGTTGATGGGGATAAGAACTACAAAGCCTACATGTCTCCTCAGTACTTTGACGCACGACTTACCCAACTGGGTTGGCAGCAGGTATCTATTATTAGTTTTTCATATCTAAAGCTATATTTGGAGTAATTTTGTTGATCTTTGTAACTTCTTTGTAATCATTGTTTATGTAAGAACCTTTGGTCGGGGATGTACTCTTTCCTACCTCGGTGGCGCGAGAAGGTTTTAATGAGGCATCCATAGCAACCGACCTTTTTTAATCCAAATTTTTTCCTTTTAAATTCAGAAGTATTAAAAGGGAGTCCATTAGCTGACGAGTTGATAGACAATTTTTGGCGATCTTAATCGATCAATAGAACCTTAACAGGTTTTTCAGTGTTTAACTGATCCACATTATATTCCCGACCCTATGGGAAAATTTTCAATCATACATTGATCAACAGAACCTTAACAAGTTTTTCAGTGTTTAACTGATCCATATCTTATTCCCGACCTTATGGGAAAATTTTCAATCATACATTTTTTCAGTGTTTAACTGATCCACATTTTATTCCCGACCCTATGGGAAAATTTTCAATCATACATTGATCAACAGAACCTTAACAGGTTTTTCAGTGTTTAACTGATCCACATTTTATTCCCGATCCTATGGGAAAATTTTCAAGCATACATTGATCAACAGAACCTTAATAGGTTTTTTAGTGTTTAAACTGATCCACATTTTATTCCCGACCCTATGGAAAATTTTTACTCAAACAATGGAAACAATCATGCCCGACCAGATACCAAATCACAAAAGCATATTAGAGAAAACTTCAAGATTATAGGAAATTTATAAAACGGTCTGTTACAAAATAAGTCAAATGGGTTCTACCGACCCGGAGGTTACAAAATAACGATAAAAAAAGAGGGGGGGGGGGAGTTTAAGCACCTTCATCCTCAGGCTCGGTCTCTGTGTCGTCCGACTCTTTATCCTCGCAGACCACATCAGATGGACGATTTGCCTCAGGAACATCCAACCACATGGACCCAATGGGAAGGTCGGGGAAATGATTGTGGAAGGTCATTACATATGCAGCTTTCACCTCGGCAGTCTCTTTGTCTGTCTATTTCTGACACTTGTCAGCAAATAGAGTGTTGACATTTTTCAGATCGGCAATCTCTTTCGCTTTCTTTGCTGCGGAGTACCGAAAGAAAAGGCTCTGAATTTTCGACACTACCAATTGTCCCGCTCGGTCGTCACGGTCTTTTCTGACCCGCACCAAGGTTTTTTAAACCTTCTTCAGTTTATCCTCCAAAAGCCTTTTTGCTGCCTCTCCCTTTTGACCTCCTCTTCAAGCGCGACAATTTTCCCTTCCGCATCCGTTAGCTTCTGGCTTAGCTCTCCTGCACGCCTTTCTTTCATCGCCAGAAGCACGATCATATTGTACAAAGACAAGGACAACCCGCCAGTTACTCGCAAAGGAAAGGTATGAGAACTCCCGGTAACTGACAGCACAGGCAGTTTTGTACCACTTGATGACGTCCGGTAGCCTTTGATGCCTTAGAGGTGCCAGCATCATCGTCGGGGATCACCATTACTGGAGCTCCCTCTGACGGTATTGTTGCGGGTGCGGCCACATCCCCGCCTTTAACCTCCTCATACTGCTCAAATAGCACCGGGATGGTTGCATTATCGACAAGAGCAGGAGCGTCGGCAGGACCACCATCCTTTTTTGAGTGTTTCGATCTTTTGGCTTGAGCACCATCCGCCTCAGCTTTTTCCTTCCGTTTCTTGGTCAGCTCCTCAGACCGATGGACCTTGCCATCCTCAGCAGCAACGTCATCCCTCTGACCCACCGCGTCGACCTCTGTTGCCTCGACGTTTGCCTGCTCGGCCTCCTCGTCCGATTTTGAGCGCTTGCTAGGTGCCTTATTGCGTTTTGGAAGGAAGAGGTGTGCGTCGGGCGCATCTATCTTTGCGACCAAATCCACCAAGTTGGATGGTTGGCGCAGCTGCTCCAAGGTGAGCGGTTCAGTAGAGCAACGCCAAAGGTTGCTCATGATCAGGTTCGTGTTCTTGAAGGCGCGGTGGAATGCCCGACCCCAATTCTTCCTGACATAGTCCTTCAAAATTTAGAAGGTCACTTTGCCAGATTTGAAGTAGTCTTTCTTTAGCCCCTAGAAAAAATCCTTTGACACTGCACAAAGGATCGGTCTTTTCGTTATAACAAAAATAAAATAATAATAATAATAATAAAAGGTAATATGGTTACCATCGGGAACCCATGTCCGCAGCAACTGCCCCAGGTTCTCCTTAGTGTATGGGCGGCCATTTTCCCAACAGCCACTAAGGAATACAAACCGATGCTTCCATCCCTTGTCACCTTCGAGGAAATCATTAACAATCTTCCAAGTGTTGGCCAATGAAGAGTAGAAGAAGAGAGATTTGGGGGATTTCGAGAGCCCTGACAAGATGATGTACTCAGTTATCGCCATAACCCGACCCGATAGGCGTGATGCCATTATACATGACATTAGCGTATACCACGCATTGGTTGTGAGCTGTGAGGGGCAGATGTTAAGGGTCTTAAAATAGAGAGCGATCTCAGGATCCAGAGGAAACCCGAGGCCCCAGTTCAAGAGCTCTGTGAAAATGACGATCTCTCGCGACCGAACATGCACTGGCGTCTCACCAGGAGCAGGGAATCGTACGGTGATGCACTCCGGGATCCCCTACCGGATCAGAAGTTCTGCCTGTTCTGTGGCAGAGAAGTATAGGTATTTTCCTTCAAAGAAGGAGATAACATTTTCCCTTGGCAACAACCAATGGTAAGTCGTAGTTATGACCGCTTCTATCTCCGCGGGAAGAGGTTCTTCGGGAGGGCCAGCAGCGGGGCCAGCAGCGGCAACACTTTCCCTAGCAACTAAGACATCCGCTTCTGTCTCTTCAGCATCTTCTGCTTGGTTAGCATCGGGTTGTGGGGAGCTGGCCGCTGGAGGATCGACCGACTGGGACAGAGGCTCTATAAAACTGGAGCTATTACCGATGCGGGCGAGCTTTAATTCTTCTCGCTGTTGACGAGCACGCTCGAGCTCCAGGTCTGACAGTCAAGATCCCGTCGGGCAACTCCCAAAGGGGTACATGCGGTATTGACACCCGTCCGGTACCCTTGTATGGTGGGAGTGAGCTGGACTATCTCGGGAGAATTACCCCCCGCAGGAGAAGCTGAGGTGCTGGAGTCTCCCATGAAAAGAAATCTAGTGTTGCCTTGGCGTCTAAGAAGAAAAAGGGTTAAGCTAGCAGGAGAATTTACCGACGAAGACGTCGGGCGGTTGGAATGTGCGATAGGGGAGTGCGGAGAGCTACTGCCAGAGGGGATAAAAATGGCTTCGGGGTTTGAGCACCAGCCGGTTCGGATACGATGAAGGATGCAGCAGGAATTGGATTGGGAAGGACAGGGTCGTGGGGAAGAGGCACAGGTGCGAAAGGGCTTTGTATCAGAACTCCAGATTAATCCCGCAGCTCGGTACTCTTCAGCTCGGTCGCTAATGCTGGCCCAATCAATAAACCCAAATGCGGACTCGTTCTTCTTCTTCGGTTTTTGCTTTATCATCGGGTTCTTGCTTTTAATAAACTCTGGTCTCTCTCTCTAGAATGATATGGACAACATTTTCTCTCTCTAGAATTTCTCTGAGAGCGATTTTGGTGAATGAGGTAATTATAGGCAGCTCTACTTAGCCGCTTTACGCATGAGGGAGTCTAAACGATGAAAGCAACGAGAAGTCAAAGAGCCTTCTGGAAAGACGTGCAGGCAAGCACGCTTCGAATAAGGGGACGACACATGTAGACTTAGCTCAGGCTAGCATCATAGGTCTGCACCGATTAGTTCAGACGGGTACGCTAGATGGGTTTCATATACCCGGTTTGTCTTCCAAGGCCTGATTTCCCGTTTGGGCCCATGGGGAATTGGTCAATCGAGATCAGTGGTAGACCGATGATAAGGATTTTTTAGCGTCGGGGACAATTCATAGCCGTCATTCAGAAGAAAACGATCGGTTGGGGATAGGGGCAATACGATTAATTAATACCAAGGCAATACTGTCAAGCGATACCGAAGCACATAGGACAGAGGCGTTTCGAACTAACTTATTTACGAGTCTTCATTCCTGACGCTCTTAAAGACTGGGGGGCTACTGATAAGGGAAAAATTCGTCGGTCTTAATAGAAAAGGAGTTAATTGCAAAAAGGAGAAAGGAAATATGCCCATTGTTGTATTTATTGTTTATAAGAAGACAATATGTAAATAAAGTAGCTTGTAAATGACTAGTTGTGAAATAATACAAGACTACCAAGGACTTGTTGTATTTACAACAAGAATGTCCTTCGATAACAACAACTCTTCAAATGAAAGTTAGAGCTGAAGAAAGTTATCAAATGTCTACCATGGTAAACCATGATTGGAGGTATGAAATCCAAAAATTCATTACTAAGGGTATTCTTCCAGAAGATAAAATCTTAGCCAGAAAGTTAAAGTTTAAAGTGCATGGGTTTTTGGTTTTGGAGGAAGTCTTTTACAAGAATTTTTTTAGCCATGATAACCAATGATAATAAATAAGAGAAAGGAGAATCAAACATCATAAAAAAGACATATTATATTCTTATCTACCTAAGGTTACCTCTGATCGCTCCAAAAATATCCGGACCCAAATTTGTTACCATATATTATTGGAACCAAGTCTATAGAGAGAAACACAAGAAATAGATAGACAAAATACTAAAAAATGGTTATAGTATACTAATTGTTCATTCTTCCACAAAAGGGGGATTTCGTTTTATATCTTGTATGTGATAGACCCAAACCCACATGGATGACCCACTTTAGATTATTTCACATTTCTATTATATTAAACCTACTTATACGTATATTATTACACCATATACCCTAAATATTATAATTATACAATTATTTATTACAAACTTATGTATTTAGACAAAACCATCCAAAAAATGCCTGACCCATCCAGGTCCAGATAAATTACACCCTTATCAGTAGCCCCATAGTCCATGCAAAAAAATCGAGCAAGGACTACAATATTTTGCGTCGGGTCGAGAACTCGATGGCATTAAATAGACATCACATCATATTAATGTTTTTAGAATTGAGTGGACATTGCCTCGGATCAGGACCAGAGTATCAAAAATTGCCAAAAGTATGAAGCGTTGGATTCTATACTCGGGGTATTTAGGTACTGGGCCCAACCACCTCGCTGTTTAGCCTATTCCCAATAACGATCACTCATTGTTACTCGTGTATTATGGTATTCAAGACATGTCATTCAATCATTTAAGAAAACGACTATTGACCTTTTCGAAGCACAAACATTTCCATTTTCATATGCGTATAATTGTTGGGGGAAGAGGTTCCCTTATAAATACCCTTCATCATCTTATAATTCACCTTCACAAAACTTATAGAGTGAGAGAGAAAAAGAGTTTTGTTGCCTCAACTTTCTAAAGAGATAAAGCGTGTTTGAGGCTCGGTTTATAAGAAATACATTTGGCACCCTCGACTAGTTTTCTATTATTAAGAGAGGATGAATACCAATCAACATGTGTAATTGACAGTTCTCCAAAATAATTTACCCATATGAAGAATTCGACCCACACAAACTGTATTTATTCGAAGACCCCCCCCCCCCCCTCCCTCCACTTATTGTCTCTAATCCGACCCTATAAACTTCCCTAGCCGTAAATCTGTTAGAGCAAAAGAATCAACCCAAGAAAACCAAATCTCTAAGTACTGAGAGGAATTTTGTATTTGAAAACCACCAGCCCAAGCAAACCAAATCTCTAAGACTTTGACCCAAGTCGTCCTTCCTGGCCATGAGGGATTCTAGCTTTAACTCATTGTATCAGGACGACTCTCAATATGTAAGGATAAGCCCGACCATTATCGGGATTAAAACTGGGGTTAATACTACTACCACTATTAAAGAGTAGCGTAATGCACGACTTCTCAAATTGGAGTTAGGCAATCCCTACAACAACCAACGTATCGGGTACCAACGTTACTATCACCGCCCATAAGGGATTGGGTGTCTCTAAAGGTACAACAAAGAGTAAACCATCTGTTTAAAAAAAAAGTATCATCGACGCCCATCGCGATACTGATGGTGACTCGCTTGCATATACTAATACGGTTCGTATAGATGGTAAATAACGAATTTTCTGAAGCAACAGAAATATATGAGGTTTCCAAACACGAAGAGGCCTTGCCCGTAAAAATAAAAAAAAGTCTTATGAAGTTTTCATAGTGGGTTGGAAAGAGAACACGTGATATCTTTTTACACTGGTAAATAGTCATATTATAATCGAGATGACGCTTCAGACTTAAACAAAAGATGGGGAATTCCTTCCTCTATCAATAGACGTTTACCAACCCAAGGAGAGATGCTGTTGTCAGTAGGAGAAAAAAAGCTTGTACTATTCTCTGATGTGCTCAACTGAGGAGTTCGGCTCCTGTTAGATCCTACAATCGTGAAATATTTTAAGCTAGTGGAACTGTGCCAAAGCCAAGCCATCCCTAATGTATGGCTCATGTTAATGTCTTGTATTATGGCATCCCAGTTTTACCAAATACTTATGTCAATGGAGGAATTTGTGGCTATTACCACTATCTCCATGGTTCAAAAACAACTCATCTTCTATGTCACCTTTGAGAAATACTATAAGATTGTGAATGACTTGTTGGAAGTGGATAAAGCTTGGAAGCGTCGTTTCTTATTTTTAGTGGAGTTTGAGAGAATGGTCGAGCTCATACAAAAATAATAACAACCCAAGATGGTTCTCGCTAGTGTAGGCGTGTCAAGATATTTATCTTATTATGCTTTATACTTTAAAATTCGAATGTTAACCGTCGCACTCTATTATTAATAGTTTAAAGTCAAAATTTTAGTCTTTGATATAAGAACATCTGGCGTCTCCAAAGAGAACCTTCGCTCATTTAAACAACTGGGCTCAGGAAAACTATGAGAATGAGTTTCATCGGTGATTTTTGAGTGTGAACCTTATCAACATTTATCCGTGGCGGTCCTTAGAAGGTGAATTGAGTGAAAAATAATGGATGAATCTTCATGAACCTACTGTTATTTTAAAAGGCTAAAGGCATTTGATGCGCACGTCATATTGCCCAAATGGAAAAAGGGCCCTCAGTCATCGGTCGAAGAAAAAGTTTGTATAAGGTCATGTACCAATTAAAGCAATGACCAAAGTTTTCGGTCATGAGATAATAGCTATGAATGTTGATGTTAAGAAAAAGCCAAAGATGCTAAAGACGAGTCACTAAGAACAAAAAGCCCAAGATAAAAGATAATTCTCCGACCAACCTCCCCGCGACCGAGCATACCACTATTCTTCCTTTGTTTGATGAATAACGACACGATTCCTCCGGGAACAAAACTGGTTTCGTCGAAGGTTGGCTTGGTAATTGGTAACAACGAAGTCGAGGAATAGAATGACCAAGTTCTCTATGATCTAGAGGAGAATCATGTTGAGGGACATTTAAAAGCGCAAGATACTGGTGTTGTGGCTCGAAATTCTTTCGGTGATCAGCTTATCGACCAACTAGGTCATGCAATGAGGTTCCAACATTTGTACCTATCCCAATCCCATACGATGATCTACTGGTCATTCTTGTCCCCCAAGGAGGCATCTTAAACGATCAGGCATTAACAGATGACTCTGCACCTGCTGGGTCATTTCAGGTCAAAAATTCAGACTTCAATGCTTGTTATATGTAGCATCTTATTATGAAGAAAAATGCAAAATAAAATTAAAGAAAAATTGCCAGAGACGGAGCTCTAAATATTCTATCTGGAAGAACAACTCAAGGAGAAATTAGAGCAAGCCAATCAAAAATGGTTAGCGACTCAAATTTTTTGCATAAGTCACTAACCTTTCATGTAGGCTCATGGATCTTCTATGATACTGATCATCCTTTGATCCCGTTTAGGATCCAAATTTTCTGAGGCTATGTCGAATGAGTTGATGAGATCCAAAATGACAAGGGTATTTTCTTACTTTGGGGGTACCACGACTTCTTTCCCCGTCAGATTCTGTTAGGAATGTTTCTTAACAAATGTCATCAATTTTCCATTCTCAATTAACACTTAGATTATATTTTTCAATGCTATGCAGTATTTTGTATTATGCCTGACGTCATCGTAATACTTGTAGTGTCTGTTATTTTGAATTTCCTTTGGAGTTTGGATCGGGAGGGGTTTGAGGAATTATGTATGGTTTCTTGCCTTATTGAAGGTAGTGGACACACATTCGTTAAACTTAGCAAAGTGAGAAGATCGAACCCACTTGTTGGACATTGGCCTAACTGTTGATTAAATACTTGTCGCATGCTGAACCGTCTTCGACCGAGGTGGTAATTGGCTTATGACTCTGGATCGAAATTTAAATGATTGATGGTAAGTCTGGACCAGCTGTGGTTTAGGAATAGGCACATGTGCCTGCTGGTAAATAACTACCGGAGAATACGGACCCTACTATTATTGAGTCAAAGAGGCCAACTCCGATGCTTGAGACTTCTCTACTAATATCTACTTTTCAACCTGCTATAACAGAGCTCAACACATGAAAGCTTGTTTCTTTGCGATGTTGTCCTTTATAATATCGGGTAATAAAATCCCATCTTAAACGTAACTAACGACGCGGTTTCTTCACAGGCTTCAAGTTCAGTTTTTTGTATCAACAAATCGTCTGGTGTAATCTCTCACGCTTTCCCCGACTTTATGTCGACAATTTATTATGGTGTCCCCATTAACTCGAAACTTCTTTCTTCCTAAGAAATATTGCCAAAATATAGTCCAAAACATGTCAAAGTTCTTGATGCAACCTTGTGGTAAATAGTTAAACCATTTTGAGGCATCACCTTAAACGTTTGTGAAAACGCACGACAGAACAACTTGTCATCATCATCAAAATTTATCATAATTTTTTTCAACTCCAATTACTGTTTAGGTCATTTTTCCATCTAATTTCTCTAACTTTGAAATATCGAAACACTTCGACATATGACCCACCAAGATCTTTGTAGATAAAGGAGATGACCTCCAGTTATGTTTGGTTTTAAACATACCACTTGCTAGGCCTTCAGTAGGGGTCGCGTATACACCTTATTCAGATGAATTTGTGAATTGACTACTTATCTGATAACCAAGGCTCTGATTTCCCGAGGGTAACTATACATAGAGAGTCACTTGCTATTTTATTCCATTAGTCACCGCACTGTCTCTATCCATCGAGATGGGGGTCCTTTTGTCAAAATTACCATTCTTCTCCTTCGAATCCCTAGATCGGTGGGAAACTCGAAGTTGGTCTACCCGCTTCCTCGAACTCTTTTTCTTTCTCTTTATCTTGCGTCAGTACTCTTTGTTTGGGGAAAAAGACTCATCAGAGTTGTAAACGAAAGAATCACTAGTATCCGTTGAATATCATAACATTGCATGGATTTTTTTTATTTCTTCGGAGAGTAACGACTCTGACGCCTTTCCAGGCCATGATCGCGAGATCGATACCCATCCCCTATTTTGGTTTCCTCCGAGGATCATTCGTTCCGAATTTTGGACCTATTTCATTTTTTAATTAATGTTTCCTCTTTCTCAATATTCAATTTTGCAATATCTTCCAACAATTGTTTTCTCAGTAATACCAAGATAGACTCATTTAACTGCTCTTCGATATACTGGTTATTTTAGTTTTGCTCTTCAATTTGGTGTCCATCGAATCAATGTTCCTCAGATACCGACCCGATCCAATCTCCCTCTATCATGATAACGGACTCTTCTTGAAAGTCCGTGTTCATCTTTATTTAAGTTCACAATTAGATTAGTGATTTGTGAGAAAATAACTCAAAGTATCAATCTTCTTTCACTATGGTTGCAAGGATCGCTCCAAAAATATCTGTACCCGAATCTACTACCAAATATTACTGGAACCAAGTTTAAAAAAGGAAATACGAGACGTAGAGAGTAAAAACTCCATAATATGGCTATCATATATTATTTGTTCACCATTCCCCAAAAATAGAATCTTATTTTATATAATAAATATAGTAGGCACAAACCCACATGGATGACCCATTTTAGATTTATATTATACTAAACCTACTCATACATATTATTACACCACATACCATCAATATCACACATTTTTACCATTCTTTATTAATAAACTTATGTATTTAGACAAAACCATCAAAAAATTTCACGACCTATCTGTGTCCGGATAAATTACGCCTTTAGCAACCTCAACTTCAAACTCACCACATACAGGTGCATAAACACTAATAAAACCAAACATTTTATTTTTAGGCTTCCATAGTATATGAGGGTTATTTATTATGCCATACATCTTTTTAAATAAAATATTAGTTAAACTCATCGTATCAATCAAGACTACTATGATCTCATCATATACAACATAATAAATCATGAGAACGACATCCTTATCAAGGTTTGGAATCCTTATAATATCTTCATCTTTGAAATTAAATTAAAGGTAAGGCGCTTAGTACATATATGCAAAGGTTTGGCCTTCATAACTATTCCTATTTTTTGAAGATTTGGTAATTCTGAAAATATGATTATAATAATTTGGCGGTTAAAGTCGAGGTCTGAATATTTTTCATATCTATGAAAGACAACTAAAGTATGCTCTTGCTTTTGCTGCGCTACCGGGGCTACTCTCCTAAACCCATTTGGTATCGACTTATATAATTTGGGTTCGATTTTAACTTATTTTCACCCTTATATCTTGTTAATTGACAAATTTCATAAGCTTACCATCTTCAATGATATTTTGGATTTTAGCCCTTTGTCTACAATCATGTGTGTTATGGCCGAAATTGTTGTGGTACTTAAATAACTTGACTTGATTCATATTTTCCCAAGTTTTGATAATAAGAATGCGCTTATAGAAATGCACAGCTTCATTCTACTTATCATAGATGATCTTTACACTCTCGGTTAAATTTAGAAATTACCCTCATATTGGTTCACTTACTTCTTCCATCACCTTAGCCTTTTCCTCGATAGTCTACTGTTATGACCAAATAGACTTTGTTTATGAGGTGCATAAGCTAAATTCATATGGATGATCAACTGGGGGAGATATGATTATTTAATGAGGGAATGTCCATGATAATAAACCATTGTATACATAAAAATTGGGTTCTAATAGGTATGATGGTCACATTTTCGTATGACCCTCAAACATCTTGTCTCATTTAGCTTGATCCGAGATTAAAATTGAGTTAGCAAATTCTAAAAAGATAAAAGCTTTTTTTCCATTATGCACACATCTAGCATGCTCGATATGCCACGACTTCATTATATTCATCGAAAACCATTTTTGTTGCATGATATAATCACCATCACTATTGATTACTTTTATTCCAACATAATATTTTAATAAATTTGATATAAGTTTGAAACTTCATATTCTCCTCGAGGATAACGGATTAGATCAACTCAATGTACTTCATCAAGATGTCATAGAGAAAGCTCGGTAAAACAACCGATCATCACCATCGAAGCTGAGTATATGATTTATGAACTACTCAATATGATGTTATAAATATCTAATATTTTCGTACTAATACATCTTTTATTGATTAAACTTGAGAGAAAAATCCCGCACAAAGATATTTAGAGAAAATAAAGATCTTATCGGATTGTATTTATGAAGATACAGAGAACCTTTGACAACATCATTTCACCTGGATAATGATTGGAACCTTAATTTTTTGTATAAGGCTTATAAGAGTTTGTGAAGTTTGGTTTGGAAGTCAAGAAGTCAAACCATAAGGGTTTAACTATATTTTGTTGGCTCTCATATTTGATCAGAAAGATGGGTTATGATTAGGTTGAGAATATTGCAATGGTTGTTGAATTTGAAAGGTTGCAAAGATTGTAAGGGATGGTACAAAGCTACCTTTGAAGATAAGCTTGATGTTGCTGTTTTGGGGCTCGGGCTCAACGTTGTTCATCTTTAGACCTTCGAAATGAAAACCTCATCTAATATCGTTGAATTTTTACTTGGTCATAATGTATAAAGTGGGAGCGCTGATGGTGCCGCCTTTCAGGTGACTCTAAATTCTAACCAATGTCAACATACTATCCTTTTAGGAAAAGAAAGAAGAGTATCATTGGTGTCGAGACCCATGTCCCTTTCTAGGGATATCATTAGTTTGGTTGGCTCATAACCTCTGTAGCGATATTAATACCATGTTTTGACCTACATCGATTTCTTATCGACATCGAATTATATAACCTCAAATCTTAACATCGGAAATCTTGGACTCATGTTTTCAATAATTACCCGAAAGCTAGCCAACTTGATTGCGTGAGCTGCATTTGAAGTAATACCAGGTTGAGAAAGATTTTAGGCTGAACGACTCTTAGTTCTGCTTAAACCCCAATTTCACCAGAATTATTTATGTTTTGGATAAGTTAGTATAAAAAAACTTGCAACTATTGTTACTGGTGTTGGAAATACACCTTGGATTATCGATCTCGTCCACATACAACATCACTGAATTCTATTTTAAATAAAATAAATAAATATAAATAGTAATAAAGTATGCAAAACTTGTATACTAAATAATGATCTTTCATTTTTTAATAAGATGACAAATCTCATTTATAGTGATATATGCCAACCCACCACATATGTGCATGTACACATAAAGCTTATATTAAACTTAACCTAAACATTCTATTTGTATAAAATCGACTGTCCAAAATCTGATAACTATCCGATTAATAATTTTCTTATCACTTTGATTAAATGTTTATAACCTGATTATTGAATTTTGTTTGAACATATAAAATCCGACTCAATATGTTAAATATTTTTTTTGAAATAAGTTTAAAATAAAATATAAAAATTTAAACAAAAATAATCAACAATATTTATTAACAATATCCAATTTTATAATGTTATTTATAACCATATGTTTACGCATTTAGCTGGTTTTGAATTTGTGTCCGATTTTAAAACATATTATATTAATATTTTAATTTTTTAAGATATAAATAATTGATTATCTAATTTTTTTTATATAAAATAATTCATAAATTTATAAAAGTATAAAATAGGTTTTTTTTAAACATTCAATTACCTAAATTTTGACATTTTTTTAATATGACATATTTTAAATACATGTTTAACATAAATGGTTATTGTGGTTTACATGACAAGGCCAATAGAGGTGGTATTTTAAGGAATAATAATGTTAATACTAATAGTAGATTTGGAAGGCTCTATGGTAAATTAACTCCTATTCTAGGTGAGACAAAGGCTTTTCTGGATGGTCTATTAATTAGTAAGAGTCTAACCTTGAAATATAAATTGATTCTCAACTTTTAGTGGATATGTTAAGTAATTGCAGAAGCCCTTGTTCCTAGATCATCTTCTTACTTTTTACATGAAGTTAATTACTTCTAATATGTCTATTAAACACATTTACGAAGACCAGAACAAGGCAGCCGACTGGCTTACCAAATGGACTCGTAAATGTAAAATGAAGTTAAATATCTACCCAGATCAGATGCATAACCAACTAAGAGCTATTAAATTTTTAGAAGGTCTAGGTGTATGATATATTAGAACAGAGAATTAAAACATTATCTTTTTCCCATTCATCTCCAAAATCAAATATTATTAATTGTATTAAACTAACATTGAAGAGCAGGTTTTGCCGGACTTAGCTTAATGGTATTTCACAGATTTAGGGTTGTACGCTGAAGAGTTTCTTGGAAGAATCCATGAAGTTAATATGATCAATGATAGTACGTTGCAAGTTGGAAATATTCTAATATAAGAGGTTGGGTATTGTGGAGTTTCCTTAATTATTTCAAAATGAAAATTCTTATAAAATCTTTTACGAAAGAGGCTGATTCAACAACAAAAGAAGTCATCTTCTAAAAAAATTATGGTACCTAAGATTGGAGAAGTGAGATTTTCATCATTTTTTGATGAAGAATTCTTCAAATAAAGATGCCGCATTTTGAATAGAAGTTTTGCAATTCACAAATTTTGAGCTTTATGTCAATGAAGAAAAGAAATTTAAAATTCTCGTAAAAGAGAGCATCCCAACGAAATAGGTATAAAAGATTAGATAGTAAATTTAACTATTATGTCTAACTTTTTATTTTCCAAGGATAATAAAAAGCATATATATATTTACTAAAGTATCTATATATTTACTAGCTTAAATTGTTGCTAGGTAAATTTGTAGTTGCAGTTATAAAATAGGTACAATTTTTCCTTTTTTCCTCCTCCATTTGTGAAACAAAATAACTACCTCAAATATAAAGAGTATGTTGTATTATTTTGTAATCTAAAAATTTAGACTACCAAAATTTCACGTTAACTTAACAAATTTATACATTAGACACAAATTGTATTAAGAATCCGGAACAAACTCTCTATATAAGACTAGATAGCAAATTTAGTCTTATATAGAGAGTTTTTCTTATTGACTCCGTACAATTTTTTTTTTATCTTTCTCCTCCACTTATAAAAACAAATAACACACTTAATTTTAAATATGCTGTTGTATTATTGAGTAATCTAAATATTTAAAAGTATCAAAATCTAAATTAGGAACTTATTGGGGGGTTTTGGGATGCTCATCACAATCTAACTCCAAACTTTTCTTTTATATTAAATAAATAAAAAATTATTTCATTTTATAATTTAAAAATTAATATTCCGAAATTAAGCAAATAGTACAGACCAATTGCGTATTATCATTGTTAATTCGAGGGGCAAATGCCTACCTATTTAATTGGTTAACTCTGCAAGTCCCTAAACTCCAAAAACCCTTACAGCCGGAAAGGGGAGAGAACGATATCGAACACCCTTCAGGTACGCAAACTTCGTCTTTTCTTCTCTCTTCCCTTCGAACTTCGTATTGGTACTTTTTCCTCCATTCTCTAGGGTTCCTCGAATTCGATATATATAAAGTAAAGTTGAAGGAGAACACTGGCTACTTTTGTACCTCCATTATTTCAATTTTCGTTATTAGGCGATAAGAGGTTGTTCCTATCTCGTATTTTGTAATGGTGAAGTCGGTTTTACTATGATGTTTTTGTTTTCGTTAAGATTTGCTCATTGGTATAGTGAAATGTTGGCTCATTTGTACCCTTTTGACATCATGTTATGTGGTGAATTTGAATTTATTGTTTAGATCAAGACAGTTTTTCGTTAGCCATCTGAATTGTTCTCACAGTCGTTGATGATTTTAGAGTTCCACATCACCGCTTTGGGTTGTTTGTCTGGTACACAAAAGTTGAGGGCACTGGCTTCTTATTTAAAGTCTACTGTCTTACTGCAAAAATTGTCTGTACCTTAACCGAATTTCTTCGAATACGTTTGGCTGTGTATAAATGCCTGTATAAGGATACCGTATAGAGGAACCTTTTCTTTTAGTTGATGTGTTAAACAGAATTCTAGTATAGGCTATATTTTTGTTTTGTTACCTGGATGTTGTAAATGTTTTAATGATTCTATAAACTTTTCAAGTGTTAAACTGAGTCACATATCTGATGTTTCTGCAGCTACCTGGTGAAATTGTGTCAAATCATGTGCTTGGATCTCCAGGTCTACATGAGTGGTTTGAACAAGCTGCTGATGTTGGAAATCCTGATGCTTTGCTTTTAGCTCTTCGGATTAGAGAAAAGATTTCAGTTGATAGTTTAGCATTTGGCAGACTTCTACCAAGTCCATTCAGCTCCAACACAATGTTTTCTGCTGACCATCTATCCTCTCTTGTTAACTGCTTGAAGGTAGTCTTCAGTTGCATATGTACATTCTGGATATCTTTTACATTTAAAAATTGTTTACTCTGCTAGACCATCTATAAGTTTCTTATTTTCTTAAAATAAGTTTCATGAATGTTTCAGGAATCCACTTTTTGCCAGCCTCGAGTTCACAGTGTTTGGCATGTTTTAGTAGACATCCTCTTACCTGATAAGTTTTTGCAACCAGAAGATCCTGTGTCAGTTACTAATTCCTTGAAGAAGCATAAGAAAGGTCGCAAGTCTAGCTCTTCCGAGGAAGAGACTGCAAAGAAGATTCAGAATTTTATTGAAATCATTGTAGAAGGATCACTTCTTCTTTCAAGTCATGATCGTAAGCATTTGGCATTTGATGTTCTGCTTCTACTCCTCCCGCGGCTTCCTGCAACCTATGTTCCGCTTTGTTTGTCATACAAACTTGTCCGCTGCTTGATGGACATACTATCTACAAAAGGCTCTTGGCTTTACAAAGTTGCTGTGCAATTTCTGAAGGACTTGTCTGACTGGGTAAGAAATGATGATGTCAAAAGAGTCGCTGTTATTGTTGCTCTGCAGAAACACAGCGATGGGAAATTCGACTGCGTCACAAGAATGAAAACGGTGAAGGATTTAATGGTGGAGTTCAAAACTGAAGCAGGTTGCATTCTGTTTATTCAGAGCATGATTAATGTGTTTGTGGATGAAAGAAATACTCTGGAGGAACCTTCAAACGGTAAATGGAGAATAGAGCCTTCTTCTATAAATTCAGATCAGAGCCAAACAGCCCCCAAGGGGGTAGCCGAGTTGGTTGAGCATGGCATTCTTATGATCAAATGGCATTCTTATGATCAAAAGGTTATGAGTTCGAGTCCCTTTACATACGCTTTCTCGGTTGAGCCTGTCACCTTGTGTGGTTTACCTTCTGGCGTTGGTTTGTAGGCTATCGCGTCAGACTGAAGGTTTACTCTGTGCGCACTCATTGCACTCTGAGTAGCGGCTGCGGGTTCCCTCCGGAAAAAAAAAAGATCAGAGCCAAACAACGGATGACAATTCAGAGATAGGATCGTATGATGATACGGGGGCAGTTGACGCAACGGAAAATTCTGATTTTCTGAAAAGTTGGGTTATAGACTCCCTTGCAAGTATCTTTAAAAACTTGAAGTTGAATCCCGAGGCAAAGTTTCAAGTGGAAAAGGAAATTTTGAAGTTCTTAACTGTTTCAGGGTTGTTCTCTGCTTCTCTTGGCACTGAAGTTACTTCGTTCGAGTTGCATGAGAAATTCAGGTGGCCCAGAGCAGCCACCTCGAGTTCTCTTTGCAAGATGTGTATTGAGCAACTGCAGTTACTGCTGGCAAATGCTTAAAAGGTTGAGGGATCGCGATCTTTGACAATATGCCACGAGCCAAATGATCTAGGTTCCTACTTCATGCGATTTGTTGGTACATTGCGTAGCATTCCTTCCGTTTCTCTCTTTAGGTCTTTAAGCGAGGAAGATGAAAAAGCATTCAAAGGATTACAAGAAATGGAGGGTAGCCTCTGTAGGGAGGTAATATAATACTCGGCAACTGAGAAGGAGAATATTCGCCATAATAAATACTTAGGGGTTAATTACGAATAAATAATACTCGACAAGACTATTATTGTATCTATTGTCCTTTAGAGGCGAATTTGTAAACAATATGTGTAATCAGGGACTAAAGTGACAATAAAATCGGCCCACTAAGGATATTAATGGGTCCACCTTATTTTACTATAAAAGGTGAACCACTTTCTTGATAGGTGGGACATTGAATATTATTTTATTCCTTTTGCACACTCACTACATTTTCTCTCTCTAGTCACATCAGACACGAGATCCGAAGTATTCCATCAATCATTTATTAACTCATCAATGGTAAAACCTGGTCGAAGGGTAAAACCAGAAGAAAACCTTTAGCTGATTGATATTAATTATTTTTGTAAGAAGTTGTGAGAGAAATGAGGAGTGTGCTTGTATTTAATATTTTTGAAAAATGTCCAACCCTTCTTAATAAAATTGGTTGTTGTATTTATATTGTTTTTTTACCCATGGGTAGTGCAGGTCAGATCTTATAGTCGAGTTAATCATATGAGCCCCCAAACCCAAGAACTGAGGTGCTAGCCACATAGCTGAGTCATTGTTCCACTCAAGTTACTCTTTAGTCATTGAGTTTTATTCAATCGGTCCAAATTCCCTTCAGATAATATCAGAATCGCTATAATATGCTTCTAGCGATATCCGAACTGATCATATACCGCCCTTATCTCTTTCAAAAAATATTTGGCAGAGCTAACCATGATGAAAAATGTCCGATCTACCTCCACGACGAATTTGAAAGGTCAACCGATGAATTCAAAGGTCGTGACTTTATTATTAGTCATCTGTTACACATGTCAATTCCTAGTTGGACCTACTAGTCATTTTCTCTTATGGATTTGCATCTAAACTTTCAAAAATAAGGGGGCTATAGTTAATAGACTTTAATTATTATTTAGCTGATTCACTTCCCCTAGGTAAAACACTAAAATAGAGTCTTTTACAAGAACTACCATAGTTAAAGGAGGTTGGCTCAATTTTTCTGAATCAGATAAAGAAAACAGAGAGGCCATAATCGCTGTCGGACTACCTGCCTCTCCTGGTGGATTGATTATTGAAGCGATATTAGAGCCAGACATGAGTTCATCTTCTTATAGACCATCAGTTTCCATAAAAACTTCTCTTGTTCCATCTTCAACAAATCTTGAACAACCAGAACTACCAGTTCAGCTAATCAAAACACCTTTTACTAGAACCGGAGCCGTTACCAATCGTAAAACTCCATCTTCTTTCATCTCTATGGGGTTAGATATAGGAGATGATACACCCCGAAGGGTTACCAGGCTTTTTAAAGCCAAAACTGCAACTTCATCTGCCAAGGATGCAGAGAAACTCAATGAAGTTTTTACAATGGTAGAGTCTCCAACACTGCCTACTTCAGATCCAAATCTATCGATTCATCCCACCAAAACTTCTCATATTGAGAAAGAAGATATTGGGCTTAAGTCAGCTGATCAACAACCACAAATAATGAATGAGACGATGGAAGATAGTCGAGTAGATACCCCATCAGAGACCTCCATACATACTAGTGACACCAACATAGTTTAGGAAAAGAAAGAGATAGTAACACAACCTGATGCTGAACCGCTTCCGAAGTGCCTTGCAGGGCGAGTGAGGCCTATCTTCTCCAAAGTCAGTGTTAAGTACTTGTTAGCACTTCAAAAAAATTCCTATGTGTATACCCACACTGTTGAGTTGGATAGAATTAGGAAAAAATGGGGCTTTCTAGAGTCCGCTAAAGTGATAATTCCCATCCCTGATGAAACTCCAATAGATAGCAAGGCTAAAGAGCTAGTGGTATATACCGAAGTACTTAATTGAGGCCTTCGGTTCCCTTTGGACCCATAAATAGTTAGATACTTTCACTTAGTAAAGTTATTCCTGAGTCAGTTAAGCCCCAATTCTTTGTTAACCTTATTAGCCAACATCATCACTTCAAGACTTACCAAGATTCCAATGCCTATGGAACAGTCCGCTGTTGTGGCCGGCTTGTGTCAAAACCATCATATCCTCTTTTATTATTTCATCATGGGGAATGATTACAAAGTGGTTGATGATTTGTTGGGGGCTGATGAGCCTTGGATGACCAAATTCCTCTTCATCAGTGGTTCCTAGGAAAATGGAAAGAAGATCACTTCCAAAGGAAATCCAAGCATGCTAACTAGATACTAGAAAATTTCAAGAAAAAACTCTACAATTTTTTACTGTGTATTAATATTAATCTTCACGTCGGATGTTAATATTAAACTTCGCATCAAATTTATCTTTCAGTATTTTCAAAGATGTTCTCAAAATATTTGGAGGAAGGACGAACCACTTTCTCAAAGCTAAATCAATGGGCCACAGAGAAGTGGGGAACTGGGTTCCACAATTGTTTTACTACAGCTAGCATGGTAAAGGCCAATCTGTGGAGAACAAGCTCAACCAGGACTCTCTCATAGGAACAGTTTACCAGTCCTCCTAAAGCTGTTGATATCTTCAAAAAGACTGAAGAAAAAGATGCTAATATTTATTTACCGCCTACGAATAAGGCTCATAGTCATCTCGATAAAATCAAGAAGAAGAAGAAGAAAAATGTGGAAATTCCTCTCAAGGGCTTCCCGATGTGGGTAGTTCGGGATTGCCAAGAGAGACTGATGCTGTATTGTTAGAGGCTAGCACGGTTACTTTAGGTAAGGCTAAAGAGCCACCACACACTCCAAGGTCTAAGAGGAAGAAATGGCTAAAGAAGAGTAAGGAAAGGAATGATAAAAGAGCAGAGAAGACCTCGGTTCAGAGGTCATAATCCGACCTGAAGTCCTATCCTCCACTACTCATATTGAAATTCCTTCCCAATAAGAAGTACATGCCAACCCTCCCTCTCTAGTGTTTCATATTACTAACCAACCTTTTGGTTGAATGCGAAGTGAATTTAGACGACCTATGAAATTTGTACTTAAGCGAGTTTGATAAAGAGGATTTTGACAAGGCTTTCCCCTAATACACTACCATCGCCAATGTTGTTACTCATGATGGTGAATCATTTGAATTATCCAGTGAGCATGATGCTCTGGGCTATGCAGTTTTAGGTTATATAAGGCCAATCGTTGACTTGGAGAGGCAAGTCAGATCTCAAGTCAGTGATATTATTTCCTTTCGTACTGAAAATCAAGGCCTGAAGAATTCCATTACGCCCAGACAAAGCAAGGTTGAAGCTCTGATCAAGGAAAAAAAGAAACTTAATGGAGATTTGGTTCAAGTTAAGTTCGATCTTGAAAAATCATAGACTAGCTATACTGATTGCAATCTACCACTTCCTAAGAACTTAATTCCTTGAATAAAACACTGAACAAGGAGAAGACTTCCAATGATCATTTATCCACGGAGAAGAGGAATTACAAGATCTTATCAGGACAAGGGATGATGAGATCACCTCTTTGAAAAAGATAAAGGCCCAAGATATAACCGCAGCAAGGAACAAATATGTTGAGGGGGTGTTGAAATCTATGGAACGGAGAGAAGAGTCTGTTAAATCAGATATGGTCCTTTTATTCCATGAAACTTTTCCCAAACGGTCTCTTGGGAAACTGTGGATTTTTGTGTCGTATGAAGAAATTCCCTTTCATACTATGGCACAAAATGATAAATTCAACATCAGCTCAGACGAATCTGAATTTCATGACGAAGCTGAGGTCTCAAGTGATGACAAAGATGAGAAATAAGAAAGTAATGATGAGAAGAAAACTGAAGAGAAGGAGCCCTAAGGTTAATTATTTTTATTGTGTTGGTATTTTGAATCGAATTCGTTGGAGTATGTAAGGCATTTTGTTGTTTTAATATCAGATTTTCTAGAAACTCTTATTTGTACAAGTCCTTGTGGTTTTTAAGGCATTTTTGTAACGAAGATTAGATTCTTTTATGATCTTATTTGTATTTCATGCCATCTCTTCTTTCATTTACTTAGTATTTTTTCACTGTCTTCTTTTATACTTCCATTAATATCCGTGTATTTGAACATAATAAAACCATATGCTTATATTAAATCTGATCAAGGCATTTAAAAAATATTTTCTATAAAGGAATTAAACACTTAATCAGTCTTACATTTATTCGGTCCATGCATAGGCCACCCATTTGGATGCAATAAGTGTTTAATAAGCCTTTACTTAATCTGATCCACAAATAGGTCACTCATTTAAAGGCAACAAGCGCTTTTCCTTCTTTGTCCTGGATCAAAATCCAGAAACCTCATAGACCTCCCCGCGCCACCAGGGTAGGAAAGAGTATGCGCCAAAATATTTATATTATAGTAAGATAAAGTAAATATCTACAAGTTACGTTTACTCTAAGTATAACCTGAGATGCTCAACGTTCCAGTGATGCTTCAACAAGTTGCCTTCTTTGTCCTGGAGTTTGTATGTTCCTTGTTTAACTCTTTCACATACGATGTATGATCCTTCCCTATTCGGAGCTAACTTTCTGAACTGTTTTTCCTTAGTGTGCAAGAATACTTTTCTCAACACTTTATCTCTAACTTGAAAATCTCTTCTTTTTTACTTTAGAGGGAAATATTCTCCTCATCAACCCTTGATAATGTGCAGTTCTTAGTTGTGCTTTCACCCTATTTTCTTCAATTAAATCTAGTTGAGCCCTCATAACTATCTTATTCTCCATTTCGGAATAATTTTGAACTCTGAAGGAAGGAAAAGTAGGCTCTATAGGTGTGATTGCATCCATCCCATAAACTTAAGAAAATAGAGACTCTTGTATGGCTGTATGTGGAGTGGTCCGGTATTCCCATAGTACTTCTTGTAAGTAACTCGGCCATTTCCCAGCAACTCATTCTAAATTCTTTTTTAAACCTGACAATATTGTCCAATTTGCTACTTCAACTTGTCCATTGTCCTAGGGATGAAAAGGAGAAGAAAAACAATGATTAATTCCTCTTGGTGCACAAAATGTATCCATGTCCTATTATCAAACTGAGGACCATTATATGTGGTGATGTGTTTAAGAATTCTAAATCGGCAGCATATGTTAGAGATAATAAATTTAATGACTGCCTTAGAGGTTGTTCCAGACAAATGTGTAGTCTCTATCCACTTGGAGAAGTAATCTACTGCCATAATTATGGTACGACAACCCCCGAAAACCATTGGGAAGGGAGCAACTATATCAATTTCTCATCTATCAAATCGTATAAGATATATTGATTCCATGGAGACTCCTGGTACATGAATGACATTTCCATATCTTTGACAATGATCACATCTCTTCACCATATCTTTAGCATCTGCCATGATGGTAGGCCAATAATATCAAGATAGTAAGTCTTTTCTAGTCAAAACTTTATAACCATAATGTGTTGATCCTTCTCCATCATGCAATTACGATAGAACGCTATGTGATTCATTAAATCCGAGACAACATAATAGAGGCCTACTGAAAGAGTTTTTATAAAAAAATACCTTTAAGACTAGGAAACTACGAGCTCTGTATTTCACTTTCTTAGCCAAAGCTTTGTTCGGAGGTAGAACTCCGTTAGTAATAAACTCTTGGATTTCATTCCTCTAATCTTTATAGGGTGTATCAGATACGTGCAATTTTTTCCAACTTGAACTTTGTTTCATGTAGTTGCATCTATGGAAAGAATATTCTTGTATAAAAATCCAAGGATACACTTCAGAGTATGCTATAGTGGCTAAGGAATCTGCCATGGATTTTTCCGATCTAGGGACATGCTCATATCTGACGTATTTAAAGCCAATGGTGACTTCCTTTAGCATTTGTAAATATTTTATCAAGTGTTCTATCCTGGATTCAGATTTCCCTTGAGCATGATGAATAAGAAATTGAGAATCACTTATTAGTTGGACTCGTTTAGCCCCACATATATGAGCTAACCTTAACCCAACTATGGTCGCTTCTAATGGTGACTTCCTTTAGCATTTGTAAATATTTTATCAAGTGTTCTTTCCTGGATTCAGATTTCCCTTGAGTATGATTAATAAACAATTGAGAATCACTTATTAGTTGGACTCTTTTAGCCCCACATATATGAGCTAACCTTAACCTAGCTATGGTCGCTTCATATTCTGACTCATTATGGGATCCTCTGAATCCAAAACATATAACTTGGTACATGGTATCACCATAAGGAGTAGTTAAACAAATTCCATCTCAATATCCCATCATACTAGACCCACCGTCAGTTTAGACTATCCATTCATTTTTAAGCTTGCTGACTGAAGCTTCTTCATGAGGCCTCTTATAATGAAATTCTACTAAAAAACAGCTACAACTTGAGTTTTGATTGCAGTCCAGGGTGCAAAGTCAATATCATAATCCCCAAGATTAACTGACCATTTAGTCATCCTTCCCGATATATCAGCCTTTTGTAACATATTTTTCAAGAGAAAAGAAGTTTGAACCGTGATAGAATGAGGTTGAAAGTAACTGATTTTTCTAGCTGCTATCACCAATGCTAAGGCTAACTTTTCCTACTTTAAGTATATTTTCTCAACTTCCAACAGGCTCTTGCTCGTACCAAAACAAAACTCACCGCATATTTCGATAATGCCAAATACATATAAAGCCTTTCTCCTTGTACTGGTCTGAACAATGTCTTGGGTGAGAACAAGTGGTTCTTGATTTCAAGGAAAGCTTGATCACAACGAGGTGACCAATTAAAATCTCTAGCATTCCTCAAAACTTTGAAAAATGGAACACATTTTTATGATGATATTGAAATGAACCTGTTCAACGCAACTAATCTTCCGGTTAATATTTGGATTTTTTTAGTATTTCGAGGTGGATCTATAGCTAACAAAGAATTTAACTGATCTAGATCAGCCTGCATCCTTTTCTCACTTATAATATATCCTAGAAATTTACTAGATTGGAATTTGAAGGTACATTTATCTGGATTTAACTTCAAGTTGATGACTTTTAAGTTAGAAAATGTTTCTTGGAGGTCTGATATGCGATCTTCCTCCTTAGGATTTTTCACCATCATATCATCAATGTAAACTTCTATATTCCTGCCGATCTGATTAGCAAATGCCTTATCCACCAGTCGTTGATAGGTAGCTCCAATATTCTTCAAATCAAATGACATTAATTTATAAAAATAGAGCCCATTTAAATAATAAAAGTTATGTGATCTTGATCATTGAGATTCATCTGTATTTGATTATACTCAGAGAAGACAACCATGAAAGACAACAACTTTTTCCTGATGTGAAGTCCACTAGTTGATCTAACTGGGGAACTAGGAAAGGATCTTTAGGGAAAAATTTATTGAGATCTGTGAATTCAATGCACATACACCATTTTCAATTCTTTTTCCTGATCAAAACCGAATTACTCGTCCAAAGAGGGTATTGAGACTCTTTGATATGCCCCATTTTTGGTTAACCAATCTACCTCTTGAACTATGCTTTAGCTTTTTCTCTGGAAAAATCTCTTCTTTTCTACACCACTGGACTAGCACCAGAACAGATAGATAGTTTGTGACTAATCACAGTAGCTGGCACTCCAGCCACATATTCTTTGCACCATGCAAACACGTGTAAATTATCAGATAAAAAAAGATAAAAATCTTTCTTTTAGCTTTAATGGTAGTTTAAATCCGACCCTGACACTTTTACCTTCTGCCAAGTAATGAATTTCTACTTCTTCAACTGGGATTACCGCACTAGAAGCCTCCATCAGATCATCTATCTTGTTTTGGTTGGCAGAAGGCTCCACTGATTGTTATTCTTTATTAACCGTCACTGCTTCTAGTGATATCGAAGCAAGAGCAGATACATAGCTTCCACGAGCTACCTTTTTTCCACTTCGAACGACGCCCACTTTCCCTCCCACGTTATATTTCAAACATTGGTAACCCGTGGAAGCTACCGCATGCATCCTGGATAGCAAATACCTTCCAAATATAGAATTTTAAGAGGTCGAACACTCAACCACTACAAACAAAACCCTTACTAACTTTTTGAATGTCCTTTTGCCCAATAAAACCTCTTCTTTACATTCACAAATTACATCAGCCGTACTTCCAGTAAACCGTACTATGGTCCTATTTGAACGCTAGATAACTGAGGGATTTTTCATTTGCTTGTAAGCTGATAGAAACAATATATTTTCCGAAATGCCAATATCAATTAAATCCTTAGTATATCATTTCCTCCAATAGATTCCTATATTACCACACATCTTCATGTGGCCCAACAATGTCTCTTAAATCATCTTCATTAAAGAAAATGAATAGGTTCGGGCTTTGATAAATATGTGCAGATATTTTCCCTCTATCTGAGTCGTTAGACTATTAACATGTCTTTTTCTTGAGCTGCTTGAAGGTGCAGTCACAATATCTTCTCCAAAAATAGTAAGGGATTCAAAGCACTTACATAGATCAGATACTGTAGAAACCTTTCTGCTATCATCCCAACCTGATATCCATTACGGGTCAGGATCTAGATATGTTGACTCTACATCAAACCTTTCCATAATTACCATAACATCTTCTTTTTTTGGCGATGCGGCTCAGGTTATGTTTGCATTAGATTGGGTATTGACTTGCCTATTCCCCCTTTGTTTTTAACAAAACTTGACAACTTTTCTCTCTCAATTTAATTTTTCACTTTTTATTTTAGTGCAATATAGTCTTGGATATCGTGACCCACATAATTATGGTATTTAAAAAACAAGTATTTCAACTCTCTCTAGGAGACTGAATTGATGTGATCTCCTAAAATGCTTATCATTCTTAATTTTATCATAAATGGTAGTCATATTCTCACCTAGTTCGGCAAACCATTCTTAATTGATGTGATTCTGTCTTGGCCGATGTGATATTTGTTCGAAATCTTTAGACCTTTAATTAACTGTGGCCTGATATTGAGTACTAGTTTGTGGGATTGGCGCTGTAAGAGAAGATATATTCTGGTGTGGTACTCTAGATTTCTTAGTTTCTTCCACCGTAATATGTTTTCCAACTTGATTTAACAGTCCTCCCCATGTCATCGCTTTTTTCCAAGTTACTAAATCAGCCAATTCACCCAAATTTAAACCTTGCCTTAGAGAAATAATGGATATTTGTTCAAAATAGTCAACCAACCCGTTCTTCGTATTCACAAAATAACTGATGTATTATTTCAAATATTCATTCGAATCTTGGGAACAATGGATGATAATATCACCATTCCCTTTAAGCTCCTTAATCCACACGAATTTTCTCCGAAATTCCATCCAGAACATATCAAAGTTCTTTATTGATCCATGTGGTAAAATAATACACCATTTCAAATCACTTCCTTTTAAAGTTTGTAAGAAACTTCGATATAAAAGTTTATCATCATAATCAAAATTCATCATAAAAGTATTGAACTACTTGAGGTGATTATCATGGTCTTTACTTCTGGTTTGGTTTATTTTGGACTGAAGGTAGTTTTGTAAAGTGTTTTAATAATTTTTTGGTGTTTTGTGTTTAGCGTGGGAAGTAGTGAGATAATTAAGCAGCCTGCTCGTATTAAATTCTGATCACCCTCATTAATAAGAGTGGTTGGGGTATTTATACCTTAATTATGGACCCATGGACTTATCGGGTTGGATTGTGAAACCGAGTCAAATTTAAAGACTCATTAGTGTTTAAGTTGATTAGCAAATAACTTAGTCAAAATTTATATACATTTGTCCTGTTCGGATTTATAGTGGCCTGATATGGTCCGAATTACCCCTGTCCAGATTAATGGGTAGGCTGTGACTGTAATATCTGAACTCATCAACTTTCATCATACTTCTCAATTTTGGAACTGTCAAACCTCTTGGGCAGATATCCGGAGAGTATTTTTGAGGAAAATGGTGATTGGATCCATTTATGGTTGCGACTAAATATTATATCTCCATCAAGAGTGGAAAATATACTTGGTTTGGATTGTGTACCAAATTGATCACTCAGTAGATGATCAATACAATGATATGCCGACCCATTTATTTTTCCATGATACTTATTCTTTTTCATTCTATCCTTCATGTCCCTTAACCTAGAATGTTTCTTGGTTCATCTTATTTTCTTTTTCTGACGGCCTTGCTCACTGCTGGATAAAGAAGACCCATCAGAGTCAGAAGAATCCGATGTACTCTTTACTTGTTTTGCCCAATGTGCCTTTTTAGAATTAGTATGACCTTTTAGGGATTGTTCATTCTTGTCTTGTTTGTTATTGTCCATAGGCTCATCTGCAGATATACCTCCTGAATCAGACTTTTCTTTCAACTATATTCCAGCCTGACTTTGAGCTCTCAAAGCTTTAGTCTCATCTCTCAACTGATCATGTTTATCTTGCATGAATGGTATTTCCTCAGTGTTGGGATTGATATGAGATACAGTAGCATGCTCATTCTCATCTCTTAGTACTTCGTTTTCATGAAGCAACGCTTCCTGCATATTGAGATCCATATCCCAAAGATTTCAAAACTTTGTATTACAAGTAAGGTTCAAATAGAGCTATTCAGGTACCTTTAGCTCCCAATGTGGTCGCCAATTTGGTGATTGTAAAACATGGTTCAAGGGTAAAATCAGAAGAGAACCTTTAGCTGATTGATATTAAGTTTTTTTGTAAGAAGTTGTGAGAGAAAGTCGGTCAACCTCAACCAATATTACTTATGTTTTTCCATCGGAGGATGCATGTTTTTTCTTGATTAATTAAACACTCGAGTTGATTGATAATTGTGGAAAATTATATTATATGATACCCCTTTCACATTGTTGGTATTCCATGCAAAATATCTAAATGGTTAGATAAATAATATAGTAGATCAACTCGATTGCTACTTGATAAAGTTTATGTATTCCAAAGTTTATGTATCATCTTCAACTATTTCTTGATTAATCAAACACTCAAGTTGACCGATAGTTTGTGGAAAATTATATCACATGATACCCATTTCACATTGTTGGTCTTCCATGCAAAATATCCAAATGGTTAGATAAATAATATAGTAGATCAACTCGATTGCTATTTGATTAAGTCACTCTAATTTTCAACTAATTTTCATCCGTAAATTCAAGAGTTTATGTATCTTCATCGACTATTACTAAGCTTATATACTCACAAGGGTCGTCAACATATTGAATTTTGATGGCGACCTTGTTTGATTGTTATTTTTGTAAAGAAAGAGAAAACGCATAACACTTGCGAGTGACTTTCGAGCCTCCTTAATTACCCATACATTGCTCTTAACAATATACCACATACACATGTGTCCGTTGGAAACGATGTCTTACGTTTTGTCTAGCTATGATAGCCTATGTTAACATTTAAGCAGAATGAGAATCGACCATCATAAAAAAATGTATTATTACCTACCTAAGTTTACCTCGACTTCGTGCTCGCCTCGTAGAGGTGCATCAACACTTTTAAAATCTAACATTGTTCTTTCAGGCTTCCAAAGTGTATGGGGGTTCTTTATTATGTCATACGTCATTTTGAATAAAATATTAGCTAAACTCACCGTATAAATCCATTAGCTTCTAATCTCAACCTATGCAACACAAGAAATTATGAGAACGACATTGTTATAAGGGTTTGTTACCCTTATAATGTCATCATTAAAAATAATTGAAGGGTACAACGTCTGGTACATATATTTAAAAGTTTGACTTTCTTAACTATTTCTATTTTCTGAAGATCTAGTAATTCTGAAAAGTTAGTCTCCTCCAGCTATGATTACAACTATTTGGCGGTTGAGGCCGAGGTCTAAGAATTATTCATCTTTATCATGGACAACTAAATCATGCTCTTGTTTTTGCTGGGTTATTGAGGTATTATCCTCAAGCATATGATCTAGCTCATATCATAAGTTCAATTTTAACTTCTCTTCACCCCTACATCTTGGCCATAGACAAATTTAATAAGCTTACCATCTTCGATAAGATTTTGGATTTTCTCCCTCAATTGTCTACAATCATACGTGACATTGTTGTCATACTACAATAGCTTGCCTTGATTCATGTTTTCTAAAGTTTTGATCATAAGAAGATGCTTATTAGAAATGAATAACACCATTCAACTTATCATAGATGCTCCTTATACTCTAGATTCAATTCGTGAGTTACCCTCATATTGTTTCACTTTCTCTTGCGATCACCTCGATATTTTCCTCAAGAGTTTCTTTGCCAAGACCAAAATGACATTGTTTATGAGGTACATGGGCCAAATTCATATATGCGATCAATTAGGGGATATATGATTGTTGAACGAGAGAATGTCCATGATAATAAAACATTATCCAGATAAAAATTAGGTTTTAACATGTAAGATGGTCACGATTTGATATGAGCATCAAACGTATTATCTTATTTAGCTGGATATGAGATTATAATTAAGTTAGCAAAATCCCAAAGAGTGAAAACCTTACTTTTCATTATGCACACATCTGGCATGCCTGATATGCCATGACTTCTTGACATTCACAAAAACTATTTTTTGTTTACCTTATCATAAAAAATTTAACGGAGAGAATGATTTTAACCTCTTGAAAATTAAGTTTGAAACTCACCTAGTACAAAGAAGATTGCTGGTTGTCATTGATATAAATCTAGAATGGTTGAGGCTATGATACCGTCTAAAGCTTATAGTGTCTCATATTGAAAAATTTATTTTTCAATTATAGATTATATTTCGGATCATACCATCTCGTCGACCTTCAGTCAGCAAATAAATTTTATTATTTTCATTGTTATTTCGATTTCGATTTTTGTTGTATTTTATCTTGTCGAACACTATTGTTATTTGTTCAACGGATATGTTTGTAATTTTTGTTATTTGGTTTTTTATATCAAATTTTATTTTTCGTTGTTTTTTCATTATACTATTGATACACTACCCAAAATATCTCTTGATTTTTAATTTTTTTTGTTATATTTTGTAAAATACAAATATTATTTTTTTATTTAAAATTTAATGTTTTTAATAAAAATAATAATTTTTCTTCTTCTTTCTTATAGGATTCTTATCCGTCCTATATAGCTATTAAAAAAAAAATCAAATGCATAATCTAAAATATATAAATAAATACCATATCGCTGTTATGATATTTTGCTTCCCCATGCTGGCTGCCAAAATAAAGAGATTCAATGAAGGACATACAAAAATAAATATATCCAATTTATTACTACTAAATAAAGCAAGGACGTGAATTGCATGATTATGAAAGTAATTAATTTACCGCTAATTTAATCCTACTGCAACTTGTTCAGTCCCACCGTCAGTAAAAGTCATCGTCAATAGAATACAACTGCTTCTCAAACATTGGTCTCTCTCTCTCCACTTCGTCTCTCTTTTCTCTGCAAATCCTCTTTCGCCATCTCCGGTAAACCTCTCTCTCTCTACATCTCGATATCTTTCTCTGCATCTGATTATGTTTCTTGATCTCCCTGCAATTTCGAATTCAGATCCTAATCTATGAATCCCGAATCGTTTCAGTTTGATTGTACTAGTTAGTAGTAGCCTTAGATTTCTTAATGTCAGTGTAGAGTTGGTAATTTCGAGTTTGGATTTGAATTTGAGTATGAATATGAAATCAGATAAGCTAAGAACTGCAAAGATGTTTTCTCTTTCTGAACTCTAAGTTGCAAGGTGAGCATTATGAGTTAACATGGTTGTGTATGCTAGGAATTAGATATGGAAAGTGGTGGTGGTTCAAGTATATATCCGTTGCACCGCTGCAAAACCATTCACCTGGTGAGCATCATCAACCACTATCAAATCTCAATTTTATAGATTCGGTCGAAGCTCAGGAATCTTTGAGATTGACTTTGTTTCTTGGCAATATAAACAAAACAGGTGAGGCATGCCCAGGGGATCCACAATGTTGATGGGGATAAGAACTACAAAGCCTACATGTCTCCTCAGTACTTTGATGCACGACTTACCCAACTGGGTTGGCAGCAGGTATCTATTATTAGTTATTCATATATAGTTGTGATGCTTCTGTAATGTTAGTTCTGGATCGGTTTATTTTCGATGAGCATTGTTAATTGGATCCTCCTTACTATGGTTTCAGGTTGATAATTTACGTAAGCATGTCCATCAAAGTGGGCTTTACAAGAAGGTTGAATTAGTAATTACATCTCCCTTGCTGAGGTATGATTGTTAAGGTGTAGCTTAGATTAAGACAGGGACTGTCGTTGGTGGATGATTTTCTCTTAAACTTTGAATTGTTATTGTTTAATCTCATCAACATCGCTCTTCGATTATCACTCTCGATGCTGGTCAAAGTTGTAGTTATAAAACTGCTTATCAATTGTTTGGTCCTTTCCTTGTTTAGAGTCTCGAGCTCTTTTATTATTTTTTCTACACCAATGGTTTCTTTCTATTTAGATATCTGTTAGCCACAGAAAGAAAAGGGTTAATTGCAACGGGATGTGTACATTGAACAGTTTAATTGATTTGTAGGACACTACAAACAGCTGTTGGCGTCTTTGGCGGTGAGGGCTACACAGATGGGATGGATGTGCTACCTTTAATGCTGGCTGATGCAGGAGAAAGCAACCGCGCCGCCATATCAAGCCTAAATTCACCACCAATTGTTGCTGTAGAACTTTGCAGAGAACATCTGGTTCGTTCATTGATACTCATGTTTCTTGCAATCAATTATGGTTTGCATTTGAGATGTAGACATATGGATATTTAGTGTAATTTGCCAGTGTGATAGTTTCTGCAACATGATTTAGCTAGTTTTGACTATATACTGGATCGGAAAGATTTTAGCAATCGAAGGATAATTCGGTACTCTTGTTTCTCCTTTGGTGAGGAGAGGATTATGGAATTTACGGGTATTAGTTGTTCGATTCAATGGCTCGATTAATATACCTTTTTTTTTGCAGGGAGTCCACCCCTGTGATAAAAGAAGCACGATCAGTGACTATCAGTTTTCATTTCCCGCAGTCGATTTTTCTCTTGTAAGTTATCTACTATTTAACTGCCCTTGAGTTTTCAACATTTCATTATAACTTCTATGTTCATCATCTTTTGGTTTTTTTAATGGTACAATGATAGATTACAAATCTTCAAAGTTGTTATGTCAACTTCTCGTTTTTTATATCCAGCTCGAAAGCGATGGGGACTTATTGTGGAAGCCCGACATAAGGGAGACAAATGCAGAAGTTGCAGTAAGAGGAAAACAATTCATGAAGTGGTATGTTCCCTTGAGATTTCACTCTGCGGCTTATTTTTTTTGAGTTTTGATCCTTTTACTTAATAGCTGGAAGATCGATTGAGTTTCTTGCTAGGGATGACTAACAAACAAAAGTTCAAGATTTTTCCGGGTGTAGCTCGAAGAAAGTTCGACTTGATTCGATAAATTTTAGAATTCGAGCCTGAACTTGTAGATAGGCTCAAATTATTTATTGAGCCGAGCTCGAATAACTCTGTATGAGCATATGACCTGAGAATCATTCGTTAGTGGCTTGAGATTCGAGCTTGTCGGCTTGGCTAGAATATCTCTATATGACCTGAGAGTTATTCACTAGCAGCTCGAAAGCTAGATCAAACTCGAACTGGTGTAAGCTCGGCTCGAATTCAACTCAGATTGTATTAAAAGTTCTCAATAAGTCTTTTGAATACACCGGCTGGCTAGATTCGGGCTTGAATTGAACTGGAGTACATGAAAAAGTCGAGCCAAACTTGAGCAGAGTTTAACACATTAAAATTTAATTCGAGTTTAGAATACATCTTTTTTTCTTTTAGCCGATCTCAAATAGCCACTCAAATCTATCTCTAAACCATACCATGTTTAAACTTTGAAACTTACTTGAGAACTCACTCACATGTAACTTACAGGTTGTGGACGAGGAAAGAAAAAGAAATAGCAATTGTTACACATAGTGGATTCTTGTTCCACACATTGAGCGAATTCGGTAATGACTGTCACCCAGATGTGAAAAAAGAGATAAGCAAACAGTAAGCATCCCTCTTTTTTTAATGACAATCACTTTGGCTCCATTTATTTTCGAATCCAATGTGTTTAATAATTTTCTTCTTCATTGTACTCAGCTGACTTACAAATTTAATTATATGTTTGTAGCTTTGCGAACTGTGAGCTTCGATCAATGATCATTGTTGATAGAAGGTAACATTCGTAGATTACTTGTTAACCCCATTTATAACTGTTTTAGTTTCTTACTAAGAATTCCGTCATTTTACAGTATGACTGGGTCGGATCCCTCGACAACTAATTATCCTGGAAAGGTTCCCTCGGGTCTTGATACGACTAGTGAAGTCGTGGACAATAAACTCAATGAAGGCAAATTTAATGCAAATGTTTAGCTTAGCGTGTGAACAAATGAAAACTATGTATCCTTCTATACAGATCGCAATAATTTTTAATTGTATTACTTTCTGAAAATGTTCAAAGAAACTTGATTTTCAAACAATGGAGTTCAAGCATGGACTATAAAAGGACTTTCAGCATAGCATATAAGTGGCTGCCATGGAATGCCGGTCTAAATCCAACCTGCAGACCTATGTTGTTGCAACAGGTTTATCAAAATTGAAGATTATATTATATTTTATATTATAATTTTTAAATTTAGCTGTTGTGTATTTTTGGTGAACTAAATTTATTTTAAAATTATATATTTTATATTATAAATTATAAATTTAGCTATTTCATATTTTTGGTGAACTAAATTTATTGAAAAATATAGCATTTCATTTTCTAATATTATACAGTTAAAAATTACTTCAAAATCTTTTATGTGTATCAATTTTGCGAAATAATCATGCAAGTTCATTTTTGTAGTAAAATTTCAACCATGTAGAATTTTGGTCTTTTTATATTTACCTAATGTCACCAAATAATCTTTCATATGTTTTCGATGTCACCAAATATTACCTCATGTTTCGATAAAATTGTATTATTAATCTTCGTTAATGACATGTTTAGAGTTATATGACATTATAAAAATTTCTCGCTATTCTTTGACTATTTTTTATAATTTCAACCTGACCTCGTACTAAATATTTGCACAATAGTGATAAGATGAACTATTTTATTCTATTTTATGTAGTCACAACGACCTAAAATTTTATTGTAGGAATTTATGCATCAACGACCATAAACAAAATATAAATTATTTTCTTTGAGTGTCGTATCGTGATTTACTACTAGTTCTACTTTACCAACAAAATCAATTAATCGTCTAACAAGATTACTAAATTTTGATCGATCGTCTTGTATGGAGTTACCCCTCGTGATGGTAAAACCTGGTTCAAGGGTAAAACCGAAAGAAAACCTTTAGCTGATTGATATTAAGTATTTTTGTAAGAAGTTGTAAGAGAAAGGAGGAGTGTGCTTGTATTTAATGTTTTTGAAAAAAGTCCAACCCTCTTAATGATATTGGTAATACTGTTTTTCTTTGACCCATGGGTCGTGCGGGTCAGATCTTATAGTCGAGTTAATCATACGAGGCCCCAAGCCCAAGAACTAAGGTGTTAGACACATAGCTGAATCATTGTTACACTCAAGATACTGTTTAATCATTGACTTTTATTCAATCGGTTCGAAATGCCCTTCATATAATATCATAATCACTATAATATGCTTCCAGCGATATTCGAACTGATCATATAGCCCCCACAGCTCTTTCAAAAAATATTTGGAAGAGCTAACCATGATGAATAATGTATGATCTTCCTCCACAACGAATTTAAAAGGTCAACCTATCAATTCAAACATCGCGACTTTATTATTAGTCCTCTGCTACACGTGTGAGTTCCTAGTTGGACCTACTAGCCGTTTTCTCATAGGGACTTACAGCTAAACTTTCAAAAATAATGGGGCTATAGTTAATAGACTTTAATTATTATTTAGCCGATTCACTTCCCCTAGGTAAAGCACTAAAGTAGAATATTTTGCAAGAATTGTCCTAGTTAAAGGAGACTAGCTTAATTTGTCTGAGTTAGATAAAAATAAAAGAGAGGCCAGAATCACTGCCGGATTACTTGCCTCTCCTGGTGGATTGATTATTGAAGAGATACAGAGCCGGACATGAGTTCATATTCTTATAGACCACCAACAGTTTCCAGAAAAACTTCTCTTACTCCATCATTAACAAATCTTGAACAACCAAAACTACGAGTTCAACTAATCAAGACACTTTTACCAAAACCAGAGCCATTACCAGTTGTAAAGCTCCATCTCTTGTCATTTCTATGAGGTCAGATATAGGTGAGGATACACCTCAAAGGGTTACCAGGCTTTCTAAATCCAAAATTGCAACTTCATCTTCCAAGGATGCAGAGAAACTCAATGAAGGTTCTACAATGGTAGAGTCTCTAGAATTGCCTACTTCGGATCCAAATCCACCTATTCCTCCCACCAAAGCTTCTCATACTGAGAAATAAGATATTGGGCTTAAGTCGGCTGATCAACAACCCTAAATAATGGAGGATACGATGGAAGATAGTCGGGTAGATACCCTATTAGATTTGGACATACTGGTGACACCAACACAGTTCGGGAAAAGAGAGAGATAGTAACACAGCCTGATACCGAACCGCTTCTGAAGTGCCTTTTCTAGATGCTCATGTGCTTTGTCCTTGATCAGTTTGCGATGCGGCTCGGGATGTGTTTGCATTAGATTGGGTATTGACTTGCTTATTCCCCTTTATTTTTTTAACAAAAGTTGACAACTTCCTTCTCTCAATTAAATTTTGCATTTCTTGTTTTAGTGCAATGCAACCTTGGGTATCGTGACCCACATCATTGTGGCATTTAAAAAAACGAGTATTTCGACTCTATCTAGGAGACTGAATTGGTGTTGTCTCCTAAAATGCACATGATTCTTAGTTTTATTATAAATGGTAGCCACACTCTCACCTAGTTTGGCAAAACATTCTGGTTGAACCCATGGACCCCTCTTGGGTTTAAATTGTTAGGATTGACTTGATTGATTCTGTTTTGGCCGATGTGATCCCTGTGCGAAATATGTAGGCTTGTAATTAACCGTGGCCTGAGATTGAGTACTAGCTTGTGGGATTGGCGCTGTGGGAGCAGACCTATTCTGGCATGATACTCTAAATTTCTTAGTCTCTTATACCATAATCGGTTTTCCAACTTTATTTAACAATCCGCCATATTTCATCTCTTTTTTCAGAGTTACTCAATCAACCAATTCACCCAAATTTAAACCTTGCCTTAGAGAAGCAAGGGCCACTTGTTCAAAACAGTCAACTAACCCGTTCTTCGTATTCACAAAATGGCTGATGTATTCTTTCAAAGATTCATTCGACTCTTGGGAACAATAGATGATAGTATCACCATTCCTTTTAAGCTCCTTACTCCCCACAAATTATCTTTGATTCTATCAAGAACATATCAAAGTTCTTTATTGATCCATGTGGTAAACTATTAGACCATTTTAAAGTACTTCCTTTGAAAGTTTGTGAGAAATTCTGGCATAAACGTTTGTCATCATCATCGAAATTCATCATAAAATTCTTGAACTACTCGAGGTGATTATCAGGGTCTTTACTTTCATCATACTTCTCCATTTTAGAACTGTCAAACCTCATGGGCAGATTTCCAGAGAGTATTTTTTAGGAAAATGGTGATTGGTTCAAATTATGGTTGCGACTAAATAGTGTATCTTCATCAAAAGTGGAAAATATACCTAGTTCGGATTGAGTATCAAATTGATCACTCAGTAGATGATCAATACAATGATCTGCCGACCTCTTTATTTTTCCGTGACATTTATTCTTTTTCATTATTCCCTTCCTGTCACTTTTCCTTGAATATTTCTTGGTTAACCTTATTTTATTTTTCTGACGGCCCTGCTCACTACTGGATGAAGAAGACCCATCAGATTCAGAAACAATGGTTGAACTATCAGAATAATTCGATGTACTCTTTACTTGTTTTGCCCGATGTTCCCTTTTAGAATTAGTATGAACTTTTGAGGACTGATCATTATCACCTTGTTTGTTATTGTCCAGAAGCTCATCTGCAGATATACCTCCCGCATTAGACTTTTCTTTCAACAATATTTCAGCTTGCCTTTGAGCTCTCAAAGCTTCAATCTCATCCCAGTTGATCACGTTCATCTTACATGAATGGTATTTCCTCAGTATTGTGATTGACATAAGATACAGTAGCATGATCACTTTCATCTCTTATTACTTTATTTTCACGAGGAAACACTTCCTGCATATTGAGATCCATATCCTAAGGATTTTCGAACTTCGTATTACAAGTAAAGTTTCGAATAGAGCTATTCAGGTACCTCTAGCTCCCACTATGATCCTTAATTTTGTGATGGTAAAACCTGGTTCAAGGGTAAAACCGGAAGAAAACCTTTAGCTGATTGATATTAAGTATTTTTGTAAGAAGTTGTGAGAGAAATGAGAAGTGTGCTTGTATTTAATGTTTTTGGAAAAAGTCCAACCCTTATTAATGATGTTCGTTGGGGTATTTATATTGTTTTTCTCTAACCCATGGGCTATGCAAGGAAAATCTTATAGTTGGGTTAATTATACGAGCACCCAAGACCAATAACTGAGGTGTTATGCACATAGCTGAGTCATTGTTCCACTCAAGTTACAGTTCAGTTATTGGCTTTTATTCAATCGGTCCGAAAGGCCCTTCGAATAATATTAGAATCACTATAATAGGCTTCCAGCGATACCCGAACTGATCAACCCCAACCATTTTTCATAACCACATCTATACAAAACATTAGCTAAACTCCCCGTGTCAAGCATTATTATTTTGATGATAACCTTAACGATTTTATTAGTAATAAGTAGATCATATTTTTGAGGAGTAAATCAGTAGATGTCAATGCTGATGATGAGGTTTATTTACATACACCGAAGACTCATCTATAAGGTGTACTTCCAAATATTCTTGTCTCATTTTTTTGATTATTTGGATGTTCTAACTAAAGTATCCCCTCAAAGATAGTAAAAATTATTTGTTTGTAAATTTTTTTATTTATTTGGAGTCTTTGCTTTGTCATTATATTTTTTCATTCTATCTCATTATTCTTGACAAATTTTACCATAGGGGCAACCATAAATCATGGGGTTTGATAATTCAACATTTTCATCGTCTTATCATATGATATTGCTATACTTGCAGTAAAAGGCATAAAGATGTTTTTTATTACCAAAATAATAAAATCGAGGTAGGTTTTATTGTGTTTTTATAACATCCATAGATCTTCGTTCCTCACCTTATTTTCTGCCAAAATTTTGTATTCTTCACTCTGATACATTCGTTGGTATAATTCCACCTCATATTGTCTCCTTAACCTTGATAATATTTATTTTTGTCTCAATAAATCCTCCATAATATCAATATAAAACTTAATTAATCTTCAAGAAATCTACTCTCAATTAGAAATCTTTACATAGGCAAAGCTACATATTCTTGACATAATTTTAAACTGTTCATCTCTTGAATAAACATTTGAACTTAACTCCTTAACGAATATTTGTCGTATTTGATACAATGTCATGATATAATCTTCATCTCTTTTAATTTCTCTGTTTCAAATTAATTAAATCGTAAACGAGCTCCACAAATTCTTAAAACTATGGATTGATCATGATAGAAGATTATTGAACCAATTTAAACCTTTCCCCTAAACATCATGGAAAAATCTCAACACAATTGTGAATAATCAAGAGTGAAGCGAAGCATAATATTATGAAAATACTCTTAAGATAATCTGAATCTTCGGTTTCATCATACTTATCCATCATATATGGATCAAACTTCCTAAGAAATTATAATTTAAGAATTATTTGAGACAAATAAGACTAAACTAAAGTATATAATGCTAACTTAGGTGTTTTAAAGGTTATTTGGCTTACATTTCCTAGTTCGTGTTTTCCTATTAGACCTCTATTTTAACACTACCTCATTACTAGATCGTTCATCATTATCAGTTTTTCCATATTCTCTTAGCTTATTTGCCTTCGTACGAGTTACATATTTTTTAACATATAACTCATATTGATTAAAATCATCTTTTAATACTACTTTTTCAGTAAAAACTGTAACTTTTAGATATTTTATTAAACATAGTTTGTCATTTCATATATTTTTTATTTTTTAACATATTACATATGTGTTGCTATTGTCTCAATTCATTCGTTTGTAAATCTGAACAATAAAGAATAGCAGAACTTGGTACATCACATTTAACTCTTGTAGGTAAATGTTCAGAATATCTTGGATCAACTACATTTCCTTGATACGAAGACAAAACTCCCTATGAATTTGGAGTTTTAACCGTTATAGTACCTTGTATCGTCTCGTTTTCATGGAATGAAAAAATGGAATTTGAAGGACCTGGTGAAATTGTTGAAGCTTCATGTATAAATTGGTCTCTTGATGAATTTTTTTCAACTGTTGAGCGAGTATTTGCTATTGCTTTAGACTGAAGGTTTGCAAATAATTTTGTCATATAGTGCCAAATGTGATAAAGGATCAGTTGGTCAAAGCAACACCAACAATAAAATAGGCTAAGCAACTCAAGATTTAAAATAAATATAATAAATTTTGTAATTTTTCTCTCTAAGATTAATGTTCACCCTCTAATGAAAATATACGTGTTTATTTATAGTGTAATCAGACTTAAAATATAAAGATGAATGACACATGTTTAGAGGATTATGTATAATTCATCCTTTATAAATATTACAAAAATTACCATTCAACTACCTAAAACAATAATGTAGTATCAAATAAGAACCCATAAGCTCATTAAAGACTTTTTGAGCCACATATACATTCTTCACTCTTTAACTTATTTTGTTTTGTCTTGTCCATTTTTCTCTTCTTACTAGATTTGAGCTTGATGTCTTCCAACTCGTCAAGCTTATAATGTCATGACCTATTTAATATATCCATTTTGTGTTATTTTATAATTCGTCTAATATATATAATTTTATTGTCTCATCATCTTTAGCTCATAGTTACTAACTTGTCAGATAATATGCTTCCAGCGATAATATCATAATCACTATAATATGCTTCCAGCGATATTCGAACTGATCATATAGCCCCCGCAGCTCTTTCAAAAAATATTTGGAAGAGCTAACCATGATGAATAATGTATGATCTTCCTCCACAACGAATTTAAAAGGTCAACCTATCAATTCAAACATCACGACTTTATTATTAGTCCTCTGTTACACGTGTGAGTTCCCAGTTGGACCTACTAGCCGTTTTCTCATAGGGACTTGCAGCTAAACTTTCAAAAATAATGGGGCTATAGTTAATATACTTTAATTATTATTTAGCCGATTCACTTCCTCTAGGTAAAACACTAAAGTAGAATCTTTTGCAAGAATTGTCCTAGTTAAAGGAGACTAGCTTAATTTGTCTGAGTTAGATAAAAAGAAAAGAGAGGCCAGAATCACTACCGGACTACTTTCCTCTCCTGGTGGATTGATTATTGAAGAGATACAGAGCCGGACATGAGTTCATATTCTTATAGACCACCAACAGTTTCCAGAAAAACTTCTCTTACTCTATCATTAACAAATCTTGAACAACCAGAACTACCAGTTCAACTAATCAAGACACTTTTACCAAAACCAGAGCCATTACCAGTTGTAAAGCTCAATCTCTTGTCATTTCTATGGGGTCAGATATAGGTGAGGATACACCTTGAAGGGTTACCGGGCTTTCTAAAGCCAAAACTGCAACTTCATCTTCCAAGGATGCAGAGAAACTCAATGAAGGTTCTACTATGGTAGAGTCTCTAGAACTGCCTACTTCGGATCCAAATCCACCGATTCCTCCCACCAAAGCTTCTCATACTGAGAAATAAGATATTGGGCTTAAGTCGGCTGATCAACAACCCTAAATAATGGAGGAGACGATGGAAGATAGTCGGGTAGATACCCTATTAGATTTGGACATACTGGTGACACCAACACAGTTCGGGAAAAAAGAGAGATAATAACACAGCCTGATGTCGAACCGCTTCTGAAGTGCCTTGCAGAGCGAGTGGAGCCTATATTCTCTAAAGTTAGTGTTAAGTACTTGTTAGCACTTCAAAAAAATTCCTATGCGTATACCCATACTGTTGAGTTAGATAGAATTAGGAAAAAATGGGGCTTTCCAGAGTCCGTCAAGGTGATAATTCTCATCCCTGATGAGACTCCAATAGATAGCAAGGTTGAAGAGCTAGTGGTATATACCAAATTACTCAACTGGGGCCTTCAGTTCCCTTTGGACCCAAAAATAGTTAGATACTTTCAATTAGTAAAGTTATGCCAGAGTCAGTTAAGCCTCAATTCTTGGTATACCTTATTAGCCAACATCATTGCTTCAAGACTTTCCAAGATTTCAATGTCTATGGAATAGTTCACTGCTGTGGCCGACTTGTGTCGAAACCATCATATCCCATTTTATTATTTCAACATGCGGAATGATTACAAAGTGGTTGATGATTTGCTGGAGGCTGATAAGCCTTGGAGGACCCAATTCCTCTTCATCAGTGGTTCCTAGAAAAATGGAAAGTAGATCAATTCTAAAGGAAATCCAAGCATGCTAACTAGATACTAGAAAAGTTCAAGTAAACACTCTATAATATTTTATTGTATATTAATATTAATCTTCACATCGAATGTTAATATTAAACTTCACATCGGATTTTTCTTTCAGTGTTTTCAAAGATGTTCTCATAATATTTGGATTAGGGACGAATCACTTTCTCAAAGCTAAATAGGTGGGCCACATAGAATTGTCGAACTAGGTTCCACAATTGTTTTTACTGCAGCTAACATGGTAAGGGCCCATATGTGGAGAACAAGCTCAACTAGGGCGCTCTTATGGGAACAGTTACCAGTCCTTTTAAGCTGCTAATATCTTCAAAAAGACTGAAGAAAAGGATGATAAGCTTTATTTACCAGCTAGGAATAAAGCTCATAGTCATCTCGATAAAGTCAAGAAGAAAAAGAAAAAAGGTAGAGATTCCTCTCAAGGGCTTCCTGATATGGGTAGTTCGGGATTGCCATAAGAGATTGATGCTGCATTTTTGGAGGCTGTCACGGTTATTGTAGGTGAGGCTAAAGAGTCACCGCACACTCTAAGGTCTAAGAGGAAGAAATAGCAAAAGAGGAGTAAGGAATAGAGTGATAAAAGAGCAGAGAAGAAGAAAAAAGTTGATCTCGGTTCAAAGGTCATAATTCGTCCCGAAGTCCTTCCCTCTACTACCCCTATTGAAATTCCTTCCCAATAAGAAGTACATGCCGACCCTCCCTCTCCAGTTTTTCATGTTGCTAAGCAGCATTCTGCTTGAAGGCGAAGTGAATTTAGACGACCTATGAAATTTGTACTTAATGGAGTTTGATAAAGAGGACTTTGAAAAAGCTTTCCCCCAATCCACTACCATCGCCAATGCTCTTGCTCATGATGATGAATACTTTGAATTGTCAAGTGAGCACGATGCTATGGGATATGCAGTTTTAGGTTATATAATTTCCTTTCATACTGAAAATCAAATCCTGAAGAATTCCGTTACGACCAAACAGATCAAGGTTGAGACTCTGATAAAATAAAAATAACAACTTAATAGAGATTTAGTTCAAACTAAGTCCGATCTTGAAAAATAACAGACTATCTATAATGAATTGCAATCTACCACTTCCCAAGAACTTAATTCCTTGAATGAAACACTGACCAAAGAGAAGACTGCCAATGATCAGTTATCCAAGGAGAATAAGGAATTACAAGATCTTATCAAGACAAAAGATGATGAGATAACCTCTTTGAAAAAGATAAAGTCCCAAGATACAGCCGCGACAAGGAATAAATATGCTGAGAATGTGTTGAAATCCATGTAACGGAGGGAAGAGTCTGTTAAATTGGATATGGTCTTTTTGTTCAATGAAATGTTTCCCAAACGGTCTCTTTGGAAACTGTAGAGTTTTGTGCCATATAAAGAAATCCCCTTTCATACTATGGTACAAAGTGATAAATTCAACATCACCTTAGATGAATCTGAATCCGATGACGAAGATGAGGATAACTCAAATGATGACAAATAGGAGAAATAAGAAGGTAATGCTGAGAAAAAAATCGAAAGGAACGAGTCCTAAGGTTAATTATTTTTACTGTGTTGGTATTTTGAATCGAAGTCCTTGGAGTATTCAAGGCTTTTGTTGTTTTAATATCAGATTCTCTATAAACTCTTATTTGTACAAGTCCTTTTGGTTTTCAAGGCATTTTTGTAATGTGGATCAGATTTTTTTTTATGATCCTGTTTATATTTCATGCCATCTCTATAAACTCTTATTTTCCTTTCCGATTCATTTATTTCATTCAATTATTTTGATTGATTCTCTTCAGTAGTCTGCTGGATTCCCCTAGGAGTATTCTATAATTCCTCATTTTCTGCTGCAGTCTGCAAGTCTTCTTTAGTTTAGAAAAGTTTGCGATCAGAAATACTCTCTTAATCTCCAGTAAAATATCTTTTTGTCTCATTCTGAGAGAATACAAAACGAAGCAAGTCTTAAACTAAAGACCGTCAAAATTACAGAATCATAATCCTGAATTCATGGCTCAGAAACTAACATATAAGCAAGTTCTAATACAATTTCTTCAATCCTTGAAGTTTGAGGCTGATTATAGATACAAAATATGAGATTCACACCATATCTTCTTTGAACTTGACCTAAAAGTGGTTTTATACAAACTGTGGCGAAGATTTGTTTGGACTATTGGTTCCTCTGTTATGAGGCTACTGAAATGGACAAGTGAATTCAACGCAAAATACGAAAGTCCTGTGACGCCGGTTTGGATTAAGATCGATAGGCTTCCTGAACATCTTTTTAATAAAACAATTATTAAAACTATTAAGCAGAGATTGGGGAACCCCTTATCGTGAATGTTCAAGATGAAAACAAAGCCTTTTATTCCTCTTGCTCTGCTTGGGTCGAGATTGATGCTACTAAGAATTTACAGCAAGATGTTTGGATCAGTTTTGGGTCTAATCATGGACATTGGGTGAAGATCAGTTACTCTTATTTGCCTAATTATTGCAAGCTCTGCAATCATTTGGGTCATATCAACCAAGAATGTAAAAAGTAAGAAGGAAAATATTCCTGAGAAGATGCAAATAGATTACTCTACTGAGGAAGAAGACCATAATAAGGAAGACACAATTGATTTCAAGGATTCAAATGTCAACAAAATCAAATTAGTCATTGCAAAGCAAACTAACATTACAACACAGATTCTTGATGACGGTGCTCAACTTATTTTGAACAAGAATATAAAGGACGATGATATTAATAATTTAGAAAAGGAAGGTTACATCATTCCTGAACAAAATGAAATCATTGAAGCTATACAGTGTTTAGACTACGGCTACAATATTGTTACTGCATTGGGATATGAAAATCTTGCTCCAGACATCTATTCTCCAAAGTAGAACAACATAGGTAGCAAACAAAATTCGCCTACTACCTCAATCAGTTCCATGGTCCTTCTGGTTACTTCTCATGAATTCAACACAGATGAAACAAACAACAATTTTAAGGAATTTTTTTAACGAGAAGCTTAAAGCTACTAAAAGGAGGAAGAACACAAAAAGCAAGATTATTAAAGCACCGCACTTCACTGGCACAAGTAAATCTAAACCTTCTATTGATAATGATTAATATCTTAAACTAAAATATACGTGGTATTTAAAACAAATCTTCTCTAAGAAGACTAAAGTATCTGATCAAGAAAAACAATATTAAATTTGCTGATGTTCAGGAACCTTTAATAAGTAATGATAATATCATTGCTGTAGCTAAGAAGATTGGTTTTACAACTATAAGTTTAACATTTCAAACAAAATATGGATCTTTTGGCATGATGATGTATCTTTCAAGATTATTATTGATCATGTCCAGTGTATACACACTGAGATTAGATACTTAACTTTTCCTAAAAACATTTTAATCATTGTGGTGTATGCTAAGTGCCAGAGAATCAATAGAATTGATCTCTGGAACATCCTTAAGTATATTTCCAATACTAGTTTTGAATGGTTGTTATGTGGTGATTTCAATGCTGTAACTACTATAGAGGATCAAATGGGTTGTAGTACTTTCTGTCATAATAGTTCTAACGAGTTTAATGATATAATAAGATTTTGCAAAATTGAAGATGCTGAATTTGTTGGTTCCAAGTATACTTGGTCCAACAAATCCAAGTGGAAGAGTTTGGATTGGGTATTTATCAATAACAAATGGTCTGACTATTTTGGGGAAACCAAAGTTATTCACAAAGCCACTACATGCTCTGATCATATGCCCTTGATTATCTTTATCTCTAATAATAACCATAACATTAAGAAAAGTTTCAAAAATTTGAATATGTGGTCTATTGATCTAGAATTTATTTCTTTTGTTGAAAGAATTTGGAATCAGGACATTGAGGGAGATAATCTTATTAAGTCTTGGCATAAATTGAAAAGACTTAAAAAGGTATTATTCAATGGAATATATCATATTTTGATAATATTTTTAATAAGGTGCAGGCTTTAGAAGTTGAGGTGCAAATGTTGGAGAAAAATCACGAGGTTCACAACAATGCTGAGTCTCTTCATCAGCTTTCCAAAGCTAATGCCCTTTTGATGCAAGCTCATAAAATGGAAGACAACTATTGGATGCAAAAATGTTATGCAAACTGGGTTATAGAAGGAGACATGAACTCTAAGTTTTTTCACAGTTTCGTCAAAAAAAAAAGAAAAAAGAAAAATATTAATGGGATTAATAATGATGATACTTGGCTTAATGACAACACTCAAATTAGCCTTTCTGTTGTCGAGTACTTTGAAGATGCTCTCATTATCTCCCCTTATGTTGACAAGGATGATGAACAAAACAGAATGATGGATCCCATATTTGATAATATCCCAACTCTTATCACAAGTGAAGATAATGACTACTTGCTTAAAGATCCCAGTGAATACGAGATCTGGCTCATCATCAATAGCCTGAAACCTGAAAATGCAGCAGGTGTGGACGGTTATAATCATTGCTTTTATAAAACATGCTTGAATATTATCAAAAATGATTTAGTCGGTGCTATGCAAGCTTTTCTTAAAGGAAATTACATTCCTAGATGAATCCTTTCTACTGGGATTTGTTTGATTCCAAAAACTGCTAATCCTACTAGATGGAGTCCTTATCGCCCTATTAGTCTTTGTTCATTACTGAACAGAACCATGTCTAATAAAATCCTAAATAATAGGTTGGTCAATTACCTTCCCAAAATTATTTCTAACAACCAAGGGGGTTTTGTCCCTGGTTATGGTATTCACTATCACATTTTAATTGCTAAGGAGTTACTATATGATTTGAATAGGAAGTTAAAGACAATAACATTCTAATTCAGCTTGACATGTCAAAGGCCTTTGACAAGCTGAATTTTAGTTTTATTTTTAAGGTTCTTATTCAGTTCGGTTTTTCTAGCAAATTTATTAGGCTTATCAATACCATGATTAAATCTGTTAATGTTTCTATTCTTATTAATGGGAAAGCTATGGGCTATTTCAAAAAAATGAAAGGTTTGAGGCAAGGGGATCCTCTATCCCCAAACATCTTTATAATTGCTGAGGAAGTTTTACTCAGACGTCTTAATGCTTTGTTTAAGAATAAAAATTCTATGCTTCACTAATAGTAATGATACTGCTCTAGACCTGGTAAGTAATTTCCTTCAAAGTAATCAAGTCTGTTCTGGGAAAATCATCAAGAAAGAAAAATAAAATTATAGCTTCAACAGGTATGAACTCTGAAGAGTTCAAGAATAGCTTGAGGGGTAATTTTGTGTTACGATGATCTTTTAGTGTCAAGATAGTCCTTTAGTTCTTTGTTAAGGAGCATTTTTAGAGAGAGAAAGTGAGAGCTTAGATTAAGTCGAGAGAGAAAGTAATATTATATTAATCTTGGAATCTATAAAGCGTGTGTGGTCTTTTTATAGTACAATTACGGGTCCCACATGCTTTAATTCCCGTTTATTACATCTTTGGTCCCTATATCTTTTCATCTTTTCATAATGACTATTTCTATTGTAGTCTATACAATTCTCCCCTTATACAACTTCTTATTTACAATTTTCTCCTTACAAACTTCTTCTTTACAATTCTCTCCTAATAAACTTCTTCTTTGTAATTTTACCACACGTCTTTTATTCTCCCTCATCACTAGCCCCCAGTCCTAGTAAAAATATTTTTACTTGGACTGTAAAGGTATCTCCAAATTTCATCTTATGACTTCAATTCTCTTTGAAAATGCGTCTCCTCGAATAGCTTTCCTCTTCGAATATTTTTTATACCTTAATTCTTCACGAAACGTGTCTTCGAACAATACTTCTTCGATAAATACTTCATAAAAAACTGTTCTTGGAAAATTATCTCCTCGAGAAATACCTCTAATAAACTGCTCTTTGATGAAGAAAAAGTCTCCTCCTCGAAAATATAGTCTCTCACGTTATTACCAGTAGCCCTCCAATCCTTGCGATGTTTTAACACATCTTTGAAGCAAACCTCTCTTTAATTTTGTTCATCGGACTTGACTGACCCAACATTACCAAATTGTCCCCACTAGACTAAGACATTGCAAGGATTTAGATGCCTCGAACTTATCAGTACGAAATGATAGGCTGTTATTGTGACGTCAGAAATTGTGACTCCTTGTCACCAAATCTTTCTGGAGATCTTATTCTTGTTCCCAATGCTTTTCATAATTGGATTGTCCTTTCACCTTCACCCTTATTTTTCAAACCAACAAAAGCACACCTATTGTACCCATAATACCCCTAGGCAAATAAGAGAAAACGTCCCCAGGCCTTATTGACTCTAAAAGCCCATATCTCTCTATAAATACTGACCCCCTTCCATATCATTCATAACTTTTTTCAATCTAAAAATTTCTAGAGAGAGAAAGCTGGCTTATAAACCTCGTCGGATTCCAGAGTGGTTGTTAATAAGTAAAAAATTCCAAGAAAGAGTTGTTGCTGGTGAACACATTGAGCCTCAACCCCAACCTCATGTCACTACGCTCTATGGTTCCTATACCCCTCGAAGTTTCACAACAGAGTCTAATTTCCGATCAAGGCAAAGTCGACCTCATGGGTAAGGATAAACATCATAAACACTCGTATGAGAAGAGGAAAAAGCACCATAAGAAGAAATCCGAGGAGCACACGCGTGCTAAAAGGACGCCCTTGGAGACTTTGAACTCCCCGTTGGCTCTAACCGTTGAAAACCCTCCTCCAAAAAATGACAACTCATGATCGAGCCTTCCAGCCACTCCTTCCATAACAGCAACTGGGAGCCCTCGATTTTCTCCAGGAAGGAATACCTTAACCGAATATGAGCTTCAAGAAATGCGAAACAAATCTCTGGCTGCTAAAGGAAAAAGGATTGCCTCGGATATCCCTGAGCTAGAAATTCAACCAGCGTCTTATGCAGAGCAAAATAAGACCACCAACTTGCCTTTAGAATCTTCTAGTCAAGCGACTACCAGTCATCCAATAGTGTCCGAAGAGAAAGCTCGTCGGATTGCACCTAAGTCTAAGGGAGATATCACTCTTCCCTTAGAGCTCGATGCCATTGCAGGCAATAATATTCGAGGGATCGATAACAAACACATGGTGGTACTGCACAACATACAGTATAAGTATTTTTCACCCTCTGAAGAGCCCATGTTGAGGACCCGATGGTGCATTCCTTCGTATATTGACATAAGGTTCCCCTCGGGAGGTGAAACTCCTCTATCAGTGAGGGATGATGAACTAGTTGTTTATACCGAAATTATGAATTGGGGGTTAAGGTTTCCTTTAAACCCATGTTTTATTGATTACTTTGCCAAGATTGGTCTCTGCCCTTCACAAGCCGTACCAAACATGTGGTTCACGCTTATGGCAATCATCATGGCTTCGAGGATTTCAGGCATCGAATTTTCTTTGGAAGAGCTTATCGGACTATCTGGCTTAGCAAGGAATTAATTTTTTCCATTTTATTCACTGACTTTTGGCCGACGACAAAAAGTTTTAAAAGACTTGCTAGAAGCAGATAAGAAATGGAGGCAACAATTCATCTTCTTCTCTGGTCACTGGGAGACAGGGTCAGAATCGACTCCTTCAAATCCTCACAGGCTATCCCTCTTGTGGACCAACAAATGTGAGTTTACTAACTTTTTTTACCTTTTCTCCTCAGATAATAATGTACTGACTTGAAAATTCTTGTAGCTATGACAGGTATTTCAAAACCCTACTCGGATTATGTGGAGAGTGCCACTAATGTCTTCACCAAATTGAGCAAGTGGGCCAAAGAACATTGGGAAAATAGATTCCGCTTGTGCTTCATGAATAACAACTTAGCCATGAGCCGGTTGTGGAGGTTGAACCCTCTTGATCGATTGACCCTAAAAGAACTAATGACCCCTCCCCCACGGCAAGAAGTTCTAGATCAAGTGACTAAAAAAGACATAGTCATATATCTCCCGAAGTACTCTCGTGCCAAGAGTCACCTTGGTGAATCCGACGAGGAAGTTTCCACGAAGGATCGCCAATCATATAATGAAGGGATAGTCACCAATCAAGACCCACCCCCTCGGCCATTATTGTGATACCCGATTCCAATTCTCCTCAAACGAAATCTATCCATCCTCCGAAAAAGAAAATTACCAAAACAAGAGAAAGGAAAAACAAAGCTGTCCTGGATCCCATCCAAGAATTACCCGAGGATGGCAAAACGCAAGATGACGTTCAAGAAACTGCTCAGGGCAATGAGCTCCAAGAAATATCAAGTGAGCCTGAGAAGGAAGTTAGATATAATTCTCCCAAGGAAAACTCTAATCAGACATCGAACTCTCCTCATACTTAGGCTTCAAGTCCTGCTTCCATAAAAAATTCCCCTATACTGGCACCACTCCCCATTCCTCAAAGCAATCCTCCTCAGAATGTTGACATTAATATTCTAACGGGGGAAACTTCGGATTACGATCCCACAGTGCTAGGCTCACCCTCCAACTCCTTCGAAATTCCTCAGCACGATGAATTCTCATCAAGTCTTTGCAGTCTTTTACATTCTTCTGTCATCATGGGTCAAAGAATGCAACATCTGGAAGACCGAAAAAATCATTACAAGTTCAAGGAATCGCTGGTCTCCTCACAACTTGAAGAGGCAAAGAAACAATACGCCATTTTGGAGAGTCAAGCAGATGCACTTTATAAAAGACTATCTACCTCTGAGAATTATGTCATCATGCTCGAAATATGCTGCCAGCAAGAAAGAGACCTCTACCAAAAGAAGACGGGGGCTCAAGAAAAACTCTTGATCAAAATTCAAAAAGCTCATGAACTGGCATGCAGGGGATTTAAAGACTGTTGTGATGACTATAAAAAGGTGATGAAGAACAGAGAAAATTGGTAAAGCGAATCGAAGATTTTCCTCGGCAAGTTGAGGAGGAGAAGGAAAAAGACGTGAATGCCTATGCGGCTAAGTGCACAGACAACCTCAATGCTCGAGATGCTACAGTCCGAGCATGCCTGATTACCCAAATTCATGCAGAGCACCCCGAGTATGACTTAGGAAGCTTTTGGAAACTCGTCTCCCCGGACCTCCGTCCTCCTCACATTGTGGTGAGTAATAGCGAGTCATCAGATTCTGAGGAAAGTCACTCCTCGGATAAGTCTGACTAGTTTGGGAAAATGGTAGCATAGTTAGCAGCTTGTGTATGTATTTTTAAGGTGATTTTTGTAACCCATCTGACTTTGTTCGAGGAGATGGACTCCTCGGATTTTTGTGTATGCCAAAGTGTGGAATGTCAATCGTGTAATTTATTAATTTGCATACGTTTCATAAGTGTTTGCCAACTCGCATTGAATGGTTGATCTATACTGACTTGCATCGTAATATTCATTATGAACTGTGATAAAACTAATTTAGGAGAAATAGTTAGAGACACCAAAAAATTCGAGGCACAAAATATTGTGGCTCAAATAATAGTTCGAGGCATAAAAAATATAAATAGTTCGAGGCACCAAAAAATCCGAGGCACAAAATATTGTGGCTCAGATAATAGTTCGAGGCAAAACAAGACGTTGTATTAATTAGCTCATAGTGGCACCTCGTTAAAACCTTCATGTGCCTAACAGGGTAGGAAAGAGTATGCCCTCGCTGTTTTTAGTAAACCTGAAAATACACAAAAAATAAACATTTCATGCTAACTTCTTTATCATTCTAAATACAACTTCAAATGTTCGATGTTCCAGGGAAGCCTCAGATATCGCCCTTCCTTGTCTTTTAACCTATATGTTTCCTGTTTCACTTTCTCTGTTACTTCATAGGGGCCCTCCCAATTCGGTCCCAACTTTCCAAGACTCTTCTCTTTAGTGTGCAGAAAAAGTTTGCGTAATACTTTGTCTCCCACCTTAAAATCTACGTGCTTTACTTTAGAAGCATATCTACTCTTCATTAATGTTTTTCAACCAGATCCAATTCCAAGGCTCTGCTTTGGTTGTTCAAATTTTCAGTATAAGCTGCCACACGATATGATGGGAAGACAATCTCCGATGGGACAATGGCATCCATAACATATACTAAGGCAAAAGAAGATGCAGCTGTGGCAGTTCGAGGCGTTGTCCTATAAGCCCATAATACTTCTTGTAAATAATCAAGCCATCGTCGTGCCTTTCCTTCCAAATTCTTTTTCAACCCATCCAGAATTGTTCGATTGTTCACTTCCACCTGACTGTTAGCCTGGGGATGAAATGGGGCAGAAAAGCATTGTCGTATGCCCCTGGAAAGGTAAAAGCTTTTAAATTCTTTGTTGTCGAATTGAGGTCCATTATCCGTTGTGATTTGTATTGTACCCCAAAACGACAACAAATATTTGACACTACGAATTTGATAACATCTTTTGCTTTTATCCTTGCCAGGGGTTCCGCTTCCACCCATTTAGAAAAATAATCCACCGCTACGATTATAGTCTGTCTGCCTCCAGAGGCCAGTGGTAGGGGCCCAACTAAGTCAATGCCCCACCTATCAAATGGAACTGCTTCTGAAATACTCTCCAAGAACACCCAGGCTTGTGGATTATGTTTGCATAGCACTGACATGTATCACATCGCTTTACCAATTCTTTCGCATCAGAAGAGATAGTCGGCCAATAATAACCAGCCAAAAACACCCGTCGAACTAACGCCTTATATCTGCAATGGGATGAACCTTCCCCATCGTGCAATTCTGACAGGACAAATTGCGACTCGTTCTTGTCCAGACACCTTAATAATGGTTGGGTCAAATATTTCTTATATAAAATGCCTCCCAACATGATATAATCATGAGACTTGAACCGGATCCTCCGAGCCTCATACTTTCCAGCGGGTAAACTATCGTTTTCCAAGAAGTCAATAATTTCTGACCTCTAGTCACTTGTGATCATATTGCTGACCTCTTTAATATTCATTGAATGTTCTGTATCAATCATGACCGAAGGGTGCTCTTGAATCAATACCCATGGGTTACCTTCCGTTCGTGAAGCTGTAGCCAAAGAATCGGGGACGACATTTGCCTCTCTTCGAACATGCTCGTATTGAACCTCATCGAATTCAGCAACCAAACCCTTTAATGCCTTTAGGTACTGTATCATCTTATCTTTTTTAGCCTCAGACTCACCCAAAGCTTGATTTATCACCAACTGTGAATCACTGATCAATCTAATATTTTTGGCCCCACATATTCGAGCTAATCGCAAACCAGCCAAGGCTGCTTCGTACTCTGCCTCATTATTAGTTGCCTTGAAACCGAATCGAATAGCTTGGAACATGGCTATCCCTTCTAGAGAAGTTAATTGGACACCCTCACCACTTCCAGAGTTATTCGACCCCCCATCCGTTCGAACCAAGCATTCCGTGTTATCGGAATGGTCAATAGTCTCCGTATCGTCCCTTTCTGAGTGGAATTCAACCAAAAAATCAGCTAAAACCTGAGCTTTTATCGCCGTCCAAGGCTCGAATATTATGTCAAAATCTCCCAGTTCGACTGACCATTTAGTCATTCTCCCAGATATATCGGGCCTTTGTAACAAACCTTTAAGGGGGAATGTTGTTCGAACAACAATAGGATGTGCCTGGAAGTAAGGTCTCATTTTTCGGGCAGCTATGACCAAAGCTAAAGCCACCTCTTCCAACTTAAGATATCGTTTCTCGGCATCCAACAAACTTTTACTGACATAGTAAATGGGTTGCAAAAGAGTGGCCTCTTCCTGGAGTAAAACGGCACTGACTGCATAATCTGATACCGCCACGTAAACAATTAATCTCCCCCCCCTCACTAATGGTTTAGGCAGTATATCAGGGGACGTTAAATATTCTTGAATTTAGCGAAAAGTTGTTGATTAAATTGTTTCGTATTTCGCAATACCTTGAAGAAAGGTGCACATTTGTCCGACGATCGAGAAATGAATCTATTCAGTGCTGCCAATCTCCCTGTCAGGATCTGAACTTCCTTAATATTCCGAGATGGGGTCATGGTGGTTAAAGCTTTTATCTGTTCCGGGCCAGCTTCTATACCTCTTTCACTTATCATATAGCCAAGGAACTTACCCCATCGTACCCTAAAAACGCACTTTTCCGGATTCAATTTCAAATTGACCTTGTTCAAATTGTTAAAAGTTTCCTCCAAGTTAGAAAAATGATCTTCGTCCCTCAAACTCTTGACAAGCATATTGTCGATATAAGCTTCGACATTCCAACCAATTTTCCCCTCAAAGGTTTTGTTAACCAAACGCTGATAAGTTGCCCCTGCGTTCTTCATGCCAAATGGCATAACCTTGTAGCAATATAATCCTCTTTCGGTTATAAACGACGTGCTCTCTTCATTTTTTGCATCTAACCGGATTTGATTATACCCTGAGTAAGCGTCCATGAAAGACAACAATCGGTTGCCCGAAGTCGAATCCACTAATTGATCAATTCGGGGAACCGGAAAAGGATCCTTAGGGCAAGCTCTATTCAAGTCCATGAAATCCACGCACATCCTCCACCTGCCATTCTTTTTCCTGACCAAGACTGGATTCGAGGCCCATACGGGATACTGTGACTCTCGAATGCGGCCTATACTTAATAACCTCTCCACTTCCGAAAGAATATCGACAGACTTCTCCTGAGAAACTGGTCTTCTTTTCTGGACAATGGGTCGAATATCAAGCCGTACTGCAAGTTTATGATATATTATCTCTGATGGTACTCCCATCACATCCTGTGCACACCAAGCAAACATATCTAACTTATTAGATAGAAACGCAATCAATCTTTCTCTAAACTCAAAAGAAAATTTTACTCCGATCTTCAAAAAAATTCCATCTCCAAACTTATGCTCCTCAGAATCCTCTTTTGGGACCAGAAATTCGGGGGTCTCCCTCGGATCATCACATGGAATGATTTCCGAGGAAGGCCCCTTTAATTGCTATGCTTTTTCTGATACATTTTCCCGAACTCCTTTCGAGGATAAAGCTACCTGGTAACACTTTCGGGCCATCTTCTGACTGCTCCTGATCGTTCCGATATTGTTTCCTACCACATATTTCAGACACTGGTGTACCGTCGAAATCACACCATGCATCCGGGACAGTTAAGAACGCCCCAAGATCACATTGTACGATGTTGGTGCGTCAACCACAATAAATAGTACTTCCACTTCCTTTTTAAACGGCTCACGGCCTAACTCGACCATGCACTGAAACTCTCCAACAACCACTGTTGATGCACCGGTAAATCCCACTATGGTTCTGTTGGATCGTCGTATAACAGGTGGGTCCGAAATTCTCCTGTACGTGCTCATGAACAATATGTTCACTGAACTCCCTGTATCAATAAGTATCTTCTGAACTTGGTCACCGGCTATACCCGCAGCGATAACTACTGCATCTTCGTGTGGGCCCGCGACATTCCTCATGTCATCATCGTCGAAACATATGATGGGGGAAGGAAAACAGTGCATTTGAGCGGACACCCTTGCTTCAATCTGTGTTGTAAAATTCACCATATGTCTTTTCCATGAACTGTTCGAATTCCCCGCGATGGTATCCCCTCCAAAGATAGCAAGTGACTCGAAGAAATCACATAGGTCATTGACTTTCCCTCTTGGAATGAATTCCTCGACCATGTTCACATTGTTCCTCCCCGGCTGGGGATCCAGATGCTCTTGTTGAATGTCGAAAACATCAATATCTTCGGAGATCACCATTTTCGTATCAGCGATTTTGGGGACAGCCTTTGCCGTCACATTTTTCTAGGAGTTTTTTTTCACAAACTCTAACAACATTCCGTTCTCAATCAAAGCTTGTACTTCTTTTTTCAAGGCAAAGCAATCCTTATGGTCGTGCCCAATATCCTCGTGATACTTACAATATCTGCTAACACTTCTGCTTTCCCTCGAAGTCTGAATAGGAAATGGTTTTCTGAACTACACCGCTGATCTAGCCTTATCGAATATTGTGGCCACATTTTCTGTTAACTCCGCAAAATAGTCCGGTCGAACCCACTTGTTCGAAATTGGCCTTGCCCCTTGGTTATAACTTTGCTGATTGCTATAATTCTGTGTATTTGTTTTCTGCCTCGGCGGATACAGTCCCATACTTTTGGCTTGAACATTGGCCTGGGGCCCTTGGTTACTGGACTCAGATCTTTGAAATTGGTTCTGATCCAATTGATCGCCTGACCCTTTCTCGGATGCCTGAGTCTCCTCCACCAAAATTCTCTTCTCAACTTGATCCAATAATGCCCCAGAGGTCATGGCCTGACTCTCCGCCATCGTATCCTTTAAGAGTCCAGGGAGTAGGCCCATCCTGAAAGCTGCAAGTGCCACTGAATCTTTGTAATACTCCATGTCCGTTTTCGTTTTGACGAATCGATTGGTATAATTCTTCAAGCTTTCCCCAATTTTTTTTGTCTACAATAGATTATCGTATCTCCATTAGCTCGGAATTTTTTGCTCCCCACAAAATGCTGTCTAAAGATATTCCAGAACAGGTCAAATTTCTTTATCGAGCCCTGCGGAAGCCGATTATACCACTTGGAAGCCACCCCCTTGAAGGTCTGAGAAAAAGCTCTACACAACAATTTATCATCATCATCGAAATTAATCATGAAGTTCTTGAATTGCTCAATATGGTTATCAGGGTCTTGCGTCCCATTAAACTTTTCTAACTTCGAAATATCGAAATGCTTTGGGAGATTGCCCACTAAAATCTCCGAGGACAAAAGAGAAGCTCTCCAATTATGACCCGTCCAATAAGCGTTATATCTCAAGTTTTCATTGCTCGTAAAATATAATCCCTCCTCGGACGGCAGAGTGTATTGATGCTGCCATTCCAAATTTCGTGGGTTAACGTTTTGGTTCCTAGCGGGAAAGTTTATTTGGCTATAACCCCACTCATTAACTCGAGCATGATAATTCTTCTCCATCAGAGATTTCCTCTCAGAGCTCTTTCCCCTCTGGTTTTCCACATGTCTTCGACCATGTCTTTTCTTTCTGTGATTTTTCATAAGAGATGATTCCAACGAGCTGTAATGAGAATAATCGCTCGAGTCAGAAGAATCCAGATGGCGTTTTTCTTTCCTCCTCAAAGACCGTCATTCATATCCTCTATATCTATCATCCCTGGTTTTATGACGGAAATCGACTTCGCGCTCCTCTTTTCCACTGTCTGGCTCCCTTCTCACCTCGGAACGAAGGTTTGCCCGAACAGTTTCTTTTTTTGCCTTCAATCTTTCAATTTCCAGCAACAACTCATTCCTTCAAGCCAACAGATCTGAATCATCAAAGGCGTCTCCGACGCGCTGGCCTCCACGCGTCTCATACTCCATATCATTCTGATAATCATCACCCACCAGATTCTCATCGCAGTTATTAACAAAATCGTCCCCTTGCTCTTCCATAATTCTGCTCGGATTATGAATTATTTCCAAAAAGCGATTGTCGTTAGAACGATCTTCGCTTCCCACAGACGGCGCCACTGAAGAGTTCAAGAATAGCCTAAGGGGTAATTTTATGTTACGAGGATCTTTTAGTGTCAAGATAGTCCTTTAGTTCTTTCTTAAGGAGCCTTTTTAGAGAGAGAAAGTGAGAGCTTAGATTAAGTAGAGAGAGAAAGTAATATTATATTAATCCTGGAATCTATAAAGCGTGCGTGGTCCTTTTATAGTACAATTACGGGTCCCACACGCTTTAATTCCCGTTTATTACATATTTGGTCCTTATATCTTTTCATCTTTTCATAATGGCTAATTCTATTGTAGTCTATACAATTCTCTCCTAATACAACTTCTTCTTTACAGTTTTCTCCTTACAACTTCTTCTTTACAATTCTCTCCTAATAAAATTCTTCTTTGTAATTTTACCACACGTCTTTTATTCTCCCTCATCAAACTCTATTAAACTAAATCTAATATCTAACAAAACATGTTTCTCTAACAGTTCTCTACGTACTTAATATCTTGGAATAATTCTTAACACTAACAATGTTTCTAGCAATTATAATAGCCTTATTTGTAAAATAAATAGAAGAATCAAGGATTGGGATTCTGTCTATATCTCATTTTATGGGAGACTTTCTCTTATTTCTACTTTTCTTATGAACATTGTACAGTATTGGATGCATTGTAATACTATCTATAAGGGTGTTTTGTGCAAAATTGAGAACATCTTTAATAAATTTCTCTGGGGTTCCTCTACCTCTGAACACAAAATTCATTGGTGCAAGTGGAAAGATGTTTGTAAAACCTTCAAGGAAGGAGGCTTGAATGTCAGATTGTTGTCTGATATTCAAGATTCCCTCTCTTGTAAGCTGCGGGTCAATTACAGAACCAATAATTCCTTATGGGCTAATATAATTCATAATATATAATGCAAGGGATTACACTATTTACAGATTTCATATTCTAGGCCAGGTTCAATAATTTGGAAACATCTAGCCTACGTCAAAAGCTATGCAGAGCCCCATGTATGCTGGAAGCTTGGAGCATGAATGGTGGATTTTTGGTTGGATAGGTGGGCTAATGGAGATACTCTCCTAACTCTGGATGAAAATATTGATAATTCTTGGTTTAAGGCTGAAAAGGTATGTAACTACTGGTTCAATAACTCTTGAAACTTTTGTGAGCTAACTAATCTTATTGCTCTTAGTGACATAGATAGAATTAGTTTTTGTCATGTCAACCCTAATATGGAGGATTTACTGATTTGGGACTTTTCCAATCTAGGGAATTTCAATCTCAAAGACACATGAGACAATACCAGAATTCTTCATAATGTATCTAATATGTATCATAAAATCTGGAATTCTCTAATTCCTAGGACGTTTTCTTTTCTTCACTGGAAGCTAATTCGTAACTATATTCCTATGGATATTATCTTACAAAAAAGACATGTTTCTCTTGCTTCTAAATGTCAGTTTTGCATGCATATTGAGTCTCATAATCATCTGTTTGTTCTTGTGTCTTTGCCTGGTCAATATGGTCATATTTTGCTAATATCTTCAACATACATATATCTAGTTTTATGACTATTACTCACATAACTAGATCTTGGCTATGGTCCACTAATAAAAAACTTCATATAAGACATATAATTCATTCCATAGTTTTAGGCATTATATGGAAATATCGAAACACTGTTAAAATCAAAGGTATTTCTATAAAATATAAGAATGCTATTACTGATATATTATACATTCTCACTAGCATTGATTATAACAATAAGTTTAATTCTAAACATTGGGATAAGGACCTATATGCTACTAAAGTCTTAGGATGTTTTAATCATGTCAAATTTAGTAAGAACATGCCTCTCTATCTTAAATGGAATCTCCCTAGCGCTGGAAGAATGAAACTTAATTCTGATGCTTCATGTCTTGTCAATGGTGAATCAAGTGGAGATATGTTTATCATAGACAACTATGGAAACCTAATTTATGGGGCTGGTAACCTATATGGTAAGGTGTCTCCCCTAATGGATGAAATTAGAGCCATGCTTGATGGTCTAATCATTTGCAAGCAGAAAGGTTAGACTCAGGTGGATCTTGAAACTGATTCTCTAACAATTATTAATCTTCTCGCTAAAGGTAACATTCTTTGGACTATTGCTCATATTCTTGACTGTGTCAGGAGATTGGTTTCTCCATCTATAACCCTAGTTCGTATCTTCAGAGACCAGAACAAAGCAGCTGATTGGATTGCTCGCTCGACTCTGAAGTGCAAAATGAGATAAATTATCTCTATTGGTGACATTCCTATTGAACTTAAATCTATTCTGATCTTAGAAGGTCTTGTCTTAGGCTATGTCGTTACTAACAGATAAATAAGTTTTATGTCTATATAGAGTTATTTCATACCGGTTCGCCCTCAGTCTTCCTGATTGCTTCAAGCTCAAAGATGCCTCTCTTCTTAATTGAAGCTTCTGATTGCTGTTCTTTCTGAGTAAAGCCGCCTCTGACCTTAAAGAGTTGCTTCATTCCTGTTCGATTCATGGCTCGTGGTTGTTGCTGCCCTCATACTCTTGGTTCCTGACTGTGCCTCCTCAAAAATATCATCGCTCTGCTCAATCGCAGCTTCTGTCTGAGTGGAGCTGCTTTTAATGTCTTTTTGCTTACTGAATCGTTCTCTGGAAACTTATTTAGAGTGAATCGTTCCTTGTATGCGTTTGAGAATCAGTTAGATTGAATCGTCTAAGATCTATTAAGCCTCCTTGCTGTTATGGTAAATCGAATTGGAAGCTTCTTGTTGCTCGTTACAAGGCTTGTGGTAGTTGCGATTACTCCTTGTTCAAAGATGCACTCGCTCTGCTCAATCGCAGCTTCTGTTCTGAGTGAAGCTGCTTTTAATGTCTTCATGCTCACTGAATCATTCTCTGGAAGCATATTCTGAGTGAATCGCTCCTTGCATGCGTATGTGGATCAGTTCGATTGAAGTTCTTCGTCTAAGCTCTCTTAAGCCTTTTCAAGTTATTCTGGTGAATCGAATTAGAAGCTCCGCATTGGAAGCTTATTCTGCTATTTCTGCTGAATTTATTGTATGCCTCTCAAGATTGGGCTATAATCTTTCCAGCAGCAGCGTTGTTCTCCAAATTCTTATCGTCTCTGATGGAGCTTTTATCAAGCTTGGCCAATTGTTCTTTTGTGGATCATCCAAAGCGTTTGTTGATTTCTTTCCTTTTCAAGGATGCCTTTGAACTTCAACTTGGATTTTCAAATCGTTTCAAGAAGAAATCTAATCTCGATTTAGATTCTCCGTAAAAAAATAGGGCATATAGATGTTGTCTTTAACACCAATGCTTGTATTTTACTTTAATATTTTTTTTAAAGAAGACTACGTGTATTCCTATTTTATTAATCAAATATTACCGTTAATTTTAGTAATATTTAGTTAATATGATTATAAATACATTCATCTTGTGTTTAATTATGATTAAATATGATACTCATTTATAATTTTGAAGTAATCTCACACGCCTTCGGTCTGGTTCCGTCTGGATTTTGACGGAACCAAACTAGACCGTTAAGCTTATCGGTTCGAATAGGATCACACCACTAAGTTTTCGGTTTTAATTTTTGGAACCGGACCAAACTGTTAAGCTTTCGGTTCGGTTCGGTTCGATCCCATTTCAATCTGTTTTTATTCGGTTCAGTTCGTTATTGGTCCGGTTCGGTCCACTTAAAAAAATTTAAATCCAATTAAAATTTGATTTTTAGTAAATGATATAAAAACTAAAATTTATATGTTAATCTTTTGATTTTATTAAAAAATTGTTAATTAACTATTAATTTTGGTATTATAATTTAGAAATAAATAAATAATAATAATAAATAATCAGTTCTAACGATTTTATTAGTCCGATTTCCTATCGGTTTATCGGTTCGATTCAATATCGGTTCTATCGATTTTATGAGATCGATTTCATATTGGTCCTATCAATTTATCGGTTTAATCGGTTCGGTTCCTAACCGGATTTTTTGTTTCGGTTCCTTAACGGTTTTCAATTTTTAGAATAGAACCGCGAACCAAACCATTAAAGTTCCGTCCGGTTCTTATTGATTCAATCCCGGTTTCTCGAGAACAGTTGATAACCCTAGCCTTCGTACATCGCTTTTAACAAATCAATATTCAAATAAAATAAAATCATTTTTTTGAAAAAACATTAAACATCCAAAATTTAAATAAAATATCATTATTAAAATGTAGTACACTAGTGATGACTCATATTCTGTCTCATCAAAATTTTCTGTCTCATTATTTTAGTGATCTCGTGTCTCATAAAAATGATTTTTTCAATAAGCACCATCACTCTCTTATCGTATCGCTCAACGCTCACTGACCCCACTATACTCTTCCAGCAAAGCCTGAATTTTTTTCTACAATATCACCACGTATCAATTAGCACCCTTTTATCATCCGCCATCTGTCATCACAACAGACAAACTAATTTCACCGACTCGTCACATTATCTTCGCCCCTAAGATTCTCACAAGAATATAGTGAGCCCTTTCAGACTTCTTCTTTTCTTCATTTCAGTTCCATAATTGAATCCACTTGATAAAAAAGAACAAGCTCGGATCGATACTCTTAAGGGATTAAAAAAATGGAGAAATTCTCATACAACTCATATGATTCGGCCGACTCATCGCCTCGGTCGCGAGACTTCGAGTTCGAGAACCCTCCGCCTTGGGATGACCAGCAACAGTCGCAGCAGAACTACAAGTTGAAATTTATGTGTAGCTATGGAGGCAAAATCCAGCCACGTCCACACGATAACCAACTTTCTTATATTGGCGGTGAGACTAAGATTCTCTCCGTCGATCGAAATATTAACTTTGCCGCCGTGATCGCTAAGCTTTCGGCTCTTATAAATGACGCGAATGTGTCGTTAAAGTATCAGCTCCCCGGAGAGGATCTTGACGCTTTGATTTCGGTTACCAATGATGATGATCTCGATCATTTGAAGCACGAGTACGATCGACTTTACCGTGGCTCGGCTAAGCCGGCTAGGATGCGTGTGTTTCTGTTTCCTATTTCTTCGTCTGGTGGTTACAGATCCGATACGGCGACTAAATCGGAGCCAGATCGTTTCCTTGATGCTCTTAGTTCTGGTCAGACGGTACAAACAGCAGGAAATGGAGTGCCTCTTGTTTCTAAGGATGTGGATTTTTCGTATCGATTGGAGAAAGAAATTGCGCCGCCGCCGATCAAAGCGCGAGAGTTTGTACCGGAGGTTGTGGAACCGCTGCCTCAGCCACCGACTCTAACCCCACAGGTGGAGTTCCACGGAAGAAGTGACGATCGGTATATTGGATCGGATCACGGCGTGGTTTCCTTGCAGAGACAACTACAGGATCTGCAGATGTTGCAAAGCAGAGAGCAAGAGCAGCAACAACAGCAGGATGGTAGGTATAGAAGGATCCCCGACGAATCTGGCGGTTACTACACTCCACAGCCGCTGATTGCCGGACAGCATCCGATTCCGGCGGGGTACTGGCCAGATAAACAAAGAGCCGGGGGAATATTCCCGTCGACTATGGCTACACCTGAGCAACAGATGTATGTAATACACGGAGCACCTCACGGTACCCTCTACCACCCCCAGCCTCCATCTGCGATGATGAAACCGGTCAATGATCAAACCAGTCAAAGTTACTACAACGTGCAGCGAGTAGCTGCTGATGTTTACAGGGAACAGCAACTGTACAATATGGCACATCCGCAGCCTCCACCACCACTAGCAATAACACAAGGGCCGCCGTTCTCTGCTGCGGCTCCTACTTCTGTAACGCAGCAATTCCCTCCGGGAGTGGTGCGCCCGATTAGTGGTAATAACGGAGTGATAAACCCGGGATATGCACCGGTGATATATGAAAACGGAGTAGGGAGACAGGTTTTTTACGGCGGCAGAGGGAGAGGTATGGGTGGAACCGACACCTTGCCAGGTTCCAATTAGGCATGTCACTAGTATTGCTTAATGACAGCCGCATGGGTTTGGAATATGTTTGGTTTTGATGTCCTATAAATAAATATTTATTAGTTTCATGTTTTTTATCCAATTAAATAAAGGCCAAAGCTATTTTTTCATTATATTTATTATTTTTTTCTATGATTTGAAAAAATTCCATATTGTTATTTCTTCCATGAAAAAAATGAACATATTTGTTTTTCTACCTTTGGTTAAATCTTCTATTGAAAAAATCAGAGTAGAGATCAAATTTTTACCGATAACTTTAACCGCAGTTCTTTTAATCTTGTTGCCAGTTTTCTGTTTGTCACCTTGAATTTCCAGGATATTATCCATTGAATCCTCCATTGATTAGAGAGGAAACATCACATAGATTATGGACGTTTTCAAAAATAACAAGTAGTAACCTTATAAAAGAACAAAACAAGTAAATCGTCCCGATTAATCTGATGTCGATTCCTTCGATAAACAAAACCGGGATGAAACAGTGGGTCCATTTGATTCACCAATAGAAATCGTCCAGATTAGCTTTGATACAGTGATTAATGTTGTATTTTACTGCTAAATTCGTGGAGGAGATGTATTACAATGATGAAACAATGGTGTTTAGTCCAGAAGAAAAGAGACAAAAAGGAGAGGAGAGAAGGCGGAGTGAAAAAAAAGCGTCTAGACTATAAAGAGAAAGGAGAAGATGCTTTTTTTTTTCGAGAGACCATCTCAGAATCACAATCACATGCTTTTTTTTAACTGAAAAACATATAATTCCGAGATGATGTCTCGGAATCACATGTTTTTCCGTTAAAAAAAATCTCGGAATCACATGTTTTTCCGTTAAAAAAAAAGTATGTGATTCCGAGATGGCCTCTCGGAAACACATGTTTTTTTGAAAAAAAAACAACAGATAGCGAGAAGAAAAACAACTGTTTTGTAGAAGACATGTGATTCTGAGACAGCCTCTCGGAATGAGATGCGTTTGCAAAAAACAACGGATTCCGAGATACTGCGTCAGAATCAGTTGCTCTTTGCTCAAAAATACAGAAATCGGAAATACAATATCAAAACCAACATATTCGGTTTGGTATGAGTTTCTTGATTTTTCATTATCAATCTTCAAACAATCTTCAATAAAACTGAATTTTTTTATTTTTAAAATTATTGATGGTAAAAACTACTCTATCCAAATAAAATCTTTTAACCTTAACATTATTGATGGTAAAAACGATCATAACTTGTTTGACACTATATTCCGGTTCACCCGATCGATCAGCAATTTCATTGCTCTTTGACCTTTCTATGTTCGAATTACTAAGCCCTAGAAGTCTAGAACATAGTATCTGAGCTAATAAGCTTGCACTCTACTAAGCATTCATACCATTAGTCAACACTTTTGTAACTGTACAAAAGCATAATTCATGTATTTATTGTAGACAAAGTCAAGTGGTTTTTGATTTTGGCGAAAGATTCAACGAAATTATTTAAATAAGAATATTGCTAACCAGTATCTAAGAATTGGTTGAACAATGGTTTTTTATTTAAAAATATTTTATAATTAAATAATAATCTAATTATCCTACTTCCTATAAGTAAAGTAAAATGTTTTTTCGCAGAAAAAGTTTTTTTTGGTATAAAAAGCTTGTAAATTAAATTAAATAAATGGTACAATTGTTCATGGGTGGGTGACCCTTTACAGAATTTCAAATCCCCAAATGGATACATAAAAGAAACAGAAAACATAAGATAAGGGGTACATAAAAGCTTATCCGTGAAATGGATATTTTGTTCCTTTAAATCTGTAGCGAAGGTCGGATAGGATCAGGTGGAAGGTGCTAGAGTAGCGGGATTGCTTGTCATTGAAAATTCTGTTGTTCCTTTCTTTCCAAATGTAATATACTGTGGCACAGAAAGCGGAGTTCCAATGAAGACGACGTCTCTTCGCAGAGGGAGCCCAGGAGCTTGCTACCTTGTACCATTGATTCCATGATAACGGAGGGGAGGGAATGAAGAGTTTTTGGGCTAAGATCTCCCAGATGGCGGAGGAGTAAGGGCAGAGGATGAGGAGATGATCCAGGGTTTCAGGGGCGTTGTTACAGAGGACACAGGAGGCAGGGCAATCAAGGCCCCAAGAGATAATTCTGTCTCTGGTGGAGAGCTTTCTATGAATAGCGAGCCAAGTGGTGAAGGAGTGTCTGGGGATTGAGAATTTATTCCAGACGAGGTTTGCCCATCTGACCTTAGGATTTGTGGGCTTAAGGGCAGAGTAGGCGCTGCTGATGGTGAACTCAGGTTTGGAGTTATTCGGGATCCAGATGAAGATATCGGGATCAGAGGAGGCAGGGGGGGAGGTCATTAAGAGCTAAGGAGATTTCTCGCAGGTGATCTCGGAGATGGCGATTGGGGGCTCTGGCATGTGGGGGCCAGGTCCAATAACCGTTTATGCAAATGTCTTCCACATTTCTTAAGTTTCGGAGACGGGAGAGGTTCAGGATTTGAGGGCCGAAGCGATTGACAAGAGACGTAGTGAATAACCAAGGGTCGTGCCAAATAGAGGTGTGGGCTCCATTTCCAATTATGACTCGATATAGATTTGCAGCCTTGCTTCTAAGGTTCAGGATTTTCTTCCAGCTCCAGCTTGCGGAAGCGGGAAGGGGGAGGGACCAGAAGCAGTTTGATTTGATCTTTTCCGAAAGAGTCCATTGAGTCCAGAGGGAGTTTTTGTTTCTGGTGAGAATGGACCAGAGGAGCTTGAGGGCGGCCGCCTGATTCCAGATTTTTAGGTCTGGAATCCCAAGGCCGCCCTCATCTTTGGACACGGTCAATTTACTCCAGGTGATTTTAGCTCCAGCAATCTTCATTTCTGATCCCGACCAGAGAAAGCGACGGAGCAATTGAGAGAGCTCTTTAAGAACTCGAGCGGGGAGGATGAAGATAGAAAACCAATAGATCTGGCTGGCAAATAACACAAAATTAATAAGCTGGAGTCTGCCGGCATAGGAGAGGTGCTTGGAGGCCCAAGAGTTGATGCGGTTGGTGATATTTTGGAAAAGGGGGCGACAATCATTATATGAGAGGCGAGACGAGATAAGGGGCACGCCCAGGTATCTGACCGGGAGGGAGCCCTCTTTAAAGTTGAGACATTGAAGGATGCTGAGCTTGACGTTGGAGGAGGTGCCAGAGAAGAAAATGGTGCTTTTTGCAGGGTTTAAATGGAGGCCCGATATAGCAGCAAATTCAGTCAATCCTTCGAGGATTAGCTTAATTGATTGGAGGTTGGCCCTGCAGAGGATCATAAGGTCGTCCGCGAAACAAAGGTTGATTATCTTGAGCTTGTGGCATTTCCAGTGGAATCCAAAAGACGGGCTTTGGCTTTTCTCCTAGAGGATTCTAGAAAGGACCTGCATAACAATAACAAAAAGATACGGGGATAGGGGGTCTCCCTGACGAAGACCCTTTTTACCGGGGAAAAAGCTCATCGGTTCACCATTGATGCAAACCGAATAGGAAACGGAGGTGATGCATTGGATAATCCAATTAATCATGGGCATAGGAAAGTGCATGGCTAAGAGAATATCCAAGATCACTTCCCATCTGATATTGTCAAAGGCCTTCATAAGGTCGATTTTGAGGGCGCATCTGGGACCTTTACGGTTGGTTTGATAGCCATGTAAGAGGTTTTGGGTGAGCAAAATATTGTCAACGATGGAACGACCCGGTACAAAAGCGGATTGCGAGGGGTCAATGAGGATCGGCAGCGCCGGTTTGATTCTGGAAGCAATGATTTTAGAGATGATTTTATAAATAACATTGCAGCAAGCAATAGGCCTAAAGTCTGAGGGGAGGGATGGGGAGTCAAGTTTAGGAATAAGTGCGATCAGGGTTTTGTTCCACTCAGGGTCCATCTGACCCTTTTCGAAAAAATGCTTGACTCCCAAGCAGATGTCATTGCTAATAAGGGGCCAGCTGGATTTAAAGAACCCTGCACTAAAGCCGTCAGGGCCCGGAGCTTTGTCACTATCGATGTCAAAGAGGGCAGCCTTAATTTCAGCGTTAGAGATAGGCTTTATCATCTCAACACTGAGATCAGGGGGAACAATGGAGTGAATTAGGTCCCTAATTCTGTCCGGACCGGGGTAGTTTGGCTTGCTGGGAGAGCCAAGCTGCTTGAGAAAGAAGTTTTGAAAGGTGTAAGAGATGGTGTATGGGTTTGAAGAGGGGCCCTCAGGGGAGGATATCGAGAGGATTTTATTACGGGCCCTGCGGGCTTTAATGCTATTATGAAAGAATTTGGAGTTCCTGTCTCCGAGCTTAAGCCAACTTTCTCTGGATTTTTGCTTGAGGAAGGATTCTTCCGCACGACTTAAAAAGATGAATGAGGAGGTCGCTTCCTTCTCAGCGGAGATAAGCGCTCTGTTCGAGGGGTCCGAGAATAAATTTACTTGGGCCATATCGAGAGAAGATCTAGCATCCTCAACTCTTTGACTAATGTCACTAAACTCCGTCTTATTTAGGGAGGAGAGAACATGGGTGAGCCTGGCCAGTTTGAGGATAACCGATTTCATGGGGCTTATGGGGCAAGGGAGGGACCAGCTATCCGAAATAAGGGTGTGGTAATTTGGGTGAGATTTCCACATGTTGAAAAATTTGAAAGGTCTAGGAGATGGGACAAAGGGGGCTGTGAGATGGACAATGATGGGGGTGTGGTCAGAGGTTCTAGGGAGATCAAAGTGGGCAAAAGAGTTTGGGAACACATCATCCCAATCGGCATTCACGAGGGCTCTATCAATGCGAGAGGAGATGGGGTTTTCTTCTTGGCGATTGAACCAGGAGAATTGAAACCCAGAGGCTCTAAGGTCATCGAGGCTGCACCTCCAGCAGCAGTCATTGAAAGCATCAATTGAATTATTCCAACGTTGGTCGGAATTAGTTCTTTCATAGGGGGTCCTAATAGCATTGAAATCCCCGATGGCTATCCAAGGGTTAGGGGACATAGACTGCCCATAAGAGCAAAGGGTGTTCCAGAGAGGGAGGCGGTCAGTCGGGTCATTGAAACCGTAAATAGCAGTGAGGTTGAAAGAGGATTTTCTGGAAATCCAAAAGAGGTCACAGTGAAGGGTTTGGGCCGTGAAGTCTTTTACGGTGCTTCGGAAGACGCTAGGATTCCAGGCAATCCAAATTCTACCTAGGAGGTGACTATTATGGTTCGAGACACAATGCCAATAAGGGAGCATAGAAGTCATAATTTGCATAACATTTTCAATCTTTACTTTAGTTTCTGGCAAACAAATAACGTTTATTCCATTTGAGAAAACAAAGTTCTTAACATCTTTTTGGCGAATCGGGTCATTCAACCCTCTAACATTCCAACTAGCAAGTTTCATAGGAAATATAAAAAGCAGTAAGGTAAGAGAGTTCTAAAAAATTCATTTTGGTGTCCCCATTTTTTATTTTTATTTTTAAATAAAAGTATTACCAATTTAATTAGATATGAAAAGGCAAAGGTCATAATGAAGTTTTGATAAATAGAGATAACTAAAGTATTAAATACTAACAATAGAGGGACCTTTGTGCAATTTTGCATAAAATAAATCTTATCCTTTACAACTCTTACCTCAGCCATACATTTCTCATTTCTCTTTCCAGACGTGGCCATTCTAGGGACAGGGACGACATCAATGGATCGAATCTTATCCTTCACCCGAGTTAGCACCACCACCTGATTTTCCATGGCAGCTACGGACCGTAGAGGAAAAATAGTGGGGTTCACGCGGTAAGTATAACAAGAGCAGTCGGAGGTTGCTCCGTTTCTCTGGTCGAGACTGCAACCATGGACGACTTTGCAGTCCTGGCCGGTATCGTTAAGTCTCCCGGAGAGAAGGGGAAGAGCTTTGACGTGGAGATGATGCTGAGTAAATGGACGACCTAATTTATCAGGCAGACCGGACATGGCAGAACACAGCTTGGAAGAAAGAACGGCCGGTAAGAAGAAACCATTTTCTTCGGTTTCCAACTTGAAGTAACTCATACTCTCGGGACAGGAAGGGATAGTCACCGGAGAACCGAAAATAGTCGAGTCTAAAGAGAAGGCGGCAGTAGGCGCGAACGATACTCTAGCCACGGTATCGGCTTCATTACGGAGACAAAAATGAGGGTTAACCTTAGTCAACAAAACCCATGACTCGAGAGGAGGAGGCAGAGGGGTGGACGCCGATTGGGAGGGCAGAGATAGCTTGGGGTAACAACTCCCTGCTTGACCCCATTCCGTAACCGATTTGCTTTTGCTCATGCGAGAAAAACCACACATTTCAGCACCATATCCAAAGACCAACAGGTCAATATGGCTATAAAAGATAGCCAACGAGGAAACTTCAGCACCTTCCATAGTGCCGGTCAGACTGAAAAAGCTTTTAAGCTTCAAAAGTTTAAGAAGGGGAGTGAACTTCAGGCCGTAAAGCCTGAAGCCACGCCGGAAAGCACCAGAAAAAATGTTACCGTTTGAAATATTACCGTTATTTAGAGAGAGAGGTTTAGAGAGAGAGGTTTTGAACTACTAGAAAAAGTTAATCATTGCATATACAGTGTTCAGGGCATGGTTAGCAAAATACTTAAGAAAAACTTAATTAGCTTTTATTATATTAATCTCACTCAACTAAAATAGATAATATAAAATGATATTGTACACAAATATTTTGTAGTATTTGTAGTTATAAATCGTGTTTTTTAAATACTCATGATAACGTTTTATAATAAATATTTAAAAGAAGAATGATAATTTTATAACTAGTATTATTAATTATTTAACAAAGTTAAATAATCTAAAAACTCACTAAATTTAAAAACTCATACATTAAATCCTTCTTAATAATAAAAAATAATAATTTAACTAGCCATTTCTAAAAAACAAACTAAAAAAATATTGTTATTATTTTTTTTTAAATTAGATATATGACCAAAAAACGACATAACAACGACTATATAGACCACAACTCCCGTAAAAACATCAGTGAAAAGGCCTATGGGAGATGTATAATAACTTTCATATATTTTTTTATTAAAAAAAGTTAGATTTGTAAATTCAAATAAATGGGGAAGAAGATGATTTTCATCGTCATTACATTGCGAAAACTCTTATGAAACCATTGTGAAACATAATATCATTAGGATATACAACGTATAATGTGAGGTTTGGCATCACAGTTTTTAGAAATATTTCTCAAGTATATGGTGTACAAATTTGCGAAGGTTGGCATTATTGTGTTTGTGAAACGTATACTACGAGGTTTGGTAACTCGAGCGTTATATATTTTTCGCAAATAAGTTATTTTCAGGTTTCACAGTTGAGAATACATTGTGAAACTTGTTACAATTGACTTGAGCAACTAAACAAAATTTTTAAAAAATATATGCTAGGATACGACAGAATCCTAGAGGTATTGCACTATTATGGTGGCAAATGACCCGTGAAAATTATCCGATCTCGTCGGATATCAATATTATGCCATGCGTTTGGTACATAATTTTTTTGTTTATCTTCCATAGTGGAAAAGTATATACACTATTTTGTCCAATATTTGGTGTAATCTGTTTGGCCAACTATCCATTGATTTTATTTATAGAGCGTTTTTTGTTTTGTGTTATGTTACAAAGGTTTTGATACAATATTAATTTTAAATGCTTGTTTTTCTCATTTTGCAACCTAACCTAGTAATATTATAGTCTATGACCATATTTGCAAATTTTATTTAATACACATGTGAAAGCTTATATATCTTATGTATTAAAAGCAGTGGCGGATCCATGACTAAAATTTAGGGTATGCCCAGAAATATTATGGAAAACAAATTCAATAAAAGATAAATATATGAGTATTGCATAATAAAAATATGTAAATATTCCAGTTACAACTCAAAATAAAAATATATTATATTCCAAAAGTAAATGCATTCTCCTCTTACTCATGCCTTGAAAGCGTTGGATAATATCTAGATCATCAATGGTAGGAAACACTTATTTCTCCACAAATGTCACTAAACAATCATTAAGCCATTAATTGAACATTCTATTTCTCAACTCATTCTTCAAATATTTCATACGAGAAAATACTCGATCAACACAATTTGTGGTCCTAGTAATAGTAATTTGCTCAATCAAGCACTTTAAATTAGTATAATAAATAATGATTTTACCTGCTTAATTTTGGAATTTTGCCAAAGTCCTTTATGTATCAACTTTTCCAGAGCTTCACAAAAAAAATCAGTAATCATCTAGAGATAATTCGACTATTAAACAATATATACCCCTAAATAAGTACTTGATGCTACCATATCTTTCTAGTAAAAAGAAAATTAAAAGGAAAAATCTTACAATTTAGCAGGTGAACAAAATATTACAACAAACATTTGTCAAATATTCATGTTCATTAACCTGCCAGGAAATATACAATCATCCATTGTTGTGAATGAGTCGAATAGTGCCTTGACACTTTACTGTGTTTGGCGGTACAGTTTTATTCTCTCATAGTGTCATTGTGCCTTGATTGTGTACCGTGTTCGGCGGTACAGTTTTGTGTCATTGACAGTGAAGCTAAAATGGGTAATGTCATTTTTGCTCTCATGTATACGGGCCCATTAGGACCATTATCTAGTAAGTCTATTTATTCCATATAAATAGATTAATAGGGCTACATAAAAACACAATCTGAAATCTGTAACATTTTCTATCATAGTGAAACTCTTTTCTCTGGCGGCGCCCGTGGACGTAGACAATTGTCGAACCACGTTAATCATGTATTCATTTAAGTTTTTTATCATGTATTCATTTAAGTTTTTCCTTCACATATGTTCTGTGCTTGAGACATTTTGTGATACTTGCATAGAAATTTAATAACAAAATTGGTATCAGAGCCACGTGGTGAAATTAGGGTTTTTGCAATTAGGGTTTCACAATGGCCTCTACAGGAACAAAATACATGATTGAAAAATTTGATGGGGATCCAGCTTTGCGTTGTGGAAGATTAAACTGAAATCTTCATTGGTACTGCAAGGGTTGTGGAAGGCTGTGGAGAATAAGTTACCAGAGGAGATGAAAGAAGAGGAGAAACAAGATCTTTAAGAAAGGGCTTTGTGCTGGATTTTAATGAGTGTAAAAGACAATGTGCTTCGCGAGATTAATGGTGAGAAGATTACTGCCTGTGCATGGAAGAAACTATGAGATCTTTACTCAGAGAAATCAGTAGTAAACCGATTATACTTGAAGAAGCGTTTGTATGACTTCAGATTGAAAGAAGGTATGTCCATAACAGAGCACTTAGATAATTTTAAATAAATTATGTAACTAGTTTAATAATTTTTTCGTAGAAAACTTAATCAATGCATGTACAGTGTTCACAGCATGGTTAACAAAATACTTAAAAAAAACTTAATTAGCTTTTATTATATTAATCTCACCTAACTAAAATAGATAATATAAAATGATATTATACAAAAATGTTTTGTAGTTTGTAATTATAAATCGTGTTTTTTAAATACTCGCAATAATGTTTCATAATAAATATTTAAAAAAAATGACCAGTTTAATTATTTATAAACTAAAATTCATACATCAAATCATTTTTAAATAAATCAGAAAAATTATTTAACTTTACATTTCAGAATTAGCCATCTTTAAAAAACAAACTAAAAAAATTGTTATTAATTTTTAACCGTTTTAAAATTAAATATATGACAAAAAACGACATAACAACGACTATATAGACCACAACTTTCGTAAAAACATCATTGAAAAAGTTTATGAGGGATGTATAATTGATTTGTAAATTCATATAAATGGGGGAAGAAGATGATTTTCATCGTCCTTACATTACGAAACCTCTTGTGAAACCATTGTGAAACATAGTATTATTAGGCTATACAACGTATAATGTAAGATTCGGCATCACAGTTCTTAGAAATATTTCGCAAGTATATGGTGTACAAGTTTGCGGAGGTTGGTATAATTGTGTTTGTGAAACGTATTCTACGAAATTTGGTAACCCGAATGTTAGATATGTTTTGCAAATAATTTATTTTTAGGTTTCATATTCGAGAATACATCGTGAAACTTGTTGTAACTTGCTTGAGCAACTAAACAAAATTTTAAAAGATATATGCTAGGATACTACAGAAACCTAAAGGTATTGCAGTATTATGGCGGAAGATGACCCGTGAAAATTATATGATCTTAACGGATTTCAATATTATGTCATGCGTTTGGTATATATTTTTTTGTTTATCTTCCGAAAAGTATATACACTATTTTGTCCAATATTTGGTGTAATCTGCTTGGTCCATTATACCACTGATCCATTGATTTTATTTATATAACGTTTTTTTTATGTTATGTTACGAAGGTTTTGATGCAATATTAACTTCAAATGCTTGTTTTTCTCATTTTGCAACCTAACCTAGTCATATTATAGTCTAGGATCATACTTGCAAACCTTTGTTTAATACACATGTGAAAGCTTATATATCTTATGTGTTAAAAGTGTAGTATGTAGGTTGTGAAATAAGGCAAACTAAAATATGCAGGATTTCAAGTTTGAAATCTACTAGATTTTGAGTTTATAATGTTAACCTGAGTTTGGTATCATCAGGATTTCGAGGGAAGCCATTTACTCTTTTATCATCATGAATTTTGCGTCACTCTTTGGGGTCTAATTGAACCGTTCAACTCACTTTATGATTTGTAAACATAGAGTCCATTTGTTGGAGGTTCTCGAAGTTTTCTTTAAGATCAGCCAGGTGTTGAATGTCTTTTCTGGTTGTTATTAACATACCATCCTCATGTATGTATTTTTAAGACTAAAGACATTACCTTGTCGCTATACAATCCTCGTTAGATCATAAAGGGTGTATGTTTTTCATTACGTGGATGCATGTAAAGTTGATTGTACTCGAAATATGCATCTATTAAAGATATCATCATATTTACCGAGGTAACATCTACAATTTCATCGGTGTGTAGGATCAGTAATGGTTCATTTGAGTAGGCATAATTGAGTTCGATGAAGTCTGGTTTGGTTTATTTTAGGCTGGGGGTAGTTTGGTAAAGTGTTTTGGTAAGTTTGAAGTATTTTGTGTTTAGTGTGAGGAGTAATGAGATAATTAAGCAGCCTGCTTGTATTAAATGTTGGTCACCCTCATTAATGAGAGAGGTTGGGGTATTTATACTATTAATTTAATGACCCATGGGCTTACCGGGTCGAGATGTGAAACCGGGTCAAGTTTAAGAACCCATTAGTCTTTTAAGTAGATTAGCAAATAGCTTAGTCAAAAGGTGTTTTACATTTGTCCTGTACGGATTTCTTAGTGGTGTGTTATGGTCCGAATTACCCCTGTCCGGATTAACTGGTAGGTTGTGTCTGAAGTATCCAAACTCATCAGTAGCCCCTTTTTTTGGCCTTGCTAAATATATTTGGTAGGGCTAAAAAATCTACCATGCCAATGTCAATTTCATCCGATCTGCTCGTGTTCGTCCAAACTAAGAAGTTTATTTTTAACACTAACCTAGTTCGAAATTCATCGGGACTGGAATCTCTTCCCATAATTCTAAGAGTTTTCTTCTTGGACCGTGGGTCACGTGTCAGTATTTGGTTCGACCTACCAGCCGTTATTTTTCCTAGACCGGCGCACCCACTAAGTCTAGAAAGTTACCTAGGCTTTTGATTTTTCACACGTTCGCGCAGTCTTTAATCATTGCAAAAACCCTCTTCAACTTATCCTAGGTAAGGTAACTGTTACTTTCTACTGTTATATAAATACTCTTTTACTATTTCATTCTCTTCCACACTCAAATCTTTCTAAAGAGATATTCATCTTTACCTTCAAATCGTTCTTGAGAGATTTTATGTTCACAGCTAGAAACGCTTTAGTGAAAGGTGGTTGGTTGAATTTGTCAGAGTTAGAGAGAGCGAGGAAGGTAGAAAGAGAGAACCGTATTGTTGTCGGCCTTCCAGTTTCTCCAGGTGAGAAAACCAGTGAACCAACTCAGGATGCCGATCAAGGGTCATCATCTTCCAAAAACCCTAGGCCCAGACAACTTTCATTCAAACCAAACCTTTCACCCCTCCCTTTCGGTTCTTCTGTTCAAGAGTCTCAACCTTCCGCGTCTAAATAAAAATATGTTTCAAGCATCAAAAAACCCTCTCCCTTTATTGCTATGAGTTTTGATATAAAGAAGTCTCCGGAGAAGATAACCCCTTGCCAGAAAGCCCGCCAAACCAAAGCCCAATCCATACCATCACTGCCAAAACCCTCTGGATCGGAGGTGTCTAAATCAGCTCCAAGGGCCAAGCCCTCCGGATCACAACCTCAACCAAACACTAGTCCTTCAGAGGTAACAAGCACTCAATCACTCGAACAACCTTCAGTGTAAGAAATTGACCCCCCTTCTTCTAAGACAACTGACAAACCTTCCACAATGATGGAAGAGATTATGGAAGACAACATCGAAGAGGCACCCTTCGAAACCGAGGCATCAGGTCAAACATGAGATGCTGCTTCTGATAAGAAGGGAAAAAGTAAGGTAAAAAATTGTATGACTCATCCGGACTCGCTTCCAAAGTGCTTAGAGGGCAAGGTAGGCCCTTGTTTCAAACATGTTAGCATCAAATATCTGTTGGCCTTGCAAAACATCAATTACATCTACACCCATACTGTTGAATTGGGACGAATCCTGACCAAATGGGGGATTCCGGAGTCTATAAAGGTAAGGATACCTATCACTCTGGAGACTCCGATAGATTGTAAGCTAAATGAGGTGGTAATATTTACCAAAGTGCTAAAATGGGGACTCTGGGTCCCTTTAGACCTAGAGATCGTTAAATATTTTCACTTAGTCAAACTTTTCCCTACCCAGTTAAGCCCCAATGCCTGGTACTATCTCCTTGCCTATACCATGACATCAAGGTTATCGAAGATCCCACATCTGATGGAACAGTTTGCTGTTGTAGCAAGCTTGTGCAGGAACCATCAGATTCCATTCTACCATCACAACATGGGGAATGACTTCAAATTTGTGGACGACCTGTTGGAGTTTGAAAAGAATTAGAGGACACAGTTCCTGTTTGTTAGTGGAATGTGGGAAAATGGTAGAAAGATTACGGCCAACACCAACCCTAGTATGCTGACTAGCAGGTGGAAAAGCACTGGTAATTTCCTTTCTTCTCCTTGTTTTCTATTTTTTTTTAAATTATAAGTTTTCCCATTCTAACTAGATTGTTACTTCTTTTCAGTGCTAATGAAGGAGTTCACCAGAAGTTTAGAGGATGAGAAAAAGACCTGTGCAAAACTCAACGCATGGGCTTCGGAACACTGGGGGAATGCCTTCCATAATTGCTTCATATCGGGAAACTTGGTGAGGTATCATTTGGGGAACACTACAGGCCGGAGAGACCTCACATGGGAAAATCTAACCACCCTTCCTCCTCCTGGCGTGATTCTCAAAAGGACAGAGGCCAAGGATGGAAAGATGTTCTTACCTTCTAGAGCTAAGGCTCCTACCAAGATGAAAAACAAAAAGAAGAAAGCTGCAACTGAGTTGGTTCTAGAAGCTACATAAGGGATTGGTTCGTGAAACCAATGGGGATTAATGCAGCTCTGCTTAAAGCAGTAGAGGTTGAAACAGTGAGGGAGGCTAGAGGGTCACAGAACCCACCAAAGCCTCCTAAGAAAGACATGAAACAAAGGGCCAGTAGTGATGAGAAAGCTGCTATGAAGAAAAAAGTTACCCTGGGAGAAGAAATAATTCTTCATCCTTCAAAAATTCAACCTCCACTAGCCCCTGCTGATCCTACATTGCAAGAGAAAATCCCAACAGATCTCTAGTCCGGAGAGATTGCTGGGGGAGGGAATGATGATGTGGACAACAGTACCCTTCAAGACATTGATTTGTATTTTAATGATTTTGAGAAGGATGATTTTGCAGGTCCCTACCGTCCCTTCACTTCTGCCAATATGGTGACCTTCAATGGTAAATCCTTCTCCATTTCTGGAGAGAAAGATGTCCTGAACCACTCCCTCATTGGTCATATTCGGCCAAACTCGATCTGGAAAGGCAGGTGAAAAGTCAGACCACCTTTATCAACTCCCTCACCTCTGACAAGCAATATTTGTCAAACAGTCTCCTAAACGTTGAACAAAGTATAGAGGAATTGAAAAAGAAGATGGAGGCACTCAAGAAAGACAAGGAGGATTCGACAACTAAGTTAGCCACATCGGAAGCAGCCAGGACTGAGCTCCAAACTAAGTTTTCTGACTTAGAAAAAGACTTCACAACGTTAAAGGAGGAAGTGAAGACCAAAGATGGTACCATTCAAACCGTAACCAATGAGAAGACTAAACTAGAGAGCACTGTTTCGGAGACGACCAAGGAAAATGAGGAATTAAAGAGCTAACAAGAGCAAGCTATCCAAGCGGGTATTGATAAATATACCAATGCAGTAATAGACTCTTTGGAAAAAATAGATGATGGGATCAAGTCTGGCATGGTGCTTCTGTTCCATGAGACCTTTCCGAAGAGGACCCTGGGTCCCCTATAGAAGTACGTGTAATACGAAGTATGATGGTGAAAGAACGTTTGAAGGGAACAAAACCTAAGGTTTTATCATATATTACTTTTTGTCTTTCCAAACAATCAAATTCCTTGGATGGCCAAGGCACATTTTGTATTACTATTCGGTTAAAGTCCGAATAGGTCCTTTGAACACCTAAAGTCCTTGGATGGCCAAAACATGTTTTGTTTTCCTGTTCGGTTTAAGTCCAAATAGGTTTAATTTATCAAACTTTCTTTTGTTTAATACTTTTCTTTAAATTTTTCATGGCTAATGTTTAAGTAACCACTAGAATTTCAAAAGTATTAAAACGAGAGTATTTAATATCTCCGATGACATGTATTTAATAATCATCACTTAACCAAGTTTATCCGGTTCACTAAAGACCCAAGGTGTTGAACATGTGATTTATACTTGAATTGAATTGTAGTAAAACCGCTCAGAATATTTTAAGAAGACATTATATATTATTGAATAAAATACCGGACACCTCATCAAAACCTCCCCGCACCACTAGGGTAGGAGAGTATGCCCCCCTAATATTTACATTGATATTTAACAAGTAAATATTTACATAAAATATTTTATTATAAATATAACCTAAGATGTTCAATATTCCATGGGTGCTTCAAAACTCTCCCTTCTTTGTCCCGAAGTTTATATGTCCCAGGTTTGAGCTTTTCACAGACCTCATAGGGGCCTTCCCAATTCGGAGCCAACTTACCGAACTGATTCTCCCTAGTGTGTAAGAAAACTTTTCTTAACACCTTATCTCCTGGTTGAAAAGCTCTTCTTTTGACCTTGGAAGCAAATCTGATCCTCATCAAACCCTGGTAGTGAGCTGTTCTTAAGTGAGCTTTAACCCTTCTTTCTTCTATTAAGTCCAACTGATTCCTAATTACTATCTCATTAGCTTGTTCAGAATAGTTGTGGACTTTGTATGCTGGCAGGGTAGCTTCTATGAAGGTAATTGCATCCATCCCATACACTAGAGCAAAATGGGACTCTTGTGTAGCAGCCCGATGAGTAGTTCGGTATACCCACAACACTTCTTGCAAATAGCTTGACCACTTCCCCGAAGCTCTTTCTAAAATTTTTTTTAATCCAGACAAAATAGTCCTGTTGGAAACTTCAACCTGGCCATTTTCTTGTGGATAGAAAGGAGAAGAAAAACAATGTTGAATACCTATAGAAGCACAAAACTTCTTATATCTTTGTTATCAAATTGTGGCCCATTGTCTGTAGTAATCTTTTGAGGGATTTCGAATCTGCAGCATATATTGGATAAGATAAATTTAATGATAACCTTTGAAGTGGTTCCTGCTAAAAGAGCTGTCTCTATCCATTTTGAGAAGTAATCAATAGCAACTATAATAGTTCTGCACCCCCCGGATGGTAGAGGCCTAACTAAGTCCATTCCCCATCGGGCGAAAGGTGTTGGCTCAGATATAGACTCCATATGTACTGTCGGCACATGAATTTCATTTCCATAACTTTGACATGGATCACAATTCTTCACCATTTATTTAGCATCTGCCATTATGGATGGCCATTAGTACCCAGCTAACAACACTCTCCGGGTTGGTGCCCTGTACCCACAATGTGCTGAGCCTTCTCCATCGTGTAGTTCTGATAAAATGACTTGAGATTCTTCAAACCCCAAACAACGCATGAGAGGTCTACTAAAATATTTTTTATAGATAACCCCTCTCATGATAAAAAAAACCACGTGCTTTGTGTTTAATCTTTCTTGCCATAGCTTTATCTGAAGTCAAAACCCCATCAGAAATATATTGAAGGAGGGAAAACCTCCAGTCTTTAGGTTGAATCACCTGTATGTTCATGTTTTCCCCATATTTATTGTTTTGACTTGGTTGTATAGACGGACATTCCTGTATGTGAATCCAAGGGTAGGACTCAGAATACGCTATAGTTGCCAAAGAATCTGCCAGGTTGTTCTCCGATCTGGGAATATGCTCATAACAAACACTTTTGAAGTTGGCTGCCACTTCTTTCAGGATGAGTAAGTACTTGATCAATTGCTTCTTGATGGCCTCAGACTGACCTTGAGCATGATGGATGTGCAGTTGAGAGTCACTCATCAACCGAACTCTCTTAGCCCCACACAGGAAAGAAAATTTAAGACCAGCTATAACTGCTTCATATTTGGACTCATTGTTGGAGGCCCTGAACCCAAAACATATAGCTTGGTGCATCTTATCACCATACAGAGAGGTTAGGAAAATTCCAGCTCCACAACCCATTGTGCTTGAACCACCATCAGTTCAGACTACCCACTCTTTCTTGATTTTATCTTCTGAAGTTTGTTTGGAGTTCCTATCCAAATGGAATTCTACCAGGAAATTAGCCACTGATTGAAATTTGATGCCTGTTCGCGGGGCAAAATCAATGTCGTAATCGCCCAATTCTACTGACCATTTGGTCATCCTACTTGATATTTCTGCCTTCTGAATATTATTCTTTAGTGAGAAAGATGTCCGGACAATGATGGAATGAGATTGAAAATATGGTCTCATCTTTCTTGCTGTAATCACTAAGACTAATGCCAGTTTTTCAAGCTTTAAGTACCTCTTCTCAACATCTATTAAACTTTTGCTGATGTAGTATACCAGACGAGGGTAATTGTCCACTTATCTTACCAATACTGCACTTATAACACATTCTGACACAACCAAGTATACATTGAGCACTTCTCCCACTGTGGTCGCCAATTTGATTTGGTTAATTTTGGGTTGGGGGTAGTTTGGTAAAGTATTTTGGTAAGTTTGAAGTATTTTATGTATAGTGTGAGGAGTAGTGAGATAATTAAGCGGTCTGCTTGTATTAAATGTTGATCACCCTCATTAATGAGAGTGGTTGGGGTATTTATACTCTTAATCTAATGACCCATGGGCTTACCAGGTCGAGTTGTGACACCGGGTCAAATTTAAGGACCCATTAGTCTTTTAAGTAGATTAGCAAATAGCTTAGTCAAAATGTGTTTTACATTTGTCCTGTCTGGAGTTCTTAGTGGTGTGTTATAGTCTGAATGACCCCTGTCCGGATTAACTGGTAGGTTGTGTCTGAAGTATTCGAACTCTTCAAAGTCTACAATAATAAGTTATTTACCATCTTCCTTATTTACAAACGTTGATGAGAAGCAGATACGCCTCCAAAGTAAAACGAAGGGAATTTAAGGTGGGTGATAAAGTGTTAAGGAGTTTTTTTCTCGACACCAAGGAAAAACACCTCGGAAAGTTGGGACCTTATTGGGAAGGCCCACATGAGATAACAGAAAAAGTTAAGCCATGAACGTATCAGTTAAAGGACAGAGAAAGAAGAAAGCTCAAACATCGTTGGAGCATCTTAAATTTCATTTAGAATAAATTAAAAACTACATTTACTTTTTGTAAAATATCGTTGACACACTCTTTCCCCTGATGGGCACAAGAAGGTTTTAACAAGGTGAATTATATATATACAAGTTTTCACCTTTAAAATTCTAATGCTGGACCTAGAGGGTCTTCCAACAAAAGTTGGTTTACAATTATTAAATATTAGGCCTAGAAGGTCTTCCAACGAAAGTTGGTATACAACTATTAAATTTTGCCCTAAAGGGCCAACCGATAAAAGTTGGTCTACAACTATTAGATTTTGGCCTAAAGGGTCTTAGACGAAAGTTGGATTAGACTACTAAAAGTTTGGACCTATAAGGGTTTCCAACAAAGTTGGTCTAGATTATTCGAAGCATTTAAAAAATATAATCAAAAGATAACATTTCATAAATTAGGAAAACTAGTATAAACCCGCCTCGAAGTTCAAGAGGACTTTTACAAAAAATGTATCAAAGTTTAAAAGAGGACTTTTATGATTTTCTTTACTCTGAAGATCCAGAAAAACCACTATCACCGGATTCTGATTCTTCGCTTTCACTTTCACTCAGTGATAAGGATGAAATTTGGCAGGGACATGTCCCCAAAAACTTCCAAGTTAAGATCAAGATAACGTTTATGAATCTCTTGAATCAGTGCACACCTAACAGTTTCACCCCTCGAGTTTAATTTGTCACCACACTTAGCAGCATAGCTTTCAACAACATTTTATTTCCCTTTTTTTCAAAATTAGCCAAGATGAGTTGTTTCTCTTTTATGAGTCTCTCAAATTTTTTGAAGCACTTGTCGAACCCATCTGTGGCCAAGCCGTTTGATTCCTTATAAGCTGCAATGAGCCTTTCTTTAGCGGCATTTTGATATGCGTAAAGGTCTTTTCCTTCCTGACAATATTTTTCAAGGAGCATGGCATAATGTTCAAATGCAACGATTTTTTCGAGATCACATCAGCTTGTATTCAAGAGTTGAATGCTGTTTTTTGAGCTCTTCGAGTTCTGATTTGGCCTTTGAGAGTTCATATTTGTAATAAATTTTCCGATCTTTAAGATATTGCATTTGTTTTACAATGGAGACAGGGGAATGGAGAAGTCTCCGAAGACGAAGATAAAAAAGGAAGCGTTGTTTCCATTTTTTATCCCCTTCAACAGTATTCCTAACTACCTTTTGATCGCGTCCAAAGGTAAGAGAATAGAACGGGAAGTAAGGGTTCTTCGCCAAGCCAGAGAGACCAATAAATTCTTCTAAGGAAAAAATGAGTCCCTAAATCCTGGAGGCCATGATACAGGCCATAAAAGTGAACCACATATTAGGTCCGACCTGAGTAGGACACAGATCAATCTTGGAAAAATACTCCACGAAAAAAGGATCAATCAAATAACGTAGAACCCAATTTATTATTTCAGTGTACACTATCAGCTCATTACCTTTAATTGATAGTGGAGTTTCTCCAACGATGGGGAAACGAATGGAAATTAAAGTTGGAATTCCCCATCGAAGTCTTAACAATTCTTCCTCGGATGGTTTGAAGTATTTGTACTGAATTTTGTGTAAAGCCAATAAGTTTTTATTATCAACGAATTTGAGATTATTTCCTACTATAGCATTGATCTTCGCGGGCAGTGGAATATCTTCTTTTGATTTGGTCTTTTTCTTTGGGGAATATTTATTGTCCTCAATTAAAAAACTAATAGTTTTGGATGTACTCTCAAGGGGACCTACAGTAGTAGTCTTTTCCTCAGCAATTTGAGGGACATCAGAGTTGAGTTTTTCTTCGAACATATTAATATCTAACGATTTTCCACAAAGTGGTGATGAAAGGTATAACTTGTACAAATCTTTCCATTTTGCAATTCGATCTGATCCATTAGTTTGTAGAGGTATTTACTTGATCGTAGACATTTCTGGAACACCTCGAGGATTTGCAGTAGTGGTTTTCTCTTCAAAAGTTTGAGAGATGGTAGAAGCTGGAATCTCCTCGGGCTGGTGGGCTTCTTTTCTCTCAAAAGTTATTTTTTCTTTTTCCTCGACCCTTGGAAAGTTGATTTCTGGAATTGATTAAAGAGGTTGCTTTGTCATCCGAGCAACATCGATTCTTGTTAGTTTCTGTGGGGAAATCTCTGGCGTTGGTCTTTCAGTTCCTTGTGGAGTAGAAGATGGCGTCAAAAGAATTTCTGAAGATGATCATTTAGAACGTTTCGAATGCTTATGTTTGTTTCTTTATGATGCCTTTTTCTCTTCGAATATGAGCCTTTTAAGTGTTTATTTTTACATGATTTTAGAGTCACTCTTGTAAATAGGCAAATAAGATTGTCTAGGGGACTGAGAGAAAATTTTTGAAGGTTTAATGGCAGTTGAATTTTCCGTGAGAGGCCAATTACCGTAATGAAAAACTTCCAGGGGTTGGGGTTCATGCGCGACGTACAAACCAGCAGCTCTCCTCTCTTCGAATTTTTGGCTAATGGTTAGCCACTCTTGTATACGAAAACTCCTTGGCATAAACTATTTTCTCCATCTAAAATCATTTCTCAAGAAATTTCTCTCTCTAAAAAATGTTGAGAGGATATGTGGTGAACCAATAGTATTTATAGGAGAAGAGTGGGCCTAAGGGGTAAGAAGCCCAATGAGGTGATGGGTTGTTTTCCTAGGGGTAAATTTTCCAAAATAGGACTAATGAGTGCCGAGGGATGCGTCACGCCGCCCCTAGGCTAGATCGTGTCAAAAAGAAAAGCACGCGAAAGATATTTCAATCGACATTTGGCAGAAGAGGAGTGTTCGCATTGATGATGTCAGAAAAATGCATGATGTTACAAGTGTAAAATTTGAGAAACGTTTGGTATGGATATTGAAAATGTCGGTAAAAATTCGAAGAAAAGTCATTTATTTCACTATTCAAGGGAAACCCATTCATCCTAAAATTTGAGGGATATATAATCATTTCATAAAGTCGTGGAAGATTTTGTATGTGAAAAAGATTTCTAATGTCAAACTCATTCTCTGGTTATAAGGGTTAGCCAAAATCGGAGGAGAAGCAATAAGCAAAATCTGATGATGATAAGAGTAGTTGTACAACATTTCTTGTTTAAACATTCTCACAAGGACTGGGGGGCTGCTGATAAGGGAAGAATAAAGATCTAAGAAAGTAAAGGGTGTTTTGTTAACAAAAAAGTCTCATAGGAGAAACTGATAATTATGTAATACAAAAGGACCAATTTATAACAAACAATAGACTTAAGGATAGAACCACAATTAGTAAATTGTTAGACATATGGGACCTACTATTTGTAATTTAAAATCACTACCATTGTTTTTGGAAAATTATGATTGATTAATGATCGAACAATTATTACTCTTACTTTCTGTCTCTCGAAATATATATCACTCTCTCTAAAATATTGACTAAGTAATCTGAACAACGAATTTGGTCCTCTAAACATTGTTTTACTTTAAAACCTCCTCCAAAAATTTATGGAATTATCAAGAGGGTAACAACAAACCTACTACTCTTCCACGGTAAATGTCGATTCTCATTCGATATTGATATGTGTTCCATAAAAAATACCATTAAATTACGCAACATAAAGACTATCATACCAGTAGAATGATGATGTTAGATATTTTTAGTGGGCATTAGAAGATGGATAGAGATGAAGATGGTGGAAAACATAGTGATTGATTCACCATTCTCTTACAACCTCGTCTTCGGTCGACCATGATTTCTTATCTGCAGGCAACACCCTCACCTTACCAGCAATGCATGAAATACATAATGAGAAATAAAGTAGGGGTCATAAGGGATACCCTAGGGTAATCTAAAAAGAACCGATGGAAGACCCACAGAATATGGCCCAAGACCTAACATTCCGCACGTTAGCCGGAGCGGTTTTTAATCAGTTATCTAACGATGAAGCCACCTTCATTATGGACGACCATAGAGAGCAACAATTAGAATTTGGTGCAATATATAAAAGTTGGAGGAAGAGTTCCTATAAGGAAAGATCGACCCTATAGTAAGCATCAAGAAACATTTTAGTGAAGACATGAAAGTGGACCTAATTCTCCTACTGTAGAAGAACGAAAACATATTTATATGAGGCAACGCATATGTAGTAGGTAATCCGGAATCTTTTGTTACCCATCAACTTATCATATATCCCCAAGTAAAGCCAATAAAGTAGAAGAAGGGGCACATAGGTCCAGAAAGCGAGTTAGACTAACCGAGCATATTCTAAAGATCGGTTCCCCCTTACCCCGAATAGATCGACTCATCGATATTACCACATGAGACAAAATGTTATATCCCATGGATGCATGCTACAGGTATAACAAAATAAATATGGATCCAAATGATAAAAAAGTAGTTCATTCACATCAAATCGAGGGTTGTACTGCTTCATGGCAATATTTTTCGGGATAAAAAAAATCAAGTATCTAAATCGATGAGCCACAAAGTACTTGATTATATGTTCGTCTAGGGTAATTTTATAGGTACGAGCGCATCCTCTGGACTTTCATAATGCAAGGATGACTGGCCAATGCATGAATTTAGCATTGACGCAACAACAAAAACATTCTCATAAGATAAGAGACAAAACACCAAGACTAAAGGATGATTAGGAAAACGACCAAATGTTAAGGAGGTTTTGACATGAGGAAACCAGCTGGGCAGCTACAAATATCATTGGTGCCATTACATGTACAAGATAAGCTAAATTATAGCTAATAGTAAGCTACTTGTAAGCTGGAGGCTAAAGTCCAAGGCACTTAGTTTTGAAATTTAGGCGGATAGAAAGTCAACTTGAGGAAGTTAATTGTTAGTCACGAATATATATCAAGCTAGCATGAGCTAAGACGGAGCAGTTTTATGCCACAACAAAATTACACTCCTCATAAAAATCACCAATTTTGGTCAGCACATGCTGAATAGAGTTGTTGGCATGGACAGAACGAGCATGGGTAACTAAAGAAGAAAATTGTGGCCCATGCTAGTGAAATTTCTATAGGCCAAATTTACAACATAATTTCGGTGACTAATTGGAATTAGTAGCACAACGTACGAGTCCAACAAAATGTTTAAACTGAAAGTCCCGAAAGGAACATCATCAATCCCAAGTAAATGATGTAAAGTAAGTTTATCCAAGTTGAGCGATTTCAACGCAATCGAATGATATACGGGTGATAAATGAAACTGATAGATGTTGTCCCATAAAATATAGAATGTGGTTCATGGAAGGATGAAATAAACAATCAACGCTTGGTATAATGGTTCAAACATCACATTCAGAAACCCAAGTCTAGCAAGTCTGAATGTTAACTCATAGAAGAATGTGATTCGCACTCGCTAAAAAGATTTATTATCTTCTCTTTTATCTAAAAATTGAAGTGGTATTCAATATAGCCCTATATTTCTGCTCTTGTTATGACTCGTTAATTTTGAATACAGAAGCTCATGTCGTTTAATTGTTATGGTAAAACTTAGATACAACATTTTAGTTTATACAAGTTTTGTTCCCAGCCTCATGTCTGACCAATAATGGGGTTTAAGCTAGATCAATGAGTTTCTCGGTACTTAAATTGGAAAATTGATAAAGCTGGGGAAATCTTACACAAAATAAACCACCTATAAAACCAACACATGGTTAGCTTGATCTGGTTCAGTTTGGTCAATACCATTGAAGTCTAAAGTAATATTACTCAAGATCTCCCAAATGAAGCAGATGAGCTACTCCATGGACATCAAGAAAACTTTGTTTGCTACAATTTCGGATAAGCTATGGGTACTGGGGATGCATCAATAATATGCAATTACCATATGTTAGAAAGGAAAATATCAATGAAATATCTATGCAACTTCTTATAAATAATTGATACAATAGTAGAATAACAAGATAATTAGATGAGAAAAATATCAAAATGAGATCATTAAATATCTCTTAGTTTAAGAAAGATCGCTCAAGACCTCTAAACTGAAAATAAAAAGCTTACCAACGTGACTGCATTCAACATCAGCTTAGCCTCACTCAGCTTTAACGCAACATCAGGTCAGCCCGCCCTCACTCAATCTCAGCTCGACCTCACATAGGATCTTCCCACTTAATAAAGGAAGATAAAATATTTTTCGAAGTAAAATAAGCTCTCATAGGAGCCCTTCACTTAACGAACAAAAAAATCTAATCGAATTGAGGGAGTATTAGGTGACCTACCTAAGTATTTAGATTTTTCTCAACTCGGCCTCAACTCGGCATGAACCTGGTCTCATGCAGTCTCAACTTAGCCTCACTCAAGAGCCTATCTCTCAACAAAGATCAAACTCAGTTTAGCCTTAGATCAGCCTCGCTCGACCTTAAATCGGTTTAGAATCAGTCTTATAAATGAAGCACTTCCTCAACAATGCAAAAATTAATTTTAAATCAAAAGGAGCTCACTCAATAAACTCTCAACTAGTAAATCCTAGACACACAATACAAACTCATCTTCGAGGTCAATGGCCACTAAAACATAAATCTTTGAGATATTAGGATTGTAGCTTGCAAGCAAAATAGTGGGGGAGTTACTTATATGACATGAAATATTATCTTTGATACGACACAAAATATCATCTACTCATAGAGAGAATAAAACCTAGTTAGAATTTAGACTATGGTCTTGTACATTTTATTTAAGTAATAATGAACCAAAAAATAACATAGTCCATCTCGGCTAGAAGTCGTGACTAAAATCTGATCGTGCACGATAAGGTGTATTCTTCTTTCTTTAATAGGATCATGCTGAAACTATGGTCAAATACCACTATATACAAGTATAATATTCACATGAGTTTGGTATCATCAGGATTTCGAGGGAAACCATATACTCTTTGGTATTTTTAAATTTTGTATCCTTCTCTAGGGTCTAACTGAATCGTTCACCTCCCTTTAAAATTTGTAAACATAAAGTACACTTGTCGGAGGTTCTCGAAGGTTTCTTTAAGATTATCCAGGTAGTGCATGTCTTTTCTAGGTTATTAGCAAAACATTATGGATATATGTTTGTAGTTTTTTACCTACATGGCTAGAGAACACATTGTTTATCATTCTCTAATCTGTATTTTTAAGATTGAAGATATTTCCTTGTAGCTATACAGCCCTCATTAGGTCATGAATGGTGTGTGGTCTTCATTATCCGGATACATGTAAATTTGATTGTACTCAGAATATACATATTTTAAGGATATCATCATGTTTCAAGAGGTATCATTTACAAAATCCATACATGTGTAGAATCAGGAATTGATCATTTGGGAAAGCGCAGTTGAGATCGTTGAAGTCGATAAAACAGCGTTATTTTCCATTTTTCTCTTTACTAATACTAGATTTGCAGTCCATACATGGTATATAACTTATCTTATATAGTTGATTTGCCTTGATATAACATGAAATATAATATTTAATACAACACGAAGTTTCATCTAAGCTAAAGCAAATAATACGATAGCCACATTGGACAGGCCATGGCCATTTTGGTCGCACAGAGGCTTTGGCCAAGGTCGCTCATGGTTGCGCGACTAGATGGTATGAACTTGGTGGCCAAGACGCATTGCTTAGGTCGGACAACGAAGCATGACCAATGCTTGGATAAGGAGGGCAAACCACGACCATGATCGGGTCGCGCGACCACATGGCTTGGCCATTGAGTCCAAGCCAAGGCCATGGTCTGATCGCACAACCATACGCGATCAGATGGCTTTGCCTCAATGTCCAAACCATGGTCTTTGTTTGGTCGCACGGCCATGCAAGATAAGATGACTTAGCCTCATTGGCCAAGCCACCACGACCATGCAACGCAAGTGATTGCCTAAATCTAGTCACGCATAGTCGCACGACCAGGTGGTTTGGCGTAGGTGGCCAAGCTACTTCGGTCAGGCTGCGCAACCATGTGTGATCTAGGCTTAGCCAATATGGACAAGCCAGAGCCTTGGTATGGTCGCACATAATTGCGTAACAAGATGGTTTAAACATGGTAGCTAAGCCATAACAGCCTGGTTACACGAGTTTGCACACCCAAGGTTTGGCCATCTTGGCCAAACCATGACCAAGGTCTGATCACGTATGAGGGTCCATTTCGGTCCCATCCAAGATGTACCGACGGTCATCCCTCAACTAAATATCTGTTGCACCCAGACCATTGACAAGTACGAAAACTGTGTCTGAAATCCTACAGATAAAGAATCTGACAACATACGATACTACAATCATAATGACGTACCCTACTCTGATAAAGCACCCAGAGTGCCAGAAAAGTCTGCACCAATGAGGAGGCTTATAACAAGATCCCACTATGAATCAAGATCATTATATAATTAGTAAATAAGCCTCATATAAAGGTGGTGACAGTTAGAGAGAAACAAGAATAATGAAAATAAATGGTCATTATAGTTGTAATCCTCTTTACAAAATACACAAAGTATTATTCAGAAATTTTACCAAGTTCATATCATATGTGTCTCTTCGATCTTGTTTACTTATATTTGAAGTTCAAGTTGTTAGGTGAGTTTTTACCTCACCATGGCTTAGCCGAGTGACTTTGCCTGTGATTCTTTGACTTTTTGTGGGAATATGGTCGGTGCATTTTCTATATTGGCGTACAAATGCTATTTATATATAATTTGTGATATGTTACCGTAACCGTAAGCTTATTACAACAAATATGGGCATTTGACGGAGGATTATTTTCAATTGAAAGACCAAATTTAAAGTGATTAATAATAGTGAGTTAGTTTAGTTTGAGAGAGAGAGAGAGAGAGAGAGAGAGAGAGAAATTGAAATGAGAGACAAGAAAGTTAGGGAAGCTTGTACACAATTACAAAATAATGATAAATATCAAAAGTTGTGCACAAGAAAGAGACACGTTATCGAGAACAATGCATTCGTCAAGGAAAATATACAAAAAAATGTAGAAGTTTATTTTATTAATGAGTCATCATTGCACTTACATATTGATTAACCAAAGATTGACTCACTAAGAATTGATTAATAGTTAATATAGAGAAAGAAAACTAATAAAGAGAGAAAACATATATTAAATATTAAGTAAAAATAATGAGTGTTCACCCTTACATAAGTATTTAACGATGGATGTTTTGTTTTAGCATTAGTAGTTGGAAGTGGAAGATGGGTCCAAGCATATTTGCCAACGAGGGTAAAGGATTTTGGTAAAAAATGACTCATGTTTTTTGTTGGAGTACGTGTTCTTTCTGAGGTTATGTCTTTGACAATCTTCTTCTTCTTTTTAATATATTTTTACTTATGTTTGGGGCTATTGTTTTTTGTAACACGACTTTATTTAAATGATTGTTTTTAGGTGGTTTGAATCCTCGTTGTTTTCGAATATAAAGGTCCATACCCAATTCAAGATCTTCTCCGAGACGGTGTGCCAAAACATCAGAAAATTTATTATCACTGATAAGATCATTAGTGGTAGTATTCATTACTTCGTAGCTATCCTTTATAAACATCCATTCTAACAACAAAAATAATGAGCGAAGTAGATTTTCTTTCTTAAAAATATTATGATATTTATATTTCCAGATTGGTTAAGCAGCGATAGAAAGTTAGTTAAAAACGTTGTGTCGAGAATTAGCTTTCTTCCATTCTTTAGACATCACTTTAACCTATAAAAAATTAAAATAATTTATGATATTTATATTTTATGAAAACATAAGAATAATAAAAAATAATATATAAAACTTGAACACACTTCTTTTCATCTAGCATCTTTCAGCCTCGCCAATTAGCTCGGATGATTTGGATTCTCAGTTTCCATTAACATAAAAAAAAACATTTCCTTCCAATTATGATCAAATAAGAGTGAATTAATGGATATGAGAGTCGATGAATTTATTAAATTAGAATTCACATAAAATCTTACAGATTACAAAAAGTATCTTCAATACGACAAATGTTATAATAATATTGCTTAATGACCACTAATTGTTAGGTGTAAGCAACTAGAAGATAATTTATATAATTTAAACTCTAATATTTGATGATGTCTGAGAAATCTAATTACCAAATCCATAGTTTTGATAAACAAAATGCATCGGTACCAACAACATGATGAGGATATTCACCTTCTGATAGAATGTGAATTTTAAATTTGTCGAAATACCTCATTTGAATCGAATGATTTGTTATTATTTAATCTTATTTTCAAGATAAATAATTTTTTGTTAGAGAAATATCGGTAAAAATATTCAACTTCTTTTCTCTCAGGATTGTTAGATGATGAGACAATCCCAAGGGTACTAGTTTTATCTAAGTCCTGGTCTTTGTCATTTACATAAAAATTTGAAAGACTATAAGGTTTCTTTGAAAGGATGATGTTTTTTCCTTTGACATTTTTTTTAGTTTGAAGCTTAGTATAGGTAAGAAGGGTTTAAATAATTTCTAACGGTTGTGATAAGTGGTTATTTGGTCAAACTTTGGGTTGGATTATAAATCAGTCCAATTTGTATTTATTTTTATGACTAATAGAACCCATGAGAGGTATTTATGTACTTGGGCCATTAGAGCCCATACAGCCCATAATGGTCACTAAAAATAAAAAATGTCACCCCATTTATGGTGGGTAAGCATTCCTTTTCTATTATTCAACATCATTTATTACTATATCTCTAGCTTTTATTTATCTTTTTACCTACCTACTATATATTACGGTGAGCTAGTCCCGCAATTATCACGAGCGCTCACAGTTTTCCAAAGCCCTAATCATCTAAGGCTTATAAATCAAACTAGACTCATCAATGGTAACCATAGTGTGAGCTTTTTTCAAGCTGGTACCCAAAATTCAATTTCAAAACAAGATATACAATTTAGTTTATGGTCTCCAAAGTGAGATGATTCATCATGTTGACTCTAGAAGCAGCTGATACATCTCTCACCCCGTGGAGTGAGTTTGTGAGGGAAGGATCAGGTAACTCTATCGATCCGACTCTATCACATGCTTAGTTGGAAGAGCATAAACAACAGTTGCAAGTTGAAATCATGGTGTTTCGGGCCAAGAAGAAAACATTGACCAGGGGGGGCGCCGACCTAGCTACAAGGGTTGCACTGACTAACAGGCAATGATTTGAGGTCCATATTAAGATGGAAGCTGAGACAATAGGATATGACGATGTGGACTTCATCGATCCATGTAGGCCTGACCAAAATTATAGTAGTTTAAGCTAGGCATGGGCATATGGGTATGGAACCGAAGAACCGAACCGAACCGAAATAACGGATTCGGTTCGGTTCCGGTTCCTTATAAATACCCGTACGGTTCCTTATCTTAAATACCCACGGTTCTCGGTTCGGTTCGGTTCGGAACCAAGAACCGAATAGTACCCATAAAGAACCGAATAAGCAATAGTACTTTTGAATATCCATGGTTCTGTTTAGTTCCAAACGGTTTTTTTGGCTACAAAGTAACCATTTGGTTCTTTACGGGTTCAGTTTCAAATGGTTCTTTTGGTTAGAAAATAACCATTTGGTTCTTTTCGGGTTCAATTCCAAACATATTTTTTTGGTTAGAAAGTAACTATTTGGTTAGAAAATAACCATTTTGCTCCTTTCGAGTTCGGTTCCAAACGGTTCTTCTGGTTACAAAGTAACCATTTGGTTAGAAAGTAACCATTTGGAACCGAAACCTGAATGTAACCGAACCGAACCGAGAAGAACCAAACCGAACTAAATTTTAATCAGTTCCTAAATGGGTACTAGTTTTAAAGAACCGAAAGAACCGAGAACCGAACCGAACCGAACCGAATTTTAATCGGTTCCTAAATGGGTACTAGTTTTAAAGAACCGAAAGAACCGAGAACCGAAAGAACCAAACCGAAGAACCGAATGCCCATACCTAGTTTAAGCTAAGAGTACCAAGTGAGACATTATTATTTATCTCTTACAACTAGTGAGAGTGAGAGAATTCATCTCCTTACAAGTGCAGGCACCATCGAAGGAGTTGTGAAAGCATTGTGCATATACGTCATTCAAAATCTTGGAGAGAGATAAAGATTTTAGGAGAATTTTGTAAAGGGTGCAAGAGCCAAAGAGTCATTGTGCGTCCCATGATAACCAAGCTACGATAGTTAGGGCTGAGCCAACGGTGAATAATCCTTTGAATCAACAAAACACCCACGATCACCAATTTTTTTACCTCACGAGCATTAGCAACAGGACTACCCACCGACCTTGGGACCCCATGTAACTTTTCAAACTATTGGACCACGAGTTGATTCTCAGTCTGCAGGTCCGCAAGTTGTCGTTTTGGGGAAGTACCCCTGTGTTATATGAACAAGTCGTTCTAGTGCAGGCTTCGATATATGCAAACTAAGCGTTGATGCTTATCATAGATTCAATATACCAAGTAGATCCATATTTGGCTCCGGACTATGGTTTAAACATCGTCTTATATGGTCAAGGTTATAATAGGAAGATTTTCTATTTGATCCTAGAAAGCGTAGTGGTTAAATTAATATGAATATTTGATGTCCACAAAATAGAAAAGTATGATGGCATGAGTGATCTATAGCAGTTCACCAATATGATGATGAGTTCCCTAGAGAACGACTGTTGGTGGTGTTGAGATTTTTCAATGATTTATAAAGGGAATGCATTGACCTGGTTCAATCACTTTACTTTAAGGTCTATCACAAGGTTCGGCCATATTTGGACGCTTTTCAAACATCAATTCATTGAGAGAAAAATGATGAAATATTATGGGGACCATATTGTGCACTATAAGAATCTGAAGGAGGAGAGTATGAGAGATTACACCAAGTGCTTTATACAAATCAAGCATATTCTCGCTAATGATCGTGAAGATGTGGCAATTGCTTTGTATATACAAAGACTATTACCATGGAAAAAAATCTAAAGAATTTATGAAGAAAAATACTCTAACTTTTGGAGAATTGTTGGCCCAGGTAGAGTCACATAACCAAATTAAGGAGACTATCTATCTTCGTTTGATTATAGACGATACGTTTAAGCAGAACTTCCAGTCTCTCACCACAATTCATGTTTATACATTGACAACCTATAGGGAACTCTAAGTGGGACAACAGTCTCATATCGTATATCCATTCCCTTTACCCCAGACCATTCCGGGCCTGGCTCGTTCGAGCAAAGGCCTTAATTAGAAACCGAAGAAAATAGTTTAAACTCAAAGTGGAAGGTCATGCAGAGGTTGAGAGTTTTGAATTAATAAATGGTTACAACATGAGATCTTCATTTACTTGAATGAAAGTGTGGCTACGATTTACAAAAGGGTTGGAGGCCTTGTTTAGTTTAGATTTCCTCCACCGGTCACTAGGCTGAGGGAGGAGTAGGGAAACAAGTTTTATAAGTTTCATATTGACGTTGGGTACTAGAAAATAGACTATATCACTTTGAGAGAGGATTTTAAAAGCCAATGATAATAAGAAATTTCTATAATACATGAGAAACAAACGTTCCGGGAATCCGAGGAGTATCAATAGTAGGTCGGGGACAATCGGAGAAAGTGGTTAGGGAACCCAGGTTATTATTCCAAAACAAAAAGATAATAACATAATTATTAATGTTCTAAAGGTAACCCTGCGTGACTTGGCAAACGGGTATTCAGACCCAGACCCGAATCGTCGCGTCGTCGATATGATGTCAGGTGGATAATATTTTGATTATGATTCCGAGAGACATATTCATGAGACCAATGCATGTGGAGATGATCTTTATGTGGATCTAGGGATTCAGATTATTATGGGATGCGATTATGTTTCTAGAATCATTGATTCATCTAGAAAGAGACATGCAAGATGCATGAAGGTGCAATTTCAAGGAAGAACATTATTGTACTTGAACCTAGCTCTATATTCGATGGTGATTACCTCTGTGGAATTGCAGGCCGACACGAGGAAATCGTCTTGATAAGCGAGAATCATTTTACACTTTTGTATAGCATGGAGGAGTCGTCATACGAAGACAACAATCCCACATTTCAGAGTTTCTAGTTATACCCTAAAAGAAAAGAAATAAGGGAGATCGACCGACCTAAACCTAATTAAATAAAAGAGGAAAAAGAACGCATATAAGGTTCTGACACTACCAGCCCCTTATGAAAATTTGATATGCTTTGTAAGTTCAAATGAGAGAATTCAAGGTTGGAGACAAAACTTTAAGAAAATAATTCATGCATGCCAAATATAATAGCTTGAGGAAACTTGACCTGAACTAGGAAGAACCCGACTCTTTGGTCGAACAAATCAAAACGGGAGCCTACAAACTGGTGGATGAGAGGGGATGAGCCTTCAACATTCATGGAATATTGAACACCTTCGGCTTTATCATGTGTAAATATATATATTTGATTTAATTTTACTTTAAACTAAGTATTGATAATTTATGAAGAGACCGATGACATGCTTTTTTCAATCCTGGTGTCGCATGAAGGTTTTAATGAGGTTTCCAAATAGTTGGCGGTCATCTAATAATTTTTTTCAATATTAGTTAATATTTATTTGTTTATAACATGTGTGAGGTCCCAAAACTTTTGTAAAATATTCCAACTTGGATTGATCGAAGTTGGGTCTCAACCTTTTGAGCAAATTAATTTGGCAAATAACAAATTCGTAAAAGTTCCAACCATAATTGGTAAAAATATGAAATCAATAAAAGTCAACCAACCTCAGATGATCACCTTCGTTTGAGCTAAAATTAAATGTTTTAAGTTGACCTAATATGAAAAAGTCTGAAGTGGACCTAAGACAAAAAAGGCCAAAACTTAAATAAGTATGGAATAATAGCGAATGTATTTAATAATAAATATGTCCAAAAAGGACTCAACATATAATCATAAAATAAAATTCATCGCGACTAAGTGCAAGACTAACCGACTATATTGAAATAGATTATAAACACAAAAGGCACCGGCCTCCCAAGAACTTGTGTCACAAGAATATACTATACAACATTTAATCCCAACATACCAGTGGATACTATAGCGTGAAAATGAAAAAAAAAGAAAGTAAAATCAATAAGTCAAGCAACCAAAGTAATTTATCCATAGGAGTGTTGAGAGCCTTCTCATCAGCAACAATGTTGGCATAGTTCTTGAGGTATGAGGTTAGGTCATGAAATTTATAGTAGAAACAAATGATCATCGCAAATTTGTTCTAATTTGGTTATTTAGCCAAAGCCTCGATCATCTAATTTTTCAGTGTAGCAATAGCTTATTCTTATTATTTCCTGCATGCTTCAGTAAATATTTAAATGAGTTGGAGGATGCATTCACTTTGTTTTTTAGGCGATTCACTTTGGCATCTAGTGATGACACTCTCTCTGCCTCGGTCTTCAGCTTGTCGAACTCATCTAACAACTTTTTTTCCTTTTTCTTGAGCCTCTATTTTTCTTTGCCTTGTTGTTTCTTGTTAAACATATAGGTGGATTTTCAGCTCTTCAATAGTTGCGTCAAATATGTTTAATATGGCACGTTATGAGAATGTAGAGGTTGGGGAGCGTCAAATGGTTCTGTTCAGCCATGTTCTAAACCATACCAAATGTAGTATTCAATATATGCAAAAGGTTGTTATTTAAAACTAGAATAAAGAAAATAACCTAGAGAAATATATAATAAACAAAATGAATACCTTCATATAAAGGATTGTGATCCAAGCCATCGTATTTGGGAGAGATTGGTTGGTGGAAGCCACCAAAGAACTAGCAATTGTGACATAATGAGCAATAAATTTGCCCAAATCTTGAGGCTCTATGCGTCTTACATTTCTCTTTCTTTTAGGATCAGGAGGGGAAAAAAGAATATGCAAATATCCAGTTTTCGAGACCAAGTTGTTTGTCAGGAGGGTTTATTTCCCTTTAACTTCATCATTTTAAACTTTCACTTCGAGTATGGTCCTCTAAAACGCAGACATCCAAGAAATAATTTGTCTTCTCTTTTTTCTTTAAGAGCTCAATTGGGTAAGTCTTCACCTATTTACTGATACAACATCTCTAGGATGTTAAGGAAACATTAGACAATTTGAGTGCCATCACAACCACCACATCGTGGTCGATCGCAAACAAATCAATAGTCGCATAATACATTTGGTCGAGTTATCCTGAGCTCAGGCGCAGAGCTCCAAGAAGATGAGTTTGGAACTATTGGCGGATGAAGCAAACAGTTTTCTATTTTCTGCAACATAAAAAGAATTTTGGGTCAACATCAGTTGAAAGCAACCATTAAAATTGTAAGTCAATTAGAATTTAAGGTTAGGTATGCGAGCTTAAATCCTTACTATTTATTTTCTATGAACTTCTTAAATGGGTTGGGTTTTATTCAAATACTGGCTCATCATTCTCCCATGCACCAGTGACGACGAAGAAGTAACACTTCTATTTCTTTCAGGTTCTAGTAGGTCGGTGACAATCTTATACTTGTTCGACAAAGATATGAAGTAGGTGGGATATGTTGGATAAAGGTTTATGGTAGCAATAACAAATTATCCACTTCAATTTTAATCCTTGATAACTTCGAAGCGATGATGCAAAATATTAAAGTATGCTCATATATTGGGGCTAGCCTGACTATGACACATATTAAGTAGCTCGAAGAACTTGATGATATCTAAGTGAAGAGGAAACCGAAGTCCTCCATTGAACCATTCGTAAAAAACTATCAACTCCTCCTCATTTGTGGCATGCGAGTCTCCATAGGATTCATATGTTGAATGTTGATGTTCGGAGAGATGGGCCATATACTACGAATGTTTGAGATTTCCCCTAAATTATCATACACATAAGGAATTTTATACATGCATTTGAGTTTGTGATTCTTGATTTGGACAAAGAGACATTGATCCATAACCTCTATCACACTACTACTCCATGACTGATTGTTTCTCCCTTTCTTCTTAGTTTGAGGAAAGCTTTGCCCTCGTCCAGTTCTAGGGTACGTTTTTATTTTATCTTAGGAGCAGTGGACTCCTCATGGGAAACATTTTTTGTTTGACAGTCACCCAATATAGGAGGGTTTGACCCTTCCGGAGCATTGGTGTCCCCATGAAAAGAAGTGACAGTAGGTTCTCGACTGTTGGATTGGTTTGGGGACTTATCAAAGCTGTAGAAAATGGAGTACCCCATGATGTAATAAAGATATGGGTCATATCACTTGTAAGTTTTAAGGCCTAAGATGGTATGTCGACTACTTGGATCATTTGGGGATCATGATATTCCTATTCTAATTCACCAGAAGAGGAATGCGTTAAACTCTATTTGCTCTCACTCTCAATCTATAGCGGGGTATTTTGTAATCCTCATTCCATTTGAAAACCTTCAAATATTCTACAATCCATAATATTACCAAGGGAAAGAGATTGCGAGAAAGTGTACACGATTATGGGACAAATGTCGAATAAATATTTGATTAGTAGGAGCAGATATTAAGGAGCCATAGAATATAAAATGATGCATCTGATAGATCTTACCTCGTCGGAAAGGAATCTGCAATGGCTCGACTCATCCAAAACGTGTTTACAATGATAAGAACATGTTAGAGTGAGAGTGTTTTTCACTAGATATTTTCTACCTTTAGAAATTACTAAGAGATGGGTTTTTTTAGCTCCTACTTATAGAAGCTTCAACAGTTTACGTGTGACGATCTATTTTCAATGGACTGATAAAAATGATGCTCGCCTTGATTCTTGTGAAATACAAAAACCTAAGTGAGTCTTTAGGCTGACTCACAGAGTGACATGTGATGGTTGGGGGCTGGTGTGATAAAAATATGCTTCTTTATATATAATTAAATTTCTTTTAAGTTTTTTCAGGAACACCTTTCATATTTTTTTTATCATTGAATGTGCTTTACTAAAATGCTTTGAAGTAGGCTCTGCCCTTAGCCATATGTCAGTGTAATTGAAGTTGAATCATAATCTAATTTTATATTTCATTTGATGATGGGATACAACGAAGACGAAACCATTTTTTTATAATATTTAAGGTGTTTCTTTTGAACCGAACATGTGATCTCTGAATCACTCGCATCAGATGTTTTGGCACAATATATTTCTACTTCAACAAGCTCTTTATTAATATGTGGCTACTGATAAAGGCAAATTTGGTCAAACTTTGGGCTGAATTATGAATTGATCAAAGTTATATTTGTTATGATTAATATAACCAATGAAGTTCATTTATGTACTTGTGCTATTAGAGCTGAAAGGGCCCATAATGGTCATAATAAATATGACATGTCCCTCTCCCCCACTTGTGGTGGGTAAGCATTTATTTTCTATTGTTCAATAACATTTATCACTCTCTCTCTATCTCGATTTATTATCTATCTTTTCACCTATCACTATATATTCTGATGAGTTAGTCCCATAATTATAAAGAGCTCGCATTGTAGTTCAAAGCACTAGTCATCCAAGGCATACTATCAAACCTAGACTCACCAGGTTTGATATCATATCCACCGCTAGATTACGAAGAAGTTTTAGAATCTTTAATATATGATGAGCTAGCATTGTCTTCAAATTAACCATTTTGTCGATCATTCTGAGAATATGATGGATTGTTGTCACGTACTGATTTTATAACCATTGATATTTTACCTGATTGATGAACAGTGAATTTCAAATGTTAGACGTGATAGAAATACTTTACGGATTTCTAATCTAACTTATTGAACCATGAAGTTAAATCATCCTATAATAATGCGGAATAAATACTTACAGGATGTAGACATTCTTTGATCTTCAGATTCCTGACTTAGAGCAGATGATCGGCGATCCTTTGCTAGGTTATTGATTCTTCTAAGAGATGGCAACCAAAACACACTTTTGTAATTGATTCGAAGGAAGAATCAATTTGTTTTTCTTAAAGGATTTTCTCTCTGTATTTTCTTTTTTTTTCAAGAATGAGAAACTCATTCTTATATAGAACTGAAGTGAGAAAACGGTTCTTCATTAAGTAATTGTTTGTAACTTCCAGACGTTTACTTAACGAAGACCAGTAACGGTTCATCTCTCTTAATTGTCTGTAACTTCCAGACAGTTACTTAATGAAGACCAGTATCGGTTCTTCTCTCTTAATTGTCTGTAACTTCCAGACAGTTACTTAATGAAGACCAGTCCTTATTAAATTGCCACTCTTAGGGACCATAACCCGGTATTATTTTGTTTTACAAAATAACCCCAAAACTTTACGTTTTCCTTAAGTTGTTTATTTCCGAATCCAATCCTTCACAGTATTCGGAATTAAACCTGGTATCTATACAATTACCTCCATGATACATATTTTATTTACTAGTCCGTTCTTTTCTTTATGATTACTTTTATTGGACTAATATTAACGATAGTTCGATACATCGATACGACATGTGACGGTCCAACTTAATGGAGAAATTCCAACAATCTCCCACTTGGATCATCATATGCTACTATAGGATGCATCCACTTAATGAACGTTCTAAATTTCTATCGTCACATAGATAACCTTAACAATCTCGTAAATGACTATTAACGACATAGGACTAAAGTCATCATCAATGCATTTCAAGCCGCAAATAGATGCATCAGTAATCACGATATAGCAACAATCAACTACATGGATCTATCATGGTGCATAGCATAAGAATAATATGAAATGTAATCTTACATATCTATTCTTAACTAGTCCCACTTAATTGGAGGTCTACTTACAGTAGAGTACGAATAATCAAATACAAGAGCACACTGAAAACTTGTATATAAATATGTTTGCATTAATGACCTCAAGTTCGCGAATATCATAATACAAACAAATTTAATAGCTTAATACAAACTCCCACTGAAACTAATAATCCTCTAAGTACACAACACCCATGTTAATGGTGTGTTCAATAAAAACTTTAGGTACTAATGCCTTCGTAAGAGGATCTGCTAACATTGAGTTTGTCCCTATGTGCTCCACACTAATTTGACCACTCTGTACTCTCTCTTTAACAGACGGGAATACATGTTTGGACTTAACCAAGCTCCTGTAACTGTTAGAATACTGAACTGCTGAGTTATTGTCACAATATAATCTAAGGGGTTTTTCTATCCCTTCTACGATTCGCAGTCCCGTGACAAAATTTCGAAGCCAAAGCGCCTGATTGGATGCCTCGAAACAAGCAACAAATTCCGCAGCCATAGTGGAAGATGCAATGAGTGTTTGTTTAACACTTTTCCATGATATTGCACCTCCCGCTAAAAGGAATATAATGCCTGAGGTTGAACGACGAGAATCCTCACATCCGGCGAAATCCGAGTCGGAATACCCTATGACCTCCAGTTTATCCGACTTCTTATGTGTTAACCTGTGATGTTTTGTTTGTTGCAAATACCGGAGAACTCTTTTGACTGCTTTCCAGTGTTCCATCCCCGGATTACTTACGTATCTCCCTAACACACCCACCACAAAAGCAATGTCTGGCCGTGTACAAACTTGAGCATACATCAGACTTCCAACAGCCGAAGCATATGGAACCTTTTGCATTTCCTCAATCTCAAGTTTTGTCTTTGGGCATTGCTTAAGGCTAAACTTTTCACCTTTTGATATAGGGGTTTCCTTTCCTTTGTTGTTAGCCATCCCGTAACGTTGTAACATACTCTCAATATACGACTTTTGTGATAAACTCAAAATTCCATGGGATCGATTCCTGTGAATTTGAATTCCTAACACAAATGATGCATCACCAAGATCTTTCATATCGAATTTGTCCGAAAGAAATTTCTTGGTCGTATGTAACAATTCCTTATCGTTCGTGGCCAATAATATGTCATCACCATACAACACTAGAAATATGAATTTACTCCCACTGAATTTTTGATACACACAATCCTCTACCGAATTTATCTCGAAACCAAATGAGACAATAACTTCAAGGAATTTGTGATACCACTGTCGAGACGCTTGCTTGAGACCATAAATAGATTTCTTCAGTTTACATACCGTCGACTTTGGATCACCAGAGACAAAGTTTTCAGGTTGTAACATATAGATCGTTTCCTTAATGTCTCCATTAAGAAAGGCGGTCTTTACATCCATTTGATGGAGCTCAAGGTCGAAGTGTGCAACTAATTCCATGATTGTCCGAAAAGAATCCTTCGAAGAAACTGGAGAGAAGGTTTCTTTAAAGTCAATCCCTTCACGTTGAGTAAAACCCTTAGCTACAAGTCGCGCTTTATGCCTCTCCACATTACCCTTAGAATCCTGTTTGGTTTTAAAAATCCATTTACAACCAATCGACTTCTTTCCTTCAGGTAATGGAACAAGCTCCCATACCGCGTTATCTTGCATTGATTTAAACTCTTCGTTCATTGCTTTAATCCACAAGTGAGAATCAGAACGTTTCATGGCTTGACGAACACTTAAAGGATCGTTTTCTGTTGAACCATAAAATTCTTCATGTTCTTGAAGATACACTATATAGTCTGAAGATATAGCGCTCTTTCTTTCTCTAGTAGATCTACGCAAAGGCATAATTTCTTCATTTTGCACTTGAACTTCTTGAGGAGATAGAGTTTGTTCTTCTTGAACAACTTCATTTTGCTCCATTGGAACAACATCCATAGGAGGAAGATTAACATCATCTTAAGTATCTATATGTTCTAACGAATCTAAAGTGATGATTGGCCTTCTAATTACCATATCATTATCTGACACTATAGTATCATTGTTAGAACCTTCATGAATCTCTATTGATTCTTCCTCAAAATGAATGTTCGTTACTAAATTATTCCCCCCAAACTCTATATCCTCAAAGAATTTCGCTGTACCCGTCTTAAATATATTCTTTGTGGAAGGATCATAAAACTTAAAACCCCTACTGTGCTCGGGATATCCGATGAAATAACTACTAACCATTTTGGAGTCCAATTTCTTTTCATTTGGCCTATAAGGCTTCACTTCAGCTGGACATCCCCAAACATGTAAATGTTTTAAACTAGGTTTACGCCCAGTCCAAAGTTCATACGGTGTCTTAGTAGTTGCTTTCGTCGGAACTCTATTAAGTAGGTAGGTCGCACATTTTATTGCTTCTCCCCAGAGTAATATAGGTAATGTTGAATGACTAATCATACTTCTTACCATATCCTTTAATGTACGTTTTCGTCTCTCAGATACTCCATTCATGTTGGGCAAACCCGGCATCGTATACTGAGGGACTATACCACACTCTTCTAGGAACTTTGCAAAAGGTCCATGACGTTGTTCACCTGAACCATCATATCTCCCGTAGTATTCACCACCACGGTCCGATATGACGCACTTAATGTCTTTACCAAGTTGTTTTTCAACTTCAGTCTTAAAGACTTTGAACTTGTCAATGGCCTCTGATTTTTCGTGAATGAGATATAGATACCCATATCGTGAAAAGTCGTCAATGAAAGATACAAAATATCGTTGGCCGTTCCATGATGCTGTAGGGTACGGACCGCAAATGTCTGTATGTAACAAATCCAAGACCCATTTCGCTTTGTATGCATCTAATCGTTTCACTTTGGTCTGTTTTCCTTTTATACATTCAACGCAAACGTTGAAGTCCGAAAAATCCAGTTCACTTAATAACCTTCTGAAACAAGCTTTTCAATTCTATTTCTAGAAATGTGACCTAATCGCTTGTGCCAAAGTTTTGCTGATTTTTCCATTTTACAATTCAGTTTTCCAGGTACATCTACATTCATTATCTCTTTGTGATCCTTTATAGTATCTAATAAATACAAGTTATCATTTGCTATTAACTTTCCAGAACCAACAACATTACCATGTAAATAAAGACATAAACTTTCATTTTCAAATAGACAAGAATAACTTAATTTGTCCAACAACGGAAAAGAAATTAGGTTCCTTCGAAAAGAAGGTACATACAATACGTCTTTTAAATACAAAAAATGTCCACTGGTAAGCAACAAAAGAAAATCACAGATAGAATGAACTAAACACGAACTGCCATCATCTGTATAGATGGATGTTTCACTATCACTCAGGCTTCGGTTTCTTATCATACCCTGCAAAGAAATACAAACATGAGTTGTTGCTGCTGTATCAACCCACCAAGTATTTCTTGGCACTGAAACTAAATTGATCTGAGAACAGACCATAGAAGTGAAAATACCTTTGGCTTTCATCATAGCCCTCCATTTTTCATATTCTTTCTGAAAGTGCACCGGTTTCTTACAATGGAAGCAACGCCATTTACCAGACGTACCCTTATGCTTCTTTTGTCCCGAACCGGATGCATGTGCATCTGAACCTTCATACTTTATCTTAATTCCCTTATCCACCTGAGCTTTCACCATTTGCACTTTTGGATGTTCTTGCTTCATCTTTTCCTCCTCTTGCGCTGCCTGAGAGATGAGCTCGTTGAGAGTCCATTTATCGCGCTGACAGTTATAAGAAGTTTCGAAGTTCTTATACTGAGGAGGGAAAGAGTGAAAAGCAAAGCTTACCACAACATCTTCGGGAAGGTCAATCTTAAGTGCTTTCAGTTTGGAAGCGATGTTTGACATTTCCAAGATGTGCTCACGAACAATCCCTTTGCCACGATATTTCATAGAGGCTAGCTTAATAAGCAGCGTCTTAATCTCTACTTTATCGTTCTTGGCAAAACATTTCTCTACCTCTTCGAGAAATATTTTCGCATTAGTAATCTCAGGTGAAACTGCACCACGGAATGCTAATGGAATTGCTTGCTTCATGATCCCTAGACTTATCTTGTTCGACTTTTCCCACGCCTCTGACTCTTTCTTCTCCGTAGGAGAACTGTCATCAGTCAGAGGTTTAGGTTCATCGACCCTTAATGCTAAGTCGTAATCATGGCACATCAAGTGCAGCAACATATCTTCTTTCCATAGCTCAAAGTTGCTCCCATTAAGTATGGGTGCCTTTTTGCCTTCCGGGTTATAGAAATACGAAGTTGCTAACATAACAAAATAGCCAAAAACATCCCTTAACATATAACCTCCATAGTATTTAACAAATAAACATAGCATAATAAAACATACTCTTACAACATCAATAAGATACCTTTGGGCAAACATATTAATTTGTATATGTATGAGTTTGAGCATAATTAATGTTGATCCTTCTAATTGACAAGAAAAAAAAATCTTCCTTTGGACCGATTTTTTCCTAGTTCAATTTTATTAATGATCAATTCACAACTAACTATCTCGTGTCTAAGATTAACTATGTCAAACATTAACCTTCCTTTTGGCCAATTAAAATTTACATACTTGTCAATCATAGACTTGTCAAAACTCTAAAATAATTAATTCAGCAATAGGGATCACTTTGGCGATATATTGAATCAATAATTATTTACCGAAGTTCGGACAACTTAAAACATGCTAGTTATTTCGAAAAATACTATACGACTACCTTACTTAATGTCCAAACTATTTCGTAGTCTATGTATAATTTAATCAAATTAAATTTACACCTTAAATTTAATATATTATAATATATCTTTAATTATATTGTAATATATCTTTAATTATAATATATGTTTAATTAAATTAAATTTACACCTTAAATTTAATATATTATAATATATCTTTAATTATATTGTAATATATCTTTAATTATATTATAATATAATTCTTAATATATATTATAATATAGTATTTATTTTTATATATAAAACTTATTCATATATATACTATAATATATATTTATATATATAATAAACTTCAATTATATAATATAATTCTCGTAATAATTCACTTATAACTTTATATAATATATAAGCAAACTTAATTACACATTTATGGTGGTCACGCATATTCTTTAGGCGAAAGGACAGTTACTAAATTAATAATTTCAGAATTAATAATTTCAGACAGTTACTAAATTAATAATTTCAGAATTAATAATTTCAAATTTTAATTTAATTATATTAATTATAGTAGCCGCATACGGCATTTTTTAACTGCATATATAATTATACCACCGTAATTGTTTAATTGTTTGTGTAATTTCCGATAACCGACATCATATCTAATATATAGATCTAATATATATGATCTAATTTTATAATCTGAAAAACTAAGAATTTAATTTCATGGTGGCTCTGATACCACTTGATAGAAATACTTTACGGATTTCTAATCTAACTTATTGAACCATGAAGTTAAATCATCCTATAATAATGCGAAATAAATACTTACAGGATGTAGACATTCTTTGATCTTCAGATTCCTGACTTAGAGCAGATGATCGACGATCCTTTGCTAGGTTATTGATTCTTCTAAGAGATGGCAACCAAAACACACTTTTGTAATTGATTCGAAGGAAGAATCAATTTGTTTTTCTTAAAGGATTTTCTCTCTGTATTTTTTTTTCAACAATGAGAAACTCATTCTTATATAGAACTGAAGTGAGAAAACGGTTCTTCATTAAGTAATTGTCTGTAACTTCCAGACATTTACTTAACGAAGACCAGTAACGGTTCTTCTCTCTTAATTGTCTGTAACTTCCGGATAGTTACTTAATGAAGACTAGTAACGGTTCTTCTCTCTTAATTGTCTGTAACTTCCAGACAGCTACTTAATGAAGACCAGTCCTTATTAAATTGCCACTCTTAGGGACCATAACCCGGTATTATTTTGTTTTACAAAATAACCCCAAAACTTTACGTTTTGCTTAAGTTGTTTATTTCCGAATCCAATCCTTCACAGTATTCGGAATTAAACCTGGTATCTATACAATTACCTCCATGATACATATTTTATCTACTAGTCCGTTCTTTTCTTTATGATTACTTTTATTGGACTAATAACGATAGTTCGATACATCGATACGACATGTGACGGTCCAACTTAATGGAGAAATTCCAACAAGACGTTAGTTTGGGAAAACATTATCTAAATCTAACTATATAGGTTATTTAAGTTGATTATGTTTATATTACTTAATTTAATTTTAGTTAATAGTAAAGGAAAAAAAAGTATACATCAGGTGCGACTGATAAAGATAGAATATTGGACGATGGATGAAGTCGGCTTCATCTTCACAAAGTAAGTCTAGAGACATAAGTTAGAAAGAGAAGTTGCATAAAGTAACGAGTATAAAAAGTGAAACTGAAAAAGTTGTTAAATATATATATAGTAGATAGACAAATAACAACCATTGAACTAAAGTAATATGAGCGGTCCAGATGAAATTCCAGATGTGTCAAAAACTAAGTATCAAAAGTTGAAAAATGAGTTTTATGACATGATTATTTTATCATTTTAAAATAAGTTAATATGTATAAAATAATTTGCCATAAAAATAGATGATTGAAATTAAATATGAAGACATATATGAATTTTATATTTCCTATTTAGCTAATAGTCCTTAAACATATAAAAATATATTAGGACTAGGCGAAGCCTAATAAGGTTATATATCGTTGAGATGTCAACCTTTATTGGATAAAGGTAAAAAATCATATTATAAAGGTAAAAGCGTATACTAAATCACATATTAAGGCATCAATTAAAGAAAGTTTTGGAGTTGAAAATAAGAAGAAAACGTCGACAAAGTAATTAAGGAAAACTTTTGCCTAAAATAAAAATATTCACTAGTTGACACACCCAATATAATTAACATAAGTAAATGAGAAAGAAGATGTATGAGACCAACACCAAATAAAGTTGTCGGGAAAGAATAAGCTCTAATAAGATAACGAAAAATATTTTACTAAATTGATAATACAAGGATGGAGAAAATGGTAAAAGATGGTAGAAAATTCGAGAAAAATATGATACTTTACAAAATTGCACATAGTAGTTGAGAGATAAAATTGTAATTCTTGTAATTGACGACTGAGACATGTCATAAGTTACATTTTTCATCCATCACGAATGATTAGGAAATAAATACACCCTAAATAGAGGATGTAATCATTATGAACAAAGTTGGTTGATTGATAATAATATTACACTACCTAAAAAATCTTGATCTAAAAATTTAAACAATATACCAAGTAAAATACGAAAGACCGACCAACAATCTCAGACAATTAAATATAACAGAATATGAAACAAAACAAATTCGAACAAGCGTAATTAAAAACGGAACAAAAATAAAAATTTGTATATACATAAAATAAATTCTCAAATCAAATCAAAGATAAAATTAAACAAAATTTTCATATTACGATAACAATAAACATAAAAAAAATTGATTTTATCATTAATATATATATATATATATATTACAAAAAACTAATACATCATGATATATAAATAAAATGCAACGAAAGTTTGTAGCTTGATGGACTAATAGAAATTACATTTTTTTTTCCGACAAATTTTCTAAATAGAATTTTTCGTATATTTTAATTTTTAACCGTTAAAATATAGTTTATAATATAATATAAATTTTAAAGTTTAAACTAAAATATAACTTTTTTTTTTCAGGTTTTAAAGTATCGTTATATAAAAAAAAAAAGGGAAATTGTACCAAAGCTACCTACTCAACTATTCAATTGTCACTTACCACCCAAGGTTTGATCAATTGTTACTTAATACCCAACTCAACTACCTTATTGTCACTTACAACCTAACTTTATTTTAATACCCTAACTACCCTCACTATTCATGAACAGCCACGTAACCAAAATTTCTATTTCTTTCTCTTTCCTTCTCTATCCTACTTTTCCTTTAATTTTATTTTTAAAAGATCCGTATCTTTCGAACCGGAGCTCGAAAAAATAAATGAAAGTACCATTACTTTTGTTTTTTAAAAATGAACAAAACTAGATCCATTTATGATATTTTTTGATTTTTTTTAAAAATAAAATTTCACCAGTTGCAAGCAATTCGCATCTTGAGAATTGTACCAGTTTTTTTTTTTCATACAAGTTTTTTTTTTTTTTTTTTTATCGTTCAGAAATCCTGAGAGTTGCAAGCAATTCGCATCTTATCATGAGAATCGTTCAGAAATTTGCAAGCAATTCGCATCTTATCATGCGAATCGTTCAGAAATTGCAAGCAATTCGCATCTTATCATGAGAATCGTTCAGAAATTGCAAGCAATTCGCATCTTATCCTGAGAATCGTTCAGAATTTGCAAGCAATTCGCATCCTGAGAATTTGCAAGCAATTCGCATCTTGAGAATTGTACCAGTTTTTTTTTTTTTTTTTTTTTTTATCGTTCAGAAATCCTGAGAGTTGCAAGCAATTCGCATCTTATCATGAGAATCGTTCAGAAATTACAAGCAATTCGCATCTTATCATGAGAATCGTTCAGAAATTGCAAGCAATTCGCATCTTATCATGAGAATCGTTCAGAAATTGCAAGCAATTCGCATCCTGAGAATTTGCAAGCAATTCGCATCCTGAGAATTTGCAAGCAATTCGCATCTTGAGAATTGTACCAGTTTTTTTTTTTTTTTTTTTTTTTTTTTTTTTTTTTTTTTTTTTTTTTTTTTTTTAACCAGCGCGCCTTTTTTTAGTCGGGGGTATTTTTGTCCAAATGTCAGTTCGAGGTACCCAGTTACACTATCCAAAAAGCGGGTACCGCCGGGTAATACCATAGTTGAGAAGGTATTTACCGGTACTTTTCTAAAAAAAAGTATCTTTTTTATTGTATTATATTAATTAAAGAAATGAAATGGTAATAGACGATATACACTACAGCCCCGTCTATTGGTGGAATAGGCTAACCCATTAAAAAGAATATAGTAGCGCCTTTCTACGATGTAAAGAGTCGGTTTCCAGCCGGAGGCTTTTCAACAATCGTAAAAATTAAAGTTTTTCCTACCGCTCGATCTAAAGAGAGAAAAAGATGAGTGAGACGAGACCAGTACCGAGGAGAGAGAGTCCATGGGGTATGCCAGACGAAACTCACCGTCAACCCAAAGCTCATCGATGCAACGATCGAGCTGAGGATGTCATTCAAGTACGCCATCACTATCTTTCAACTTCATTTTCCGCATCTACTTTTTGTTATTATATGTGAGAAAGATTCTTGATTCATAAGAAAACGGCTTCATTGTTTATTGACTTCTAGGGTTCAGGATAAACCCTAACCAACAACTTAGTTTGAATTCGAAATTGTAATGACTAATTGTATTAGGTCAATTGAGGTTTTCAGAAACTGGTTCGACTGAAACTTATAAGAATTGGAAATTCTTGAATTATGATACTTCAACGTTTGTTCTTTCGTTCGAGTTATTTCTTTTGTTGATGGCTATTGGGATTTATCGCAAGTATTTGTATATGTTCACTTTGATTACTCAAATTGGTCAAAATCATGGATACAGATACTAGGATGCTTTGAACAACGAAGGTAGATCAACTATGATAAATCTTTGTGATGCTGTGTATAAAGGTCGCAAGGGTAACCTTAGTTTCGTGAGGATCCATGACATAGACTTAGGGTTTAAGGAGAAGCCATGTCAATTTAACCAAAAAAATCGGCTAGAAATGCCGTCTTATACTCTACTGTATACATCAAGACCCCTAGCCGCAATGATTAAAATCAGACCCGTACTGCAAAAGGACTGAAATGTATAAACATTCTTAATAGATTGTGCACCAGAGTCTTTCTTCTTGAAATGCAACTCTTTTATGAAACCAACTTTGGCTTCTTTTTTGTGTTTGGTAGGCTTGTTTTGAGGGAAACCCATTTAAGACAGTTCCAGGACCTTTCAAGCTTTTCTGGCGATGTATGAGATCAAAGCCTGGGTATGATCACTGTTATAGATTCTATTATAGTTACTCTGTATGATAGCTCTGTGTTACTCTACTTTAGTGACATTGTTTTCGTATCAAAGAGTTGTTTCTTTGGTTTCTCTAAAAGTTAGGATTTAGGGCTTGTTTGATGTTACTTTTTGGCGCTTACACTTGTAAGCAAAAAGTTTTATCTGTTGTCTTGACTTTTTAGGCTTTACAAAACAAGTTTTTATTAAGTGCTTAAAACCGAAAATGTAACAAAAAGTAGACTGTTCTGTTACTTTGATAATTTAAAATCGTTCATCAAGTGTTGCGATTCATTTGTGTTTAAAATTCAATTTGTTTTCCTTAGCTAATCAGGCAAGCAAAATTATAGCTATTTCCTTGGATTCGGGACATCTTATAAATGAAACTAATTATCACCACAGAGTCATGCATGTTTGATTAGCCATGACTTATACAAGCTGGACACTGTAAGACACTTTCATTTTTTATGGAAAAACCGTATGTAGTCTGTTTATCCGTTATGATTTACCCCTAGAGTCTGTATACAAGCTGGACGCTGTAAGACCCTTTTGTTCTTAAAAAACGTATGTGGTCTGTTTATTCGTTGTGTTACCCCTGGAGTTGTCACATATATGGTTGGTGCTTGTATATGATTAAATTGTGTGATTTTGCAGTGAGGAACCAACCGAGCCATTCGCCTATTTGCAACTCGATCCCCCAAAGACAGAGGTCAAACTGGAGTAAACTGTATTTATTCGAGGATGTTTGGTTCGCGTGATCTTTGGAATTACACTTACAGCTCTAAATTTCGAGTTTTGGTGGCATGGTCTTTGCTTTACTGAATCGAGTAATAACTTTCATAAGTTTGATGTAGCTCTTTTCGTCCCAGCTACTTCCATGTTTGATGAGGAAGATGGCATGATTAGTTTAGCTAAGTTACTTCCATGTTTGACGAGGAAAATTGGCATGATTATTTTAGCTAGGTTACCACTTAGCATGTCATGGTCTCTCCGAATCAGTCCGGAAATAGATGCTCTCTAAGGTTTTAGAGCACGAGATATCGATTTTGGGTTTTTAACACAAAATAATGGTTATATAAGCCCATACAAGCCCATACATTTGGGTGGAAAATATTTTATTTTAAATAATAAAAAGAATCATTAATTATGGTTAATTTACGAGTGAAATTATAGTCTTCGTGTCGCTCAAAGTTCAATAATTCTTCAATCACTTAGAGCAGAAAACATTAGAAATATTCACCAAAAAATAAAAAAAATTAGAAAGTTCTTAATTTTATGAGTTTTGGAATAATATAACACTTTGTTGGACTAAGTGTCCAATACAGCAATCAATATTATTGATTAAATAGATATGGAAGGAAGATTTGGAATTTATTTGACATCCCTAATCGAAAGTTAATTAGATCAGATTTTGAGGTTTCTAATTTTGACTTTTGATTTCACCGTTTTTTGGGCTAAACAACCTAAATAAATTATATACTAAATATAAACAAACATTTTTAACATCCATCCATCCATCTCAGACATAAAAGCCAACATTATTAAAAAAATATTAAGAAATTTGATATTTAAAATCAATAACAGTGAAAAAAACCAATTTTGATTTTTTTTTATTTTTTTTCCGAAAATTGATTTTTATTGATGTTAAAGGAATTTACATTATGTTCAAGAGTTACATGTTTAGCTACATTCTATAGCTATTACAGCTGTTTACTACTTCAATGTGTTTAAGATTTTCTTCTTGGATCCCTTTGTTAGCATTAGAGTCTTTGTGCTTCAACCTTGTGTCCTTGTGCTTTCCTCCTTTATGTGACTACCTGCAAAAGAGAGAGAATCATGGTCAAGTTGTTAGTCAAAGAATCTAAAGTGCCCAAGGTTCAATGAGTCTAGTAGTATAATGGCAGCTAGTTCATGTAGTGAATGATTTGAATCAACTGTAAAAGCAGATTGTTCCTTAAGAGCATGTTTGGCAATCTAATCTGCAGCTGAGTTTTGTTCTCTATATATGTGTTTGAGTGTCATTTATGGTTTAATCAGGTTTCTACAGTATTGAAGAATTTGTTCTAAATACCAATGGTATTTACCTGTAGCTAACATGTTAAATAAACCTAAGCAGTCTATCTCTATGTCTACCATATTCAGATTATGGTAATTACAATACATCAAGCCATTTAGCAATGCCAAAATTTTAGCAGTTAAGGGAGAGCATTTTCCAATAATATCACCTTTAGCAATCAAAAGAGTTCAAAGTTTATTTCTTATAATGTAACCATAGCTTGATTCACCATTAGATAAGGAAGATCCATCACAATTCAATTTGAGTCGATTATGTGAAGGCAAAGTCCAAGATGTGTATATGAAAGGTTTAGATAACTTAATATGATTGAAACAATTTAATTTCTTAGCTAAATGTATGTCTCCTGACCAGTGCTTTCTAATAAGGGATGATGATGAATCCAAGGTTATAAGCATGAAAGAAATGTGATTGATGATTTTCTTAAATGATATGGTTAAGTTTTTGTGTTTACAGCTATTTCTAGCAGACCATATAGACCATATAATCAGAGAAGGAAGAATAGTACAAATATGAATTCTTTTAGATGTAGATAGAAACCATAGGTTAATAATGTGATTCACAGTCATATGTCTATCTATACATATGTTAAATTTTGTAGAGAAGAAAGACCAAACAGACCAAGCAGCTTCACAGGATACAAAAACATGATTCAGTGTTTCTAAGTTCTGGCAATTAAGACATTTAGATGCTAGTTGGAAACCTTTCCTTTGTATTGTATCCACACTTATTAAGTTGTTCAATACTCTTCAAAGAGTGAATGAGCACTTCTTTGGAGAAATATTGTTCCAAATTTTGTCTTTTATTATTGATGTTGTGTGTTTCTGTCTAACTTCATTAACATTGTTTTTTAAGTTGAATGAACCATCAGAGGAGAGTTTCCATATGATAGAGTCATCTAGGCTTATGTTAAATTGTATTTTTGTGATTTCATTGACATATTTAGAAGGTAGGTTACAATGTAGTTTAGGTAGGTCCCAATTATTTTTGCTCCAGTATGCATTGATCTTTGTTTGTGTGTAATGATGAGAATTAATTGTTGTTAATGTGATTAGGGCTTTAGAGCTATGTCATTGATCTAACCAGAAATTTAGGTTACCATTACCTACTTTCCATCGTATGTTTTATTCAGCTTCTTCTTTGATTTCATGCATTCTTTTCCATACTTTAGAGTCAGTCATTCTTAAGATGTTTTGTAATCAAAAGTCATTTAAGATGAATGTTTTCACAATATTTGGAATTCATCAAGTTTGACCAAAGGGTTTTATTGTTTTTAAAATTAAACCATAACTTAAATGAAAAAGCAGTCTGAATGTCCTTAATGTTTCTAATGTTAAGATCATTTTCATTATGTGGTTTACATAGGTTTTCCCAATTAGACCAAATTATAGATTTGTTGGTTTCATTAAAACCCCATAGAAACTTATTTAGCAACTTGTTAATTCTTGATATTGTTTTCACAGGTAGTTTGATAGACTGTAAGTAGTAGATAGGGTAAGACATAAGTACAAAATTTATTAGTGTTATTTTACCCCCAAATAATATATTTTTTGAGTTCCAGTCAATAATTTTGTTCCTTAACTTGTCTATTAGCTTTTCAAAGTGAGCAGAACAGTTGTTTGAATGTATTGGGATATCTATGTAAGTAAATGGAAGTTTTACTTGTTTGAAACCTAAGAGTCTTTCTAAAGATGTTATTATTGTCTTATTCATGTTTGCAGAAACAATAAATGTTGTCTTTTGTCTGTTTATTTGTTGACCAGAAAGAGATTGGTATATGTCTAAGAAGTTAGATAGCTTCTTTATGCTTGTTAATGATCCATTTAGAAATAAAATAATGTCATCTGCATATGCTAAACAGTTTATTTTAAGAGAACTCTTCATATTGTATGACATAGATCTATGTTGGTCAATTAGGGTATTTATTCCTCTTATTAAAAAATCTTCAACTATGATAAAAAAAGCAAGGGGATAGAGGGTCCTCTTACCTTAAACCATTAACAGAATTGAAAAATCCAGTTGATTTACCATTAGTTATTACAAAATGTGTAATGTTTTCAATGATTTTCTTGATCAGTTTTATTACTTGTTCATTAAATCCAAATAATAGCATTACTTCATATATAAATTTGAATTCTAAGTTATCAAAAGCTTTTGACATATCTAGATTTATTATTAAGTTGTCTCCTTTGGTTTTTCTATTCAAGTCTTTAACTAATTCTTGAGTTATTAGAATGTTTTCTTGAATTGTTCTGTTTTCAATGTATGCACCTTGCTCCTTAGATATGATTAAAGGAAGTAACTTAGCTAATTTGTTGTTTATAATTTTAGAGATGATTATATTAAGAACAGAACATAAACTTATAGGTCTCAACTGCATCCATGTTTTAAGAGATTGAACTTTAGGTATAAGACATATTAAGGTTGCAAATAGGCCTTTAGGTAGGTTAGTGCTAGAAAAGTAATCTAAAACAGCTTAAGAAGGTCATCTTTTATGATTAGCCATCAAGAAAAATAGAATATGGAGTTGAATCCATCAACTCCAGAAGCACTATTAAAGTTTAAGCTTTTTATAACAATGTAAAGTTCTTCTTAAGAAGGTAATTTCAAGATATTGTCATTATTTTCATCCGATATGATTCTAGGAATTGTGTTCTTTATTGTAGAAAGATCTTTTTGTATAATAGGTTTGTTTAATAGGTTGGAAAAGTATTCTACAGCAAATAAACCAATAAGATCATCATCTTCAATCCATGTATTATTATCCTGAATTCCCTTGATTCTGTTTTTAGATATTTTTTTCTTAACATAGTATGAAAAGTTGCTGAATTATTATCACCATCTTTTAACCATTTTGTATAACTATTTTGTTTCCAATATATTTCATCTCTCTCAAGTAATATTTTGTATTTTGCATTTAGATTAGCTAGATTAGATTGATTTTCAATGCAGTCATTTTCTTCTAACTTTGTTTCACCAGTTTTAATTTCTTCTTCAACTTTGTTTAAGCAGTAAAAAATGTTACCATATATATCTCTGTTCTAAGATTTTAAGTGTTTTTAAGTATTTTTAATTTGGACCAAAAAATGAATATGTGAGATGAGTCATGAATCTGTTTTGACCAATTGTCTTTTACAATTTTGAGAAAGTCTTCATGTTTTAACCACATATTTTGAAATCTAAATGAAGGTATTTGGAATGCTGAGTTAATTGAAACTGATATTAACAAGGGTGAATGGTCAGAACAAGTTATGGCCAAGTGATTCACCCTTGTTATATTAAAGATATCTCTCCATTTATCATTGTGCAGTGTTCTATCTAATCTTTTCCATTTGTGATTGTTTGTCCATGTAAAATTTGATCCTATATATCCAGGGTCTTCAAGTTTAGAGTTTAAGATCATAACATTAAATTCATCCATACTTCTTTAACAAAGTGTGGAACAGGCCATTTGTTCACTTGTGTTGGAGATTGTATTAAAATCTCCAACAACAAGCCAAGGTAGATTTGTTACAGAGATGTTTCTTAATTGATCCCATAGAAGCATTCTATGGGATCTCTTACATTTAGCATACACTATGGTAATTAGAACTACAATCTTAGTAGAAGGATGACTTACCATAGTGTTTAAAAGTTGTTCTGAGTTGTCTAGAATGCTGATTTCAAATTCATTTTTCCAAAACATCCAAATTTTGTTATTAATGTTTGCATGATGAGATTCAAATCCCAGATTTGAACAAGTTGTTTGTATTTTATCAACTGATATCATAGGTTCTTGTAGAGCTATGATATCAGTTGAAAACTTCTTAATCAAGTTTTTAGTTCTTCTCAAAGTTTTTTGATTACCTAATCCTCTAATGTTCTAGTTAAGTAAAGATATAGCCATTTCAAGGATTGATTTGAGGATCCTATTGATCCTTTAGGATTTCTTGTTTTAACTAATATTTTACTTCTTAATGATCTTCTTACAGAGGTATTAAGTGAGTTCTTTTTAATTTTCCTTTGTTTTGGTGAGTTAGGTTCACTTAAACTTGATCTAACTAAAGGTATATCATGTTCAGTTTCTTCAGGATCTTCCAAATCTTCATCAGTTAATGCATTAAATGGATTATATAAACTAATGGCCTGAATCGCATCTATTATGTCTTTTTTGGTGTTCTGGTGAGTTTTATGTGGATCTTTAAGTGGATCTTTAAGTTGATTAAAGAATATCATATTGTAACTTTGATGTTCTGGTGAGTTTTATGTTTGTGAATGTAAGTTATTTATATTGCACATTTCTGTTTCATCAAGATGCTATGTATTTAAATCTATATTAGGTAAGTTGTTTAATTGATTAGAAATAATAGCCTTTTCAGTTATCTTATCTACTTCAATTGTCATTTTTTATTTTTGTATAGTTTCTGAATTGGTTTCATGATTAGTTTTAGAATTAGTTTCAGGGTTAACTTTTGGAATCCAAACTTCTTTTAAGGGAAGTTTGGATTGAAATTTTAAGTGATCTTTAGCAGTTCTGTTTTTGTTTAAATTTTGTTCAAGTTCTTCTTTTTTACAGTACTTTTCTTGGTGTCCAATGTGTTTGCAGTTTTTACAATAGGAAGGTTTTTTTAGATAAGAAATGTCCTGCCAGAAACCTTCCTCTTCCCCAAAGCATATCCATATGCTTTGAGGAAGAGGCTTAGAAATATCAGTTAAAACCCAAGCTTTACAATTATTATGACTTGCAATATTATTTTAGGGCCCATACTGTTAATGGAAATCTGACTGCCTTAGCAATATGGGTTATTGAGTCAGGATTATAAAAGATTTCAGTAAGTTTGGGTAGTGAGATCCAAAGAGGAGTTACTGTAGACTCATTTTAGGGGTTAAATTCAGGGGTTCATTTAAGACTTTTGAAAGTCAGGTTGCCTATAGATCTAATAGTTTTACTCCAGAATGTTTTAACATCTTCTAAAAGGTCTAATTATATGAAATAATTTCTATAATCCCATTTGAAAATGCTGAATAGCCCTATAAATCTAAATGCAACAATATATGCTTTGAACTTGTTGATAGTAAGACTCCCAAACGAGAACTTAGCTATTAAAATGGTTTTAGAAATATTAGTTAGAGAAAGCTTATCTGATGGTAGGAATTGCACCGATTTGTAATCTTCATGCTCCTCGTGAATTACTCCACTATGAATAAATTCCTTGGGTCTTCTGCCTCCAACAATTTCAGCAAATGATTTCCTGTCTCCAGTGTTTTCGAACGTGGGGTTCATTATCATCTGAGGTGAACTGTTTTCCTTCAGTAGAGGGCAGTCTTCGTTGTGTAGATGGATTCCGTTCTGGTCTATTGATATTCAGATACCACCCTTCGAAATGATTTTAAAAATCTTTTACAACCAGATTTCTCCTTAATCGATTTTCAGATATAAAATTAGGGAAGATTTAGATCTGAATTTACCGAATTTGCTTCAAGAGTCACCAACAGATCTTGATTCTTCTCCTCGAATCCATCAAAGGATCTGGCACCTCCCTTCGAACGCTTTTTTCTTGAGTATCTTTTGATCTTGTGAATTTTTGGTCAAAATTAGCTGTTGTTGATTTCGATTGTCACGGAAAATTGTTGGAAAGGAAATTAGGGATTTGATATTGTTTTCGATTTAGGGCTTTGTGTGTGTTTCAAGAGAGTGGCTAGGAAGAGAAAGCTTTCCTCGAGATGAGGGAAGTTAAGATGATGAAAACGGGTGATTGAAACAAAGGTAAATGGGCTTTTTTGGAAACCCGATTAAAATCTTGGAGCACTTCTTGAATCCCCCTCAAGCCTCTTCGATTAAAATTTTGATTTTCTTTAAACAAAATTCACATAAAATTGATTCAAAATAAAATATTCATAGCAACCATGACAACTACATACATGCTAACATGGAAAAAAAAAACTAAACCAATTAAAATAACTGCGAAAATATTAGATGAGCACAAACATGAAATAATTGAAACTCTTCCATCAATAGAACTTGGTAATAGATTTCACTATTTAAATAGTTTATCTGATGATGAACACTTCCCCAATTCACCATATTATGCAGGTATTAGAAGTCTTCATTTCTCTCCTAATAAGCAAAAGAATTTTGTTAATGTAACTCAACAAAAAACAAACAAATTGATACATTAAAACTATTTTTAATGAATAAACGATGGCTAATAAAGAGTTACATGACCTTCCCTCTCAAAGACCCGATGACAGTTAAAATCTTAAACTGGAACATAAGAGGTATTTGAAATAAAAATTCAATTAGAAGATTGAAATATTTAACTAAGTCAAGGAACATAGAGTTGGCCATTCAGGAACCTATGATCTCTGATTCCAAAAACATTGATCAAACTCTGAAAACTATTGGTTTTCATCATGGTATTGGTAACACTAGCAATAAAATTTGGATAATGTCGAAGAATCCCTGTAAGGTGGACTTGATTTGTGATACATAATAACTTATCCACCTTAAACCTTCTCATTTAAACTTGAATAAGAAAATCAATGTATGAGTCATTAAGTAAGGATCAACATGATCCTTCTTTGTGAGAATCTGAGAAAGTTATACGGCAATCCACTTGAGTGGATTATAATGGGTGACTTTAATTGTATAACTAACTCAACTGAGCATTGTCTTGCTCAATATTATGTTTGAGAAGTCTTGATGACTTCAATAACACAATGTTTGACTGCTTTCTTGAAGATGTTGGATTCATTGGACTAATAATAGAAACTGGAGATGACTTGACAAAGTTCTCTTTAATTCCCAAATGAGAAACTATTTTGGCTCCATTCAAGTAAAACATTTATCAAAATCATGAAGTCTTTGGCAACATCTTTAATGTTTTTTCTAAGGTTGATGAAGAAGTCTGTTATGATGAAAATAAATACAAAGTTTCACTATACAATGAGGATAGTATTATGTTATCAAAAGTTAAAGTCAATCAAATTTTTTAATCTTGGCAAAAAAAGAAACTTATTGGAAAGCATAATAGATCAATAAATTGGTTAAAATCTGGTGTTAAAAATACAACTCTTTTTCATAAATTTGTTAAGAAAAGACAAAGGAAAAAAAAGAATGACATTAGATATGATAATATCTGAAGGGATGATAAAACCAAGATAAGTGAATTGGATGTAGACTATTTTAAAAATATTCTTGCAAATAAAAATTCAATCACCACTCATGTTGATTATCTTTAAACCACTTCCAAACTAATATCTGAGGCTGATAACAGAAGTCTAATAAGCATTCCAACGTATAATGAAATTCATAAAGTTGTTAAAAACTTGAAAACTAATAGTATAATAGGCCCATATGGATTTAATGCTAAATTCTATCATAGTTGTTGGAATATTATACAAAATGACCCTTGCCTAGCTATTACAGACTTCTTCAAAGGTAAAAGGGGCCCTATTGGTATATATATCACCATCATTTATCTGATTCATAAGGTTGAAAACCCTAAACAGTAGAAAGACTTTAGACCTATAAGTTTTTTGTTTTAATTATAATTTTGTTAAAAATCATCAATGATAGGCTCTCTTTAATTCTCCTAAATATCATCTCCCTTAAGCAATGAGGATTTTTTCAGGATAGAAATATTCATGATCAAATACTTTCTGCTCGAGAATTCATTTTATGACATTAATAGGAAAAACAGAGGTAATAATATTGTTCTAAAAATAGTTATAACAAAAGCATTTAACATAATTTCCCACAGATTAAGTATCATGAAAGTTTTTGTCTTTCATAATAATTTTATGAATCTGATAAACAACAACATAATTCTATATACTTCTATGTTCTGGTCATTGGAGAATTGCATGGCTACTTCAAAGGGTTGAATGAAATTAGGCAGGGGGATCACATCTCCCCCAGCCTCTTTATTCTTCCTGAAGAGTTCCTCATCTGACAAATTAACAAGTTAATTGATAAACACCAGGATATGTTATTCAAAACTATAGGTCAAATGAACATAAACTGCTTGGCTTATGCTAATACCTTTTTCATCTTTGTTAATGGATCAAAGAACAACATTAATAGATTGAATACATTTCTAAGCTTATACCAAAATATCTATAGTCAAAACATAAACACTGAAAAGTCTAGTCAAATTACCTTTTCTAAGTTAAGCTCCCAAAGATCAAAACTTTTGAAGAAATCTCTAGTTTTAAATATAAAGATTTGCCAATGAAATACTTAGGTATTTACATTAACAATAATAACAAACTTAATAAATATGATGATATGGCTCATAAGATTAGATAAAGACTCAATGACTAGGTCTCAACCATACTATCCTATGGGGGCAGATTAGTAATTATTCAATCAATACTAATGACCATCCCTAATTAGTATATTCAATATTTTATTCTACCCAAGAATGTGATTAATAGAATTAACAATCTATTCAATAGATTCCTTTGGAGATCTAAAGAATTTACCACAACCATTCACTGGACTAAGTGAGACACAATATGCCTCCTTTATAGAGATGGTGGTTTAAATGTAAGAAAAATTAGTGACTTACAGAACATGTATGTCTATTATATATGGTTCAATTATAGGGAAAACAAGTCCTTTTGGGCCAATTATACGAATTTTATTTATTGTAAAAATAGACATGCTCTTCAAATTCAAAATACTCTTAAATGATCAATTACTTGGAAAATATTCATTAAAAATTAAAGATACAGTTGAGCTTCACATTTTTTGGAACTTAATTCATAGAATATGAACAAACCCAGATTAAACATCACTCCTACTGACATTAACAAAATTCAAACTCTTAATATACACATAGAAATTGAGGACAAGATAATCTGGACTCTTGGAAAATCAGAAAAGTTTGAAACTAAACCTACCTCGAATTATATTAGACATAAAAGTTTATCTCTAGAATTGTTTTACAAAAATCTAGCATAACAATATCCCCACTAAGTTCTCATTTTTCCTTTCGAAAGCATTAAAGGGTTGGATATATGTTGATTCCAACCTTTAGAAGAAAATTTTAATATTTAGCATCTAAATGCTTATTTGGTAATGATATTGAGACAGTTAACCATTTGTTTGTTAACTGTCCAATATCTTGGAACATTTTGAACTATTATTTTGTTCTATTTAGAATTAGAATCAATAGACACATGTCTCTGCGGCATATATTTATATGTTGGCTTTGGTCCATTCAAAAGACTACCCATATTAGAATTATAATTCCTACAATTATATGCTCGAATTACTATATAAATAAAAAAAACTACGATGATCTTAGTGTTACTACTAAAACATCATTAATAAGATCAATTAGGCTAAAAACCACCCGTAGTCCTTCATGTTTACCACTTGTATCAACTTGGTCTTATTTCTTCAACCATGTATAGAACTCATCCTCATCCTTTTTTTAAATTGCATTTTTAGTCCTCCCGCACATGTGAAGTCTGAGAGCTTGACACGTGACATCAGTTTTTGTTGCAAGAATGGTCCCCCAATTGTTTTGCCAAAAATGCCCCTTAGCATTCCAAGTGAGCTGTCATGTCACACTTACCATTTACCTTCAAATTTTACCATTTACCTTAAAAACTTACCATTTACCCACTAACTTATAAACGGGCCGGATCGAACCCTAATTTAATTAACCCAACCCGAAACCCAATATAACCAAGCCCAGCCCACTACAATATAACCCGACCTGACCCGTTGACACTAATCAGACCCCAAATTACACAAATCAAACCCCAAATTACACAAATCAAACCCTAATTTACCCAAATCAGACCTAATTTACCAATCTGAATGTTACAAGCCATTTCCTTTCAAGAACTCATCTTTCTTTCGTCGTCTTCTTCCATTCTCTTCCACCTGAACACGATAACCAAAAAAAGAAAATCCATAGGTAGAAAACCTTGGTATTCTCGAACAAACTTGCCAAGAAGCTTTTCACTCTTGCCATTAAGCTTACCAGTACCATAAGAATCATTTGTATCAAACAAATTGATACAATTTTCAACAGCCAAATTGAACGTTTCTTGAAGCTCACTGTCCATTGACTCCTGGTACCCCCAAAGAAGCTGGTTCCCCCATGTCATGTCCCAAAACCCATTGGTGACACACTAAATGGACTTATCTTCACTTAGACCAAGACCATCTTAAAAGCAAGAAACTTTATGTAAAAACTTGAACCGATTCATTATACAGATGGAAGAAACTTTTTGCCATGGCAAAAAAGGAAGAAGCTTGATGGGTTTGAATAGAGAAGATGAAGACTGGGTTTGGTTTATCGGGGTGCTGCAACAAATTGGCTTTGATAGTATAAGAATGAACTTGTTTTCCTTTTTCTAGAGCCTCAAGTGAACCACATGAAGTGAGAACACTAGTGCAAGCAAACCCATCTGGCTCGAAACCAAGCCTTGACATTTGAACAAATAGCCTCATGGCTTCCTTATGAAATAAATTTTGCATGTACCCAGCAATAATCGTGGTCCACAAGATGACGTTTTTAACTACCATCCGATCAAAAAGTTTCTCTGTAGTTTTCACACTACCGCATTTCACATAACAATCTATTAGCACATTTGTAACTGAAACATCCATGTCAGTCCCTATTCTTAGTACATGAGCATGGATTTTCTTTTCTCATTCAAAAAACTGGAGATTTGAGCACGTATTTAAGACACTAGAGTGAACATATCTATCGGGTACATCTATTTCGATCATGTTCTTAAACAATTGCAGTGAAACTGCGCTTCTACCACTTTTCACAAACCCTGTAATTATTGTAGTCCAAGTCACTGTTGTTTTCTCTGATAAACAATCAAAAACCAATCTTGTCTCATCAATATTAACATTTTTTGCGTAAAAATCAACCAACGTTGTACCCACATAAACATCCCGATCAAAACCACTTTTTGCAACAAAGTTATGCACTTGAACAGCTAGACACCCACGACTGTCAGCACCGAACTGTGAGCAAGCACTGATTACGCTAGCCAAAATATATACTCATTTGGACTGCCATCGTAACTTTTCTGAAATTCCACAAACACAAACACTGCTTTCTCATAAAACCCATGCCGGTTGTACATTGAACTAATGTTGACCAAGTAATCAAGTTTTTTTTCAGGCTTATTATCGAACAGTGTATGTGCATCATCGAAAACATGAGATTTAGAGTAGACGTTTAACATGATGCTCCTAAGAAAAGTATCGGTTTCAAATCCTGAAATGAGAATCTGGCAACGTAGTTTCTTGTAGTACAAAACATAATTTTCTGATGAAGAGAGTTGCAAATTCCCACCTATGGATTTTCTTTTCTTGGGTATCGTGTTCAGGTGGAAGAGAATGGAAGAAGACGACGAAATAAAGATGGGTTCTTGAAAGGAAATGACATGTAACATTCGGATTGGTAAATTAGGTTTATTTAGTCGGGTTGGGTTGTATTGTAGTGGGCTGGGCTTGGTTATATTGGGTTTCGGGTTTGGTTAATTAAATTAGGGTTCGACCCGGTCCGTTTATAAATTAGTGGGTAAATGTTAAGTTTTTAAGGTAAATGATAAGTTTTTAGGTAAATGGTAAAATTTGAAGGTAAATGGTAAGTGTGACATGGCAGCTGGCTTGGAATGATAAGGGGCATTTTTGGCAAAAAAAAGGGACCATTCTTGCAACAAAAACTGATGCCACGTGTCAAGCTCTCAGGCTTCACATGTGCGGAGGGACTAAAATGCAATTTAAAAAAGGATGAGGATGAGTTCTACGCATGGTTGAAGGAAGGGGACCAAGTTGATACAAGTGGTAAACATGAGGGACTACGGGTGCTTTTTAGCCGATCAATTATACCATTTCATAGTTCAATAACACTAATTTATATAAAAAAAATATTCATGGTCAGGTGACAATAACATAGCCATTAATCTAGGAATATTCTTTAATTTTGAAAGTAATAACAAACTGCAAACATTGAAATGGAATTCTCCAAATAAAAACAGAGTTAAGTTGAATTGTGATGGTTCTTGTTTCATAAATGGTGAAGCTAGTGATGCTCGATTATTTGGAGATTCAAATGGGAATATATTCAATTCATATGGTAGAATTTATGGAAAAGTTAATCCTTAGTTGTTGAAACCTTGGCGTTACGTGATGGTCTAATTATATGTAATTAAAAGAGCCTTAGTAATACAGACATATAATTTGATTCTATTTTTCTTATTGATATGTTGTCTAAAGGTGTTGGCCCTTGGTTTCCGAATCTTATTATTAATTGATATCGAAACCTTATCTATCATATTATGACCATCAAGAACATCTATAGAGTCCAAAATAAGGTAGTTGATTGGCTGGTCCGATGGACTCTAAGATGGAAGTTGAGATTTGATCGCGAATCCATTCATACCCTTAATCACTTAAGATAAATTGTTTTCATCGAAAGTTTTTGTTAATGTTAATTGAACACTAATGAATGACTATAACAATATTTGTTATACTAATATATAATTTATTCTTATTTTGAATTTACTAGTTTGTTGTTGATCAAGTATTTCGAGTCATACCATAAAAACTTAAAATGATGGACTAATAGCTGCTCAAAATGATGGATCTGCTGCTTAATAAGATGAAATTGAATCCTCTAGATGATGATTTAGTGGCTGATCATAAGGCCTTCTGGAGACTTCCTTCTGAAGACTCCCTTCAAGTATCGAAGTTGTCTTCAAATTCTTCTCGAGACTCATTTTAAGTATCGAAGTTGTCTTCAAATTCTTCTCGAGACTCCTTTTAAGTCTCGAAGTTGTCACGTTGCTTCAAGCTGATGACAAATGCTTAACACTTTTTGCCTTGCTCAAAAAGTTATATTTCTCAAGGAATAATTTTTTTATGTTCTAAATTGTTTATATACCAATTGTAAAATATTATTATATTCATTTAATAAAAAATTATTTAGGAAAAAATATATCAAATAAAATTTACTCAATAAAATAAAAATATAACAATTTTTAATATTACTATAAAATTTAACTAGTGATGTGTTCTTTGTGAAATAAAATATATTTTGAAAATAAAATGCTACGAGAAAGAGAATAAAGAGAATCACTCAGAAAATAAGCTAAATTAGTTTGTTGAAGGGTTTAATTATGTAGGAAATGAATATCCTAAACTATGAGAGAGAATGAGAATAAAGTTGGATCACGAGACTGTGATAAACTAATGTCCAAAACTAGGCCTGAAAATGAGAATAATGTATAGGATTAGTTCAAAAATGATTTAGAGTAATGAAAGAGATACCGAAAGTGGAGAAGAAAACATGAAGTAATAATAATATACGTAAGGATCGTCTTTACAAAAAAAAGAAAAGTGCATTAGTGAATGAATTATAAGATAAGGAATTTGTTAAAAAAATATAGAATAAAGACCTTAATACAAAAGATTGAGGTTGTATGTATAGGCGATAAATTGGACTATGACTTCAAATTTTAAATTTTAAACTTTGATGTTTTATTACATGACTTTTTAAATGTTACATGTTAATGCTTCCACCCAAAAATATGATTTGTTTACCGCTAATAACTAAAGTAACCTTTAATTTAGTATTGTTTAATGAAGTCTTTCGCGTCTACCAAAATAATATAGTGGCCATTGTGTTATCAGTTACGCTAATTACATCAATTACACAATTAATGATCATTATATAAAAAATTGATTGATATTAATAACTAAATAAGTTGTTGTTGTTCAAGTGCATTTTCGAACATTTTCTAAACTAAGGTTCAGTCACATTACATGCAACATTATTTTATTTGGGTTCTTTTAATATACTAGACATCAGGCAAAGTACATGCCAAGCTCGTTAACAACTCAGATTCAGGTATGATAAAAATATATCATGTAACTAAAAATATATCATGTAACTAAAAATATATCATGTAACTGTAACCATTCGAGTGTAGGTTGAGTTTGGTTAAATAAGTTGGCCTCATATTTTTTGGTTGACCAAACACCCATGGTTTTGGTTGAAATATTGTCTAATCTTGGTTTCTACAGAACATGCTTATGCCTTATATTAAAAATATTTTGTCGGCTAAAGGATCTCTTAAGGAAAAAACTATATTTTATCAGAAAAAAAATATAAAATTGAATTGTGTTGACCATGTTTCTTTCATAGACGACCAATATGTAAAAAAAAAATTTGATAAAAAAAGAGAGAGTGTTGCATAGAAAATGTTACCTCTCTTATTTTCCTACATTGTGATTTATTGAAATATTCTTGTAAAAAATATTTCATTCTTCCATTATCTGAAGATATCGTCGAGCCAACTGAGATTATCAGAATCAGAATCCTTCGTAAGTGGAAGTTTGCCTCACGTATAACTATGAATTGATCTCAGCAACCGCATCGATGATGGAAATCCTAGCATCATAGAGAAGAAAGATCTAGATGAAGACCTACATGCACTGCCCCGTGAGGATGTTATATCAATCGTGCGATGTCGGTAAATTGTTATCATTTGGGGAGATGGTTGTGGAGTATGATACCTGAAATATTGGTGCTCTGATTGCCAAGCCAAGGTGAGATACCAATAGTCTGTTATAACGGTGATATCATATTCTTCCTTAGTGCACCCAGTGCGTAAGTGCTTAAAAACTTGCATCCAACGTTGAGTAAGTTCTTTTAGTTATCCCAGATGTGGCTGAATTTACTCATGCTAAAATATTATTTACTATGAAATAGTTTCTTTCGTTAGTTAATATATTTCCACAAAAAAAAGATATACGGTTTTATTACCTCTTGATGGCAATTCAGTAATAGGTTGTTGCAAATCTTCAGCATGCCAAAAGGAAAGGAAAATGTTCCTCCATCTTCTTTTCCAGAATGTGAAATGTAAGAAACTCTAACAGTGTGGATGATATACCATATGATTGGTCATTCACCCGTAATTTGTGATTTTGATGATAGCAAAATTTAATCAACTGAGCCAGATAGTCATGATAAGGCAACAAATATCTCACTGTGAAGCGTTCTCCCTTAAGATCATGATTGTGCTTGGCATACGACCTGATAAGTATGTGTCATACAATATTGCTTGGCATAGTGCCAATATGATAGCGAATTTGGATGCCAGTGTAGGGGTGTATATTGATAAAGAGTCTGCTAGATGTTCGGCCGCACTGAGACGGGTGGTAGCTCACACCGAACGAGGATATTTTTCACTTATTAGACTGTGTAATATCAAAATAAACAAAGCATGTCGTTGCACCAGATAAGAGTGAGGAGTGCACGACCATGTAACTAGGGGGCAAGGTATCATGATTACAAGGTCTTATCCATACAAATCCATCTAACGCCATTCAACATTGGGGAGAGGCAAGTATACGGTAAGTGACGGTCACCCCACTTGTGTTATGGTAGTGAGTTATGTACAATAATAGTTTAAAAGAGGAGTGTTATTTTAACATAAATGGATTCCACTATGATGGGATGATGACAAGCATGCATATGGAAAATGGTGGGATCATAAAGATGAAGAGATCCTCATATTTAAAAAACAACGCATATTCGGAAGAATGTAAGTATCTCCTGACTGTCTACGTATTGGTTCATGGGAAAGAGGATGTACATGTTGATCCCTTCCATGATGAGATAATTGCTTACACGATCGTTAGAATGTTGATCATTTCCATGATGAGGTGTTATTATTCACTTTCATGTTTCGAGTGGGGGTTCAGTTTCCCTTGAGTAGAGTTCTATTGAATTTCTTCAATAAATAATCAAAATTTTCCTTCCTAGCTCGTGTCGAGATCCTAGAGGATTTTCTGGTGGTTGTCATGTTATCAAAAATGTGTATCAAGACTTTATTATCATGGGATTATTGGTGATGATGTCCATTTTGGGCCGAAACCCTAGTTTTTATTTTATATCATTATGCATAATAATTCCAAGATCATTGTTGGTCTTCCAAACTTTAATAAGGTTTGGAAGAATGAGTTTGTGTATGTATTTAGTTACTAGTAGACTAAAAAAAGATGGTTGTGCTCACATAAGTAGAGCTCCAAAATTAATCCTTTTATCATATAGTTATCGTGTGCATTTAGATTGATACTGCACATATTTTCTATATGTGATTAGGCTTTGCTGATTTCTTACTTGTTTGAGGAGAGTTGTCTTCTAAGAAATTTCTAGATGTTGAGGCCCATTATGCTCCTTTGGCGAGGGAGGTTCCCAAGTATGGGTACTTTTACATATCCATCATGGTACTTGAGAATTTTATATCTAGTGCAATCTAGTTGAATGTTTGTGTTTGTAATGGGTTCTCTATGTATGATGATCCTGTTGGAGCCGAAATTTAAGATGAAAATATTTCTCCCAAGCAATATTAAAAACTGATGATGACTTCAAAGTTATAAAATTAGAAGGTACTTTGTGTAGGGATGTTACAGTCATGCCATATCCATTTAGGAAGGTTGTTGTGAATATTGATCATGTTAAAGACATAAAAAACTAGGGTTGGTAGTACAAAAGGTCATAGGGGTGATCTCAGAGGTATTGTTGATGACCTAGAGCAGTGTATCCTCTGCTAAGTCTGCCAAAGTTGCAAATGCTACTGGCCGAATGGGTTTTGAGGCCAACAAAAGGTGTGAGCAGTCTGATCTCATGCCTGCATAAAAAAGTAGGCCTTTTGTCAAAGCTGAAATTGACCAGACCCCTATTATGGATGGTTTGGATGCGGGAGCTTCGATGCCAACAATGTCAGAGGATAGGAAAAATTATGTTAAAACTAAATAAACTATGTTTGATACTGAAGCGTTTATCTCTTATTATGACCTGAAATTTGTTGATAGTTTTTTTTGTTGAGATGCATGGCCGAATTTCTGATCTTATTGATTTCCCCATCCATGATGGAAATGTTGGTGTTACGTTTGCTTCCATTTTGGAAAATTTTCTTCTTACATCAACATATCTAGATATGCATAATGAATTGCCTCCAGTCCTCTCGAATTGAGCGCTCTTATGCTGAAGATGAACGAGGCTAAGCGATCTACCGAAGTTGTGGGAAAGCGCTCATGGTATCATTATGAATATATAAAGCTGTGAAAGCCTAAAAAGATGTTCTGATTATTTAAGAGGGATTCCAGTTGGTGGTTATACTTCTTATTCCTGAAGGAAAGAGGAAAGCGTCCCTGGTAAAGATGAGTCCAAATGTGGACTTCAATGCCTTGAGGAAAAATGTTACTGTTAGGGGAAAAGCTTAAGGTGCTCGTGTATTGAGTTAGTTGATCGCCAAGAAGCGCATCATATATATCGTGGAAGGGTCAATATGAATAAGCTGACGAGTGGTGAAATTTGTGAGCTAGAGGCCAAGAAATCAGCCAGTCATGATGTAGAATATGTACCCTTTGCAAAGAAAATAAGTACATTAGTGAAGAACTGTTGATTGAGGATTTTACATCCTTATAATATATTTTTATTCTAGTTGAAGATTTGAAGTCCTTAAAGCATGTTGTTGAGTTACTGCATACGAGTAGACCCTTAATTGTTGAAGCTGAAAAGTCTGTTAAAATTGCTGCAGACTTGGGTCCCCTTGAGGTAATAAAAGTTTTTTATTATCAGGAAGCTAAAGTCCAAAAGATTCATTTGATAATCCATGTCACTCTTCAAGTTATTTTATACATTTTAAATGTTCAAGACATGAATGATAACCCAATTAGGGTAACCAAGATGGAGGTTCGGCGGGAAGCTCTAAACTCTATGTGCTTATTTTGGAGCATATTCATGTAGTGGTGGGTCAATAGGTTGATTTAACCAACCAAAGCAGGTTGTCCAACCATTTCTCACACTTTAGGTTTAGGCTAGGAGGCAGTATGACCTAAGTGCAAAGACATGTTCTTTATTAATTATCCTTTAATTGGCTTATGCGTAATGTTTAATGTATTTTTATATGTGTTGTAAATGTTTTCGAATGTCTTCAACATATTACATCATGCTTGTTAATATTCTTCCAAATTTATGGTTGATCTTTGGCCAGTCTTAGAGGCTGCCGGTAAGTCATTTGACGATAGTTTGGAGCTGAGAGTTGCCCTTCAGGCAGATAATGAAGCCAATGAGAAGCTAAAAATTTCTTGTAGCATAAGATTTATGCGGAAATTGTTTTTAAAAACTAATTTTAATCGAAGTCTGAAAATATTATCCATTTGGAGGAAATGATTACTCATCAGGGAATTTCTTTTATCTCGTATCTTCATGGTGTGTTCAAGAGCATCATCAACTTTTAATTATCTTTAATTACATCTAAAGGCTTTATGTAAAACTCCATTTTTTATCAAGCCCTATGGATCTCCAGCTTGACCAAAAGGCTTGAGAAGGCCAATGCATAACTAATATAGTTCAAAAGAAGCATGAAGTTGAAGATATTGTTACACATATGGAGAAAAAAGAGCTAAATGTGCTGCTTGATGAAGCGTTGTCCCAAAATAAAATTGTGAAAGATTCCTTGGTGGACAAACAATCCAAATGGGCCATGATGAGTTCGGAATATTCAGACACAACCCACTGCATAACCCGGACAGGGGTAATTTGGACAATGACATGCCACTAAATAATTCGGACAGGACAAAAGTAAAACTCCTTTTGATTAAGTTATTTGTCAATCTACTTAAAAGATTAATGGGTCCTTAAACTTGACCCGGTTTCAAACTTGACTCGTAAGCCCATGGGTCCTTAATTAAGAGTATAAATACCCCAACCACTTTCATTAATGAGGGTAATGAACATTTAATACAACCAAGCTGCTCAATTATCTCACTATAATCTACTCCAAACACTTAATACTTTAAAACTTCACAAAACACTTTACTAAACTACCCCCAGCCCAAAATAAACCAAACCAAATTGGCGATCACAGTGGGAGTGCGAGGGTGCCTGAATATTGCATTCAAAACCATTAGAAAATACTAGTTCGGACGCATTCAAAACTTATTTGAGTTTAAAAAAATACCCATGCTAGTTCTAAGAAAACTCACCGGTCTAAGCCAGTTGAAAGTTCGGATTCTGAGTCCTCCAGCAGCTCTTCGAACGAGGCTGAGCTTGAGGAGTCTTTGCCATCAAGCAGTGATTAAAAAAGGTCCAGAAAGAAACGAAAACCAGTTAAAAAAATATTCAAGAAAGAGAGATATGTATGGGAGGCTTAAAAGGCATCTAGGCAAATGGTCATCTCACAGCCACAACCACAGCCACGTTGATCAGTTGTTGATCGATCCTTTTGCTTTTCAGACCAAACCAGGTATTTTCGCAATGCCTAATAAAGACGCAGTCTTCAGTCATAATAGGAATTGGAGACAGTTACCTTTGTCTGCCAACATACTGTCCGGAAACCTACCCAAAAGGTTTGACAGCTCCAAAATGGGCAAGTATGATGGAAGTAAGGATCTGGATAACCATATGAAGCAGTTCAAGAACTTCATGATGAATTTCGATGATGATGACAAACTTCTGTGTAGAGCATTCTCCGAATATTTTACGGGAAGTGCTCTTAAGTGGTACAACAGTTTACCCCAAGGGTGTATCAGAAACTTTGATACATTTTGGGTTGCCTTCCGAAGGCAGTTTGTGGGAAGTAAGCAGGTGAAGGGGAATGGAGATATTATTATCCATTGTTCCCAAGAGCCAAATGAGTCCTTAAAGGACTACATAAGTCGGTTCGTGAATACCAAGAACGGGTTGGCAGATTGTTTCGAACAAGTGGCAATTGCTTCCTTGAGACAAGGGTAGAACCCTAGGAATCTGGCCAATTCGGTGACCAAGAAGAAAGCCATGACTTGGGGTGGCTTGTTAAATCAGGTGGGAAAGCAAATTAATGTGGATGAAACCAAGAAAACCAGGGTGCACCGTCAGGTGAGGTCCACCACAATGGCTCAAAACCAGTCCAGATATAAGGCTAAGGAGACCGTACAAGGATCCAACAGGGCTAAACAAACTCAGTCCAACCAGAATCAATCTTAGAGCCAACAATTAAGGTGTAAAAGAGGTCCTTGGGTTCAATCGGAGCGGTTTGCAGAATTAAAAGAGGATGTAGCCACAATATATGACAAGACCAAGGAAGAAGTTCATTTCCGGAAACCAACAGCACTACAGTCCCCTAGAGAGAGTCAAAATACTTGCTTTTGCCAATATTATAATGATATAGGCCACAATACTCAAGACTGCATAGCCTTGAAACAAGAAGTGTAGACTCTTATTGAAAGAGGCAAACTGGGAGCTTATATCAAAAGAAGAAGTGGAAACAGGCCTGACAATACTCCTCGGACAGGTCCTACAAACAATGTGGAAACATCTGCTCAAGAAGGCCTGACAATGCTCCTCGGACAGGCCAAACCTCTTTTCCATTTATAGTTTTTGATGAGGATGATTTAAGAAATATTGTTGGACCTCATGAGGATACTGTGGTGATAGTTGCATCTATATGGGACAATGATATCCAAAACATTTTGATAGACACAGGTAGTTCGACAAACATCCTCTTCTTGAGCTCCTACAAGAAGATGAAAAATTTGGACGTTATTCAACGGTCAAACAGAACCATTGTGGGCTTCACAAGGAGCTCTGCGGATGTAATCGGAGAGTTTAAGGAAGAGGTGTTGTTGGGCTATGGGCCTTTTAAAAATCTGTCCATGGTGTTATTCGTTGTGGTAGATAGCCCCACATGCTACAATGCAATCTTTGGAAGGTCATGGCTCTCTTGAATACATGATGTGGCCTCAACAGTCCACCAGTGTTTGAAGTATGCAGTTCAAGGGCAGGTGGGTGTTGTCCAAAGTAGTCAGAAGATAGCAAGGGAGTGCTATGCAACTGCACTTGCTCGGATTAATGAAGATTAGCAGTTACTGGGGCCTTCTGAGGGAGAGGGTGAGATTGATGACCCCAGAGAGGCCCATAGTATTATAATACCAGTGGAATATATTGAAACCCACTCCTTGGCAGAGGGTAGAATATCAAGGTTGGCTCCAAGATGGCGCCAGAGTTGAAAAATAAATTGTTGTTTTTTTATCAAATAATCAGCATGTCTTTGCTTCGTGAAATTCTGATGTAACCGGAGTACCTGCAAGCGTTATCTCATACAAGTTGTCAATCCGGAGTGATGTTGCACCTGTTATGCAGAAAAGGAGAGCTTTCTCTAAGGAGAAAGCTGATGTAATAGTCCAAGAAGTTGATCGGCTTACCAAGATGGGGGCACATAAAGGAATCCCGATAACTTTTATGGACTGCCAATCCGGTGTTGGTCAAGAAAAAGAATGGGAAATGGCGTATGTGTGTTGATTTTACTGACCTCAGGGCTTACCCAAAAGATCTTTAACTAGTCCCCGGATAGATCAGTTGATAGACTCAACATCTGGAAACAAGTTGATGTCTTTCATGGATGCCTTCTCTGGGTACAACAAGATACAGGTGGATCTGAAGGACCAAGATCATACTACATTTATAACAGACAGAGGTCTCCATTATTACAAGTAGATGCCTTTTAGGTTGAAAAATGTCGGGGCTACTTATCAGAGGTTGGTGAACAAAACATTCGCTAGGCAGATTGGCAGAAATATGGAAGTATACATAGATGATGTGATGGTTAAAAGCTTGGAGGAGGATTTGCACATAATTGACCTTCAAGAGACATTTACTAATTTGGCAACTGTGAATTTGAAACTGAATCCAGAAAAATGTGTCTTTAGAGCTCCATCCGGAAATTTTTTGGGGTATGTAATAAGTGAGAAAGTGATACAACCCGATCTGGATCAGCTTAATACTCTACTGGAAATGGATCGTCCTCGAAATATTAAAGAATTAGAGAGACTCACTAGAAGGTTGACTGACTTGAATTGTTTCATTTTAAGGTCCTCGGACAAGTGTGCTCTGTTTTTCCAAACCTTTAAGAATTCTAAATATTTTAATTGGTCCCCACAGTGCAGCCCAGCTTTTGTTGAAATAAAGAAACACTTATCCTCACCAAAGACTCTTTTTAAACTCATTCAAGGATAAACACTCTACGTATACTTGGCTGTGTCAGAATGTGCTATAAGTGCAGTATTGGTGAGGGAAGTGGACAACTACCCTCGTCTGGTGTACTACATCAGTAAAAGTTTGATAGATGCTGAGAAGAGGTACTGGAAGCTTGAAAATTTGGCACTAGCCTTATTAATTACATCAAGAAAAATGAGTTCGTATTTTCAGTCTAATTCCATCATTGTCCGAACATCTTTCCCATTGAAGAATGTCTTCAGAAGGCAGACATATCAAACAGGATAACCAAGTGGTCAGTAGAGTTGGGTGATTACGACATTGATTTTTCCCCACGAACTGCTATCAAAGCTCAATCAGTTGCTGATTTCCTGGTAGAGTTCCACTCGAACAGGAGCTCTAAACAAAATTCGGAAGAAAAAACCAAGAAAGAATGGGTAGTACGAACTGATGGAAGATCAAGTACAATGGGTTGTGGAGCTAGAATTTTCCTAACCTCTCTGTATGGTGATAAAATGTACCAGGCCATATGCTTTGGATTCAGGGCCTCTAACAATGAGTCTGAATATGAAGCGGCTATAGCTGGTCTTAAATTGGCTTTCCTATGTAGAGCTAAAAGGTTTAGGTTGATGAGTGACTCTCAGCTTCTCATCCATCATGTTCAAGTTCAGTCTGAGGCCAATAAAGAACAACTGATCAAATACTTACTTCTTCTGAAATAGGTGGCAGCCAACTTCAAAAGTGTTTGTTATGAGCATATTCCTAGGTCATAATACATTGACAGATTCCTTGGCAACCATAGCATATTCTGAGTCCTACCCTTGGATTCATATACAAGAATGCCCATCCATACAATTAAATCAGAACAAGGAAGAGGATGAAAGCTTGATTATACAAGTAGTTCAACCTAAAGATTGGAGATTTTCCCTTTTTCAATACATTTCTGATGGGGTTTTGCCGACCGAATAAAGCTATAGCAAGAAAAGTTAAACACAAGGCTCGTGGTTTTTTTATTATAAGGGAAGTTCTCTATAAAAAAAATCTTTTAGCAGACCTCTCATGTGTTTTTTGGGAGTTGAATAATCTCAAGTCATTTTATCCGAACTACACGATGAAGAAGGATCAGCATATTGTGGCTATAGGGCACTAACCCGGAGGTATTGTTGGCTGGGTACTAATTGCCATCCATAATGGCAGATGCTAAAGAAATGGTAAAGAAGTGTGATCCATGTAAAAGGTATGGCAATGAAATTCATGTGCCAATAGTACCTATGGAGTCTATTTCCGAGCCAGTACCTTTTGCTCGTTGGGGATTGGATTTAGTTGGGCCTCTGACAATGGTGTCCGGAGGGTGCAGAACAATTATAATTGTTATTGATTACTTCTCGAAATGGATAGAGGCAGCTCATTTGGCATGAACCACTTCGAAGGCTGTCATTAAATTTATCTTATCCAATATATGTTTCAGATTTGAGATTCCTCAAAATATTACCACAGACAATGGGCCACAGTTTGATAACAAGGATATGGAGATTTTTTGTGCTTCTACGTGCATTCAACACTGTTTTTCTTATCCTTTCCATCCACAAGAAAACGGTCAGGTTGAAGTTGCCAATAGGAAAATTTTGTCCGGATTAAAAAGCAATCTAGAAGGAGCTGCAAGAAAGTGGCCAAGATATCTGCAAGAAGTGTTGTGGGCATACCGAACTACTCATCAGGCTGCTACACAAGAATATCCTTTTTCTTTAGTGTATGGGATGGATGTCATTACCCCCATAGAAGCTACCCTCCCATCATATAGGGTCCATAAATATTCCGAACAAGCTAATGAGATAGCAATTAGGAATCAGTTGGACTTAATAGAAGAAAGAAGGGTTAAAGCTCACTTGAGAATAGCCCACTACCAAGGCTTGATGAGGAGCAGGTTTGCTTCCAAGGTCAAGAGAAGAGATTTTCAACTGGGAGATAAAGTGTTGAGAAAAGGTTTCTTACACACCAAGGAGAAGCAGTTCGGTAAGCTGGCTCCGAACTGGGAAGGCCCCTATGAGGTCTCCAAAAAACTTAAGCCTGGGACATATAGGCTTCATGACAAAGAATGAAGGGTTTTGAAGCACCCATGGAATATTGAACATCTCAGGTTATATTTAGAATAAAAGTTGTGTGTAAATATTTACTTGTTAGATATCAATGTAAATATTAGGGGGCATACTTTTTCCTACCCTGGTGGCGTGAGAAGGTTTTAATGAGGTGTCCGGTTTTTCACTCAATAAAATGCGATGCATTCTTAAAACATCCGGTGTGGTTTTAATGCAATTCAATTCAAGTACATATCACTGGTTCAACATTCTGGATCTTTAACAGATCGGATAAACCTGGTTAAGTGGTGACCATTAAATACATGTCATCTGAGATATTAAACATTCTCACTATAATACTTCTGAAATACTAGGGGTTATTTAAACATTAACCATTAAAAGTTAAAGGGAATAAAGTATTAAATAAAGGAATATTTGATAAATAAACCTATTCAGACTTTAACCAAACAAGAAAAAAAACATGCCTTGGCCATCCAAGGACTTTAGATGTTTAAAAAATTTATTCGGACACTGACCGGATGACATTACAAAATATTCCTTGGCCATCCAAGGACTTTAACTGTTCAAAAAAGACAAAACAAAAAAATGATTAAACCTTAGGGTTTGTTCCCTTCGGATGTTCCTTCACCACCACCACCTTTCTTGGGACTTCTGAGTTTAACACTCGAACTCTCACCAATTCCCTTTTCATCATCAGTAGTGGAATCTATTCCACTGGAGTAGTTGTGCTTGTCGCTATCTGCCATAGTATGAAATGGGATGTCATCGCATTCCACATATTTCCATAAGAGACCAAGCGTCCCCTTCGGAAAAGTCTCATAGAAGAGAAGCACCATGTCTGACCTGACTTCATCATATCTTTTCTCTAGGAAATCTATCACTTCGTTGGTATATTTATCAATACTTTCCTGAATGACTTGCTCTTGCTGCCTTACCAAATGCTCTTTCTCTTTGGCCATCTTCGACACAGTACCTTCTAATGAAGTCTTCTCATTGGACAGGGTTTGGATGACACCATCTTTGGTCTTCAAGTCATCCTTTAATGTTGTGAGGTCCTTTTCCAAGCTGGAGTACTTAGTTTGGAGCTCAGTTCTGGTAGTCTCCGAAGTGGCCAACTTGGTTGATGAATCTTCCTTGTCCTTCCTTAATGCCTCTATCTCCTTCTTTAGTTCTTCTATACTCTTATTGGCATTGAGAAGGCTGGTTGACAGAGATTCTTTGTTAGAGGTGAGGGAATTGATGAGAGTGGTCTGGTTTTTCACCTGTCTCTCCAAGTCAAGCACTGGATGGATGTGACCAAGAAGGGAATGGCTCAGAACATCTTGCTCTCCGGAGATGGAGAAGGACTTACCATTGAAAGTCACCATGTTGGCAGAGCTAGAGGGGCGGTAGGGACCTGCGAAATTATATTTCTCAGAATCATTGAAGTACAAATCAATGTCTTGAAGGGCACTAATGTCCACTTCTTCAGTCCCTCCCCTAGCAACCTCTCCGGACTGCAGACCTGTTGGGATCTTCTCTTGTAAAGTGGGATCAACAGGGACTGGTGGAGGTAGAGTCTCCGAAGGGCGAAGAATTATTTCTTCTCCTAAGCTGACTTTCTTCTTTTTAGCAGCCTTCTCGTCACTACTGACCCTTCTTTTCCGGTTCCTCTTGGGAGGATTTGGTGGGTTTTGCGACTCTCCCGCCTCCCTTACTGTTTTAGCCTCTAACACTTTGAGCAGGTCAGCGTCAATTCCCCATTGGTTCCCCGAACCAGTCCCCTTTGTAGATGTTTGAACCGGCTCTGTTGCATCTTTCTTCTTCTTGTTCTTCATCTTGCTAGGAGCTTTTGCTCTGAAAAGTAAGACCAATTTACCATCCTTGACCTCTGTTCGTTTGATAATTACACCAGAAGGAGGCGGTGTAGTTAGCTCTTCCCATGAGAGGTCCCTCCGATCTGTGGTGTTCCACAGATAGGACCTCATAAAATTTCTCGAGGTGAAGCAATTGTGGAAGGCATTCCCCCAATGCTCCACAACCCATGCGTTAAGTTTGGCACAATTTTTCTGCCCCTCCTCTAGGTGTCCAGTGAACTCCTTCGAAAACATTGGAAAATGAGTAATAAATTAATCAGAATGGGAGCACTTGTAATTCAAGAAGGAGAAAAACATGAGAAATAAAGATAGGAAAGAAACTCACCTGTACTTTTCCACTTGCTAGTCAGCATGCTAGGGTTGGTGTTGGCCTTGATCTTCCTTCCGTTCTCCCATGTCCCACTGACAAACAAAAACTGTGTCCTCCAGTTCTTTTTGGACTCCAGCAAGTCATATACCACTTTGAAGTTATTCCCCATATTGTGATGGTAGAATGAAATCTGATGATTCTTGCATAAGCTTGCCACAACAGCAAACTGCTCCATTAGGAGTGGGATTTTTGACAACCTTGATGATATTATGCATGCAAGAAGAGAATACTAGGCATTTGGGCTTAGCTGGCTTGAGCAGAGTTTAACTAGGTGGAAGTACCTGACGATTTCTTGGTCCAATGGAAACTGAAGTCCCCAGTTTAGTACCTCGGTGAAAATCACCACCTCGTTGAGCTTGCAGTCCATAGGAGTCTCTGAAGTGATAGGTATCCTTACCTTCACTGACTCTGGAATCCCCCATTTTGTCCAAATACGGCCCAACTCAGCAGTGTGGGTGTAGATGTAGATTATATTTTGTTGAGCCAACAGGTATTTAACACTGATGTTTTTAAAAGCAAGCGCCTACCTTGCCCTCCAGGCACTCCGGAAGCTCCGGATGAGTCAAACAGACCTTGACCTTGATTTTTCCCTTCTTATTAGAAGCATTATCTCCCGTTTGACCTGATGCCTCAATTTCAAAGGGAGCCTCCTCGATATTATCTTCCATTGCTTCTTCCATCAATGTGGAAGGTTTATCGGCTACCTTGGATGGATGGGGGTCAGTTTCTGGTACCAAAGGTTGTTCGGATGGTTGAGAACCTGCTGCCTCTAAAGTCCTGGTGTCCGGTTGAGGTTGGGATCCGGAGGGCTTGGCCCTTTGGACTATTTTAGATGCCTCTGATCCGAATGGCTTGTCTCTTGAAGTTACTTTAGATGTCTCTGATCCGGATGACTTTGACAGTGAAACAGTAGATTGAGCTTTAGTTAGACGGGTCATCCGGCAAGGTATTATCTTCTCCGAAGACTTCAGAGTGTCAGAACCCATGGCTATGAAGGGAGGAGGATTTTTGATACTCGAAACAACTTTTTCTTTAACAACAGAAGGTTGGGACTCTTGAACAGAAGAGCCTGAGGGAATGGGTGAAAGGATTGGTTTGAATAATTATCTAGGCCTCGAGTTTTTAATAGAGGATGATCCTTGATCAACTTCTTGAGTCGGTTCACTAGATTTCTCACTTGGAGAAACTGGGAGGCCGGAAACAATGCGATTCTCTCTTTCGATTTTTATTGCCCTTTCTAACTCTAGTAAGTTTAACCAGCCGCCTTTAACAAGTGCGTTTCTGGATGTGAACATAAAACCTCTCAAGAACAAGTTGAAGGTAAGAACGAAAATATCTCTAGAAAATCTTTGAGTGATGAAGACAATGAAATAGTGAAAGGGAATTTATATAACAGTAAAAAAAAAGTAATTATTACCTAGGCTAAGTTGAAGAGAGTTTGGCAATGATTAAAGGTTGCACAAACGTGTGAAGGATTAAATGCTTAGGTAACTTTCTTAACTTAGTGGGTGCACCGATCTAGGAAGAATAACGGTTGGTAAGTCGAACCAGATATTGATACGTGTCCCACAATCCAACAAGAAAACTCTTAGAATTCTGGAAAGAGAAATCAGTTCGGACAAACTTCGAACTCAGTTAATGATGAAAATAAACTTCTTAATATGGACCGCACAGGCAGGTCGGACGAAGTCATTACTAGCTTAGTGAATTTTTTAGTCCTACCAGAGATTTTTGACAAGGCCTAAAAAAGGGGCTACTAATGAGTTCAGAATATTCAGACATAACCCACTGCATAACCCGGATAGGGGTAATTCGGACAATGACATGCCACTAAATAATCCGGACAGGACAAAAGTAAAACATATTTTGACTAAGCTAATTTTTCAATCTACTTAAAAGATTAATGGGTCCTTAAACTTGACCCGGTTTCATAACTTGACTCGTAAGCCTATGGGTTCTTAATTAAGAGTATAAACACCCTAACCACTTTCATTAATGAAGGTAATGAACATTTAATACAACCACGCTCCTCAATTATCTTACTACAATCCACTCCAAACACTTAATACTTTGAAACTTCACAAAACACTTTACTAAACTACCCCCAGCCTAAAATAAACCAAACTAGGCCAAACACGTAGTTGGCTTTCAAGATTCAATGGTACAAGAAACCAAAGTTGATATTTACTATGTAGAGAAAGAACTCATATTGCGTTTTTATGAAAAGTTTTATGACTGTTGGTTGAAAACTTTGTAGAAATATGTTCTTGAGGCTGAGAATTCTGTAATATGTGATTGAGCAAACTCACTTAAGGAGGAGCATCTCATATCTTCCAAGAAATGTGGTTCCTCAATGTATGAACGAATTAAGGAGGCAAATAGATATGAATTGCTTCGACTTTTGAAGAAGTGGAGGTGCAGACTATCAGTGTTGAGGCAAGCGTCAAGCCAAGTGTGCTTTCTACTGAGCAAGTAGTAGTGTTGACTCTTACAAGTTTTTTTTGGTGATGCTGCATGAATCTAGAATCATGTAGATAGATCACACAAAACAAAGGTATAGGTTTAGTTGGGTAGGGGGGGTCTGAATCCCGAGTAGCTCGTAATATAGCGTAGTTGTGTATATGTAATTTTGTGGCCTTTTAGCCATTGTTGATGGCCAGAGTGCCCATGTTTCGGGGAGAGTTTTGTAAACTAATTCCTAATGATTTGGATATTGTGTTATAATATTCATCACTTGGAGCTTTTATTGAATTATACTTTATTTATGTTTGTTGTTTGTTTTGTTTATGTTATTTGCAAGAAAAACACAGTGTTGTCTGGTCTTTATTTCTTCTAAATGGAATGATCAGTTCCAAAATATTGAGATCTAACTAAGGACCATGTGGAATCCTTGTTTTCAATATATCTAGGAATTTAACCAAACTTCATTTGTATTCAATTATTCATTGTTCACTGACGGGTAACCACAACTCCCAAAGTGTTGGAGGTCGTGTTTAATATTATCTTTATGTTATTGCATATTCTGTATTGAAGTTCGAAGCTCTTAAATGGGTTGAAAGCTTGTTTAATTTTATCCTTGGTTTATTTTTATACTTTTTTGTACGGAAGGTCGAAGTTCTTCAAGTGGTTGAAGGCAGGCATGACTTATCCTTTTGTTATGTTTTGAAGCAAGGTCAAAGCTTTAGTAGGTGTTGTAAACTACTTGTAGGCATTTAGTATTACCCTTTTCATGTAGATATAGTTGCTTGCATTGTAAATGTATAAAATTAATGTCGAAAAGTAAATAAGACGTATATATAAAGGCAATAATAAACGTTTATTAACGATAAGTAACTACCTAAAACCTTTCATACCACCAAGGTAATAAAGAATCAACCTTATATATAATTAATGGTTTATATATATATATATATGTATGATAATGAGGTCGAATCCTATGGTTGATGGTAAATTTTAAATGATTAATGTGTTAGAGATGTCGAACCTTTCTCCCTTTTTTTACAGAAGCTTGTACATTCATGGTTTTACTTTATTTTCAACAGTAAACGATCCTTCTCAGTTTTGAGTGATTTTGCTAAGAGGTTTACCTTGTTTTGTAGGAAGACTCTCCTTAGAACTTGACTCTTACTTTGTAACTTATATACTGAACTTTAGAATTAATATCGCTTATGCATCATAGTCTTATAGTATACTTAGCGAAGGTGGGCTCTAACCTCTTTTTCCATGATTACGTCCATTTCGATGTTTTTTGCTATTGAATTATAACTATCATGGTAGGTCAAGATTCAGAAGAAATGCATAACAATTTCGGTTAGAAGCACTACTTTCGTGTCATACACCAAGGCAGCTGGGGTCTCTTTTGTGACCGAACTTCCTTCATTTTTGTATGACCAAAATACTTCTTGCATGAAGTCTGATAAATTTCTTGTTGCACGTTGTAGCATTTTTATGATTCCATCTCAAATAATTTTGTTTGTTACTTTGTAATGAGCATTCGCCTGAGGATGGAAGATGAAAAATAATATTTGCTTGATACTTCTTACACCGCAAGATTATGTTAAATCATTATTCTAGAATTTTATATTATTTTCTATTGTTATGGCTCGTGGGATGTCATATCTGATAGGATCGGATATCTTTGGATATACATTGCAGTAATTCGGGTTTTATCTGAAGGGGTAATTCAGAAATTGTAGACAAAAGGTGATGACTAAGCAGCAACATAGGCGAACCAATGACTCAACTATGTGTCTATTACGTCGAATCATGGACTTGGTGGCTCATAAAATAGGCCTGAATAGAAGATCTGACCCGAATGGCCCATGTACTTGATAAAGAGTATAAATACATCAACCAACGATATTAAATGGGTTGAACTTTTTTTAAAACATTAAATACAAACATACATCTCATTTCTCTCAATACTCTCTACGAATTACTTAATATCAAGCAGCTCGAAGATCTTCCGATTTTACCCCTAAATCAAATTTTTGCATTATCAATATCTACATGAGATGTTGGACCGTAATAAGGATATAACTATTTTGTTCGTGATATTCACCAGGTTTTGGGCATCCATTCATTTGTAAAATTAATCTACTGCTACAAGTATTTATTTTATTCCTTATAAATCATTTGGTAGTGATCATACGATGTCGAGGCCCCGACCAGAGATCACACTTAGTATTGATGTTGGCGAAGAGGCCAATGCATCAATTTCTACATTTTATTCTTTTGGAACTTGCTCGAAAAGGTTGTCAACAAGTATTGATGTTGGCGAAGAGGCCAATGCATCAATATACGAGTCCGTGAGGAACCTAATGTGCCTTGTTACACATATATTAGCCAGTCGAAACCCTACAATTGCAGCCTCATATTTTTCTTCGTTGTGAGTAGTTGAGCATCCAAGATTGATCGACTGTCTTAGTATATCTCTTATTAGGGATGTGATATAGATTCCTACTCCTGAGCCTTGTTGATATGAATATGGACTGATTATTAAGATCATGTACAAAGAGAACATTCACAAATCTTATGGTTATTATAATTGTTAAATTCAGTCTATTTTGTGTATAATAAAGGCTATAAATTATACTTTCAGTTTTTTTGTAAAAAAAAGTGGCGAAAATAAAAAGCTCACTTGATAAAATCAATAGTGAAGATTAGGAAGATAAAGATTACACATCACATTATTTCAATTAAAATGGTTGATGAAAGAAGTAACTAACACAGCCATTAAAGCACGAAAATAATGGTCTGATTATTAAATGTATTTAATTAGCCTTTTGCCATGTTCTAGAAATCTAAGAGCCTTATTAGCAATGTATATCTTTAATTATGATTTTTTGACTCCTATATACTTGGAGGTTGTTCAACTATAAATATGAGGCTTTACAAGCTTTGTAAACATAATTTGGATTTTTCAAAAATATTTTGATATTGTGAGGTGCGTCTTCTTGGCTCTAAAACAAAATCTTGTAATTATCAAGATATTTTTGCGGTGTTCAATTATCAAACTCATATTCGTGGTTCTAATCTTTATATGTGAAAGGTTAAGGATCAAACAAACATCGCTGATACGTTCTTGGTATTCCTAAAACCAATCTAGTTATCAGGTTTGACCATACTTGTTGGTAGAATCATATCATTTGGTATCAGAGCTTTGAGTTTGTCAGATTTGCATATCTATATTTTATTCTTGACCTTGGGTTCTCTATCAGATTTGGTTCGGGTTAAGTCACATCGTTGGTTGGTTTTGTATTAGTTGGTATTAAAGATTTAGGTTTGTCAGGTTTGCTAATCTATTTTTCATTCCTGATCTTGGGGTTTTTCATCAGATGTGGTTCAAGTCTAGTCGCATCGTTGGTTTGGATCGTATCAGTTGGTATCGGAGATTTACGTTTGTCAGGTTTGCATATATATCTTACATTATTAATCTTGGGCTTCTTTATCAGATTTGGTTTGGGTTGATTTGCAACATTGGTTGGGTTCGTATCAGTGTGGTAAAACCTGATAACTAAAATAGTTTTTAGAACACCAAAAACATATCAACAATGTTTGTTTGAACCTTGAACCTTCACCTATAAAGATTAGAACTGCGACTATGAGTTTCATATTTAAACGCCACAAAAATATCTTGATAAGTTCAAGAGTCCGTTTAAGAACTAAGAGGACACACCTCAACATATGAAGAGAGATTTTTTCTCATGTTAATTGTTATATGTTGACCCTTCTCTATTATCAAGCTTATAGCATCATCGTTTTCTTCCTTTTTGTGTCGGATGCTAGATTACTTATTCCATTCACGAAACTGGACGTATAACATTAAAAATTTGAAATTATTCATATTTTTCTTACACAGATTTTGCATCGGTTTTTCCAAATTCTGTTAGAGCTTTTAGAAATGTCAAAACCGATAGCCGAACGTATACAATCTTCACACCTTGCATCTTATTCGACAATAGGATCGACATATGCATTCAAATTTATAATAATATATAAAATGTTTTTAGAATATAAAAAAATGAAAACATTCAAATAACACCGTAAAATCATTCATAGTCTTCGTAACATGGTGCGAAACTGATTTTATAACCGCAAAATCCTCGATGTGTTAATACTAAATCTGTCAAGATTTGCTCTACAACTTATCAAAAGGTAAACTGAGAGCTTTAGTAAATATTTTCCATATACTGCATCTATCTTTGTTGTTCAAGTAAACGAGATTCCCAACCCAAGTATATACCTCGTAATATAGCTACGATAGTATAAATAGAATGTGTTGGTTTACGCATGTTGTTTTTTTTATAAACCACTCTATCAGTGGACCGTGGACGTGGCAGCACATAAAGGTATCATGATGACCAAAAATGATTTTGTCAACCACATCACAAACTCGAGTGTGGGGCTCCGTATTCCATTTACCAAGCATCGCATATATGGTAAAGAAATGGAACTAATTCCCATTTTGCTTTATACAAACAAAAAATAAGCTTAATACGATACGTATAATATAATAATTTTAAAAAGTAACTCATTAAAAATAAGACTTTTATTTATATAGAACACGTGATATATGATTTACTGCTCGTAGAGGCTTAAATCGTTGGTTCGTCCCTCGACTATCACGTTTTGTGTCATTTAGTCTTTCGACAAAAAAATCACGGCTGAGGGTCCTTCGACTATCAAAAATCTATAATTTCAGTCTCCACGCATGGTTTTTGCTATAATGCTGCCACGTGTTGCTATAGTTAAATGGTTTTTGTTTCATGGATAGTCCTTCGACTTTTAATTCTATTTTTACCCTTCGAATTTAATATTTTTTAAATATATATATATTATTATTATTATTTAGTTTTTCTCAAAACAAAGTATAACAATATTTGCGATACTCTGTTTTTTTTCCGACACAGTTTTCCCAGAACTTCAATAACTTATTTTGTGTAGTGAAGGTCGATTTTCTTTTGTTTGAGCCTATCTCTCACTCGGTTCATGTGAGATATGGAAATCAATAAGTTAAATTCAAGATAAAGCTAACGAATTTTAAAGACTGATTTATATATCCGACACATACCCAAACCCAGCTTAGGACAGGTATGTCTGAACCAAAGCCTATACCTGAACTAAACCAACAGATTCTTTGGATCATTTATATTAAATTTGAGTTTTTAAAAGTACTATATTCGATGTTTGTACCTGATGCAGAATGTTGAACTTGGATTTCAAGACCCAAATCTTACATGGTTGTTTGAATTTTTTAATCTGCACCTGGGTATAAAGAGGATAATATTTTGTCCTAACCCAGATACTGGACAACTTATTTTTTCCTGTTGGACAAAACATACCAACTGGGCCAACCAAAAAAATTATATCTCCTAAATTTCTTTAAAGTTTAACCAAAATCTGTTTTCTTCTCTTTCATTTAACAAGATTATGAGAAGATTCATAAACAAAAAATTATAAGCTTGTTTCCTTTTCTTTCCTCCATACGGTTGTCTTTAAAATTCTGCATGCACATGGATTCTGAATGAATTATTTATAAAGATAAATTACCTATAGCTCCACAATTTTTGTGATTTCTTTAGAAGTCTAGCGGCTGGAAAACGATGTATTCGTCAATCCTATTCATGAACTCCGGTCGGAAAGTCTGTCTAGCTAACTCAATAATTTGTCGCTTCATTATATCATAAACTGCATCCTTAATATCTTAAGTATTACGAAGAGTTTCAAGTATATAGTGAGAGCCAATATTCGAAGTAATGATTAAAATAGTGTTCGTAAAGCTAACCGTCCTCCCTTGAGAATCAACGATTCTTCCATCGTCCAACAATTGTAACAATATGTTTGTGAGAGGAAAAAAAAAGAATATAGCAAATTTTGCTATACTCTGTTTTGAGAAAAACTAAAAAAAAAATTAAAAAATAAATAAATTTGAAGGGTAAAAATGGAATTAAAAGTCGAAAGACTATCTATGAAACAAAAGTCATTTAACTATAGCGACACGTGGCAGCATTATAGCAAAAACCACGCGCGGGAACTGAAATTATAGATTATTATAGTCAAAGGACCCTCTTCCGTGATTTTTTTGTCGAGGGACTAAATGACACAAAATGTGATAATCGAAGGACGAAACAACGATTTAAGCCGCTCGTAGATCATAAGAGTTTGGGTACGTGGCGTACACTTTTTAAAACAAAGGCTCGTCAGTCTCATCTATTGTTCCGTGGGCTGGCCAGACGATGAACGGCCAAACTCCACGGGCTAAATATGGTTGCACTCGGGTAATGTTTGTTGACTCTAGTCGACCGAGACAACATATCCCAAGATGAAAGTACTAAAAGGTTATAATGTTCTAAATACTTAAAGGAACCCTACCACAATAAAATCTCTTAGTCGTTGATGTCATCTTATTATAACAATAATATTTGTAAGTATTAACAAAAGAAATAAATATAACATGCAAGATGTGAATTGCAGTCATATTAGAAATATGGGTATGAGAATGTATCGCACTTGTAACTCCAGCTAGAAAAACGTGTGATTCTTGCAACAACAAAATGAAAACACAAATAAAACAATAAATAAAACCTTGACTTGAATTTATCAAGTTGATCCCTAAATTAAAAACCAGATGCACAGTACACAATATTATTGACTATAAGCTCCGAAAAGAGTTGCAAGATAAGCTTGTGATAAAAAAAAAAAATCATGAGTGCGATTTTTTTTACAAATATTTTTTTTATACTATCATTTTATATGGGTTATTTTTTTAGTATTGGTTGTAGATTACCGCGTCAAATTGAGGTTGGCCAAAGCTATTTCCTCCATGCTATTTTTTATTTCCTCCATCTTTCAAACTTTCAAAAACACTAGTGACTTGCTTTTACCAAATTACCCTTATTTTTATTTCAAATTTATCACTAGATGCATTTATCTAATAGATAGTCTTATATGAAAAAACACAGCATTAACCTAACTTTAATCCAAGATATATGATTTTATCTCTAAAATTAACCCTAAAACAAAGAACTTCAATAATTGTGGTTTAAATCTCGAATAATTGTGTATTATTATGCTAACGCTTTTGGATTGTTAAATACAGAAGCAGGAACTCGACTGCTGAAGAACCTTCGTGTTTGTTCTGATTTTTTTTTTTTGCCCACTCAGCATGTGATTCCGAGTGGCCTACTTGGAATCACATGCTGAGTGGGCAAAAAAAAATTCAGAACAGTAGGATATCCCAAGGTGAACCAAAGATCAAACCCTAATCGATTCTAACAATGAAATCAAACCCCAAATGAAACAAAGAACATGATTTCGTTATTTTACCCCAAATTGAACAACAAAATCTAACTACAAACCCTAATCGAAAAATGAAGAAACAAAGAAGATGATTTCATTATCTTACCTTCGGCTACTCTCTCTATCGGAATTTGTTCTTTGTAAGGTAGTCCTCTAGGGTGAAGAATGGGTTTTGTAGTTAAGGTAGTTCTCTAGGGTGAAGAATGGGTTTTGTTGTACTGAATAGAATGGGTATGTTAGGGTAATGGTTTTGTGAAGAAAAAATGGGTAAAAGGACAATTTTGTAACTTCCTTTATGGAGGAAATAACATCATGGAGGATTTTTCAAAAGATGGAGGAAATAAAAAATAACATAGAGGAAATAGCTTTGGCCATTGAGGTTTTATTACATTCTTTTAAAAAAAAATATTATTATAAAGTAATCACACTTAAATTTAACAAAAAATGCACCAATACTATTTAATTAAAAATAAATACAAATTTTTAGATGTTTTTGTTTTATTTCAAATATATATAACTACTTAGATATAGACAACGAAATATGCGATCAAATTTAAAAAAATTATAACTAAATTGATTATCTTTTTGTAGTTTTGGGTTTTTAGTTTTTTTTTTCAAATTTCAAATTTAAAAAATTAGAATAACTCGTGAGATGTTTTATAAAAAAATATATAATTTTTTATTAGGTACAACCAAAATCTCGGTTAGACATGAGAATGACCAATAATATATAAGTAAAAATATGTCCCCGTATGAGGTATTTTGGAAGTGGACCAAAAACAAAGTCATGCGGACCTTCAAGCCAAAAATGAACAATAACATACTAGTACGAAAATCCGATTGTGTATATTTGTATATGAAAGTGGAGTATGTGCCCCTACGTTCCCAACATATGGTATCACAGTGTAGGTTGTTCCAACTGAAGGTTAACAATGACTTTTACATCAAGAAAATACAAAATCGAAAGATTTGATGGGGATCCAACTTTGTGTTGTGGCAGATTAAGTTGAAATATATTTTGGTACTGCAATGGTTGTAGAAGACTATGGAGAATCGGCTACCAGTAATTGTGAAAGTAGATAAAATATATGACCTTCAAGAAATGGCTTTATGTTGGATTTTAATAAGTGAACATAATGTTTTTCGCGAGAATAACATTAAAAATACTCATGCCCGCCCATAGAATAAGTTAGGAGAACTTTACTCAGAAAAATCAAATGTGAAGCGCTCATACTTGAAGAAATGTTTGTATCATTTCATGTTGAAAGAATGTATGTCCATAACTGAATATATTGATAATTTTAAGTCGATTTTCATGGATCTAAAGAATACCGATATCACAATCGATGATGAGGATGAGGACTTGTTTGTTTTAAGATCGTTACCACATTTTTATAAAAATTTCATGGATATTGCCACGTATAGAAATGAAAAAGTATCTTTAAAAGATGTCAAATGAACGCTGAAATCAAAGGACTTAGGGCAGTTGCAGCCAGATAATCATATGGATGGAAGATCTTATGACTAAAGAAATATCATAGCAACAATGTGAGTTCTTCAAACAATAAAATTTAGAGACGAACCAAGTCAAGAGTAAAAAATTTAAACTATTTTGAATGTAATGAGTAAGGTAAATACATGACAGATTATTTGAACTCAAAAGGTAAAAAGAGAAATCAAAAGGAAAATGTTGTGAACCTAGTAGACGATGTGAATGATTATGGTGATAGCGATAACAATGGTACATGAATGGTGTTTTCTGTGAGTTCAAACTATGTAAAAACTATTGGGTACTCGATATTGGTGTTATATACGACATGTGTTAGTTCAAGATGTGGTGTGATACGTACAAGCCAGTGCAATAAACAATGTTATGAATAATCATTTGTTGTTTATTGGTGGAATTAGTAATGTCACAATCAGAATGTTTGATAATGTTGTCAGAATCGTGACGTGCTGGCATGTTTCTATGTTGAAGAGGAACCTAATATCTCTTGAGACACTGAAATCTCGGGGTTATAAGTATCGTAAAAATGATGGTGTAATCAAGGTGATAAAAAACTCAATGGTATGCATGAAAGACAGTTTGTAAAATGAGATTTACATTTTCCAGGAAAGTGTTGTTATGGGTGATGTTGTAATAACATCGTCGAGGAGTAACAACCAAAGTCGACAGGATCACAATCATTTTTGGTATTAATACCTTGGCCACATAAGTGAAAGAGGAACTTACTATTTAAAAATGAAATGGTCTAAAGCATAATCATTAGGATTTTATGAACACTTAGTGTTTGGAAAGCATAACATGAAATTCGGAAAGTCGATAATAAAAAAAACTAAAAAGTCAGTTGATTATATTCACTCAGATCGTTGGGACCCAAATAGAACTTCATCAAAGAGTGGAGCAATATACTATATGAGTTTGATTGGTGATTATTCTATGATGGTGTATGTTAATTTTTTAAAACCAAAGATGAGCCATATTCAATCTTTGTCAAACCGAAAACGGTGATCAATAAGTACACATGAAAAAAATCCAAAACCTTAGATAAATAGTGGGTTAGATTTTTACACTCATGAGTTCAATGAGTCTTGCGATACTGAGTAAATAGTGCATCACCACACATATTTTAGAACACCATAATAGGATGGGACCACAGAAATAAATACAATGTTTTATGACAAGGCACGAAACATGCTCTTGCATTTCGATGTCAGACGTCATCAACAACAATTGATTGTAAGACTATTTTTAAGATAGGATTTGGATTGTCAGCTCATTACAAACAGTTAAAGATGTGTTGTTTATCATGTGTACACTCACGTGAGGGATATTAAAATTAAGCCAAAGATAAAAATGTGCATCTTTTTATGATGTGCCACTGGAAGAAAGGGATATAGGGAATGAGGTACCACTCTTAAGTATCTCATCAGTATGGATGTGATTTAATAAGTCTATTTTTCTATACAGTCATAGGGGTATGAGGAAATGCTTGAATTAAGATCGACTATAAGTAAACAAGTATAACTTGAAGTATAATCGGTTTGTGGTAGGTCCAATAATTCTAATGGTTATGAGGTAGATTTTTAAACAAGAGTTAAAACACCAGCATCAGATTATGGTGACAATGATGCGCCTAAACCAGATCGGGCAGAGAAATAAGATAAATTAGACAAAAAATAATGTATACAACCTAGTTGCATATATTATGTAGTTGCAGAAGAAGTTGAGATCCAGGAACCTAGTAGCTATAGGAAAGCTATAAAGAGTTTAGAAGCATATCGGTGGATCGATGTTATGGGAGAGAGATTGAATTTATTCATAAGAATCAAACATGGGAATTTTCCAAAATGATATAAGGTGGTAGGCTGAAAATGAGTATTCAAGAAAAAACAAGGTAACACGGAGGTTGAGGCACCTTGATCTAAGACAAGACTAGTCGGTAAGAGTTTTATTCAAAGAAAAGAATAAAATTTAATGAATACTAAAATTCGATTTAAGTTTTATAAACCATGTTAGATTTATAAGACTTATGGCTTGAGAAGTTGGATGGGAATACTTCAATTCTATATGGTGATTTGAAGGAACAAATCTACACGAGACAAGAAGATGGACTTATCGAACCTAAAATGGATGACAAGGCTGGCATGTTAAATAAGTCACTATATGGTTATAAGCAATCACCTAGGAAATTATACAAACTATTTGATACATCCATGGTATCAACGGGGCTTACAAAGAGTTCATACAATAGTTTTGTGTATCATGAGAACATGGTATACTATTCGTATATTTATATATTGTTGTATATGGATAATATGCTCATTGTTTCTGGTAGCATGTCACACGTTATGAAAATAAAGAAGAAATTTAATTTCGAGTTTGAGATGAATAATATGGTTAGGACAAAGAAGATTATAAGGATGAAGATTAACACAAACATAACCATAAGATCATTATATATATCTCAACAAAGCTACATCATGAAAGGGCTACAATGATATAGCATGTTTGATGACAATGCAGTTAACATCCCATTTTATATTAATTTTAAGTTATCTGCAACATGATTTTCCAATGAAAATGTAAAGTTTGTACGGAGGTCGAAGGTCTATACTCAATGTTGTTGGCAAAATTATGTATGAGTGTGCACACATCTTGATATTTCACATACAGTTATTTTGGTCAGCGGTTACATAGGATGTCATGGGAAAGAACACTGGTAGGAAATGTAATGGTTACCATGTTATCATAAGAATAATGCAAATGTTGGTGTGACCGTTAACAAGACCTATGTTCGTGGGTCGTTGAACAACATTTTATGATAGTGGTTGGTTTTGTTGATTCTGATTTTATAAGAGATATAGAAAATGAGATATTTAACATGATATAGTTTTACTTTAAATGGGAGTGCGATCAGTTGGACAACATAGTTGTAAAATGATATTTTTTTCTATAATAAATTTCAAATATATGGTTGTAACATAGGCGGTTAAAGATAAAATATAGTTGTAAGATTTGTGGCATGTTTAGGCTTGAATCGAGCTATCATAAAAGTATTTTTTGATAGTCAAAGCGCCATACACCTTACAGAGAACCATATATACCACGAGCATACAAAGCACATAAATATCATGTATTAATTTATTCATGATATAATATCAAATGAAATTTTTTTTGTGACCAAAGTGTCTACACACAAAAATCCGACAGATATAATGACCAACGTAATATCAGTTTATAAGTTTATGGAGTACCTAAACTGGATTGGTGTTCGCAACATCAAGTAAATACCTTATGATAATTTAGTGATTCAGATGAAAGGACGTTTCTTTGTTGATGAAGAAATAATGTTCGCCTCATGTGGGTTATTTGTTAAGAATTAGTTGAATGGTCTTGAGGCTTTAACGATTTTTCATATGAGAGTGCATAATTTACCTTGTGAATCTTGTGTTTATAGTGTATCTTATGCTCATATCGTATATTATGTTCACATTGTAACTTCTTATGTCATTGGTGATTCTTGTGTTCATAGTGATACTTATAATTGTTAATAGTCAGGTTATTGGGTCCATTAGGTAAATTGTCTGGAAAATGCATTATATGTTGAGATAATGTGAGACATTCTCAATATGAAAGATTTGTTGTAAATCTCTATGAATCAGACACTATGGTATAATTAGAGTGAGCAGAAAGATCCATTTTAAAACTATATAGTTCAGGTATTGAACCTTGGTACAACTTGATTAAAGTGATCATATGAAAAGTAATCTGGAGGAGGCTATCCATTCTTAAGGTGAAAGATCTGTTGTATAGCACTATGACTCGGACAACATGGTCTGATTAGAGTGATAATATAGATCCGATGTAAAGCTTTATAGCTCATGTGGTGAACTGTGGTAAAAAATGATTAGAGTGAGAGAATGAAAGTCAATTAAGAGGAGGTTAAAGTGGTACTTTGTCCAAGAGGATGATTTGTTAGGTGCGACCAAAATCCTATATCATTTAGACATGAGAAGGATCGATGATAGAGAAGTAAGAAATATCTTAACTAGTATGATGTTTTTTGGAAGTGGATAAAAAGTAACTTCGTACGAACCTTTGGGCTCAAAGTGGACAATATTATACTAGTTCTTCGATGATAATTTTATTTTAGTATAAAAACTAATATAAAAAACTCCATGGATGTCGATGGAAGATAATAAAAATCGTAATTTAATTTTGTAAAGGAAATCCACCTCAACGTTCAGCCGAGATAATAACTGTAATAGGATCAAGCTAACCAAGGAAATAATAATCTCATTGCCCTGTACAAGACAAGAAACAAATAAAAAACGTAATAAAATAAAGCACGCAAGATGATATTTAACGTGGTTTAAATTGTGAAGTGAAATTCTACGTCCATGGGAAACATACACTCTTTTATATATACATAGATTACAAAAGACTCTCCAATCATAAAGAACTCAATTATTATTTTTTAGAAAAATATGACATGATTCCCATAACACTTTATTTAGTGTTTATCTCTCACCTTACTTATCTCTCAAAGGACTTAGAGCTATTTCACTGTATTAGGAAATATGCAACTTGTGTGATCATCGATCTACAACTACAGTCGCATCACATATTACATAGAAATTCATGTGTCTATTGAAAGGTTTAGGAAAAACTTTAATTCATCATCAGACACTCTACATTAAAGCATATTAATCACTTACTGAAATCACTTATACTTCGTTAATATAGGAAACCTCATAAATAAAATATCATTATAAATACAAAATATTCAATTAATATATGAAATATAATTAATATATGAGTACCAGAATACAAAACCGATTAATATATAAGACTTATCATATAAAATAATCAATTTTGGCCCAACAGTGGTGCTACGGTCCAGCTCGCTTTAGATTGGAACAATTCGGATAAATTTGCTTCAGACTATCCTGTTTTGGCTCAGCACATATTTCTTTTGAAATAATGGTCACTAGTCTTCTACAGTTTGTCCCAATCCTTGGTATCAGCAGACGTATCTGCAACTAAATCACGGCTCAAGAAGCATGGAGTTTCAATAGTTCTTGTATGTACATGTAATGGCATATCCAACATTAATGTAGTTATACAGTCATACATATAGTAACTCCAGTATCTGTTGCGCCTAATGTTCTACTATTTATAGACCAACTCACCTGCATCTAGACTTGCACTAGTCTTATGCAGTTCGTGAGCTTTTAAACCGGCAGTACATTGGTTAGAATATCCGAAGGATTTTCTCCACTAATAATCTTAGATACCTTCATTTTCTCATTCTCCACCATGTCCTGATTGAAGTGCAAATAATGTCTACATTAGTTCGCTCATGAAATTTTGGATTTATCATCAAATGAATAGCACTAGTATTGTCATAAAACAAATTAACTTCTTGCTCCACACGAGTGATTCCACTCAATAATACCTTCATTCAAATATCTTCCTCCATGGCTTCTGTAGCAACAATATACTCGGCTTCAATGGACGACAACGCAATGGCCTTCTATATACAAAATATCCAGTTAACCATTCTTCTAAGCACAGTAAACAAATAAGTCAAAGTAGATTTTATTTTGTCGAGGAAGTCTGCATAATTGGAGTCCACGTACCTTCTCAATATTATATCACCCATATTTTTCTTATTATAACACGGCCTTACAACAACTAATCCCTTCAATAATGTTACAAGTAATATTGGCATGGTGTATCTCCAATATGTACTGCGTATCTGTTGATTCGGTTGGTTCTTGAGTGACACTAGGTTTGAATTGGGAACCAATGGAATTTTCAAGTTTTTGCTTTGGACATAGAGAAATTTTTAAGGACTTTCTGCATATATTCTTGTTGAGATAAGAATAATAATCGTTTGGCCTATTCCTCTTAATCTCAACATCAATTATCATTTTAACATATCCTATATTATTCAGCTCAAACTCTCGATTCAACTTAGTTTTTACCGCTTCAATCTATCTATTATCTCTTCCAGCCATTAATATATCATCAACATACAATAACAATATGACTGGTATCTCCATGTGTGTTTCCCGATTCCAATAGACACAATTATTGTAGCAACTATAAATATACTTAATAGATCTCATAAAAAAATAAAATCTTGTATTATATAAATTTGACGATTGTTTCACCATATAGAGATGAGTTGTCAACAAACACACATAACCCTCATTATTTTATTCAAACCCCTTAGGTTGGTACATATAAATTGTTTATTCTAATTCAGCATACATGATGGTAGTAGTAACATCCATTTGATCTGACTCAATATCAAATCTTGTAAAAATTGACACCAGAACCCTTATGGAGGGTTGTTTCACAACCGACAATAATATTTCATTAAAATCGACACATTTCTTTTGCATAAAACCCTTGGCATGAGCCTAGCCTTTTATCTGGGTAACTCAACACTAAGATACTTGGCTTCCTCTTGAATATCCATTTACTCCCAATATTTGCAGAGTCTTTGAATGATCAGATGAGAGATCAACATGAACATGAAAATTATCAACTAGCAAGGGATGGAGCTTGAATACCACCTATATGAAGCATAAATCTAACCTGATCCAACATGGCTTGATTCATTCTCTCAGCAAGCCTGTTCTATTAGGGTGTCTCGCTTACGTTTTGGTGTCTAACAATGTTGAACTTTGCACAATGACTAGTGAACTCCATATTCATATACACCAATCCATTATCATTATGAAGCTTCTTCAGCACTTTCCCGGTTTGATTCTCTAGCAAAGTCTTCTAGTTCACAAAGACATTAAACGTTTCATTTTTTATCTTCAAAAGTGAAACCCATTATTTTTAGAATAGTCATCAATCAGCCACATAAAATAACTTGCACCACCTTTCATAGGTTCACATGCTAGACCCCAAAGGTCTGACTGTACATTTAAGTACACCATTGGATGTCTGGTTTTCGGGCATAAACTTCACCCTTTTTTGCTTAACCAAAATAAAACTTTCACAAAATGTTAGCTTCTAAAATGCGGTAGCATCTAACAACCCATATTTACTTAGTTCACTGAGTTCTTTCTCACTTATATGCCTCAACTGATGATGTCACAACCTAGTGGAATTTTTTACCACACTAAACACTTCTCTTATTACTACATTACCCTCAAAAACTAACACAATGTTAGTCTTATATGCTTTTACAACAACAAGAGAGTTGTAAAACATTAATTTTGCCATCTCTACCTTTATAACTAAACTCTTCCTCGTTTAACATCCCAATAGAAATAAAGTTACGTTTAACTTCAAGTATATACTTTACAGTGTCAATTACTCTATCAAGTCATATAGAAAACTTGAGTCGCATTGTTCCAACCCTTTTGACATCGCAGGATTTGTCATTTTCGAGGATGACTCTTCCACCTTCAAGCATTTGTATGTATTTAATCCAATGCTTATTAGAAGTCATGTGAAATTATGATTCTGAATCCAGTACTCATTTATTATTATACCTATAAGAATAAAAATTCATTAACCCATCAACGTACTCACAATCATAGACATCATTGCATAATCTTCAGCTTTAGTCTTTTGATAGTTGTTTCACTTTCTATTCTTCGAGTAGTTCCGAATGATATGTCATTTTTTCTTGCATACCCAACATATCAATTTTGAACTCGTCATATCCCTTTTAGAATTTGATTGAGAGTTTTCTCTCCTCTTACTTGAATATCTATTTCCCGAGAAACCCCTCACACTCAATTTGTGTCCTTTGGAGCCACCCTTCATAACACTTTTATTTTGAAGATCTTTTGAGTTCATGGCACTCTTGACTTCAACCATTGTAAGGGAATTTTTCTTTTAGAGCATAGTATCCATGATTTTTTATACTCCTTCGGTAGAAAACTTATAAAGATGATTGTTTGATCATCTTCACACCAACTATATTCAAGTCGAGTACGATTCGGTTATGATCATCTAAGTGCCTTCAGATCTATGTTATACTATCCATAGACAGCATGTAAAACTACTTATTCAAATGTAATATGTTCACCAATGATTTCTTCATGTAAATCGTCTTCAACCGATTTTATATCCCCAACGTTGTAGGTTCTTCAGATACCTCTCGTAACACTTCATCTCCCAAACTCAATATGAGACCACTATAAGCTTTAGATAATACCATGTCATCAACCTGTGTAGATTTATCATCAACAACCACCGTCAATCTCATATCTACTACGTAAGCCTTAACCTTCATTCTCTAGAGGTTGAAATCATCAAAAAACCGTTAAAATTTTCTATATTAAGCTTTATTGAACTTAATTTTTGTGGCTTTCCAGTTTTCATACAGATATACTTCTCTAACCTACAGATTAACCACCGATCAATGTTTCTCCACGTTCAAACACCGATTGTTGGAGAAAACCACCACACTGTTCAACCGAGCAAGAACCTTGATTTGATTAAACGAACCTATGAAAGAACAATATAATTGTCTTGTACAAGAGGAGCAACTAATAAAATAAATCGTCATAAAACTAATCACATAATATTATATTTAACATGTTTGGATTTTGAATAACTCCTACGTCCACGGGCAACATACACTCTTATATATATATTACAAAAAAACTCTTTAAACACAAAGGACTCAATCAATTAATGTAACAAATGATTACATGATTCACGAAATCCTCTCTTCATTGTTTATCTCTCGTATCACTTATCTCTAAAAACACCTAGAGCTATTTCATTTTCTCATGAAATATAAAGCTCGTGTAATCGTATTTTTACAATTACAGTCACATCACATAACAATATCTTTTCCAATTTACAGGTTTAAAAAAAACCTTAATTAATCATCATGCACTCCAGATTAAAGCTCATTCATCAATGGTTGAAATAACTCAAACTTCATTAATGTAGGAAACCTCATAAATAAAAAATCATAATTAATGTAAGAAATAGAATTAATATATGAAGACCAGAATAAGAGACTCGATTAATATAGGAGACCTAGCATATAGATTAATCTACTTTACACTTATAGTGGTGCTACGGTCCAGCTCGCTTCAGACCACCCTACTTCGGCTCAACACATAATTCCTTTGACAAAATGGTCACTAGTCTTTAAAAGATTCCCTAAGTCCTTATAATCAGAATGCGTTTCCGTAACTAAATTACGATTCAGGCTCCAGAAAGTTTCAACATTTCTTGCTTATACATATAACGGTAGATCCAACACCCATATAGTCCTACGATAAAACCTTTGTTGACAAAATACTTCTAACCTCATCTAATTTTATTATTATTATATATTTATCTTAATTAAAAGTAAGTTTAATTTGTAAGACAATATAAAGCAATTATAAAATATATTTTTAATATATTAAACATCTTTCAAAAGTAAATGTTTTATATTACCGAGATAAGCTCGTAAGATGGATTTTGAATGCCCTAATGATTGTGTTCTTTGTTATTATGATATTGAATGCTAAAATCATATCCTTTATGATTGTGTTTTCACTTGAAGTATCTAGTAGGCGGCAAATGTTAAGCTTGGTTTTGCCCTTACTAGCTATGATTGGCCTAGTTGGCCAGTGGAGGCTGCTAACTGGCCCCTTTCATGGCATTTCCACCTATGGGCCATTTGTTTTGAGGATATCATCTACCACATATAGCACGAGAGGAACTTAAGAATATTTGGTTCACATTCATCCCCTACCTCTACGATATCCCATCGTATACCTATTGACTTCTCGTTCACATTATTAGAACCTAGGTTATCTTACCTGTTTGATCTTTTATTTTTAAAACTTCTCTAACCTAAGTTTCTTTGTACTATGTATGTATCTTTTTTTAATTGTACCAATTGTCATGATGGTTACTAGCCTTTTATACAATTGCATATTGAATCAAACTATACATAGGTTCTACTTTTAGACTTTTCGATTCTATTTTCTTGGTTGTGGTACTTTTGATTTATGATTTATTCCTCTCTATTCAAAGTATACTCCAAGTACTTTAAAATAATATGTTTACTTATTTATTTAAGGTTGTTGTAACCAAGCATACCCTAACCCAATTTTTACCGTTATTTAAAACCTCAACTGTCAATATTACCTACCTAATAACCATTGTTTTATATGTAACTCTCACTTAATAATCAGTTCTGTAATAATAACTTAAATATCTTCAACCAACTATATAAGATTATTTTTCAAATAAACCTATTTTAGTAGAGAAACACCTGATAACCCTAAAAATATTTTCCCTTTTTTTTCAAATAACTGCTTTTCAATATGAAGAACATATTCGGTATCTCAATTTCACTATTTTTTCTGATTTCACTATATTTTTCTGATTCGGTGAATGAGTATGAAAAAAATATTCGTATGAGATTCAATTTTGCTTCCAGATTTGTGTGAGGTTTGGTTTCATTAGAATACACAAATCAGATTCGTGTTTTAGTCGTAAGAGTAAGTTTTCATCTCTTTTATTTTACTAATTAGTTATAAAATCGTGATTTTTTTTATCTTTTCTTGAGTTATGAGGTATTTTTAGGTTGTGAAATATATGAGAAGTGTATTTAATAGTTTGCAGCTATGGTTTTGGAAGATGCGAGACGTTGGGGGTAAAAAGATGTGAGATTTTAGATATATTAGACGTGAGACTTACATAGTTACCATACGTCTCGTATGCGAGACATGTATGCGATATGCAAGACATGTGCATGAATCATAATGTTGAAAACATGTTATATTATACTAAGTAGATGCGAGACTATAACATGTGTTATATGAGAAATACGAGACTTGCTCATGCATCATATATGTGAGACCTATATATGCGAGACATACACATGTATCATAATGTTGATAGATTCGAGACTATAATAGGTAGATGCGAGACTATAACATGTATTATATGATATATGCGAGAGATAAGCATATATCAAAGATGTGAGACCTCTATATTATCCCGAGTTCGAGATGCGAGACACGTTTGGTATAATATTAATAGATACGAGACTAGGCATATATCATATTCGAGACGTAATCTTCGTAGTATTATTTTTAGAGATGCAAGACCATATTAATTTTTTGAATGATATAATGCTACTAATTGTTTTTGAATTATGCAATGCAGGATAAAAATATCTAAACCTCGAGTGTGATTTTTTAAACATAATGGACAAGATGCAATCATTCCTCTTAGTGAGTTTGAATACTTTGAAAGTATTATAAGGCATGTTGAAAGTATATGCGATGTGTTAGTTAGAGGTAATTACAGTATAACCTACTATTGCAGTAATAATAAGATTTTTTTATTTCTGAATTCTATCGATTTTTTAGGTTTGGTAGCACTACTTGATGTTAAGCGTTTAAAAGGTGTTGGTTTTGATATAGAATAGTATGTGGTTGATATGGTTGTTAAATAAACACATAGATAGTCTAGATTAAGTTTATGATCAACCTTAAATGATGAATTAATCATTGGAAAGAGTAACTATGGTGTAAATTATTTTGGTCAAAATAAAAAATAATGTGCTACTATTGGTTGAATTGATGCGATTGCGGGTGTTGGCAAGTTTTTTATCAAGGTGTTATAACTCTAAGATTAGTTTTTTTATCATTATGTCTTAGAGCATGGTTTTATTCAAATATATACATAATACTAAACGTAAAATAATTTTTATAAGCGAAAATAAAGTCTGAAAGGGATGTAAATTGAGAATTTATGCATCATTTGACTCGTTCATTGGCTTTATGGTCATCAAATGGTTTGTTGACCTGCATTATTGTGCCACTAGTTTCTGAAAATAAAGTATGAATTTTTTTACATACGATTTGATTGCTAACGAGATTCATAATTCTATCAGATAAAAAAGTAACTTTACAACAAAAATTGTGTGTTAACATGATTATGGTTTAGATATCTCTTACCGTCTCTCATTGAATGCATTATAGAAATCTAATATGGAAGTTTTTGGATATAGTTATACTTTTTATAATTTAATTAAGGGATACTTCAAAATATTCAAGAGTTCTGATATTATGAGTAGTTATACTTTTTTTAATTTAATTAATAGATAATTCAAAAGCAAGATTTCTGATATTATGAGTGACTACCATATATAATATAATTTAGATTAAAACTCAAGTAGTATGTCATAACATTCGGGTATTGTCTTTAAGATTTTAATTCTTGTCGTCCACTTTTATTTATCGATGGTACAATTTTTACCTGCAAGCATAAATGAGTATTGTTTTATGACATAGCAAAAGATAGTAACAATAATAAGTTTCATGTACGAGACTATCTTTTTTATGCAATCACGTTTTTAATATATATTTTTTGAAGATGCGAGACTATACTAGGCGCGAGACCATAATATAAGATATATGAGATCACCATATAGCATACGTGCGGTATGCGATGCCTTAGAACCTCATACATGTTTCATGCGAGACCAATATATACTATCCCATACATGCTTCATATGAAACACGACAATCTGTCCTTATATGTGAGAGATGCAAGATATACTATAGTTTCTCATGCGAGATGTGAGCAAACATAATTATGAGACCTATATACGGATAGATCCAAAACATCATAATTTTGTATAGGATAGACGTAAGACTAATATATAATATACATACATGATGCGGGACCAACATAAAATATACATGTAAGATGTGAGACTTTGTTGTCTTATAAATGATTCATGCAAGACCAGTCTATAGTAGCTTATTTTTACAAACCTGTGAGACATATGACTTTTGTATGTGAAAGATATGAGATTGAATATATCAATCATGTGGGTCGTGAACATATATAGGGAAAGTTGCGAGACTCGATACATATGATACCACTTTTTTTAAAAAAAAATATATTTTCCTGTTGTATTTAGTATTGTTGAGTGTGAAGATGTTGACAATTGGCTCTCGTTTCTAGAGATTTTAAAATTTGATTTGCTGGAACGTCAAATCATATTAATTTTGGATTGTTATTTAGGTATCATTAATGTTGATTCTGTCTTGTATCCAAAATGCTATCATGCTTATTGTATTTTTCATCTCGTTAGGAATTTAAAGTATGCTCTCAGTAATACAAAGCCAAAGTTTAAGTCTATGATGGTTTTTAGATTTAAACAATGTGTTTATGCTCCAATTTTAGATTTAGTGAAAATCTTGAACTGTTTATTAGTGAAAGAGGTCATAAAGTTATTAACTTTCTCGATAATTTACCTCGGGACAAATATGTTCAAAAAATTGTTAAAAGTAAAAAATATGATGTTATGGCATCTCCTCCGACCTAATATTTTGACCATTAGATTAAATGATCTACGTAGTCTACATATTTTGGAATTAATTAACAAGATTATAGTGTTACTTATGACTCAAATTTCACCACGTTATGTAAAGGGGCTAAGTTTGAGCAATGAATTATGTTATGAGTATGAAAAAAATGCTTAAGGTCAAATATGAAGCAGGTCATCCGTGGTTAGTTCATAAATGTTCAACAATAATTTACAACGTTTTTTTTTCAAAACCTGTTATGCTTGTTAATTTACTAGATTTAAATTTTCTTGTGGTGCTCGATAACAACATTGTTTTCCATGTTCTCATACTTTTGCTGCATTACATTCAACTTAGTAAATTCCAATATATTTAGCCATTTTATATTGTCAACTTACTTTTTTAGCATACATGCTTTAACTACTTATTGGTGAAGGATCAAGCTCTAATGAATTGTCAAAAAAATTGCCTCCTAACTTGAAAATACGAGTTGGAAGGCCTAAAAGAAATATATTTCATCTGCAGTATGGTCGTTGTTGAAAGTTTGGGCATAATCGGTGGACTTGCGAAGAGCTGTTTAAATGTTTGGCATTTGAGATTGATGTTTTGTAGTTTTAATTCCATGCCTTTATTTTAAGAACTTTCGAATATTGTACTTTTTATGTTATAAAATATTTGTTACCATTTTCCTTAATACAAAATAAGTTTTATTTTTATTCTAATTAGATATGAGACCAAGTATAGTATTATGGATAGATGCGATATTTTTATAAGGTTATGACTAAATTCTAAGTTTAGTACTATTAATAATGCGAGACTAACTTTAAGGTTATGGTTAAATGCGAGACCTTTGTATTATTATAACGAGCCTATCTTTGGCATGCATTATGGAGATATGCGAGACTATTTTTTGTGTTATGAAGATATATGAAACTATTTTATCTCTTATGTAATGCTTTAGATAATGAAGTATTTTAGAGAGATGCGAGACTATCAATAAAGGTACGCGAGACCAACTTTATTATTATGAAGATACGCGAGCCATATTATAGGTTTTATGTGAGACCAGTTGTATCATGTATGGTTATGGTAGACTAATCTTATATTTAAGGAGAGATGCGAGACTCCAACAAATACAAAAAATATGTGAGACTACTTCAACTACTATATGTGACACTGCAACAAATAATACATGCAATACTACTGCAACTACAACATGCGAGACTGGAGTAAAACAATACATAAGAGAATAAGACAACTACAACATGAAATATTGGAGAAAATAATATAAGAGACCACAATAAATACAAAGAAGACTACTGTAAATACTACATGAGATCCTGGAACAAATAATGCACATGATACTACTACAATTACAACATGCAAGATTCGGAAAATAACTAGTTTAAGTTATAAAATACTTAAATTTACAAAATATATTATGTTTGTTTATTAACAAAATACTGAAGTGCACCAAATACTCTAGTTATTACTTGTAAAATATTACAATACAAAATAGTCATGTTTAGACATTCCAAAACATGTTTATCTGATCATCATTAAGGAAAAGATAAAACATCTCTGATCTCCACATCATATACATGTCTTCATTGTATTGTTGAGAAGAAAACCATTCTCGATAAAATCTCATGCGTATTTGTAAACAAAAATGTCGCAATCAAATATTTTATTTTTTGTTATGGTATATCTATGCATGAAATTTTCCTATAATGTACTTTTTTATATGAACCTTTTTCATGAGGTATTTCACTTATAAACAAGGTAATTATTTCGAAATGCAAGTCCAAACAATAAATAAATACGAGACTAGGCAATAAAAAAATCCAACATGCGAGCCTGGATAAAGGTTACAATGCGAGACTTTTAATACTGACCAATGCTAGACATGTTATACATTTATACAAGATGAGACAAAAGTCATATAAGACTGGTCATGTTACAATGTAAGACCTTTAATACATACCAGGAAATAAATGAATACAGGTAAAAGTCGAATGCAATGCACATATGTGAAACCGTCAACATCTGAACTATATAAGACCAGACATAGTGACTATGAGAGACATGCAATACATGTGAGAAACAAGAACACATGGAAGATGTGATACATATAAAAAATAAATCTTAAACCATACAATATGTGAGACTATGGAAATGTTACAATGCGAGAGTGGGGAAATTAAGGCATGCAACATGCAAGAGTGAGATAATTAAGGCATGCAACATGCGAGACTCAGACGATGATACAATCTAAAAGTTGTAATGATTACGAGTTTGGCATCAATATATTTTGTTTTATCCGGTGTGTATTTATTGGGAGGCAATAATGGTTATAGTTTGTTGTTTTTCTATTTTCAAGGTCGATACTTAATAATGACCAATTGTTGATTTTATCTTTCTGAATAGCGTGAATTGGAATAAACATATAATATATGTTATCTAGAATATTGAGGAATACGTCGTCAATCATTTTTCCTACATTGGCCTTATTGGCCAGTGAAGTCTGCATTTAGACACATGATTACAAATAGGTTTTGTATAATAATAGATTTTTAATTTTATGTATATTTACGAATGTATGACCATAAAGTGCTATCACATCGGTGACATCTGAAAAAATTTCATCAAAACTTATGATTGGTACTTTAAAATCTATTTTATATAAGATTTTTATAAATCTAAAAGTCAATAACCTACCAAATTATAAGTGGGGACATGTTAACAATAGGCGAGACTGAACAATATTAGACCTGAGCAATATTACAATAAATTCACGTGAATCCTGATAATAAAGACATACAAGATTGAGAAACGTTAAAAATCATTCATGCGAGATGTTACAATACAATACTTGTATTATAAAAGGCATGAGAGACCAGACAACAAATACATGCGATACTTGTAAACGCATACGAGACCAGACAATAAATACATACGAGATGTGATGTAGGTATTGGATGATATGAAACATGTAAGACACCTTCACGTTTACCTTATAGTCCAACTCGTCTTTATTTGGTAACATCATTAAATTACTTACACATACATTCATTGGTTTTGTTGTATGTGATGTTGGGTTATATCATACAATTGGATTTTTTTTGTTTTTTTTCCATTTTATATCTTAGAAAGTTTTTGGCATTCCTTGACGTCAATCAATTGTTTTGTATCAATATTTATAATCATTTTCAACCACCTCTTGTATCTCATATTATGTTTCTTCATAGGCTGGCCATTCATCAATGTTTTGCACTTGTATTTTTCCTATCAGCAAGATACGCGATATATGTCATTTGAGATGTGAGTCATGTATAACATTAAAGACAGGTGCGAGACATAATTACACATTACATGGAAATGAGATTCACATAAAATACACGTGAGATAAGTTTTACATGAATTAAATTTGCGAGACCAATTATATATAAAGGATAAATATGATACGTTGACATGTTTCATTGAGACATATGCGAGACTTATTATACATGGATGAAATATTTGAGACATTGACGTGTTTCATTAAGATAGATGTGAGCCCCATTATTTATTAAAAATATATGCGAGCCCACTTACTGAAAAAAAAACATGCGAACCAAAAAACACGCAAGGCAGTTAAATCAAGATCTAATGTTTTACAATAAAATAAAATTTATTGAAAGTTGAATCTTAATATACTTAAGATCCTCTTATATCTTAAGGAACTTGTACCACTGATGTTATCTCTGTCTCTTTTACAATAACTTCACCAACATGAGTACTATCAAGGATAACAACACTAGTAACATCTAGGGCAGCATCAACTTTTGCATCATAAGTACCATTCAAGATAACAACAATAGTAGCTTCGATGGCAACGACATCTTAAAATCATCTAGGACAACAATATTAGTTTATAGGGTAACAACATTCTCAATCCCATATATACTTTCATAAGTACCACATATTCCTAGGTAAATTGTGATGTTTCAAAATTATTTTATTCCCTACTTACCCCAGTCTCATCATATGAAATATGTGTTTTTTAGCTATGACATGTGGCGATGGTTCTTATTTGTGCTTTTGTGGTGTAAATCGTTAGGGTTTTCCTGAGTAGGTTTGTTTTTATTGTGGGTTGATTGGTTCTGGTTTTGGTTGGTGTTGGTGTTTTGGTTGATTGGTTGGTGGGTGAAAATTCTTGGTTGACTGGTGGAATCCCTTGGTGGACTAGTTCTAGTTGATTGTTGGGAGAAACTGGTAGTGTATAATTGGGTTCTAGATCACAAAGAGGAAGATATAGTGTTTTGTTTAAGTTTTGTAGCAATTACCTTTCACGCAACTCGGCCATCACTTTATTTTTCTCTTTGATTTGCAATATCAAATAATACGAGACTCGCCATGATTTAATAACTAGACGCGAGACTATATTGATGAAACATGCAAGACATGCTATACATGGGAAACAATTTATATAAAGATTCAAGATTACAAAAATTACAAAGGAGAGATACATGACTACTGAAAATACAAAGGAAATTTGTGAGACTTCTGCAAATACAACATGTGAATCTAGAGCAAAACACGAAATGAGAGACTACTAATACTATTACATGTGATTATATAGCAAAATACTACATAAGAGACTATTTTAAACTACAACATGCAAGATTATTGTAATTATCAACTATCACTGATAAAATGTGCTACTATAGGAAAGATTTAAAGGTTAGATGTGAGACCATCATTTATTGAACATGCAAGACTATCATTTCTTTTAATAGTTAGACGCAAGACTACCATTAATTTAACATGCAAGACTAACAGAGAAATATATAGTTATAGTGCTCATTTCTCTAGCCAACGAACATTTTTCTCTTTCAAGCAAAACTTTCATATGTATGTACTCCACTAACCAGATTTAAGTATACATATGTCTGTTATGTTCCAATAATTGAGAAAAAGAACTTCTCTTGTATGTGGTTTTACTATTCCTCTTGTAGGTGGTAAGAGTGTTCTTGGAGGTAGTTTGAGTGTTCTTGCAGGGAGTTAGAGTGTTCTTTTTTTTGCAAGACAAATTTGCATAAGATGGTATTAGTTACTGTATAATTGTAAGTGTTATTTCTCAAAATCAGGAATTCTGTTATCGTGTTCCGATTGGTTTTGTTCTAATTATGGGTTGATTGGTTCGGGTTGGGGTTGAGGTTGTTACGGTTCGGGTTAGGGTTGGTGTTATTTCTGGCTATGAGCTGACTATTTCTGGTTGGGGTTAGGGTTGGTATTATTTTGGTTGTGAGGTTGGGGTTATTCTCGTTGAGGTTATGGTTGTTTTTCTTTCTGTAGCCTTTTCTTTCCACATTTGCACTGGTTCCCATTAGGGATTCAGTCCTCTTATTAATGATCATGTGAAGGACAATATTTTGTGGATGCTTTCTATTGATGGTTCCTTCAACACAAATGAAACCTGGAACTATCTTAAGAAACACAATAAATATAATCTATATAAGAACATTTGAAATAATATTTATCCTAAGAAATTCTCGTTCGTATGTTAGAGAATTATCAATAGTTTGATTTCAACTAACAACATCCTTCTGAAAAGACATATTTTCATTGTTTCTAAATGTCAATTTTGTAATAGTAGTGAAACTATTAATCACTTGTTTCCCGCTTGTAAAAGCTCCTAGGATATATGGAATCAATGTGCTAGCCTATATGGTATCACCATCGCTAGACATATGACCTTCAATCACCAGTTGAGAAGCTGATTTTGGTCAATTTCCAAAACGCTGCATGCCAGAACTATTATTCATGCCATTATTAGTTGGGCATTATCGATATTTAAAAACTTTTCCAAATATAAATCCTTCATTTACTCATCTAGTTCAGCAATTATCTATATAAACCATATAATCATTAGTTTTGATCAAGCCAACCTGTTCAAGAAAAAACATTAGACTAATGATGAGAAAACTGTCACTAAAATTGGGCGTATTAATCATTTAAATATTCTTAGGAAATTTGATATTCTCACATGGTCTCCCCCCTATCTAAACAGATACAGACTCAACTTGGATGGCTCATGTTTATCTAACAGTGAGTCCAGTGGTAGTGGTATTATAAGGTATCACAATGGTAATATTCTCAAAGGGTTATACGACTTTTCCTATTGTGGCTTAAACTCGAGCTCTACTGGATGGGCTCCTGATTTGTGATACTCTAAATATCAAAATTTTGGACATTAAATCAGACTTTAAAATCCTTGTAGATCTAATTGGTTCTGGAAAATCTTTTTGGACTTTAGAACCTTACTTAGCTTGTTGTATAAGACTTTTATCATCCCACATGGTCTTATCTCACATATACATGGGTCAAAATATTATGGCCGATTGGCTTGCAAGATGAACATTGGAGTGTAAAATGAGACTTGACTTTAATCATTCCCAAGACCCTAATCATTCAAGAGCTATTATCTTCCTTGAAAATATGGGTATGGGTTATATTAGGGTGAATTATTGATCTTTAGTGTCTACTTGTTCTCTAATATTTTCTAAAGTCATTATTATTTTAAATCTGGATACTAACAAGCTCAGCAGGGTCAACATGACCAGCCTATTACTTAGTTTTGTGGAATTGGATATAAAAATCATTATTTTAATGGTTAAGGAAGCATGGGTCATTAGAAATTTAAGACTCAGGATATGGACTGTTCAAAAAAGAAAATAGTGGAAAGTTTTAATAAGAAAATAAGTGTCGACGGACCTATTCCAAGTCCAACTCAAAAAAATTCCTCTGAATCACTTCATTTTCCAAATTATTTCCTTAAGCTTGAACATTACCTTACAACACAATTTCTAGTGGATATAAACAAAGTACTTACCATGCTTGTTCATTGAGTCATTACTTGGACCTTTAAAAAAAGAAACAATATTTCAAAGTAAATACAATAGCTTTTTTGGCATACATTTATTATCACGATTGATGAGTCCGAAAATATTCACCACTCACTATAGAAACCGGACAGGGGTAATCCGGACAATAATCACCCACTAAAGTATCCGGACAGGACAAAAGTATTAAATAACTAAACACTTTTTGACTAAGCTAATTGCTAATCTGCTTAATAAACTAATGAGCTTTTGAACTCAACCCGGTTCCATAAGTTTGACCCGAAAGCCCATATGGCCCATGATTAAGGGTATAAATACCCAACCACTTTCATTAATGAGGGTAATGAACATTTAATACAACCAGACAGCTCAAATCTCTTACTACAAAACACTTAAATATTTAATACCCTTGAAACACCACAAAACATCTGACAAAATTACCCTCAGTCGAAAATAATCCACACCAAATTGGCGACCACAGTAGGAAAATAAGGTGCCTGAATCTAGCATTCAAAACCAGCAAGAACAACCAGTTCGGATGAATCCGGACGAGCATGCAGTGCCACCAACTTTGGCAGAAGTGGTGGGGGAAAATGATGAATACACGATCGAAGAGCGAGACAGGTTGAAAGCTGAGATAAAAGCCTTGAGGGCTGCTAAAAGTGTAGAGATGGGCTTGAAAGAAAAATCAAAAGTGTCAGCTATTCACCACACTGACAATCCAAGGGAGCATGACCCATCACCAAAGACCCATTTGAGTACTAAAAAGACTCATGCCAACTCAAAGAAGTCTCACCGGTCTAAACCGGTGGAGAGCTCGGAGTCAGAATCCTCTAGTAGCTCCTCGAATGAAGATGGAGTTGAGGAGTCCCTGTCATCCAGCAGCGATGAAAGCAGGTCTAAGAAGAAGCAAAAGTTGGTCAAAAAATATTTAAAAAAGAGGGGCAGGCATGGAAGGTTCAAAAAACATCTAGGTAAAGGGTCATCTCATAGCCACAGCCATGGCCGGAGGCATATAGACCAGCTGTTGAAACTCACTCTCTGGATGAAGGAAGAAGTGTCAAGATTGGATCTAAGATGACATCAAAACTAAAAAGAAAAGTGTTATCTTTTTTAACAAAATATCAACACATTTTTTCTTGGTGCAATGCTGATGTAACCGGAGTGCCTGCAGATGTTATATCACACCAGCTATCCATCCGAAGAGATGTAGCACCCGTTGTGCAGAAGAGAAGAGCTTTTTCTAAGAAGAAAGCTGATGTCATAGTTCAAGAGGTTGACCGACTTACTAAGATGGGGCAAATAAAGGAATCTCAGTACCCTTTATGGACAGCCAATCCAGTGTTAGTAAAAAAGAAAAACGGAAAGTGGTGTATGTGCATCGACTTTACTAACCTTAATAGGGCTTGCCCAAAAGATCTATATCCAGTCCCCCGGATTGATCAGTTAGTAGAATCCACATCTGGGAACAAGTTGTTGTCCTTTATTGATGTCTTCTTCGGTTATAATCAGATTCAAGTGGACCCGAAGGACCATGAACACACTACTTTTGTTACTGATAGGGGCCTCCATTGTTCCAAGGTGATGCCTTTTGGATTAAAGAATGTTGGGGCTACTTATCAGAGGTTGGTGAACAAAACATCCGCTAATCAAACTGGAAGAAATATGGAAGTCTACATTGATGATATGATGGTAAAGAGTGTTGAAGAAGAATTACACTTGGCAGATCTGCAAGAGATTTTTGCAAACTTGGTAAAAGTTAGTTTAAAATTAAATCCAGAAAAAATGTGTCTTTGGAGTACAGTCCGATAAGTTTTTAGGGTATGTGATAAGTGAGAAAGTCATACAACCTGATCCGGACCAACTTAATGCTTTACTGCAGATGGATCTTCCTCGGAATATTAAAGAAGTACAAAGATTGACGGGGAGGTTAACTGCTCTAAACCGTTTTATCTCAAGATCTTCGGATAGGTGTGCCCCGTTTTTCCAAACTTTAAAGGGTGCTAAAGACTTCAACCGGTCTCCATAGTGCAACCAGGCTTTTGATGATATAAAGAAACATTTATCTTCCCCAAAAACCTTGTTTAAACCTATTGATGGAGAAACATTGTATATATATTTAGCAGTATCCGAATGTGCCATAAGTGCGGTGCTAGTAAGAGAAGTTGACAATTATCCTCGTCCGGTGTACTACATCACCAAAAGCCTGATGGATAATGAAAAAAGTATTTAAAACTCGAGAAACTAGTGCTAGCTTTGTTAATTGCTGGCAGGAAAATAAGGCCTTACTTTCAGTCTCATTATATTGTCGTCCGGACGTCTTTTCCCTTGAAAAATGTTCTTCAAAAGGAAGACATATCAAGCAGAATGACCAAGTGGTCAATGGAATTGGGAGACTATGAAATCGATTTTGCCCTTCAAACTAAAATCAAGGCTCAGTCTGTTGCTGATTTCCTAGTTGAGTTCCATTAGGACAGGAGGACTAAACAAGCTACAGGTGAAAAGGCTGAGAAGGTATGGGTTGTCCGGACTGATGGTGGATCAAGTACCATGGGTTGTGGTGTTGGGATATGTTTAATCTCTCCGTACGGCGACAAGCTATACCAAGTTACATGTTTTGCTTTCAGGGTTTCTAACAATGAGTCCGAATATGAAGCCGCTATAGCTGGTTTGAAATTAGCCCTGATTTGTGGAGCCAAAAGAGTTAGGTTAATGAGTGATTCTCAGCTTCTTATCCATCATGCCCAAGGTCAATATGAGGCCAAAAGGAGCAGTTGATTAAATATTTATTCATTCTTAAAGAGGTGGCAGTTAACTTCAAAGAGATCAGCTATGAGCACATATCCAGAACAGAGAACACACTAGCAGACTCTTTGGCAACCATAGCATACTCTGAGTCCTATCCATAGATTCATGTGCAGGAATGCCTATCCATTCAACTCAATCTGAGCAAGGAATAGGAGGAAAGTTTAAATAATCAAGTGGTTCAACCTGAAGACTGAAGGTATCCTCCTCTTCAATACATTTCATATGGCATTTTGCCTCCGGAAAAAGTAGTAGCAAGAAAAATGAAGTATAGGGCTCGTGGTTTTTTAATCATAAGAGACGTTATTTACAAGAAGTCTATTAGTAGACCTCTCTTGCGTTGTTTGGGGATTGAAGAGTGATGGTGAAGGGTCAGCATACTGTGGTTATAGAGCTTTAACCCGAAGAGTTTTGTTGGCCGGATATTACTGGCCATCCATAATGAAAGATGCTAAGGAATTGGTAAAAAAGTATGATTTATGCCAAAGATATGGTAATGAAATTCATATCCCAGCTGTCCCTTTGGAGTCAATTTTTGAGCCAATACCTTATGCTCGTTGGGGGCTGGATCTGGTGGGACCTCTACCAATGTCGTCCGGAGGGTGCATAACTATTATTGTAGGCATTGATTATTTTTCAAAGTGGATAGAAGCTGCCCCCTTGGCAGCTTCTCTTCTCCTTTCCACAATTCGATAACAAGGATATGTAGAGTTTTTGTGCCTCTAGAGGCATTCAACATTGCTTCTCTTCTCCTTTCCACCCACATGCAAATGGTCAGGTTGAAGTGGAAAACATGACCATTCTCTCCGGTCTCAAAAATAATTTAGAAGAGGCTGCTGGAAAGTGGCCAAGCTATCTACAAGAAGTACAATGGGCCTACCAGACTACTCCTGGAGCTGCTATACAGGAATCCCCGTTTGCTTTGGTATATGGTATGGATATGATTGCTCATATAGAGGCAACTCTTCTATCATACAGAGTCCACAATTTTTCCGAATAAGCTAATGAAGTGGCAATCAGAAGTCAACTAGACTTAATAGAAGAAAAAAGGGTAAAGGCTCATCTTAGAACCACCCATTATAAAAGATTCATGAGAAGCAGGTTTGCTTCCAGAGTCAGAAGAAGGGATTTTCAACCAGGGGATAAAGTATTGAGAAAAGTCTTCCTATATACTAAAGAGAAGCAGTTCGGCAAGCTAGCTCCAAATTGGGAAGGACCATATATGGTCATTGAAAAGCCTAAGCCTGGGACATATAGGCTTCAAGATAAAGATGGAAGAATGTTAAACCACCCTTGGAACATTGAACACCTCCGGTTGTATTTAGAATGAAAGTTATGTAAATATTTACTTGTTTAAAGTCCATGTAAATATTATGGGGCATACTATTTCCTACCCTAGTGGTGCGGGGAGGTTTTAATGAGGTGTCCGGGTTTTTTTTATAAAATTTGATGCCTTCTTAAAAAATTCGAAGTGGTTTGATTTATAGTGTCTTTAAAGCCTTCTAAGTATCGTTGACAGATCGGATTGATCTGGTGGAATGATGACCATTTAAACATTGGTCATCAGAGAATTTAAACACTCTCACCTTAAAATACTTGTAAAATAACTAGGGGCTATTTAAACATCAGCCATCAAGATTGGACAAACATAAAACAAGGCAATAACCCGGCTAAACACCGGAGGATGATATTAGAACATATAGAATGCCTTGGCCATCCAAGAACTTTGAAGTTTAAAAAGAAAAGGCTTGTCCGGGCACGAGCCGGACACAGTTACAAAAATGCCTTGGCCATCCAAGGACTTTAGTATGACATAAGGATAAAAGAAAAACAGAAGATAGTTAAAACTTTAGGGTTGGTCTCCCTTAGATGTTCCTGCTTCATCTAGTTTCTTCTTTGGATCTTTGGGTTCATCATTGGAGCTCTCTTCGGTCCCTTCTTCCTCATCGGTGGTATCGTCATAACCAATGGAATAGTTGTGCTTATCACCATCTGCCATAGTATAGAATGGGAGATCTTCGTATTCCACATATTGTCATAGAGTATCGAGCGTCCTCTTCGGGAATGTTCGATGAAAAAGCAAGACCATGTCAGATTTGACTTTGGCATACCTCTATTCTTGGGAATCTATCATCTTGTTGGTGTATGCATCGATCTTGGCTTGGATTGTCTTCTCCTGCTCCTTTATCAAATCCTTTTTCTCTTTGGTAACTTTGGACACAACATCTTCAAGAGAATTCTTGTCACCGGATAAGGTTTGGATGATATTTTCCATGGTCTTCACTTCATCCTTCAAAGCGGAGAGATCTTTCTTCAACCCAGAACACTTGTTTTGGAGCTCTGTGTTGGCCGTTTCTGAAGTAGCCAGCCTGGTTGCCAAGTCTTTTTTCCCTTTCTTTAACTCCTCGAGCTCTTTCCCCAATGCTTAAACACTTTGGTTGGCATTAAGGAGATCATTGGATAAGTTCTCTTTATCTACATCAAGTGTGTCAATAAGGGCAAATTGACTTCGCACTTGCCTCTCCAGGTTGAGCACCGACTGAATTTGGCTCAGCAAGGAACGAGTCACCGTGTCATTCTCCCCTGAAACAGTGAAGGACTTACCATTGAAAGTAACCATATTTGAGGAGCTTGAGCGAAGGTAGGGGCCAGCAAAGTCATCTTTTTCAGGATCCTCAAAGTAGAGGCCAATATTTTGGAAGCCACTGATGTCCACTCCGTCAATATTGATATCCCCTTCGGTACCCTCTCCGGTATGTAGACCACTTGGGATTTGCTCTACCAAAGTGGGGTCTGTTAGGTCAACCGGAAGAAGAGACTCCGAAGGCTGGAGGGCGACTTCATCCCCCGAGGAGATTTTCTTCTTTTTGACTGCCCTATCTTCACCATCTGCTCCCCGCTTTCGGTCCTTCTTAAGAGCATTTGGAAGATCTGGAGGTCCACTTGCCTCCTTAATACTCTTATATTCAACCACTTGAAGTAGAGTAGCATCGATTCCCCCTTGGACCTGCACTTCTTGACTCGCTGGGGCAATCTCCTCAACACCACCTTGAGCAACCTCTATTGCAACTTGTTTATTCTTGCCCTTCTTTCCCTTCATCTTACTTGGGGCTTTTGCTCTGGCAGGCAAAGCCAGCTTGCCATCCTTCTCCTCTGTAATCTAGAGGATGACAACCAGAGGAGGTAGAGTGGTCAGCTCCTCCCAAGTAAGGTCTCTCCGTCCTGTTGTGTTCCAAAGGTGGGACCTCACTAAATTTCCGGAGGTGAAGCAGTTGTGGAAATGATTTCTCCATTTATCAGCAGCCCAAGCATTCAGCTTGGCACGTGTAGTTTTCCCCTCCTCCACATAGTCGGAGAACTCCTTCGGCAACACTACCCAAAGAAAAAGAAAAGCAGTTCAGAAACAAATTTTTTACAAAGAAAGAAAGACAAACATGACAAAATATTTACTTGAGCTTTTCCATCTGCTGGTGAGCATGCTAGGGTTGACACCAGCCTTGATTTTCCTCCCGTTTTCCCAAGCCCTCCTAATAAACAGAAATTGGGTCTTCTAATTCTTTTCTGACTCGAGCAAGTCATCTACCACCTTAAAGTTATCTCTCATGTTGTAGTGGTAGAAAGGGATGTGATGGTTCTTGCAGAGGCTGGCCACAGCAGCGAACTGCTCCATTGGAAGTGGTATTCCGGAGAGCCTTGAAGCCATAATGCAGGCCATAAGAGTGTACCAACATTGGGACTCAACTGGCTTAGACAGAGTTTTATCAGATGAAAGTATCTGACAATATCTGGATCCAAGGGAAATCTGAGCCCCAACTTGAACAGCTCCGTATAAATGACTATCTCGCTAAGCGTGCAGTCTATTAGGGTCTCCGGGATAACCGTATCCTCACCTTAACAGACTCAGGGATCCTCCACTTCGTCCGGATCTGGCCTAACTCAGCAATATGATTGTAGACATAGTTGATATTTTGCATGGCCACCAGATACTTCACATTCACTTTGTGGAAGCAAGGTCCCACTTTGCCTTCCAGGCACTCCGGCAGATCCGGATGTTTCAGACAGAGTTTCTCTTTACCCTTGCCTTTTTTATCAGTGACATCATCCCCTGTATGCCCGGAGACGTCAGTCTCAAATGGAGAATCTTCTATATTGTCCTCCACCATCTCTTCTATCACCATGGAAGGTTTATCAGCCATTGTTGGTGGGGGAGTGCTGGTGGCTGGCTCAGTAAGTTGTCCGGACGGTTGAGCATCACCCTCTCTTATGGGTCTGGTGTCCGGCAGGGGCTCAGTTCCGGAGGGCTCATTATGAGAGCTAATTCTAGTAGCCTCCGAACCAGAGGATTTGTATTTTGGGACTCTGATAGATGCCCCTGATCCAGTAGCTTTATCCTTGGTCCTAGACTTAGAGGGCCCTGATTTTGGGGACTTATATTGAGAGACAGCTGCCTGACCCTTTATTAAACGGCCTGTCCGGTGAACTTTTCTGGGGATTTCTCAGTATCTGACCCCATAGCAATGAACGGAGAGGGTCTCCTTGTGCTTAATACTATTTTTTCCCGTACAACAGAGGGCTGTGACTCCTGAGGAGCCTGATGGAATAGGCGAAAGGCTTGGTTGAAACAAGCGCCTGGGTTTGGAACTTTTAGCAGAGGATGAACCTCGATTAGTTTCTGAAGACGGTGTTTCAGGCTTATTGTTTGGAGAAACCGGAATACCCGCAGCGATACGTCTCTCTAGCTCAATCTTTTGTGATTTTTCTAACTCTAAAAGATTAAGCCAACCACCTTTCACCAATGCGTTTCTTGCTGTGAACATAAACTTACACAAGAAGAATTTTGAGAAGAGAAGTAAAAGCTTTGAAATGGAGAAATGAGAAAGTGATGAAGATGGTAAAACAGTGAAAAGAAGCAATTTATACTAGTAAGGCAAAAAAGTTACCAAATACCTAGGAGAAAACAAAAAGGAAACAGTAATGATTGAAGGCGGCGCTAACGTCATAAGTATTAAATGAAGAGGTTGGTTTTTGGGATTAGTGGGAGCGCCATTATAGGAGGAAAACGACTGGTGAGGCGAATCAAAATACGACACGTGTCCCACGATCCATAGCAAAACTCTTGAACTTCTGAGAAGTATTCAGTCCGGATAAATCTTGAGCTGAATACATAAACAATCCGGAAAATGCTGCTAGTGCCTAAGAGGATTTTTTGGTCTTGCCAAAGGCCTTCGACAAAACCTAAAAAAGAGGCTACTGATGAGTCCAGAAATATTCACCACTCACTGTGGAAACCGGATAGGGGTAATCCGGACAATAATCACCCACTAAAGTATCCGGAAAAGACAAAAGTATTAAATAACTAAACACATTTTGACTAAGCTAATTGCTAATCTGCTTAATAAACTAATGAGCTTTTGAACTCGACCCGGTTCCATAAGTTTGACCCGAAAGCCCATATGGCCCATGATTAAGGGTATAAATACCCGACCACTTTCATTAATGAGGGTAATGAATATTTAATACAACCAGACAGCTCAAATCTTTCACTACAAAACACTTAAACATTTAATACCCTTGAAACACCACAAAACATCTTACAAAATTACCCTCAGTCGAAAATAATCCACACCAACGTTAGTACTGCAAACCCATGAACAAATGACAACAAACAAACATTGCCGAATACCATTTACTCATGACTAGCCAAACAATACAATTTTTTAAAGATAAAAACATAAAGTTATAAAAATGTATCAACTTTTGTGACTTTACGTATAAATTGAATTTAAAAAATACAAAGTTATCTCATTATGAGACTAGGATGACCTGATAAGCTTCTGAAACAACTTTCATAATATTAGAAAAATTACTTAAACCAAATGTGGCTTTTCATTTCTTACAATACCTAAAATATTATTTTTGATGATTTCAACACATGTAATAGTAGAAGAAATTCGAATATTATCGGATTACTACAATTATGTAAAATTTAAACAAATAAAATTTAAACAAAATAAATGTAAAAAAATTTAAGTATCACATGCTTAAAAATAGCAATAGAATTAATAGAAAATTATAGAAAAGTAGTTTTGTTCTTTCCTTAAAGATGATATAAAAATAGGGATGAATTTTTATACACATTTTTAAAAATTATAAAAAGTTTAGGTACTTTTTAAAAATTTCAAAATTTAAATATACTATACATACGCTCTAATTAATTTAATCCGTCCGTAGTTAAGACAATTAAAATTTATAACCAATATAAGCAACAATCAATTTCAACGATCTCCTTATGGGAAATGGAAAAAAAAAAAAACACGAATGAAATAGTTTATCAAAAAAGTGCCGTGACCTAGAGAAAAAAGAAGACGCAATCATAACCAAAATTAAAAATGGTTTAAAACGAAATATACCAATACCACAATTTTAACAATATAATTTTTTTCGTTAAAATTAATGCCGTGTGATCGCCAACTCCAACTCGTGTGGACCACCCAAACAGCCTTTCGTTCCACGTCAGCACGGCACCCCTGACTCGTTGCTGAAATTCACCCTAAATTCACATGAAATTCACATTACCAATCCAACGTTTCCATACTTATCCACGTACTCAGCCTGCCAGATCTAAACCGTCCATTAATCCAAACATCGGTCAGTTTTCAAGGGCAACAGAGCAGATGCCTTAACCGCTAGATTATGTTGTGATTTCAGATCGACGGCTTAAATCCTGCCCGCCAAGTCATCGGGCGGATCTCATTTCCTTTAAGAAGCGACCATGGCCTCTCTGTTCTTCATCAAATCCTGATAGGATAAATCCCAAAGTCTTCTTTCGAATTTCATAAATCTATTTCTCTGTTAAGCTCCTGGTGGCGCGTAGGGGTAGGCTAGACTGCGCGTGAAACGCACGCTCTGGTTTTCCCTCGTTAGTTAAGTCGGTTTTGGTGGTAGTTATAGCCGGATTTGGGTCGGAGTCATACCCGGCCGGGCTCGTTTCCGGTCATTGTCAATGGCATCGGCTGTTTTCGCGCAAAACGAGCCCGATTGGACACAGAACAGACCTGGTGGCGGCCGTAATTTCACGGGGAAAGTTCCTTTCAGTAGATCAAACCCTAACCCTAAACCTAATAACAAAGTGACCAAACACAAGAAAAGACAAATTCACCAAGTTGATGTGGATGAGATGGACGAGTCGCAGGTGTTGGCTCAGTCTGCAGCGTCTGATGACGCTTCCTCCATCAACCGGAAACCTAGCCACGATTTCAGCTGCAGCGCGTACGTCAGCTTCAACGTCGCTTCGTGTTCGAAAAAAGAGCGATTGGAGCTGAAAAAGCGTATGATTTCTGAGCTGGAGCAGGTCCGTCAAGTACAGAACCGAATCGAATCGCATGCGTCGGCGATCAGATCCAGCTCCAACCATCTACCAGTGAAAAAATGCGGTGGAGCAAGCAAGACCATTGGAAACAAACGCCCATTTCCGTCTAGTTTCAGCAAAGAATCGAAGAAACCGAGCTACATACATGGCAATTCGATGAAGGCGTGTGGTCAGATTTTGACGAAATTGATGAAGCACCAGTACGGGTATGTTTTCAATTCGCCCGTCGATGTAGTCGGTCTAGGTTTGCACGATTATTACCAGGTGATAAAATACCCGATGGATCTAGGAACCGTTAAATCAAAGCTGGCGAAGAATGTGTACGACTCCCCCTTCGATTTTGCATCAGACGTGAGATTAACGTTCAACAATGCCATGAAATACAACCCGAAGGGACACGAGATTTACAATTTAGCAGACCAGCTCCTCTCTAGATTCGAAGATTTGTTTGGGCCATTGAATGTGAAATTCAGAGAAGACGAAGAAAGGGAAGAAGAAGTGGTTTTTGGGGAGGAATTGCAAGCTAGTTCATGGAGTCAACCTGTTCTAGAGCAGTCTCGAGCCAAGAGAGATAGTCACAGTAGAGATAATTCAATGAACATAGAAATAAAACCCCAAGAAAGTAATGTTCAAGCAGTTAGGTCTAGTTCTTATCGCACCCCTGATCCACCAGTAGTAGTCCAGCAGCAGATACAACAAAAAGAGCAGTCCCCAATTCAAGTTCAGACCCGTGTGAAGCAGCTAAAGCAGCCTAAACCCAAGGCCAAAGATACCAACAAGAGAGATATGACACTAGAGGAGAAGCACAAGTTAGGTATGTCCTTACAGAATTTACCATCTGAGAAAATGGAGAATGTCGTGCAGATCATAAGGAAGAGAAATGAAGGTTTGACACAAGATGGTGATGAGATCGAGCTTGATATTGAAGCAGTCGATGTCGAAACACTTTGGGAGTTGGATCGCTTCATTACTTACTATAAGAAAATGGTCAGCAAAATTAGAAGACAAGCTCTAATGGGTATCCAAAATGTTGCTTCATCAGATGGAGGCCGTATGGTAACAATCTATCTTTTTCTCTCTTTTTATTTATTGTGTTTGTGTGGTTTTTGTGCTAATACTTTAGCTTTGTTATAGGAAATGCCTGTTATTGAGAGAATTGAAATGGGGAGTGATGTTAGAAAGGGTAGAAAGGGAGAGGGCGGTGAAGAAGATGTGGACATTGGTGATGAGATGCCTGTGAGCAGTTTTCCACCTGTGGAAATTGATAAAGATAATGGTCATGCTAGTAGCAGCTCTAGTACCTCGGGCAGTTCGGGGAGTGATTCATCCTCGTCTAGCGGTAAACCCAAATTTGAATTTTCAGTCCCAAAGAAAAAAGGAAAACTTTTGTGGTGTTGGAGATTTATATGTATAAGGGTTTTGCAGATTCTGAATCAGGAAGCTCTTCAGGAAGTGACTCAGATGCTGCTGATGATGCTGGGTCCTAGAATCCGTTTTGAAGTTATGTAGCATGAGCAAATGCTGTTTGCTTGAACATGTTGTAGTTAAGGAGCTTATTCTGAAATGGCTGAATATGGATGAGGTATATACAGTACCAAGTTGAACTAAGTTTTTGTTTCTGTCCTTTGTTAAGTTTGGTTTGTTGTTGAATTCACTTGTTCGATACCATTTGTTCTCCTTAAGAGCTTTTAATGCCACTCAAGACTATTTACTTGAAGCTTCTCTGGTATTAATGTTGTATTTGTGTATTGCTAATTGAGCAATTTTTGTTTCTGGGTACAGGGAGTGAAGTTTGTTGTTGGCTTGTGGTGTGCTTGTGAAGTTTTGCCAGACTGGACACTCTTTACTGTTGAAAGAGAAGGGTAGACAATGTGAAAGACAGCTTTTAGTGTTTAGAGAAGTGTAATGAGAAATGTAGAAGATGTAGAATTAGTTTTGTGCAAATTTGATATAGAAAAGGGTATGATTCCAATTGGATGTCGTATGTCAATTGTCAATTCTTTGTAGGTTTTTTGTGTGTGAATAGAGTATAGTATTATTGTATCATACAATAAGCTAATTCTTTGTAGTCTTATGAAACCCAAGAGAAGAGACAGCGAAGGTTATATGTGTCTATGAGTTCGGTCCAAAAGATTTTTATTGTATCCAATGGAGCATAGGACCATCAAAGATGAACTCTGCTTTAACACATCTTTCAGACAACTACATGTGATACTGGGAAAGCTTTTCATATATACACAAGGCTTTTAAAATATAAAAGGCTCATAAATATCGATGTAGGAGCAATTACCACATACTGAATGTTGTATCGTAAATTTTGTCCATGATATTTATATGGACGGAATTGCTAAAAAAAAAAAGTCATTTTTAATCGGTGAAGTCGCTTGTTTTGAATTTTAAAAATTACTCCGTGAAGTTATTTTTTTTGACGATTTTGTCCTTCACGAAATCATATAAATAAAAGAAATTACTCCGTGAAGTTACTATAATTTTTTCAAAAAATACAATTTCTCTACCTTCTCTCTACTTTCTCTCTCTAAACATAAAGAACTAAAACTAAAGAGTTAATAGTATCATTATCACTTAAAATGTTACTTGCTTTCAAAACCACTTAATCATATATCATGACTTATTTGAAAAAAAAACATATTTAGATCTTAGTTTTCGAAAGGTTTCTTAAATCATAATGGGTATTTTGTTTTACTTTAAATGATAACCTACTAAAAAAATTACAAAAATGGACAAAATTGAAAGATAAATGTTAAGAAATTGGAAAAACAACGATACAGATCTGATACAGGTCTATCCGCCAATGCAATGGCGTACAGACGTTTGTGTCCGTCATGCAATGGCGTCAGCACCATCGTGTACGCCATTTGCCCGTCGGAAAGTACCATCTTCTTCGACACGATGATGACGACGAACACCACCTAGACGCCATAGTCTGGCGGAAACGAACATTTTTTGATTTTTTTTTAATTTTTTTTTTCAAAAAAATAGAAAGATACAAGGGTCAATGTTCATGTTGGTTTGTAGAAAAACAAGTTTTGTTACCATTTCGTCAAGTTTTGTTAACATTTTATTAAGTTTTACAAAGTTGAAAAAAAGAGTTTTGGTTAGTTTAAGTTGTGAGTTTTTATGATTTTAGTGAGTTTTAGGAAGTAAAATGTTAGGTTATGGTAGATTTTCTGTTTTGCAACTTCATGAAGTAAATAATGGCATAAATCGTAATTAAATGAACTTCTAAGGACTTTTTAGGTTTTTTGCCTAGTTGCAATTTTGTAAATATTGAAAAACAGAAAAAGGCGACTTCGCGGAGTAGTTTTGGCTTTTTTTTAGCAATTCCCTTATATGGACACATATAAACTTAGATTAAAACTGAAAGCGGGAGTTTTGGAGTTATTGAGCATCACTAGATTTTTAAGCTTTGAGGTTTAGTATACTTATCATCCAAAATATTTCTTTTTAGTTTCACTAAAAAGAACATTGAGTAATATTTTTCAATTTTTTTACTTCTTGATTTCTGGTATTTTTCAAACAATCTTAACCGCGTTGAGATGAACAATTTTAACCGCGTTGATATGAACAAATAAACAAAAATTTAAATAGTTGGTATTTCTAAAACTATACCGTGTCCAGATGTGCAAAAGTTTTTTCTTTTTTTGCAAGTAAAGAAATTTTATTACGAAATTAAAAGAAATACAAAGTTTAGGATCAATTTGAAAGGTACATAAAACTAAAGGGACTAAAATTCAAAACTCAGGGCGCCCAAAATTTGAAACTTCGTCTTCCTCAGAGCACCATCAACACCAGCATCGACAATCAGGTAACATACCCTAAACCTAAACTCTCTAGCAAGACCATCGACCGAAGCTCATCAGGGGGAGTTACGAAATGAATGTTCTTCTTTGATTTAATCACAGTTTTCGCGATCCAGTCAGCACACTGGTTTTGAAGACGAGAAACATGCCTAATCGACATCTTAGGATGGATTAGAGATCTGCAAATCTCCATTGATTCGAACAGGTACCAAGCTTCCTTCCTATCAGCTATAAGATTAACAAGAATCAGACTATCTGATTCTACATCAACCTCAGTCCACTGATTTTTCTTACACTTTATCAGGCCTTCGATTAGAGCACTAATTTCAACAAAGAGAGGGTTTAATTTGCCTAGAAGAGAGCCAGAACCCAGGAGAACATCACCCCCAGAGTTGCGAATCAAAATCCCAGTACTGGATTCACCAAAATTGTTACACGAACCATCAACATTGAGCTTCATCATCCCAGGATTATGGGCGATCCATCTCAGGTACCTTGGAGTTTTCCGATTGTTTTTTGCTGAGTTACAACCTAAGGATACACCAGCATGAAATGCGTTAGTCCAATGCTTGTGTGTAATCATGTTGGCCAAATCCATACTTTTAGTTACATGAATAACTCTGGCTATAACATTCTTGACATTATCAGGAGAACCATCAAACTTAGATAAGTTTCTGTTTCTCCAGATAACCCAACAAATAACTTGAGGGATGATGTGAGTTATATGACATTTAGCTTTAGAAAACCAAAACCAGGAATGCAATACATGAGTCAAGACCATATGCCTTCTAATATCGATCTTGAAGAGGCTACTGAAATAGTTCCACAGAGGCCAAGTAAAGCTACAACTAACAAAGAGATGATTTATCTCTTCACAGTTATAGCAGAATTGACATTTAGACACTATACTAGTATGCCTTTTCATTAGGATATTATCAATAGGGATGAAGCCTTTTATAAGCTTCCAACATAAGAAAGAGAATTTCTTAGGAATAAAGTGATTCCAGATTCTAGAAAACAGGCCATACTTAGTATAGGTATGTCTTATACTTTCCCAGGTAGATTTAAAATCAAAATCTTTGTTATTTGAAAGCTTCCATATGATTCTGTCAGGCTTATTAGTATCTATTTTATAATTTGAAATGTGAATCAATCTATCAGAAGGTAAGATGTTGTGTAAAACATTGTAATCCCAGTTCTCATTCTTCCAAAAAGAGTTAACACTAGCATTTAAATACCAGCTATAAGAGTTAGGATCACTTATCATAGTCATGCTAGTCTTCAAGCTAGAAGTCCATACACCCTTGACCTAACCTCCATTTGATGTTCTTGTCAGCAGAGTATTTGATAGTATAAAGTCTCTTCCACACAATAGAATCAGTTGTTTTGCATTTGGCTTTAAGAGCATGAGAGTCTTTACAGTAGGTCTTGTGCATCACAGAGGCCCATATGCTGTAATTTTTCCTGAAAATGTACCACAGTTTATGAGAGAATGTTTTTTGTATATCATGAAGACTCTTTATGTTTAAGCCACCCTCAGCATAAGGTTTACACAGCTGATTCCAGTTAGACCAATGAATGGCTTTAACATTATAGTTAGACCTCCACAAAAATTTGTTAAAATAACCCTGAATCTTCTTGATGATATTATTAGGGACAAGAGAATTTTGCATCTAGTAGTATATAATAGGCATTAATACATAATTGATTAATGTCAACCTGCCCCCAAAAGACAAGCTCTTAAGATCCTAACCCACAATTCTATCCTGAATCTTATCAAGAAGGGTGTGAAAAAACTTCCCTCTATTATTTCTTGCAATAGTTATCCCCAAGTAATTGAATGGCAGATTGTCAGTATTAAAGCCAGCTTGAATCTTTATGTTGTTAGTAGTTGTTTGATTGACTCTTCTTGAAATGATAAGCTTTGTTTTATCTTTGTTCACAGATTGATCAGAGATAAGTTGATACTTGTCCAACAGACTGCTAAGCAAAGCAATGGAACTAGCCTTGCAGTTTGTGAAGATTAATACATCATCTGCAAAGGCCAGACAAGGCACCAAGATGTTAGATCTAGAAGCATAAAGTAGAGATCTATTATTTTCAAAGAGATTGTAAATCCCTCTGAGCAAGACCTCATCAGCAAGGATAAACAGGCTAGGAGACAGAGGGTCTCCTTGCCTAATACCCCTGTTTTGTTTAAAATAGCCATTGATAGAACCATTAATAAGCACAGAACAATGAACATTTGTAACCATTTTCTTTATTAATTCAACACAATGATCAGAAAAGCCAAAGCATGTAAGAACTCGTAGAATGAATGCATGAGAAAGCTTATAAAAAGCTTTAGACATATCTAACTGAATAATTGCATTTCCAGTTTTAGGTTTCCTATCAATGTCATGAATCAATTTCTTTAGTGATTAATATATTATCATGGATCAGTCTCCCTTTGATAAAGGCCCCCTGCATCTTAGAGATACTGTTAGGCAAAATTTTTGACAATCTAGAGTTTATAAGGTTTGAGAAAATTTTATTAAAAATAAAACAAAAACTTATCGGTCTAAGGATTTCAAGTCTGTTGGATTAGGACTTTTAGGAACAAAACAAAGACCAGTAGCAAACACACCCCCTGGAATGTTATTGCCTGCAAGATAATAGTTAAAAGCATTGCACAAATCATTACTTCTAATAGACCAACAAGATTTGAAGAAAAAGATATTAAAGCCATCCAGCCCCGCAACACTATCATTCTTCATTTTAGAAATAATACTCCGAACTTCATCCTTATTAGTTTGCTTGGTGATGAAGTCACTGTCCTCCTTATTAACAATGTTAGGAATACTGCTAAAGATCTCATCCTGCATTAAGAAAGCTTCCTCATTGTTGTTAGTGTAAGAGTTTGTAGATAATATAGATTTGAAATAACACACAGCAGAATTAGAAATATCAGAAGGATTGTCAAGCCAAATCCCTTTGTCTTTGATCCCCTTAATAGTGTTCCTTCTTCTTTTCTTAGAGACGTACGCATGGTAAAGCTTGGTATTACTATCACCATCTTTTATCCAGACATTGTAACACTTTTGATGCCATAAACTTTCTTCATTTCTAAGAGCCTTCAAGTACAAACTCTTAGCTTTAGAGAGGTCAGATTTAGAGGTGTTGCTATTAGATTCAATATGGACGATTTCCATTCTCCTAACAGCTTCAACAGTCTCTTTCACCTTATTGAAGATGTTGCCAAAAATATTAGCATTCCACTTCTTAAGACAGAAGTTAAGCCTCCTCAACTTATACCAGAAGACTTAGCCCTGATTACCCTTGCAATCCAAGCTCCAATTCAGCTGAACAGAACTAAAAAAACTATCATCATTAGTCCAAGCATTAACAAATTAAAAAAAATTCTTGCAGTTAATATAATTAGAGGTATAGTTTGATTGAATTAAAAAGGGAGCATGGTCAGAACAAGTTCTGACCATGTGATAAACCTGGGTATCCCTGAAAGTGTTGATCCATAGCTCATTATCCAAAGTTCTATCCAACCTTTTCCAACGAGTACCCCCTATTCCAAGTGTATCTCGAACCAATGTAACCAACATCTTCAAGACTACACAGTTGATAGCCTCATTGAAGTCATTAGCACTATTATGATCATAAGTAGAACAACCAATCTGATCCTCAGAACATGTAATGGCATTGAAGTCTCCAGTAATGATCCAAAGGACTTCATCAGTAGCAATCATTCTCATTTGATTCCAGAGATCCATTCTAAGCACACACTGACTCTTAGCATAAAGAACATAAAAATTGAATAAATTATTACAACCAGGATAAGAAACAGCCATGTTAACCAGCTGATCATGATCATTGAGAATGCAAATTTCAACATCTTCATTCCAAAAAATCCAGACCTTATTAGAGCAGTTTGAGTAAGAATTTTTAAAGCCAAGAACATCAGACACACCATTCAACTTGCAAGGATCAGCCATAGGCTCTTGGATAGACAAAATCTTTGAATTGTTATCTTTAATAACAGAAAGGAGCCTTCTCAAAGTAGGCTTATTATTCAGGCCTCTTGCATTCCAGTTAGTTCTCTTTATCATTGTCTGATAAAGATTTGCATTTCGATTTTTCTCCTTTCATTGATAGAGAATTGATGGCGAGTTTCTTTGATTTCCTTTTCTTCAATTGAGATTTTAACTTTCCACTGATGATAGAACCGAAGTCATTGTTGAAAGAATGGTTTCTAGGGGAGTTTTCACAGCTGTCTATATTGTCAATCATATCATTTTCTTCAAGCTGGAGATTGCTTTGAGCAAAATCTTGATCAATACTATGCAGAGCTTCAATTACTTTCATATTATTTTCAACCTCATTTTTTTGACCACATTCAGTAGCACTTGATTCTTTTGCCTCAAGATCTTTATCCTTTTCTTTTATAACAAACTTCAACTTCCTTCTATAGACTTTACAGAAGGTTTGGGTGTTACTAGAGTTATTATTAGACGTTCTTGGCTCCATAAGAGTTTCTTCTTTCTCAGTTTCAAGTCTATCATTATCTTTAATAACAGCCCTTAAAACCTCCTTGCTAGTATCATTGACACTTTCTTCACAATTTCCAATCTTTTCATCTTCTTTAACTTGAAGAAGTTTCTTTTTTACATTCCTCATCTTTATGACCAATATGAAAGCAAGTGTTACAATAAGGAGGAACGTTCTTGTAACTAATGTTAATCCAGCATCCCTCGTTTGATCCAAAACCAGCCTAAAGTCTATACTTTAGACTTCTTGAAACATCGATCTCAACATGGGCGTAGAAGGCGTTCATTAAAGCTTTATTCTCTGGAACTATAACCTTGAAGACAGTTCTTATTGATGAAGCCAAACTATGTATAATAGACTTATTATACATAAACTCAGGGACCCTTTCAACTCGAATCCAGACTAAAGCCTTTGGACTCTCGTATTTTTTGTTGAATTCAGAATCCCAACGTAGAATTCTCATGGATTTTCCTTCGATGTTCCAAACATTTTTGGACCAGATACTGCTTACATCTTCTTTGTAAAGAAACTCAACAAAGATGTGCCTCGAATCGAAGCTGGAAAACTTATAGGAACCTCTGAATTTGAAGGTTTGAAGAAAGCCTTCAAGAACAGATTTTCGTGGAATTCCTTCCTTGAACTTGTAAATGATTGTAGTTGAAGAATTTTTGAGAAAAAAATCCTTAACTTCTTTCGAATATTGAATGGAATAGTGGTCAGCTGATTCTTTATAAAACTCAGGCCTGAGTTTAGGAATTCGGTCAGGGATAGAGATTGACTGCTTCATAGTTTCAGCATACGATTTTTTTTTTGATTTTGAAGATTCAATCACATTTTGAAGAGCAGGGAACTCTTCAATAGATTGAAGCTTGATTGAATTTGAATCCATGGCTGGATTCAAGGAGCAGATGAAGAAAGAAAACTATGAAGGAGAAGAGAAGAAGACCAATAAACGGTTTCTTGTGAGAGAAGCCATCTCTTCGATCAACCCTAAGAATCTCTATACATAGTTTCATGTGCAAAAGTTATTATCGAACTTAGATAAACAGAAGTTTTGAAAAAACTGTTTGGGTAAGTTTGAAACACGGTTTGAGTAGTTGTTTTGTATATGATTATTTTATTTTATTATGTTTTGATTTTTTTTGGATAAACAATAATTGAAAAAACTGGTTTGAGGAGTTGTTGTGTATATGATTATTTTATTTTTTTAATATTTTGAATTTTTATCAAATCCGAAGGTATATTAATAATCAGCAAAATTGGAATACTGATTTTTGCACCAACCGAACTGAAATGTATAATGATGGTAGTAATTGAGTTTTTTAGTATTGGCGATAAATCATATTAAATAGTAGAATAACCGAACTACTTAGTACTCTGATGATCATTTGATAAATAGAGCTAAATTGTAAAATAACTGAATTAGTCGTATTATGAATTGTCACCAATAAAGAACATTGAAGCTATAAGGTGACCAAATCATTTAACGTCTCGATATTCACCAAATTTTATCATTTAAAACAAATAATTAGATCTATGGATTAAGGTTCACATGTTAGTTAATGTATTTAATGTATAAATGTATTTAATGTATAAACAATGATGGCTTTGACAATGCATGTTGTAGATGTTTTAACTTCGACGTCCATGAGCATTGGTGTTCCTAATAGATTATCTAAAGTCTTTGTTAGTTAGATTGAATCAATGGATGAGATTGACTTACATGACATATAAGTACTTGTGTGTTCGTAAAATTTTATTTTTTAATGTATGAACTTCCTACTTTTGCTCCCATATAATATCAAGCTTCTATTCTTTTAACCAAAAATGGTTCGTATCATTCACGACTCTGACACTAATGTTTTTGACATCCAAAATGATTACTAGTCTCCTTCATTTGGGATTGTCTCGTATAGTCTTTCGAGAGCAGTTAGAGAGGAATCCCACACTAAAATGTAACAAAAAGAGGTGTAAATATTGAGTGTCGAACCTATTTACACCACATTTGGGGGTCTCTGTTTCATCATTTTGGTTTAACTAAGTGTTGTTTTATGACGTATAAGTTATTCATCTCGGTTCTCGTAACCCCAATGATCATGTGAAGCAAGCCTAAATGGGTTGTTGATGATAATGTTGTTCCATCACCTAGTGGTGTGAGGGGGTTTATAAGGTCTGAAATATACTATGGTGGCCGAAGAACAAATCCACCTTGCTCTACCAATCATGGGCAGGGTGGTGAATGAGAACACACACTTATTGAGAATCCAAAATCTGTCCTACATG